>LS997565.1:26041644-26651644 GCA_000469685.2 Haemonchus contortus | reverse complement strand
AATTGAGGTTACAGGCGGGTAATGAACGTCTATTAGCTGTGACAATGAAATAAAATCTAATTTTTGTCCAAGCGAAGAGAATAGCTGTAGCTCTGCTAGCAGCACCCGACGAGCGCATTTGATTCTCATTCTTGGATAACCTATGCGCATATACTTGCAACAAAAATGGATGGTATGACATGAAATTGGACTATTTATCCAGAGTTTGTAGTGCGGACATCTTATACGAAGAGAATTCATCTGGAGTAAGCTGTGAGTTTTACCCCAAGCCCACTCACGTCATTTGGTGGCGGTAGCCAGAAGCTGCTCATGCCGGAGCGCTGTGAAAAAAGTTTAGCGTCCATAGTAATCTTGTACCAACTCAATGTGAAAACAACGTAAAGAGTTTAAGTTCAGGTATAGGCAATGTAATGTTTTGCTCTTAGCCAACGGGTCCTTTCTAGGGCCCTCTGAAGTCAGATCAAGCTACATGCACTCCTCTTTATCATCACAGTGTTGGTCAGAAATCACGACAAATGATGTGCCCTGAGTGCAACATGAATTCAGGTCCCAGCATGAGCATCTCAAACGAAAATATGAGAGAACGTGACTCCATTAGCTCTTCACTAGTGTTTTGAACTGGCATGGTCCCTTGAAATGAATGGAAGGTGGGTTTTCCTCGAAGAGTGTGACTCTAGAACAACCCGGTCATCGACAGAACCGGTTTCGCAAAATGCTGAAATCAATTCTTCAGCAGCGCTTTTATTTGCCAATGATTACCTGGACGAAGAGTTCCATATAGGAACCTGTGCGGAATAGATGGAAAAATTCCATGGTGACGGCAAGGGAGTCCTCCTAGTTCTGTCAGCACAATTCTCATTTTCTCAAGGCTCATACAGCTGAGTTGTGGAGCAAGATTTTGCCTAGAAGTCATGTCCCAGTGACGAATTAATGCGCTTTTTGGATCATTTCCTTGGGCGCTCTACAGTGAGACCGAACTTGATCGCACCGTCCGTCACACAGTTTCCCGTGCTCAACGGTTCCGTCCTCTGACACAGCAGTTACATCTAGTCTGACGTCGGTTACTGTATTTGGCCCACTACAATGTCATCATTTTCTGAGATTATTCATTGTTCTTTTTTTAAAAAAAAGAAAATCTATTCCGCAGTCCGCTAGCTGCTCGTGTGAGTACTGCAACTGACGCGCTCAAATTTGCGTTTTCACGATATTTGTGAGGCGAATGTCACTGCTAATCGTAGACCCAATGGTTTTCAAATGTTAAAAAATTTTTCGATCCGTTCTGGAAGAATAATTTGCTTCAATGCGATTTATTTATTTATTCATTACGTTGTGCATGAGGCAATCTATTAATATATCTATTCACGATAACCCATCTGGTAGTTGATGTGTCTGCTGTCTTCCCAGTGCGTTGATGGGACATTTGGAACATCAACGATTCTGTTCAAACCAATCGCTATTTTCACCATTCCAAAATATTTACCGGCAGTAGAAGAGCCTCGTTACCTGAGCACACTTAACTTTTCTTACTGTTACTAGAGTTACTGGCGAGCAATGAAAGGATATTGATGCAAACTCTCTGAGAATTTCATGTTCGTCTGTTTCGCTACAACAGTGACACGACTAAGTCGCTTGACAAACGATAAGAACGAGTCCATCAGAAGACTTCAGCTCAGATATCGAGGATGTAGATGGTACATCATGCGACTGTTTGTAGTAAGTATACCAGCGTCGTGGACTATTGCCATGCGGGCCCTAATTATTATTGAATAAGCTCTCTTACTCTATATGCACAAAGTTCTTAACATTCTTGCATAACACGCCTAAGATGCGAGACTATAAGCCCGCGATCAGGTCTAGCTTTTTCAGTATCTGGAAGGCTTTGATCAACAGGTGTTCAGTCTTAGAGCCTGCTCCTATGACGTGCTCGGCACAGATCTCGTGCATTGTTTCAGTAACTATGATCCTGAAGGTTCTAGGTTTCCCCTGAAAACCCGAGACTCCTTTCCTTTCTACTTTTGACATGAAACTGTTTCTATTTGTGCTCTGTGTAGATTGCATAATTTCCCAGCCAAGAGCTTGCATCCTGTTGACTAGGTAGAACTTCAGAGGCGGCCTTAAAGCATTCTAATAACTGTGTCCACGTCGACTCTACGGTGTTTAGCCTTAGTGTATCCGGCCTATGCCAGGGACTAACAGGCTACCTTGAGTATCTTTATGTTGAAGAAATTGGTATGGAAGGGTCCTATGCCCCTGACTGAGTACGACATCATTGGGTATTAGTACTCTGGAGGAATTGACCAAAATTTCAGGATTAGTTCGGGCAACCTAAAGGATGAAGGGCTATGATGATGATGCTTACATCGAAAGCGTTCTTATCTTAGAAGACCCGACAGTACAAGCCAAGAAGATCGAGTGCGACGTCATCAGACTGGTCGAGACACCGCCCGCTACGTTGTCGAAACCTGCGACAACAGAGGCGTTGGCGGTGTAGGCGTTCTCATCAATAGCAATTGCCTACGGAATCGTTCAGTACGACAGCCTGTGAGCTCAGTGGGGGCGTGTCGCCCTAGTTCCAACTAGAGCAATATCCGTCAGTTACTCACCATTATCACACCACCACACAGACAAGCTGGGAATGCTCTACAATGGAATTTTTTCTTTCGAGTTCACAGTCAAGAATTCCGAGGTCAGGTTTGCCACGTCGGCTATGGTACGGAAGATGACTAAATCGACAACTACTTGGGAAAAAATGGCTTGCGACTGAGCTCAACGGAGATGTGTCAATGAGAAGTGGATTGGTATTTGATGCTGAATGGTGCGAACATCTTTGAGTGCTCTAGCAACTTAATTTAAGAGTTTAACATGATGTGCGACACATCTCGAGAGTTGAGGAGAAGTAGACGAGCGGCATGGGTAGTAACTGATAGCATTGAGGGAGAAGTAAAGAAAACAAATATTTTGCTGTTCCGTGCAATTCTTTGCGATTCTGCTGTCCTTTATGCTTTCCTTTACAACTAATAAATAATGATTGCGAAAATACGAACAAACAGTCAGTGTCAATCGAGGACTAGGTAAGCCGAGCGTCTTTATGCTGCTGTGTGATGATTGGAGCAGGTTCCAGTTGACTTCCAAAATGTTTTGGTCTATGACTTTTTAACAGTTAGGGTTCAAGGAGCTGTAGAACCTCGTGACAGACAGCAGTGAAAAAATCGGATCAGAATGAGTATGCTCGTGTGGCTAGAGGGTGTTATGCAGTTGAGTCGGCCTAACTAGACTTACCGAGATACCCCTTGTGATGAACCTAGGATAAATTTGTGGCCTCCACAAGCGGAGCTGCCAGATCAAAAAACTTCCTGGATACGGTCTGATAATTAATCAAGGGTGGTAGCCATGCTATTCACACCCAGAGATGGTCATGTTTTTGAGACCCTTGATAGGCTGCACCGTTCACAATGGAGCACACATGTTGAAAATGCAAACAACTAATCAGGACACATAGCGATAGGGCGCATTTAGGAGCGTCCAACGTTGCCAGCAGACAGTGTGAAGCGCTGTCGAAGTGTGTCCGGCCGGCAATGCTACGTTTTCAACGCACTCTGAAAGCGCTCAGTGGGAGGCAATCTTTTTCATTTTCGGCTTACTGTAGCCAGCTCGTGCAGTAGGCACGCATCACAGCCGGTCTGCAGACCACATTCTGTGCCCTTTCTTCGCCGTAGAGGCCCTATCTGTACAACTATTTTGAAGCCTTTTTCCTGATATCCACCGTATTCGCGATTTCCTAATCACCTTTGCGTATTTTCCGTTATTTTGCATAAATTAGGAATCATCGTGAACTGTGCCTATAGTAGCTGTATGACAAAAATAAGAAAGAACTTTTGCGAGGTCGTTGAGCAGCGGGCTGTTCTGTCTTCTAATCCGACTTGCTCTCATTTATTAGGTCCTATTTGGAGAAGAAACTCTTCATTTAGATGTACTCGGAGGAAGCTTATGCTTCTGAACCCGGTCTATGGGTGATCACACGCAGGCCAACCTTCACCGCTATCGATTCCGGATTATTTTCCACTAATTTCCATGTGAGGCGATGTAATGAGCCACTGAAATTCGGAGTGAAACAACAAAGACGCTTGCTATAACTATAACCAGGAGACATTTCCTTCTGTTGAAAGTAGTCATTGAGTTGTGATGTGGCTAACGATTCTGGTCATGTGCCAATTTCAAATGACAGCGGCTTTCTAAAATGAAGAAAGCGACTATGAGTTGATTCCTATTCTTAAAAAGTGATGTTTTCTTCCAGTGAAATTTCTTTTCCATAGCTCGGAAATTATCCCTCTCTCACAGGCTTGAGTTCAATAGGAAAAGCTATATAATCCTTCAAAACCCAGTCCTACTACGGCTTACCAGGGGCGTAAGCTTTCTTGCTTTTTCAAGTAAAAGTTCCTGTGATAAGGGAAAAACTACGCGTTGCTTCGAACGTATTCGTGCTAAACTCTTTGTAAAAAATAACTGACCGAAAAAATGGTAAACTTTTCAGAACCTGGGATTTTAAATAGGATACCGATTTCAACCCAAGCATGAAACAAAACCTTCATTTAAGGGGAAGCTTTGAGAACTTATGTATTTCGAGTGCATTGTGAAAAAGCTACTCAGCGCTAGTAGAACTTGCCCACGAATTTCCCTTCGAACTTGCACCTTCAGCACCGCTTTTCCACGGTTCCCATTATTTCGGCCTCTCAATTTGCCCTGCAGCTCAACTGGCCAATACAGGGTATTGTCCCTGGACCTCTGTGACTCTTACAGTAATTACAAAAAAAATTTCTTCGTACATTGACAATGGCCACCTAGTGGTCAATAGTGCAGCAGTCGTGAACTGTTTTACAATCTGCACATTGAAATGCAGTTGCTACCTCGAGTAGTGCGCAGATTAGCTTGAAAATGATGCAAATATTCGACATCCCACGAATTCGTTGAGAACATGAAAATATTCACAGGCATTTCGAAAAGACTTCCTGAATGTGGAGAGTTGTCAGGGAATTCACACACTTCTTTTCGAAAATGTTATAGATGTACATGGTCAAAGTTTTCAAGCATTAGATAAGTAAATCTAACTCCTAAATTTCCAAAGGCGTATAGAGGGCAAATCAAGAGCAGAAGCATTATGTCTTCCTTATAATATGGCATATATGAATATGCTTGTATTTTTCATCACTTGGGTCATCATGCGTTAGCTAGTTCTGTAGAAAAGGCGGCGCATCAGCTGACCAACAGACATATGTGAGATGGAAACAATACATATTCGAACTAGAATCAAGGTCATCACTTCATAAATAAAACTTGGAAGTATGACCTAATCAGCACATAAAACCAAACATCGTGTTTTTAAGGTCTGATTCCTTGAAAAGGGCCTTGTATAGGGGTTGCATCTATCCAAGTGGAAGCACCAATTTCTAAGGATATTTGGTTGAAGGCTCACAAAATAACGTGTTCAATCAACACTCTGCCTCGGCCAGTTGAGCAGGAGAGCCAGTTAGGTGGCCGAGATAAGTGAAAGTATAGAAAAGCGGTGGTGAAGGTGTAAACTCGTAATAAATTCGTGGGTCGATTTTCATATCACTGAGTAGCTTTATGATAATGCATCCAAACTATAAACTTCCTAGGTTTACTTAATATATAAAAATAAGATTCACTCTTCTATGCCTTGAGGCGACGTCGAGAGCGTATATAAAGACCAAGTTTCTGGACCAGTTACAATTTTTACACTCAGTGATTATTCACGAAGCATGAATTTTACGAAGCAGTGCTCAGCTTCTTCCTTTACATAGGAAATTTTACTTGAAAAAGCAAGAAAACGTATGCGCCCTGAAAATGTGGCGCGTACTCGATTCCAAACGATTATATAACTTCTCTTAATTTCAAGCCAGCAGTTTGTGTGCTATAGAAAAGCCTATCACTCACTAAGAACAGGAATCGATTCACATTCGCTCGTCTGCATTTTAAAAGCCGCTGCTATTTGATTTGTCGCATGGCCATGTTCATCCATTTCGAAGGAAAGTGGTATCGGAATGTTCAGAGTACTGGGGAACGCCACGGTCTAATTCCCGTCTGATTTGGAAAATGTTAGTTACTCCACAACTCACTGAATACTCTGAATAGAATCTAATGACCCCTTGGTATAATTATTTAATTACTTGCAAGCGTCGTTGTTAATGACGTACCCTTAACAACTTTGATAGATGGAGGGCTTTGATACCACTTTTAAAGCTTGACGATCTGATTTGAACCATATAACGTACTATTACATATGTATAAAGAAAAGCAAACCAATTTAGGTACAAAAACACGGGAAGAACGCAAAATCGCGTTCTTTTTCGGAATACCCGGAACAGTTAGGGTAGGTATTGTATTAACAATCTGAGCTAGACGATTGTTGGTTCCCTTCTGACAGTTGCTATTCATTGGCATTCGATAGGTACCCTCCCACCTCTGTTATTTGCTTATTTAATCAGGTTACTCGTCAAAGAGGTTGGGCTATGCCGAGGGCTTTGATGGCTTTACGCTCCTTGGTGATATAGCAAATGCTCTTAAAAGGGACTTCGCTTCCTATACACGAAGTGCTTATCGCTGAGGTGCGCCAAATTTCAATCTGATATTTCCTAGATATTTTTGTGTGAGCATTCTCGGTTTTGTGCGCTCTCCAACTCCTCATAATGTCCTCTGTTTGAACTATCAAAACTTTTCCGTATACCCTCCCAGCTTTTCCTGTCCTACAGGCCTTTTTTGGAATATAATTAAGTAGTCCACAAATCTTTGGCTAGACTCCGTCTGACTCAGCGCCCTTCACGGTATTTCGGTAACTAAGCTCTCTTGAGAAGTCTTAGTTCTAGCCCGCTACTCCTTAGCTTTTTGGCGGTTTCGAGTTTGAATGACGGCCGTCTGCGAACTTCATCTCCATCCCTACAGACAGCAATAATTAATACACACATTGGATTTACGATTTCGCACTAGCATTGCGGTCAGACTACTGTAGATAATTGTTAGCTTGTAATAGCTGCCCTTTGCTACATATTGATTTTCATCATCACTTTTTTGCACCTTCTCTCTGAGATCTTTTCCGGTGCAAGCAGGAACTCATTGCGCATTTTGGACAACAACCAGTGTGTTCCGTCAGAAATATTTACATACTTCCAGTTTGGCTGTTTGGGTTAAGATCAAAGATCTCTTCCACTCCAAAATCAATCAGTTTTCGAACTTGCACCCAGGTCGAACTGAATTTTTTCAGACGAGCGATTTTGCAGGGCCTCATCCTCAAAAACCAAGAAACTTTCGTATTTTGATTCCAATAATTTCAGCGACCTTTTGAATGATCGGATCACTCCGACTCCAGTTCAAACCATGCAAAAGTTCTCACCGTTTCTTTGCTTTCCCATGCACTCTTCATTCACATTAGGCTAACTCTCATCACTTTACAGGTAGGTGCTTTTCCCTTCCGATTTTCTCAAATTTTCCGCCTTCTTTTCCGGTAAAAACGAAAGTTGCGTCTCTCAGCACCTGGGGTGTTACTTGCGGATATGATCGCGTCGTAAACCCTCCACTTCAATTGGAAACTTCATTTTCAATTCTCAAAAGGACGGAATCGTGCTATAAATGAGGCGAGCATAGAATCCTGATCATTTTGATACCTTTCATGACATAATTTAAACATTTTCAGCTAAAAGCAGCGGTGCAAAGCAAATTGCCAGATTTTTAGACATTTGTTATTCCTTTCAGCCACGTATTCCGTATGACCACCGTATGATTGCTTGTAGGGAGTCCTGTCATGTCATAAATTTTCAATTTCTTCAATTTTCCAGCATCATTTTCATGGAGGTAATCGAGTCAGTGTTCAGCACCTGAGGTGCTTCCCGCAGATATAACATAACTTTAAACTCCCCACCTCAATAGGAAACTACATTCTGAGTTTTTTAAAGACATTTGGGATATGGACACATGAAATCATGGGGATTTGATATTATATCATATAATTCAGAAAAATTCAGCTTAAAACAAGCCAATTGACCCCTCACCATCGATCTCTATTGGCCCATCGCCTTCGCTACTGCCGAGTCCATTTAAGAGTACGCCCGTTGACACATACTGGTATGCAGCTGGCAGAATCAAACGACCACGCTACGACAAGTACTGTTTCACTGTGTATATGTTGTGCTTTCACGGTGTATATGTTGTTTCACATGTACTCCCTTCCAATTTGACGGAAACAATGGAGCACTGACACTGAACACCGTTCACATGAGCACAGAGAAGCACGCATTGCTTGACAGCACCGTTGTTTCAGCATTTGCAAGCGCTGTGTTCGGCTGAGGATCCGAACCAGTATGGAATGCAGGTCAGATGCAAACATGAAGCAAATGCACTCCCGCTGTGCCATTGGCCGACTCAACATGAGAACATTCCAATCAACCATTCAGCAGGGGTTTATGCTGGCTGCTAACAATAGAAGGCCGATCGATTTCTAACAAGTCAGGTCACGTTGTAGCATGTTCACTCACTATTTTTCACACATCTATCACAATTCAAATATATATATAGATATATATATATGTATATACATATATACATATATATATCTTCGCCTGACTAATGGTTAATAGCAGAGCCAGTGACTTGACCCCTAGTTATCGATCTCGGGAAATGGGAAGGGAGTACATGTGAAACAACATATACACCGTGAAAGCACAACATATACACATTGAAACAGTACTTGTCATAGCGTGGTCGTTTAATTCTGCCAGCTGCATACCAGTATGTGTCAACAGGCGTACTCTTAAATGGACTCGGCAATAGCGAAGGCAATGGGCCAGTAGAGATTGATGGTGAGGGGTCAATTGGCTCAACGCTCATTAGGAGGCCATCATCCTTCCGTAATCAGAATATCAGATCACATAATGGAAGTCTCTAAGTAAATGCAGACTAATTCGTTCCCGAGGAAGTGCACTTCTGAAATAAACTAGCAAATTTTTCTCAGGTGCTGAACACTGACTCGATTACCTCCATGAAAATGATGCTGGAAAATTGAAGAAATTGAAAATTTATGACATGACAGGACTCCCTACAAGCAATCATACGGTGGTCATACGGAATACGTGGCTGAAAGGAATAACAAATGTCTAAAAATCTGGCAATTTGCTTTGCACCGCTGCTTTTAGCTGAAAATGTTTAAAATATGTCATGAAAGGTATCAAAATGATCAGGATTCTATGCTCGCCTCATTTATAGCACGATTCCGTCCTTTTGAGAATTGAAAATGAAGTTTCCAATAGAAGTGGAGGGTTTACGACGCGATCATATCCGCAAGTAACACCCCAGGTGCTGAGAGACTCAACTTTCGTTTTCACCGGAAAGGGAGGCATTTGAGAAAATCGGAATATTATTATATATTTGGATTCTTCATGAGAAAAGCTTCCCAATGGTGTTATTTTCAGTTTCAGGATTAATCCGTCGCAAACCGTCGGTTGACCATGAATTAGTAGCAATATTGTAGCTCTTGGTCAACAATCTTCTTAATACTTCTGCGCGAAATACTTCGTTGTTGCGGCCAATATTTTTCTTGACGATATTTTGGATCCGCGGAGCATTGGCAACCGTTTTTCGGAATTGACAGATGATGTCATCGCTTTTTGCGTTGTGCCACTAATCTCTTGCTATTCTGTCGTTGGTATAAGTCTGCTCGCAATCTTCGCAGCAGAATCGCTTCAGATTTAAGTACTCCGCGAAAATGTATTTAAAAAATTGTCGAAGTCATCGGTCGACAAGGTGCACGACTGTTGCCCGATAGGATACGGTTGCACTTCTAATCTAATGCTGATTCAGGATTTTTGATATAATGACAACAGTACATGTTTGCCCTGCTTTACTGAAGGTATATGTCATACAGCTGAAACAGTAATTAATAGGTTGCAAGGAACACGGAATCGGCGAACCATATTTTGTAGCCATCCTGTGAAATACTTGCGCTCCTTCCAGTTCTATTGAAAAGGATACTTTCCGGTTTTTGTTTTGACTTGATGTTTTTGTGAGACAACCTTGTGAGACTTTGCGCTATATTTAATTTCGTCAATCATTGTGGACTAGGAGTGTGCGTTTTTGTAAGAGGATATATAAGTGCATGTGTTTATGTGTGTATGTATATGCATGCGTGTATAAATGCGTATATGTGAAAGTGTTTGTATAAATGCACGTATGTGTGTATAAGTGCATGTGTGCATTCATGTACGTGGGTGCATGTGTCTATGTGTTTATGCGTGTATGTAAGTCCATAAATCATACGTGCATACGAGTGTTTGTATATGCGTATGCATGTTTGTGTGTACATATATAGGTATATACATGTGTGTATGCCAGTTTGTATGTACGTATAAGTATACAGGGGTGCCCAAAAAAAGAGACACTCTCACTGCTCGGCAGGTACCACCAATGTAACCAATCTTTATTAAATTCTGACTGAATAATACCACCCGCAAAATCAACAACACATTGTACTCGATCACGAAATCTTCAATGGCCTTCCGCACGAACGAAATCGAAAGTTTTTGCCACGCAAATTTGATGCGTCGTCTGAGGTCGGCGAGATCGGCAACTTATTGACCATCGTAGACCATTGCGGAGTTGTCGGGGCTACAGGAAGTCAGCGGTCCTCCATATCCTAAGCGACGATGCCCAGGAGTCTGTCCGTGAGCGACTCGATTGAGAAAGTTGCGTATCTGCCTGTTGCCGACCGATATCCCATGAATCGTCTTGAGTGCGTCCGCAATGACAGACTGCTTCATATTTTGATGCCGATATAGGAGCCACATGAGTTCCCGTTTCCTTTCATCAAGCAACATTCTTATTACAATTTACCCAATCACATTCTTCTGCTGCTTCAATCGGTGCGAGGTATTCCGCCTTGGATTAGGCCCCATGCATAGTGTCTCTATTTTTTGGGCGCCCCTGTATTTGTAGAAGCATGCGAGTATGTGTCTTCATATGTATGCATGCGTCAATGTGTGTGTATGCGTGCATGTGAGTGCCTGTCTGTGGGCATGTGCGATAGGGGTGTGTGTATGCGTTATAATGTAGGTACGTATAAAAGCAATTCTTTTGATTGTACTCGTGCATTCTGGTGCAAATCGGACGTGACACTATCCCATCTTTGACAAATTTTGTTGATTATACGTCATCATCAAGGCAAGATGAAGACTAGTTGGAAGAGTTTTATATGGATCTGAAAAAACTTTGTAGGAAGTCAATAATTCTCAGCGCCAAGAATGGCCCTCAAAAAATGGCTCAACGGCTTTACATCGAGACTCACTGAACAGAATTTGATGGGCAGGGTGAAAGAGGTGTCTGACTCGATCTGTTCACCAACATGGCACAGAGTTGACTGATAGGAGGCTAAGAAAAAACTTTGACGGTATCATCCCTGCATGATAGTTAAAGGCACCGTTTACGATAAATTTAGGGTACCCTTTTTGGACGGGAATCCATAAAACTACTCTAGAATAAAGCGATAACAACGAAAAAAGCGCAAAAAACGATGAACAAAAAGAACTAGAAAGGGTCAAAAAAGAGCTGGAAAAGGGGGTTGGACGAGTTTCACATTGGAAGAACGGCGGTTAAGGGAGTGTTCGGGCGAGTGCAGTTAGGCGACGCAATGTCAGCAATAGCAGACAACACACCCAAGCAGACAACTTCGCCCAATGCGAAAGTGATGAACGCGAAAGTGATGAACGGCAATTAGATTTCGTAGCCAGTCTAGCGAGGGGCGGAAGCCTCCCGTCCCCCAATGTTCCTGACCTTATTGTGCCCTATCCAGACCGTTTTCCGACCTCATTCCTGCACAAATGGTATCAGAGGGGGCGTCGAATTCAAACCATCTGCAAATCTCCGAAACCATTTTTTTCGTGAACAGTGCCTTTAAACTATCTCAACAGACAATTCTATAGTCGTTGAAAAGGCCAACAACACGACGATCTATTGATCGGAGTGATCTTATCTTTATCAATTGTGACTCAACTCTATAACCAGTCGTACCAACCGGATTAAGCCTTAGTCTCCTTCTTTCAATGTCATTTCTGTCTTACCACCTCCGCCCCTTCCAAATCCGAACACTCCGCTCTGTGAGAATAGGAGCTATAAAGTGCCGGCTAACAAACATACATACTCTTCACACGTTCGTGAGCGCATCACCTGTGGTGGAGGTGTTATAGCTTTAAGTCATACATGGCTGAGCAACTTGGTTCATTCTCCACTGAATCCAGATACGGCTGCGTGGCTTTATTCAGACAACGCTCATTATGCGAACGCTCCACTCCTAGTCCACCCGTTAACTAACACTGTTCGCATCCTTTCACCTTATTCCCTTTTCAACTTGATTGCTTTTAGGTCCGAGCAAATAGATCAATTCACGCGATCCCCGACCTGTGAGCGAGGTCTACCTCTGCAACATACCATCAGTCTTCATATTCTGCTGCTTGTACTCCTACCAAATGTAAAAGCTCTGGGACAGGGGATGAGAGTCGCGGATCACTGGTTACACACACACACCGATACATTGACAGCACAGCAGACACAATGTACGCAAAATAACAAAACACACACCGTACACACAGCACCCCCAACACATACAGCACATAACACTCACAAATGGCACACACACAGACACACACAAAACCCCCACGCACAACAGAGCACACACAGCACGTACGTACATTACATACAACACACTCAACGCACACATGCGTAAAACACACACGCACGCAACTCAGACACACACGCGACCCCCACGACACACACACTTGCAACGTACGCATCACACACAGTACGCGCAACACACTCAATATGCAGTGCTTGATGCCAGTTGAGGTCAATAAAGAATTCTTCCCACCGTACCGCCTCTCTTATCTTAAAGTTCGCTCACCATGTAAGGAAAGAGACTACAGTGTGTAGCGAATGCTCTGAGAAAAGCCCATTCCAGGCGCTTGATGAGGAATGAGGCCTTCGATCTCGACAGGATCTGTGCCACTATTTACTGCAAGTACTCTTCTATACATTCCATGAATTGGCTGTTCTCAAATATGCCATTTTACAGAATAGGGACAAGCAAAGACCAACGAGCCTCCATCCTGCACCACCATCTGGCTGGATGCACGGCAAAGATCATCTCCAAACAGCTTCAGGTTCCCTCAAAAACTGTGTACAACAAGTCAACAGGTACGAGGTGACAGGAATTACGGAGTGACAAGCCTGAAAGTGGAAGAACAAAGAGTGCAGCGACAAAGGAGATTGTGAAAACCATTCGAGAGAAAATCCGCCGTCACCGTCGTAGTTCTAGAGAAAAATGGCTCTTGATGTGTGGTTTCTGCTCGATCTGTTGAAAGGATTGTCACCAGCCACCTTCGACTTCGCTCTTATAAAATCAGAAAAGCTCACATGCTAATTGAGAATGAGTGTATGAAGAAAACTAGGCTCGAAAGATGTAAGGAGCTTTTAAAGCGATTTTCGCAGGCACAGACGAATGTCTGTTTTCAAAAGTTTAATTTCTAAGCAACCAAAACGATAGAATGATAGCGGTAGGCCCTGCAGAAGCCAGCCAACATGGAGGGATTGCTCAGCAATCTAGACACCCCAAGTGGTTGATGGTTTCTGGAGCAATCACATCGGAAGGCCACATACCCCTGATTTTCTTGGAGAAAGGGGTCAAGGTAGATAGCAAGGCCTACTTAAAAGGAGTGTTGGAGAAGGAGTCACTCCCCTAGGCAGGCAGAATCCCATTTCTGCAACCGGACAGAACGCTCTTCCCAGACTTCATCACGTCGAAACATTGGCTCCCAAACAGTACAGACCTAAAGGACAAGCCTGCTCTACTCAGCATAGAAGTTTGGATGCTCTACTACGTGAGACTCTCGTTAAAGCATGAGAGGTTGTGGACAACGACAACCTCAGTGCTGCTGTCGACGCAGTTCCTAGGAGAATTTTAGCCCGTATTCGCGCGGAAGGAGGCCATTTTGAGATCTAGATCGTTTTTGTGATCTATATAGCTGTTGATCTGTTGAAGTTGTGTCAACGATCTGATCGTCTTCACAGGCGTATTTACCTTTGCCAGAACTTTCGCTACACCCTGTAAATGAGGCACGTCTCGCGAGGAGGAGTAGGGAAGTTTTCTCCCAGTCACTGACGTAACAAAATGGTTCGTATCGGTTGAGATCAATATAAACAGTACCAGTATACTTCCAATGTCATAACTCCTTTCGTACCGCACCCACGTTACATTACACACTCATCAGACTCCCGAGAAAGCCGTGAATCTGGCTCTTCCTTGAGAGTTTGAAAGATACAAAAACCCTTAATAAGCAATAGAAGTGCCATCGTAGAGCACCAACGGGCCCAGCAGTAGCAGGATCACGATATGATGATGCCTGCCTGCGGGCGCACCGTTGTCAGATCGAGAAACGACGGTGCATTACCGTTATCATTTGGGATGACTTCACTTCCCTCGGTGGTTTACGGGAAGACTCGTTAAGGATAGCATTGACGATAGTGCCGAAAAAGCAGCGAGATTACAGGAATCTATTAGGGAGGATAGCAGCGATATGAAGCCCAAGAAAGGGCAATGGCATATTTATTTCCGCCACCCTACCTGGACACTTCCTTCATTTGAGAGGCAATATCTACAGATGGTCATCTACAAGTTTTCTCTGACCTCTTCGACAACCACATCTACCATCTTAGGACGAGTTTGCCGTTCCTTAGTTCCCTCCAAACCTCGCCATACCATGAAAATCCGTTTGCTGATGGAAAAATGTGTGACTCTCTTCTTGGCGGGATCAAATTAGAGCATACGAACCTTCCTTAAATCAAGTCAAAAGCGTATCTCAGCTCCTACTTTTTGGAGTATAGGGCACTCACTCCAGTGGAACCCGCTGAAGTTCCTTTTGCTGGGAAAGAAATGTTCCGTCAACTATCATGATAAATGAAGGAACTCAAGCCGGAGTGACCATCTGGAATGCGTTCTATACGCTTAGACGTGTTTTTTGGTTGCTGATTCCGAATGAGGTGCACGAGGTTACTACAGGTTACTACAGATGACCACTCAATATAAACAAATCGTTCTCGGCGGCAATTTAGAGCGGAGGCAAGCGCGACATATTCGATGGAAATGCACGCTCGGCGTTTTCTCGCTTTAAGTGCTTGAGCAGGAAGGGTCGCGCAGTTAGGTCAGAACTCTTCTTGATGATTCACTGTAGTTTTCTCCGCTCCTTACATCCCCTACCCGTTACGCTATGCCAGTAAGCGGTATTGAGTTCATTCGCTTCTACCACTCACCATTTTCGCCCGACCCTTGTGGGCGGTTTGCAGTCGTGCCATTTACCTTCAGCACTCCCATACAGTCTCCTGTATCCTTCACAAGTTCGAACCTCGATGTCCAGATCATTAGCTTTTGGGCACGCTCCACCCTCTGTGGGCGGAGTCTAGTCTGCTTTTCATCTACTCGAAGTGGTCCGCTCTTGCCGCCTATACTCCTACCATGAATGTTTTAGGTTTAGTTTGAAAGGAGCCATGGAATTTGGGTCGAACACACAAGCACACTTCCACACACGCACACACGCAGACAAGCCAACCAGCACACTAGCATGTTATATTCAGTGAACAGAGTAAGTTGCGACCTCAGCAACAGTTCAGCAATCGGATGTTACCACTCTACGGCGAAGACGTAATTGAAGTGAAGAGCAGGCTTTGGCCGGATTATCATCTCCCCCAAACTTTTTAGTACAGCGCTCGGGAACATCACGCATTATTTTGAATGGAACGGCAGAGCAGTAAGGTTCTTGGCCGTTACACACATCGCTTCGCTTCCGCCTCGCAAAGAACATCGCAGCTACAACACCGACAACACCAACAAGACCGTAACACCACATACGAAAGCTTCCTGTCTGATGCTGTAAATATATGCCCGAATTTCACGACACTTATTTATGATTGAACTTAATGGAAACAACTTTTTTGGGAATCCTAACACGTTTGGTGATCATCTCATGAATTGTCACGTCATCTTTCAGTGCTCCAACTACATCTACCTGGTGTCAACATGATCAGCTCCAAAGCTGAGAACAAAAAAATACAGCACAGAGATTCACGAACATCAAGGGGGTAGGGGAATATGCAAGGAACATTCGACACTAATGGCCTTACCCCTTTGACTCAAGCGTCAGAAAAGCCACAGGTATCAAAAATCAACTATAGATATTGAACTAGACACTCCACGCAATTCTGCAATGACTGTTTGCAGCAGAGTACGTCTGGCTGGCTCATCGGCACGCAAATGAAAATCAGGATGGTCCTCAGCTCGATGGCCTTCACGATAGCTCTGGAAAAGAGAAATAATATGGTTCATATTCCTTCAGCGAGGATGGTCCACTTCATTAACGCTGAAGTGAATAAAGACCTAGAGTTCTGAGAATATCGATGATCAGAAGGATCAGAAGGACGCCAGGTGACAGACGATGCTGTGTGGAAGGGGGGGGGGGGTTGCTGGTATGAGGAAAGGTATGCATCTGTGTTCGCACATATGAAAGGTTCTATGTGTATGTGTTCGCGTGGGCAAGGTGAATGACACGACGCCGAGGCGGTTAACTCTGAATATATCGAGTAAGCAGCCGTGAACAATCCGATGAAAAAGCAGCAACAGACAAGTGTGCTACCACCCAACTAGACCGTTGCAAGAAAATTTGAACAAAAATTTTGAAAATGCAATGATTTGACCCGAAATGGGTGTAGGAGGATGCCTCGACTTCGCTCAACGTGCCCAAACTCGGCGTGAGGAAGGGGCGTGAGAAGAATTAGAAACCATCTAAGCACACAGCGCTTTCCATAACGACAGGAGTTTAACGACGGGCTCTCTCCTAACGTCCATCTGCAACGTCAGTTGGAGAAGATAAAAGCTGACATTGTCGGCTTTTGTGAAACTAGGATGGCACGCGCAGTCTCGGAGTGGTCAAACGATGAAGAAGTTCTGCTGGGAGAAGGGGATGGTAATGTGTTCACTTCAAGTAAAGTCGATTTTATTGCAGAAGCCGAAAAAGTTCCGTATGTTATTTCTTGCGATTTCCGGTCCCCATGAGTCGCTGTTCTGAAGCCAAGATGGAAAAGCTGGGGTGTTGAACGCTCACATTTGTAACAGTGTATGCGCCCATTGCTCTAGTAAGAGACGACGCGAGCGACTGTTTTTACGAAGAAATAGAGGGACTTTGGAGCCGAATTGACATATTTATTGTCCAAGTCGATCTCGATGCAGTTGTTGGCTCTTGATTAGTGTCGCGATGCGAACGAAAGACCGCCTCACGACGCCACACCCCGCTTGCCTTGCTTTTTGCTCTTATCTAGCCGGTGAGCGGCTGCTCAATTGTAGTACAATAAGTTCCGATAAAGATTGCCACTGAATCCCGCGTTTCCCCTACGAATTATACGGGGAGCCCGTTTGCTATTTTCTGCTTTATAGACAAAATAGCAAACCAGGTGAGTGGTCAGGTACATATAACCCGTCACATCACCGATAGTCCAATACGGACGCACCTAATCGCAAAAAACTGAGGCAAAAACAAGGTTCAGAAAATACTGCTGTTTATAAGACGAGCCTCAAGCGAGTGACTGTGAGCTTGAAGGCTCAAGTGGACACGTTCCGCCCCTTCGCAAACGAACCGCAGTATCTCCAGAACGCGGAAGAAAATGCGACTTTTCGCTGAAAAGTGCCATTGAGAACGCTATTTCCTTGATTAATACTTCGCGAAATGAACTCCAAGCCATATTTGACCAAATACAAAGGGAATACGCTGACAGAAAGAAAACCGAGGAGTGGTTTTTCGAGGAGTTCCAGGCAACGAAAGCCAAAATTCAGCATGATGCCGTTTTGCCAGAATCAGCAGACTTGCTCACAGTGTTGAAAACTCGACTTCCGGAAATACAGCACGAATTGCTTCAGATAAGGGATGACAGAAATATAGTCAAAAAATCGTTAAAAATGGGAGAGAGACTTGACGACTGTCAGCAAAAATTATCATACCCAACATCTATGCCTGACGCAGAAAACAACAACAAGCAAAACATCGAAGAAAGCTCGCACCAGTCGCATCTAAAACATAACGCGCCAGCTGTACAAAGCGCGCAGACTACAGCAACTAATAGCGGGAATTTGAATGTAAGGAATGCTAACATGACGTGCAACTCAATCAAGCCACCACGGATAGCGCTCCCACGTTCAACAGAAAACGTTGAAAGTTTCCAAGAGTACTGGGCTATGTACGACACTTTGGTACACAGCAACCAATCGTTAAATACCATGGAAAAATAATGCTACTGAAAGAAAGCCTGAGTGGTAAAGCAGCCGCAACCATAAGAGGGATAAAGAAGATGCCCAAAAACTACCACTGGATGATAGAGACAATAAAAAAGAAGTATGACAACATCTCCGCTATACGCGCCGATGTCATTCGGAGATTGAACGCCCTTCCACAGGCACGCGAACCACGGTATTGCGAAACGGTGGTTCGACGAGATGAGATCCCTAGTGAATGAAATGACCTCATCAGGATATCCGATTGCTGAAACTCAAGATCCCATGTGGATCGAAACCATACTCAAGAAACTACCGCGACATATAGCTGAGGAATTTTCGAGAGAGAGCAAATGTGAAGAAACCTACTCAGTCAGACAGATATTGGACCACCTTGAAACAGTAATTATGCGAAAGGCGTACGTTTCAGAACGCTCGGGTTATCACCCACAACGTAAATCTCTCGTCCCCACACTCAACATCGGAAGATGTCAAAAAGACATTTCGCTGCAGTTTCTGTGAACGAACCAACCGCCAATCGTTTCAGTGCCGCAGCGTTAGAAAAGCTTGTGAGCGCAGGATTGGTGATGGAGAAGAACTTATGTTGGAAATGCTTCTCCAAAGATCATAGAAGAACGGCATGCAAGCGATTCAACTGCAGCGTTGCGGGAAGTTACGCGACGACTCTCTGTCTGTTCAAAGAGAACACCACTCAGTCAGACAAAGAAAAGAACGATAAATGCAAAGTGGTACAGAGTTCTTTACAAGGAAATGTTCAACGTGTGAATGAAGTCGAAAACAGGAAGCAAGCTCTCGTGCTCGATTCCGAGCCTTACATGCATCACATGCTGAGCAATTCGATCTCGGGCACACATGAAAGTTCGAATATCGAGGCCAGAGATCCCCCTAGATCGGCACAAATCGTTCTCATGACGGCAGATCGCTCATAGAGCATTGGAAGTTAGCGTTTACAACAGCAGAACTGCTTTAGGTTTTAATCGCGCCTACGTATTCTTTCAGACCCGTAGTCCTGCTGTGGCTAGGAAAAATCTTGGTTCACGCATCAATAGTTCTCGGGAGATTCCTATTTACAATACTGCACGCGATTCTACAAGCGCTCTTGTACTGTCTGAGCAGAGCTTGCCGGCCGAGATCAAGACCTTGATAGTGAATCATCTCTGCTGGAAAAGACCGATTCCCAAGAAACTTCTCTTTTTATGTATATAAACGCTGAAACATGCGCTAATGCTACATGTATGACGACCTCGACCGGGAGATAGAGTAGCTGCAGGTAGAGCCACAGATAAAGTAATATGAGCAATACTCACAAAATGTCAAAAGTATCCTCGTTCTGATAAATCGTATCATCTATGATTCAACATTACATTTAAACACACTTTTCGCGAAATACCATACATATATAGTGTGAATAAATAAAGAAATATATAAATATATTATTAACGCAGTTCGTTATCGCCTGAAAGTATCTCAATAAGCAGAAGAGATGCGTATGGGCACCCATAGGCATAAGCGGTACCAAGTTGCTTTATACAAAACCCACGTATTCGCTCTATGTAGCCGAGAAAAATATCAGGTTGATGGGAAAGTCTAGAGTCAAAAATAAACTTTCATCCTCGTTTTCTTGAACCGCCGCCACCCTAGGGCTATTACCTGGTATAATTTCAGAGTTATCAACAGCAACATTTAAATACTTTCCCGAGCGCTTCCATTGTGAACCACGTCGCAATCATCAAGAGCTAAATTCGAGAAGTAGTCGTTCGCGAAAGTCGCTGTGGCTCCACTGCTCGTTATGCCGATGAAGCGAAGATAGGCCGGAGACTGCGAAAAGGAGTTTTGCACAGCTTGCTAAGCACAGTAAAAGCATCGTATTTCAAGGTCCTGACGGATACGTTCACAGAAAATTTCTTGCTTGATCCCAACTAATTAAAGCTCTGCCACACACGTGTTTCACTAGATCAGTTTCTCTTTCTCTACGTCTGCGTGACTCGGTGACGGGATATGGAAGCCGGACTTCCCAAGACAATAGTGATTGGGTCTTTGTTTACCTCTCGAAGCAAAAAAAAGGCCCACTCACGCAGATTCACTTAGAACAGTACTAGAGAAAGACCTGTTATGCACTCCCCAGAACTCAATTGGAATGCTATAGTATGAGATGCTGCTCCCAGGTTAGGCAGTAGCAGCTGCCATCTACAGCATACAATTCCAGAAACTTGCTTATGCCGCCAAATAAAAGCGACCGAGAATGCATTCCGTGCATGTTGTACATGATTGTGCTCGGCCTTGCGTCCAGAGACCACAGAATAGCCGATTCGCCCCTGTTCAGGTGGCTGCCATAAATAGCGATGTTCCGATAATCCAATGAATGGAAGTTCAAACTTAATTGTGAGTAAATTTGAAATATATATCAGAACTCAGACAGTGTCTCAAGACTTTTGCATCAATCTGATAAAGATAAAGAACAGTAAATGAAGAAGAGCTAGAACGCTAGTTGCGTGCAGGAGTGAGAGACAATGAAAATTTGTACATGCGGAAATGAGGGAAATGTAAGTGGAGCTCAGTTGTTAGCTCGGCTTTACGGCCTTCAGAAAGAAATGAATGGCCGAGCAATGTAAGTGAGTACGACTTTCCAAAAAGTGTAGGTCACGAGGTGTTGGGGGAGAATAGAAAGAAATAAATTTGAAAGTTTCAGTACCAAGAAAGTCTGGAGGCAGTGGAAACTGAAGAGAGTGTCTACATATTATGGAAGAAGAGATTTTTGAAGGGTCCAGACCAAAGTGAGCAGAACTTGCAAGAGAAATTGGCTGCTGGCCTGATATAGGGAAATGGTGGATTTAATTGGAATTATTGATGGGGAACATTGAGGAAAGGGGAAACGGATCACTATAAACCCGAATCTATTTATTAATGTTAAAATTTCTTACGTAAGATCTAATTAGCTTGTGTAATCATAATTTGCCGTTACCTACTCGCCACGGCGCGCATACTATAAAAGGAATTTGTAACGTCGTCATAAATAGACCGTAATTTGATGAGTAGACAGGATAGGCTGTCCACCGTTCGTCGTAGCCGCTCCCTCCTCGACAAACAATCACTTTCCCGCCGTACAATTGAGGTCCTATTACGTCTCACTTAAAGTTTGTTTCAAGCTTTATTGTTATAATTGATGTGTGTACAGTAGTCTTTTTCGCATTACACTGTTGAGTGAGCAGTTGACGTTTCCTGACATGAGCTCGTCGCTTAATGACGCTTCCTGTACAGGCCCCTTGTAATTAGTTTGCCCTTGTTTCATAACCACTAATGTTGGAGTTCCCAGCTAGAAACCGATCCTCTACACTTCTATGTTTGCCTGCTTCGTTATAAACAACTAAATGTTCTTCAGTGTGTACGTGAGCCTCCGGGCATATAATGTCGGATGATGGCACTGCTTTCACAACGTTGTGAAAAAATTCAACGGCTATGGTGGTACTGGTGGTGGAGTGGTAATCCACGAACAGCTGCACACATGGCCAGAGGATGGAAGAAGCTATTCACGACAGCGATTGCTCCCGAACTTCCTGTGTGAGACAGACATACGACACAAGGGTGCCGCGTAGGGTGCGCTTTGCAGTCCTGTGCCTCTCGAGAGGTTGACGAGCGGCAAGCGCTCATCCTGCGTACCTCCGTTTGAAAATCTTTGCGCTGCTCCATTTTTTCATTCTCGATGAGAGCTATCCACTAACAGCCAACTGCTCGGGCTGTTAGTAAATAGCTCACATGGAGATTGAAAAAAAGATTAATGAAAAAAGAAAGTGAAGAAAGTGTCTATCTAAGCCCTGACGATGCCATCAGATCAGTCTGGCTCGAGAATATCTCACCGATAGCGTGCAACTTGAATGGTCACTTCTGCAGTAACGGAGGGGCCTTGAAAGGGCTTACGAGATAGTGGGATGGAAGACAGAAGCGTAAAGGTGTAAAGAAAGAGAGTTTACGAGTTCGCTACATCCCACAAACTAGCAGGATGCAGCACGCTCTCCGCAAAAAAGAAAATTGGAAGATAGCCTGCACCAGTGAAGTGAAACAAAAGAAAATTCGTGTTGTGTCTGTGGGGAGTTTGCCCTTCAAAACTGTGAAGAATATTAAGATAGCGCTCAGCAGAGAATCGGCTAGTCAGACACCGATTATCCCACAATATCAACAAGAACGAAGGCATTGGGTGATGAAAGCTGTATCGAGAAGAAAAAGAAGAGATCAAACAGAAAATACTGGAAGCTGGTTCGCAGTATTTTCTATTTAATCTGTTCTTTTTCGTTGCGATGCAGCTGTTTGAAAGGGCTCTAGTTGAAACTCGTGGTGAACTCGAAGAGCCAACGAAGCGTGGTTCCGAAACCATGGAGTTGGCTCTTCGAGATTCACCACAAGTTTGAACTAGAGCCCTTTTGAACATTAGGATGGCTTTAACAGCGTCCCTTCGGGTTTGCTGGATTGAGACCAGAATGGTGATGAAAGCTGCATCGCAACGAAAAAGAAGAGATCAAACAGAAAATGGGGTCTACCGAATTCTGAGGCAGAAGGGAGCTGCCTACTATTGTTGGTCAAAGACGCGACCTAGCTTCCTAAAGAAGTTGCGAGTGGCTCGCCGGGTGTGCCATAGCGAGGTCATGGCGTCTTATACAAGAAGCTCGATGGACGAGAAGCGAGACCTCCCAGTCGTCCAAAGACGGCACCGGATTAATCAAGGTTTTGGAGAAGTAAAGGCTGTTGAGGACAACTTCAGTGCAATGCTAAGGGAGCCTGGTGAGGTCAAGCCCAGCTGGAATAAATTCTTCCATGGACTACTGGTCAAAAAATTCCACCGCGAATGTAGCACTGAGCTAGAAGCTGCGGCTGACTTCATTGCACTCTGGACAGAGAATAGGTGGAGCATCAAAGAAATGAAGGCTGGGATGGCAATTGGCCGGGATCTTTCTGATCGTGAACCAATCTTGGAAGTCTCTCGTAGTGCATGAAAGTAGGTGGCTTATCCTGTTCTTAAACACTGTACTTTGACGGCTAATGGATCCCAGTCGCGTGAAGGCTCTGTCGTTTCTATCCTCGAGCGAGGGCAACGCGATGGAGTGTGCCATCTACAAAGGATCAGATTGACTGATCACATGACGAAACTGTATGAGCGATCAGTCGGCTCAAGATTGTTTGAACTCCTGCTGTTCCCATGGAAGCATCTTCAGTCTTCATAACAGGATGGTCGAAAAAAGGTGATGACTTCATAGCTAGACAAGCAATGGAATAATGCACCGTAATATAAAAAAGTGAAGATAATGTCGAATGTATTCTCCGGCTTGGAGAACGCTTTCGATCATCGCTTGGAACAACTTTTCTAGAAAGCACTTCGTTAGCGAAACGTACCAAGACTTCTATCTCCGTGGTGAATGACGTGCACCGGTGGTCTACGATAGCATTACGCACTCCGTACGGCTCAACCGAAGCAACGCACGCCAGGGCTAGACCCTATACTGAGTCATCACATGATCATCACATGAAGACTACTGTTTGGACAATCTCTAAGACCATGCTGTGGCAGCACTTTCATTGGTGCCGACTCTTACTGAGAATTCCACATAATCATCCGACAAAAAAGAACACGTAGCAGTGACCAAGAGAAAAGGAGACGGCGAACAAGAAAAGCAAATTCTGCGACGGTGCACAATTAGCACTACAGGGAGGAATAGGCTAGTACAAGAAATGCCCTTTCCTCACATTACTTCTATGTGCAGTCTTATTTTGAAATCACTCGTTAACCGACGAACACTTCTAGCCCACTGCTCAGCGAGACCCCTCGAGGCTTGGTTTCACGCATCATTTCTTCTACTTCAGAACCACTCTCGAATATCCTTTCCATTTTCTGGCATCGTTTGGAATCTGTGAAGAAATTGGAGCAGTATCAGAAACGTATGAGGAAATATGAAAAATAAAAAAACATCTGAATATCACGTGGCTATGCGAGCCACCTGTATCACCTGTCGCCCCTTGATTATCGATTCTCTCGAGCGGGCGTCAGTAGCGTCTTCATTCGTCCCTGCCGCGGACCATTGTAGTCTAGTGGATAGTACTCTCTCGAGGGGCACGAGGCAATGCATTTCTTCCGTTCAGAGCTTTCGTGTGAAATCTGAGCATCACGCCTGTGGCTGCTGGTGCCCGTTTGACCTCCAGTAACGCCTTGGTCCAACGTTCATAACTGTATCGCATAAGCGTGGCTGGCACAACTGATTTTCTATTTCGAATCAGCGGCATACCTGATCTTCAATCGTTGTTAAAGCAGGAAGGGCCGCAGTGTCAGAAAAGTTAGCGCGGGATCGGAGGTTTTCGCCTTTTCCACTACTCCTTTGATGTTCCTGAACGCTCCTCACACCTAGCGTTTCCTTTCGCACAGCTAGGGTGCTAGGTATTCCATCATAATGATTTCTCGGCACAGATGCACGTAGCTAAAGCATTCAAAAATTTTCGTTCCGTTCACCGTGACAGAAGCATCGGGTATCAATATCCTTCTCGTAAGCGTCATATTCGTAAGGCTCAATTGTACGCCGATTTTTCCTCAATTCGGTGCCGAATTCGACCAGCAATCGTTCCGCCTTGCTCAATATTAATGTTAAAAACACGATTCGTCTGCAGAGAACTGATGTAAGTAGTGGACGTTAACCTTCACTCCAGTGCCTTCCTTTTCCATATTATGCATGATTTCCCGAGAGCGGCACTGAAAAGTTTGGGCAAGATGGTATCACCCTTCGAACCTCTCCTTGTAGAATGGCGAGATCCTGGTGGTGAAATTGTTGTAGAGCTCACAGAGCATCTTTTGATATCGAGTATGAACACTCCGGTTGCCCAGGCCTTCACTTACGGCTTCTGTCTCGAGTGTATCAAAGGCCTTCCTCAGAGGTGTTCATTCAAAAAGAGTGGTCAGGGAACGGAATGACCTAATACAAGTTCGCGGTCAGATGTTCAGTACTGAAACCACCTTTTTCATCAGCAAATAATAGAGAGAGCATCGTGCACTCAAGAGTAGAGCAGTTCTAGGAATAAAAGTTGTTTGCACGGCTTTCATTTCATTTATTTATCTATAGTCACAGCGGATGTATAGGACGAAATCGTGTATGTTATTTTAACAATAGAGTAACATATATGGTGCACATCCGAATAATTAAACAGAGGCTGCGAGGATAAAGAGACTGAAAAAGGAGATTTTCGAAGACAGTTATAAACTAGAAGGAAAAGGAGACAGCAGTAAACTAGAAGAAATTTTGCCTAAAAGTCAAGTCTTAGGTGTTGCTGTCGAGCAGCATGCCATCATTCGTCGAGTTTGTAGTGGTGTTCGACGGCTATATGTGTATGGAAACAGTGTAAGGTAAGGACCTTTGATCAGACAGCTCTGCTGGGAAAAGGAGAACTTAAAACGCAAATGGCGACATCCCGGACACAGGTGCGAAGCTGATTAGCGTGCAGCGGCGCCCATCAACTTTTTGGGAGGAGCCAGACTACGAACGCACTCAGCAAAGGCCTCGTGGAGGATGTGACGCCTTTACACCATTCACACTGAAACACATTTACTGGACATCCAAGTGAAAGGAAGCTGGAGCCTTCTTTTTTAAGTGCGAATAGATGCTTCAGGAACGATTGCTAAAAAAAAGATAATAATGATAAACAGGGTGCGGCGCACAAAATTCTGGTTATATGGGATCTTTACGCGATACCTGCTAGTAAAAAGCAGGTTTCGGTCGTGGTGGAAATGGAGGCAAATCTCTACGCTGTTTCGCACATTTTCTGCACCGTCTTAGTCAATAAAACCACTCATGCTGTGAAGCTGGTGATGATGGTGTTATAAGAGATTTTTCCTGAAAGCTCTAAACTAGTATCGCGGAAAGTAACGATGAAAGGATGAGGGTGTATATTCAGTACTAAAACCGCCTTTCCGATCAGTAATATAGAGAGCATTGTGCACTTCAAAATAGAGCAGTTCCAGGAAGAAAAGTGGCTGCTACGGGTTCATTTTAATTATTAATCTACTGTCGTAGCGTATGTACAGGCAAAACGCCGTAAAGTCAAAGTTAACAATAGTGTGCCCTATACACAGCACACTAAACGAATGAATGGTACAATATTGCGAATTACAATGGAAGTACGAAGGGATGGGATGGGGGAAGAGCGGAGGGTCATCGTCACTTGGGATTGGAAAAGCCGTGCACCGGTCAAACAGTGCAAGCAGCAAGACAGCTAGACTCAGCAGGCCTCCAACCTCCACAAAATGCGGGCAGTCAATACAATATATAATAAAAAACGAAATAGCTAGATTAGGTTTCGAAGATCACTACACAAAGGAAAAAAGAATACAGTGGATCAAAAGAAAACAGAAAAATCGTGCAATGGAGAGCATGACGGCAGACCGATGCTTAAATGGAGTGTTCCGTGGGTTTGCGCTATGCTTGCAACACTAGTGTGCTGCAATGGGAACCGAACAATACAATACCGTATAACAAACGTCCCTCTGCACCATATGACTGGCAACATGCCTGCGTACAAGACAACCATGCTGAAATTGAGAAGAGATTCATCCTCTAAGAGATTCTACACCATTTGTCATCTCTCGAGTGGCATGTTGCTTTTTGAGGTAGCGGATAAGCTGAATCTAGAACAAATGCGAATGTCCCTATAAGAAAAAAGCCAGCTAAACCCATTCCATAAAGATATAATTGTCATCCCTCGAGTAGCATGCTGCTTTTTGAGGTAGCGGATAAGCTGAATCTGGAACAAATGCGAATGTCCCTATAAGAAAAAAGCGCAGCTAAGCCCTTCCCATAAATATATAACTCTAGCAGTGTAAGCATCCTTATAAGCCCAACTATTAGGTTTCTCCAGCCGCACACGATAGGGTATTCCTCGAAGGCCTTATGGAAGGTGAGTTCCGAAATATCGCTCGAATCTAAATCGATTTCATCAGTTGTTTATACAATATACCATAATCGAATAGTTTACGTCGATATACAAATGGTACACCTCCAGGTCTCAGAGTCCGCTCCGCATATGAGAGGTAAATAATCCCTTTATGCAGTAGAACTTTCCTGGAATCTTCCGAGTTCATCAATTAATGACTCCTTCTGGCGACTAAATGGAAGAGCAATACTCTGTGATCATGCGTGCAATACAGCTTTCTTCGCTTCTCTGGCTTCTCGATGATGATGTTCCGAGATAAGGGCACAACAAAACAACAGTAAATGTCATAACTTAATCATACAATTCGTGAACGGTTTATCTCTTCTACCATGACATTTCCATGGAACTTTTTTTTTACAGAGGAAGGGTGCGTAAGAAAACTACGTAGCCCTTGGGACGGGCCATAGCGGCAGCACACGGGAGAGGTGCTCGGTCGCAGAAGCCAATCATGTACGAAGAGGCGGTCGCAAGAGGGTAAAAAGGATTGATAGAGAATTGCTGATGTTAGCAATTTGAAAGCGATGTCGTTTCCGTCATGGTAGTCTTTATAAAACGTAATTTCCACAACATTCGAAAAGCCTGAAAATTTCGCTGTTTTGCGGATTACTCCCGCCACCAATGTACTTTTCTGCAGCAACACTTCCGCTTTTCAATTCAGATATGGTTTTTCAAAATTTCCGTGGGGTGTACCTTCAAACAGCATTGCTAGGCAACCACACAACTAACGTAAAAGCCTTTACTATAAGCGAAAGTACTGCGAAATCGAATGAGGGATACATATAGGAAGGCTTCGCGTTTATTTCAAAACTCCTTCTGTCGTCCTTGATTAATGGCGGACATGTCTCCCTAGGTTTTTCTTTTCATTTTGGTCTCATCGGCCTACTGTTCAATAATGTCAAAAATCAATCGCAGTTCGATGTAACAGTTACTCCATGCAGGTAAGTAAGTAAAGGTGAAGATCTTGAGTGCATCATCTTTTCCACAGTGAAGTTGATCTCTTTTCAACTCTACAATACGCTGATGTAAATTCTACAGACATCCCTTAGCTAACCTCCTTGTTTTTCTAAACACAAATGATGCCCCGGAGGAGCTCCTCTATTGAAATGCTCCAGATAGATTTTGAGTGGGTAGCATAAGAATTTTGTGACCAAAGCTTCCCATGAATCAGGGAAAGTCACCGTCGGTTTTTCGTTTTATTTTTCACAATGACTACTCTTGTTTATTGAATGCATTCATTTTACAGGAGGATTGGAACATTGGCGGCTTCTCTCTGGAAGATGCCTGTCAGCTTGTTCAGTACCTACTTCTTGCTGCATCTTTGACATCTGTAAGTAGCCGACGTGTCTAGAGATCTTTAGTACTTTGCATTCTAGATTCAAAAATGAGCCCCTAGGGTGGTCCATGGAACACAGAAGTGAAGAAGTCGAACCGATGTCAGAATGAGGGCTTAAGATAATGAGGTCAGACGTTACATGGTTTTTTCCTCATAGACCTCCTTTCCAACATGTTGCTCTAGAAAAGTCGTCGTAACTGTTGGTTTTTCTTTTGATTGGCAATGGACGGTGTATGCCTTGCCGTCATTTATTGACAAGCTGACCATTACTTCAGGAAAATGCAATATCGAGCTCATCGAGGACTGGTTCAATAGATCATTGAGAAACTACTACCTTCTAGCATCAAATGGTTCGGCTTTATTCATACTTCTCAACCTTTGGTTGGTTCTAGGAAGAAAAAAAAGTTAGCTCAAAGAGCGGGATGACCCATGACCGCTCCACATATTCAAAGTAACGGCGTCAAGGTTCCTTGCGTGAGGCGGATGCTTTCGGTGAGTATAGAGTGATGTCGAATGTCATGGTAATTGTTAACCTGACTCATTCATCTTGTCATATTTAGGTAGCCCACTTGATTGAACTTTCTTCCGTAACAGCCGGTCACACTCTACTCTTCGGCCAAGTAGATTTATTTATCCAAAAAACCACAGGTATACGATACTGATTCTGTGTCCTCTTTTAGTTTTATAATGAAATTCTCACCGTTGTCTCACTTTACTTTTCTGTCTCATCCGCGTCAGGCAAGGACCCGAAGGTGAGCAGAAAGCTTCCAGCTCGCAATTCTCCCGATGAGGATTTTTTTGCTACAGTTTTTTTGACGCAAAGTTGAAAGCATTTTCGGAAAAATAGTCATGAAAATGTCAAATCCACAGAACGTTCCACCTGTTGTGCAAGGATTTTGTAGTCAGGATCTGTCCTCAGCAAGTGAAATACCCAATTGGCCATTCGCTGTCGTCATGAGTTTTGATTGTGCCACTTGTTATATGCATCACACGCCATTTGTTATCTGCATTCATATGATGGTTGAGCCTCGTTTAGACGTCAGTTTGCTGAGTTTATCGAAAATGTGTGCGCGCACAGTGCCCTTAATGATGCTTGCGATGGAGCACAGAAGGCAGGGGCAAAAGCCTTTCGTTTCACGTACATACTCATTTTAGGCGTTCATTCAGGCTCTCATAGGGAAGACGGAGGGATAGATGAGATCTTCGTTTGAAGTCTTGGCCTCCTGGCCATTTTACAATGGCCCATTGTGTTATGCTTATAAATTTTCCTCTCCTATGCTCTTGAATATGAATAGCGCTGCCCTTCGAGTTCTTCTATTGCATAAACAGTTCCAGTCGCCACATTCAATCTGATGATTTTTCACTAAGCGTATCCGATCTCACTATACGGACAAATAACGCAGATCGCCGTCATACACAGGCTGGCTCACATTGTGTTGTACACAAATTGGCGTTTGACATTACTGTTGAGGATGTTTTTCAGTCCGTTCCACTCTCACTTCTCAGCGACAAGCGCTGTTATTTATAAGCAGAACCGAATAGCCAGTCGTTCACTCCAGGCGTACTGTAGCTAAGTTGATGAATGCTTCATTCCATAATTATATGTAAGCAATTAAAACGAATGCATACTGCTTTACCTTGACCTAAAGTCAAGTTGGTGGTAATGCGAACGCGAAGCGTGAACAGCGCTGAACAAGGTGTTTCCTAGGTTCCATACCCACGTCATTGTGAAGCGTTTCGAGGCCTCCTTCATGGAACGTATATCCATCGAGGAAGCGACAGGAGCATTAGTTCTTCACATCAAAGGGCAGCTACAGCACAATGAAATAAATTATGATGCCCTTAGTCCTATAGCAGTTTCGAGATGTACAAGCAAGGAGGTACCGCCCGGTTTTTCTCCTTCTTCCGAAACATCTCAAAAATATTACTTATAATAATACCTAAGAGTAGTGCTTATCATTGTAATGAAGGATAAAGTTTTTACGTTAATCAATCCCGTCTGAAGGATGCGCCCCTGCACTCGACTTCCATTCAGAATCACAGTGGAGTAATGGGTGCGTATGTCGCCTACACAATGACTTGCGGTGGCCAGCACGTGCTTTTATCTTCCGGACGAGTCTAGTGCCAATTAACCGACTTCAGAGGGAAGGAAGGTTTAGTTGGCCCAGGCGGCTATCAATCCGAGATTCGAACCCCTGACCATGCGTATGAGATCGTGCGCCACTTGCCACAACATCACCTCCGCCTATTATAGTTATAATCCTGAGTATATAGCTAGGTTAATGAACGCAGTTCGGAGTGATCCCTGGCTTCTTTAAGGGGATTACGTTCAAGCGTAAGGGAAACAACGATAAAAATTCGACCGATTACGCATGAGGTCTTGACGCTATGTTCAACTTGGTAGACACAATGATTAGATTTCAACGGGGTACATCACGGAACCTCCGCTACCGTATCATTTGCTTTTAGTTCTCCCCATCTGTGAAATCCAAGCACTAGTCATTTCACAATATTCTCAAAAGGAATTCCCATGAAAACGTAAAAAGCAATCCTTTGGAAGTGGGCCAGAGCTGCGGTTCCTCCTGGGCAGAACGGTCAGTGTACTGATTGTGACCGACTGATGCCTCTACGTCTCTATCCATAAGCAGAGTGGTGCCTTCCGAACTGTATCGAGTCAGTAGAAACATACCGGGGCATACTTTATGACATCTAATAGTCATTTGATATAGCATCAATAGGCTATCTAGAAGCGAGGGAGCTGTTTATTAGACACGAAACCGTAGAATTACTTATAAAATTTGAAAGGAATAAGAGCTGGTGAATGCCTCTCATGCAGTCATTGGTAGTCGTACATTATCGACGACCTGCAATCGCACCAAACAACGTTGTGGCAGGATAATGTGATTAGTCTGATTTTAATTCCTCTTGAAATGACACGACACGACGATGACAATTCTCTGCACTAACAATAAGTGTTAAGCCCTTTGCTCCTATCTAGTTTTATCGTAGGCGAGAACTGTTTAGCTAAGGCCGTGAAGTGCTGTCGGGCTTTTGCGAGATATTTCCCGGAACAGCCAGAGCATCAAAGCAGCTGAAATAAAATAGGCATTATTCTAAGATTGCCCTCTATTATCGTAAAGATTGGTGGGTTCTTGTCAGAAATTTGAGCCGTTCGAGCGTTATGTCTAGATTTGATGTTAGCTTAGAAATTGAAGCCACACGGTCGTATCTAGTCAAAAACGATGCGTGAAAATGAGCAAAAATAGCCTTTCTGGGGAACTATAGGAGAAAGGCTCCGGTAAAGGAAAAGAAATCAACAAAGAGAACAATTTGAGATGTTTTCGTAAGTGATCAGAGGTCGATGATGCATTTGATTTCGTTCGAAAAACTTGAGAATTCTCGGTTGTAATCAGCGCGATTTGGAACCGATTTACGATCCGAATTTGCTTATTATTGTCTGAAAGGCTTCGCAACTTACGGAGTGCATGGTTGGAACCTTCTTCTGATATACACTTATTCATCTGAACCAGGAAGTCGGGTACGAGAACTCCGTTGACCTGCGTGGTGTTGAATTCGTGTTATGACTCCGTACTTGTGGTAACAGAGCCAATTTAAAGTGCACTAGGCTTGTAATGTTTTTTTTCGTTCATGGGTATCTGAACAGCTTGGGAAGGTGATCAGATGGGTTTGCATCTGTATGGACCCTCCAAAAATGGTTCTTTAACTATCGGTTGCTTTCAAGCAGCCAGAGAGGAGGCTTTGATCTAATAGAGGAGAGTAAAGGGGATTGTTCGTGTGATATAAGTACCTGATGAGTGAATACCTCAGAACGCAGCATCTGCAGGACAATATCGATGACACTTTTTTGTTTCACCAATAGATTTAATGTGGGTGTGTCGGATATACTTAAAAATATACAAAGAAAGCCTGCTATTCAAGAAAATCAACTTTCTCACTGTAATGCTACATTTATAATCAAGTGAAAACACTATGCTGTATCATGAGGCGAAGCCCATCTTACCCTTCGAACCTGCCATCACTTTTACTCTCTTCTATTTGAACGAGTTCGCAGAGCTTGATCCTACCCACGCAATTTCGCTACACGTGATCCAGTCTGGTTTTGGAGAATACCTCCTTCTCTACAATATGAGACCGCGAGCCTGTCGTAACTCATCGCTTGTACCTACATTACACTACCGACTTTCTTTTCCCTAGTCGTCGCGAATATATTACTTTCTCTTCTAAATCCAGCCATACTTGCTTCGTTAGGCTTTTGTTGACTGCTGAATTTATTGGTGAATTTCTTAGCCTTTCTGGATACGATGACAAGCTTCTTACACAAGCTCTGCACATCTTGACGCAGCCACTGACCTTGACCATTTTTTGTAGGTTCTGTTCGCTGCCTATTGCTAGACCCTAGAATATCGTGCGAACAAAATGTAGGCGTTGTGATGCTCTGCACTCTATTCTCCTGAACTCGATTCTCCTTCGGACCATATTTTCTTCTTGAACATTCGGTAACCCAGTAACTAGTATTTTCGAACTTTGTGGAAGGGTTTGCGCGGTGTGTACCTCAGTCATCGCTCACATCAAGAGTGCTTCATTCTTCGTGGTCTCGCTAAAACCATTTCCGCTTACACACCGTCTTGAAAACCGATTGAAATACTTCGTTGGCAACTCATTTCGTCTTAAGGGGTCCCTCCCTCGAATGAATCTCTAGCCGGCGACAGGTAACCCATCGCTAACATCATCCTTTCTCAGTTTTAGGGCTCCAGGCAGCATTTGCGAGGACCCCCACATAAAATTTCAACCTTATTATTTGGCTACCATTTATTTCGCAACACGGGTTTCACACCCGAGAAGAGCGTGACCTGAGTGTGACCTCTTGAGCCAGTACTGCGTTCAGTTTTCATGGGGTTCTCACAAGATTGCCTTCTCTCATAAGAAATTTGCTGAGCCAAGAAGAGACTGCATGTCTCACTCAACTGGATGTGAAATGATTACCCTTGAAACATATTGAGCACTTTGTTTTGATTGATTCCTGGTGTACCTTTTATGCATAAAAGTAATATATGTTGAGAGAAGAGAAAATCGTTTGAAATGTTGGATGTGCATTTGAGCGAAATGGTTCTATTGACAATTTTTGAGCTTGCAGTATCCAATTTTCAAATATTCTTCTCCTTCTTTCCACGATGGGGAACTGTGTAAGTCGCTGAAGAGAAGCGGTTATGTCAGTTACGTTGCAGTCCTCTCGCTTTAACTGATAACGAGGGAAAAAAGTGTTACATCTCTTATGATTCATTTTCAGAGAATAACTCTATGACTATATTTACTAAAAATGCATAGATTTTTGATGATTATTGAGCAAAAGCACATTTGAACTACAAGTGCATAAAATGAGAAAGTTGCCCACTCATGTACGTTTGTGAGAGATTATATGAGAAAAATGTTCATAAAAAAGTTCTCGATTGTTTCCCTTTCTGGTATTGAGCAGAGATGCTTCTCAACAGAAAGGGAACTCGGTTTCTGCACACTCATCTGGGCAGTCCTAGGAGGACAAAAGTAAAAGATAACTTTTACAGGTGGCCCAGGAACTTAATTGATGGGATACTTTCAGGCCATCAGCAGGGAAAACCCCATTCAACCTTAAAGATGCGACTCAGCTACACAACCTCTCGACTCGAGCTAGCTACAGCAAAGGTCAGTTCACCATTACAAATACGGGACTTTTCATACAATGGTTATATCTGGTATATCTGACACCACGGATCTTCATGGAAGCTCACCACACCACTCTCTTTTTCTTGGTTCAACCAGGGCCTAGTTTGAGGTCGTCCATTATGCACTTGGCTTTTGTTTAGGGGTGTTACTCTTGCACAATTAATTTTTCTGGTACGTGAACCCACTTGTTTTTCATGAGTAACGTTTTCGGTACGATTCAGATTTCCAATTTCCCCACCGACGCACTTGGAACCAGGCAACACTATCTGTTTGTGCTTGGTGGAACGCACGTGCCGTCAGCAAAACTGTCTTTGATTCGATGTCTTTCGAAGTCGGCATTACCATTTGCCGTTAATCTTTGTTGTCATCTTTCTCATTATTTTTGACGCATGAAATTGATGCAGTGCTGCTTTGTCCAAAGTGCTAATATGGCTTTGCTCTCCGTTAATTTTTGAAGTGATCTTGGTATCAAGGCTGATGAATGGGCTCGGTAATGGTTATGCAAAATGTGCAGGTTGTCTACACAGCACGTGCGTTGCAAGAACTGCCAAGTTATTTATCTGAGAAAAACGGGACCCTGTATTCAGAGAAAATGTGGTAATCAAATCAATTGGTTCTCATTGAAAAGGTTTGGTAGAGACGAAATGTTGGGAAACCCATTTGAACCATCAAACGGCCTTTCCATGAGACCGATGGGGTACAGTAACTGTCTTGTGCTGTTTTATTCCCCATCTTTCGTAATATACGACGGTAACGGTGACCTTTTGCACTAGAACCACCGTTGTAAAATGGTTTTATTCACTTTACAGTATTCGATAGATCCGTGATACTTTTTCTTTTAATCGGGTGCTGGGTCCACGCTATACATAGTCGCCAAGATCTATTTTTCCACGTCTGCAACTGACCATATACAGTGTAGTAAGCAGATTAGCCATCTATTGACGTTTCTACGATGAACAAATGAACGGGCATTCGCAGGGTTACTGTGGTTTCTCCATTGGTGGGTCTCCTATCAGGTCTTGTCTATAATTAAATCACCGTTTCTCTATTGATTCGTTCAGGTTCAGTTTTTCAAGGGATGCGCAGGAACTTCCAATGCCCACCTCGTTAAAAAAAGGACGTATCAATGATCTTCAGCCGAGTGCTTTCGTTGAAGAAGTCCCAGAGTGTAGCAACTTTCACATAACAAAGATGATGGGATGAAGTCGAAGTTCGAAGATGATGGTATGAAGTCGAAGAGTTGATGTTCGATTATTTATTTGTAACGAACATTGATCATAGCTAACGTTTTTTAAGGCAGGTTTAGGTTTTTATTATTCACTAGAATCAGTTGCGATCAGTTCATGTCACAACGCTATTCAAGCGCGATCGTGCAAATTTCATTATCATAGGGGACATGAACAATAGATCGATCATTGTTTGAATTAACAAACTTCCTCGGAAAGCCGGAGTCGGCTAAAGAAAAAAGTTCATAGGTGCGTATTCTTATAAAAGTTGAGTATTCACAGAGCCACCGGCTGGTGGTGCAATGAAAAGTTGGACGAAATGTGATATCGTTTTTTCAGTATGATTATCCCTTCTTGCCTAGTCCTGGAGTCGGTGGATGAGATGAAGCAGTCCCATGGGCGCAGTGCAACCGAGACTATTCTGTTCAGCCACCCTCTGTTCACTCCTACGATAACCACGATATGGAGGAAAAGTCGTGGAATGTAAAGGTAAGTTGAGCACATCCGAAATTCGCAGAGATCTGTTCCCTTCATGAAATGATTCTCTCTTACTTAAAAGGTCATTCATTTTCCATAGCTGCCGTCCATACAAAAGCGGGAAAATGTTGAAAAAAGTAAGAATCTCAAAGGATGGGAAGAAAGCTCTTAGCAGTCCTGATTGATTCGAAATCAGTATAAAGAAGTGTTTGTTATAGCCAATATTGTAAAATACATTAATAGAATCAAATTGGTCCGCTATAAGTAGGCATAGATGCAAGGTTTACATAACTATAAAAAGTTAATCAACGACTTGTTTGTAATAAGACATAACGCAATTCACGCAATAAGACAAAATCATGGGATTCAAAAATGGTAGCAATAATACAACATAATACGACATTTATTATAGGTGGGCCTTTATAGGGTTCCTGTAATAAAAATATTTACATGCAATATTTTACTCCAAATATCTTACAAACTTGAACAATCTTATGTGAAATGTTCAAGAATGCTATCATGCGCATTCCTTGAAAAAAAAACAAACAATATTCGAAAAAAATTTGTTTTTAATTACCACAATATAACCGAAACTTCGTGCAAAAAAGTTATATTCCAATTCAAATACATGGAATACTTACCTGATCCTTTCAACGACTGCAGAGAATAAATAATTAGAGAAGAACGAAGTAGAATAACAGTCGAACAGCACGAATACAAGTACAGTCGCATATTATTACTAGCAGGAAGCGGTTGATCAGCTGATCGATTTTTCGCTAACGTTGCTCCGATGCGGAAGGTTAACAACAATTGCAATTTGTGGTTAGCCTAGCGAGGGGCAGGAGCTTCTCGTGTCCCACTCTCTGGTCCCTTATTGTGCCCTAACCAGAACGTTTTTGACCTCTTTTCGGCACATATGGTACCAGAGGGGGTCTCGAATTCATACCATGCGAAAATCTCCGAATCCATTTTATCGTGAACCGTGCCTTTGAGTGGGCTCAAGCTAGAACTGTGCAGCTGCCTCTTTTTCACTTCTTCTCTTTCATTGATAGTGCCTTTGTATATAACCCCTAATATTCTCTTACTTTACTTCCCCCCCCCCCGCGGCAGATAATATGCTTCCCCCACTGAGGGACATTCTCAAGGGTACAGTATCCGTCTGGACCAGCCTAACTTAATCACCTATTCTGATTCAATTTGGGGCTCCTTTTTTATGATGCTTCCTTTATTGTCACTTTTCCTTTTGATTTGCCCTGCAACTTCATTTTTTGGTTCATCTTCTTGAAATTGTTAACGGTTGATTTACAGCGTTGACCATTCCTTACATATTCTACAGTTCCAACTGTCCCTCACGTACTGATGAGCCCCAAGGGACAGTAGGAACAAAAGGGTTCGTCCACGTGAGGGGCGAAACGAACCACCCAATGAAATTTCAACTTATGTAATTAATGATTCCTTCAAAACAATAACTGGAAGGCGGCATTAAACATGAGAGTTCAGCATTGGTCTTTTACGCTCTTCAAGCGCTACAATTTTCGGAAATTTGTATGATATTGGGAGATGCTTTCATGTGGTGAGCTGCTCGCGATGTGAGAGCCTTGTACCGGGGTAAGAGCTTTTTGTCGGTGATCTGATCGAGGTCGGTCTAAAAACTAGAAAAGTAGTTGAGTTTTTAGCGGGGAGCGTTCACAAACTCCATCGGATTTGAATCTATTTTACTTAAATTAATTTCTGAACTTTATTGCGCACGCTGTAAGGTATGGTCCAAACTAGTGAGTCAATAACGAAGAGAACTGCGAGGATCAAGGTCTTGTATGTAGTTTTTAACGACCATTCTATTGAAAAAAGATATGGTCTTTGGAGATGACAAACGTCCATCTGCGTAAACACAAACAAATGAAAGATATCTGATTCCATGGAGAGAGGGTCGTGCTTTATAGTCGTGTGAATGAATAAGACATTGCGAAATATCTAAGAGTGGGTAACCGTGGAACTGAAGGCTTCCTTGTAGTAAGTAGATAGTTTGAATGCACAGTTCACAGTAATTTCGAGGCTGGGTTGTAGATAAGTTGAAAAGGAAGTTTGATGGCGAATATGGGTGTCGTAGCGAATGGTGTAGCCTCTACGACACTGCTACGTTTCGTCCACCTTTGGGTGTGGTATACAGTAGATAAAGTTTTTGAACCTTCGAAACGACCTGTCTAGAAGAGAGTGTTGAACACAAAGGGAATCACAACACCTAACCACATCAGCCTAACCGTGCATCTTTCTTTGGGATCAGATAATTGGTAAGAGCCTCACTTAACCGGTGACGCTCTGCCCTTACACGCCAAGCATATAGTAACGAATATTTCTCCACACAATATAACTGAGCTTTGAGAAAATTAGGTCGCCCATCGACCGATGACGTGTCAGACTAGTGTCGAAGCTATGCAGATTGTAGTATTCGCGCCAGGATCCACACGTTCAGCTGATCGCCGAGTGATGAGGCGATGTTTTCTCCTGTTCTACTATTTTCTGCTACTCTTTTTGCTGCTACAGACCTCTTCCTAGTTTTCTATCCCAGGAGGATGAAAGAGGTGGGCAATTTCAAGTGGTAATAGTGTATTTGTTAACTTACCCTATGGGTGAAAGAGGGCGGAGGTGGTGTAGCGGCAAGTGGCGCCCTATATCACACGCACGGTCAGGGGTCGAATCCCGGATCCATGCCCGCCTAGGCCAACCAAGCCTTCCATCCCTCCGGGGTCGGTGATTTGGTACCAGACTCGTCTGGGAGATGAAAGCACTGACTTGTACATCGGTTGGATACCGCAAGTCATTGTATAGGCCACATACGCACTCATTACGCCACTACGATTCTGAATGGAAGTCGAGTGCGGGGGCGCATCCCTCAGACGGGATTGATTAACGCCAAAAACTTTATCTTTATCCTTTTATGGGTGAACGAATCCAGGACATTCTTTGCTTACTGTAGTCAGCTAGCTATTTGCACCAGGACCTGTAAGCAACAACACACAATGTACGGCTCGTCTAAACGCCCCTTCTACTTTATTTTTCTGGTGTCGTTCTCGCCCAGCAACTTTTTTAACGAGTTCTGAAGCCTTTTATCATTTTGAAAACACCAATTCAGTCGTTTTCTTCGCTTTTATCGCACAGTTCTCCACCTTCTCCTTTGTTTTTCGTCATAATCTGGATAACCCGAAGTTGTCGTGAATTGTGCCTTTAAGGATTGCTCGCGACTTTGAAAAAAGCTTCTCGTGGAAGGCAAGGTCTTGATAGAAGAAGTACTCCATGTAGGATACATGTGCATGATAGTCCGAATTCTCTGTCGTTGACTAATGCCGTCTTGGGGATGCGCTCCGACTCGACATTCGTTCAGAATCGCAGATTAACTTGCGGAGGCCAACCGATAGACAAGCCAGCGCATTTATCTTCCCAGACAAGTGGTATAACCTGTCTACCTGTTATCACGGTTAGATATCCGGCTTGCCTCAGGCGGACATCTTACTCGTGGCAATAGGCAGATAGGTTGTGAGATAGTGCGCCGTTTGCCATTACACCATCCCCACCGTCAACTAGACTATAGTTACACCAAATAGTAGGACAGCTCTCGTAAATGTGGAAACTTGAGCGTTCATTGGTTGCTCGTTCCACTCATGCACTAATAAAAAATTGATTTACAGTAAGACTTATGTGGTTCCGCAAATTCACTTTTAAAGAAGTGATATACAGTAAGACTTACATATGTGGCTACAATGTCATGCCTACCGCGAGGATGATGAATGACAACACTTCTCCTCTAGTCCCTACATTGAATGTGAGTCCACCTTTATGCTTCCTTGCATTAATAATAATTTACCTCTTGCATGGATAATACTTTCTTTTTCCAAATGCTTTTCAATTGTGACAGCCGCCAAATGCTTCAGAAAAAAAATACGGCTCCATTCCAACTCTCACGCCTGCAGATATATTGCTTATAAAGACTACCTCCTACACCGATGGAAGCATCTCTGGAGTCAGTCCCGCATCTGATTCAAGAAAAGATGCGGTTGTGAGAGATTATCTTTGTCTGGGCTACGGTTCCTAATGAGCAACATTTAGCCTCGACATTTCCGAGCATAAGGGCGGGGGTGGTGTGGCGGCAAGTATTGCACTCTATTTCGCACGCACGGTCACGCGTTCAAATCCCGATCGGCTTCCGTCTGAGCCAACCGAGCCTCACATCCCACTGGGGGTCGGTTTAGTTGGTATCAGACTCGTTTGTGAGGATAAGAGCGCTGACCTGTACATCGAGAGGCCACCGCAAGTCATTGTATAGGTCTTATAAGCATTCATTACGCCACTACGATTATGAATGGAAGTCGAATGCGGGGGGCGCATCCCTCAGACGGGAATGATTAAGGCCAGAAACTTTATGCTTTAATTCCGAGCATTGGGTTTGTCATCTGCACGTGGCCAAGATGCAGTTCGTTTCGCGCGTCTGTCGAAACTAGGTCACGTCGCAACTGCTGCACGCGGCGCATCAGCCCGCGCTTTTTGAAAGACGTCGCAGTCGTCCGTGGGGCAAACGATTGGCGCTCGGTGTACGCAGTCAGCCTAAAGAGAGGGCAACACGGACCAATGCAAATCATTCGCCTCAGTGTTGCTGAGTGGTATGGTAATGTCATTCCGAGATCGCTGTGGGCTGCGCCGCGCGCGAAGTGGTCGGGATGACCTGGTTTCGACGGATTGTCTTAGAGTCAACTATTCTTGAAGATCGTAAGGCTGCTGCTCCGGCAAATTGCCTTCTGCTTGTTTCATATAAGCAACTTCTTCATTTGGAGGGTTCACATGGCCACAACAGTTATGAAGCCCTTTGTCATGATGGAATAATCTGAGCGACCTTCTTCTTTCATCAAAGTGGCTTCGAAATCATAGTGAAGCATGTTTCGGAAAGCCGACTTCAACCTAGCTCGCAGGGTAAGTGATGGTAAATGTGACAAATTTATGCAATGTTCATAAGAAGCTGCAGGTCATACATACAGGGTGACCCACATGAAGTGTGACGCAGAAAACTAGCATCAAAATTATACAAATCAAACCAAATATGATACATTTACTCCTAGACAATCATCGCAAATTTGTCAACAACATATCACATTTCGCATGCAGAATGACTATATTTCGCTTTAATGCAAACATCCAACCTCATTCGGATGTTTCAAGAATGCGAGCAATCACTTTCATCAGACGCTTCTGCAAGAGAACTTTCTTTCAGAGGTTCCTAAGACCTGTGTTCGAAAGCACAAGCTTTTTGCTCCAGAATTGACCATACACTAAAATCCAAAGGATTGGGATCTGGAATTTTGAAGGTCAAAACTGCTTCGCCCCAAAAAACCGGAAGCGTGGTTTCACAACAATGCTGCAACTTCTTTGCGCTGTGGGCTGGTGCCCCATCTGGGAAAGGTTTAGCTGACGTTCATCGCGTTCCTCTCCGCCCAAGCGATCACCGCATCCTCCAGCCTAGGAGCCCATGAGTTGATTTTTTTTACTGCCCGTCACGCTTCATATGGTTGACCCTGTATGGTCATAAAAACCAGGATAATGTTAGTCTGAACCCGATCTGTCCCAATTCGTATTCTTCACATCATTCGTAAGAACCATAACCGCAATACGATTATGCAATCTGCCCTAGCCTTCTAATTGCAGTGCCAATGTTAAGCGATGTGGGTGTAAGATTTAGAGGTTCTGTTTGACGCATGAATTAAGTTGGAGAATCCAAATTGAAGTCGGTGGTGAGACTATACTTTTCGCCTATCAACCCGTGAAAATCAGGTTGTATTTGAAAGTCTCCCAGGCACTTTCTCAAATTATGGTCAAATCAAAGTTCCGAACTACGGTAACGGCTTGAACTGCTCCAGAAAGAGGTTTCTGTAATTATTATTACTGAGATCCACCTCTAAAAATACCCAGTGAGGGTAAAAAAGGACGCTGTCGGGTCCGAGAGTTCAACAGCTAGGGCACAGTGGGAGTCCCGTTACCAGTCCCCCGGATTCCCCACTCCTCGACCGATGGCATGTCAGACGAGTGTCGAGGCGATACAGATTGCAATATTCGCCTCAAGACTCACACGTTGAGCACGCAACCAGTTGATCGCCAAATGGTGAGGCGATGTTTTTTCCTACTTTATTATTCTCTGCCATCCTTTTTGTTGCTGCGATCTTTATCTAACTTCTTCCCCAAGAGGATTTATTTGCTGCAACTGTCGAGTGGATTAGGTAACGATTTTACGCATTTGAAGGTGAAAATGTAGTTGAGGGGTGCCGGGCCCAGAATCTTCTCCCCGAAAGCGGCGCCGCGCACGACGCACCCAATTCGAATAATTGAAGGACCCCCTACCTCACAAATTGCGCGCTCCGATCTTCTATCGCAAAATTGCAATTCCTTTAATTATTCGAATTGGCTGGCCGCTCTCTCCAATTTCAATGCGATCTTGATCGTCGCTAATATTGGAAGAGTCACTCTAATTAATCAAGAAATAAACATAAAAACGAAAAAGAAACAGAAAAACGATCAAATCTAGTAAAAAAGAAAGACAATCGACGGGAAATGTTGCGTCATATCGATTGGCGGAGAGGCGGGGTGAGTACGGTAATTGCAGTGACATTTGCCACATGCCGCAAATAAGAATGCCGCAATCGGGAACAAGTTCCGTTACCCAGGGGTGCCAGCGCGCTTTTGTGCTATGCGTCTCTGCCAGCAGATCGCAGAGTGTACCGAAACCGCGCCTGGGGAGGAGGATGCGGAGTGGTGAGGTGATTATCTCGCTGGGCATCAAACTATCTCTGCACTCTAACTCGGTCTCTATGCACTTTGCCGTCTAGTGTCAGAGATGCAATGCAGAGGTCGGCTCGCCCAACCACGCTTTCACTCTGTTTTTTCTGCGTGATACTCGTCTAACCCCCATTTTTTCTTTTTTGTCCCCTGTATTCCGTTTTTTTTCCTGACTTTCACACTATCCTAGACAGTATATTTCATTATTTCTCAAAACCGGGTGAATTGTGTCTTTGGGTGAAGTGGTCGCTCTTCGAGGAAAAAATTTGAAAGAAAAAGTGCAAATACCAGAAAGTAATGCGAGGTTTACTATGAAGCTACCTGGCGGGCAAACATATACTTTGCTGACTTTGAAGCAAACATTGCGGTAAAGTTACAAGTACGTGACATCGAAAGAAAGCACATCTGTTACGTGAATCACCTGGATTACTGTAGTGTCACGATCCTGCAGGCAAATAAACGATGGTAGCCTATGAACTAACTTTCCGACGGGTTCAAAAGACTTCCGGAGATCTAGAGGAATGAAGGCACGTCAGGATCCAGTTTTCCTTTCCTTTATTCCATCATGAGAGCTGCCAACGTTCGGCAAGTAGCAATAGAATGTTCAGTTCTGAAAGCTTGACCCATCTAGGGTGCCCTGTAGGGAAGTGGACTGAGCAAAAAAGTTCATTCAACTACATCTTCGATTTGATCACGCGCTTTAGAATCCGTTCTCGATAAATCTGTACAGCTACGATATTCTAGCGCATTCCTGATGACATCGCAAAATTCACTAAGACCTGATCAAAAGCGAGCAATTAAAACCTTTCTATAAGATTATATCTGTAGCACAGGTGAGTATTAGAAGCTGGAAGTCTGTGCGCTGAAAGTGTATTCCAAATCACTACATTGGCTGAAAATGTCTTGTTATTTGGATGTCAAAATTCACAGGAGCACGGAAATGCAGAAAAGTGTAATACAGTGACCGCGAAATATGGAGGCAAGTGAGTCAACTTCTCAAGTTTTCTTGTTCCTCAAGTCTCAGTAGGTCGTGGGTAAAACGTAAATGCTGCGTAGTATTGTGTGTTCACTCTTATTTTCATAGAACTGTTTGCACAGATTCCATTTTGAAGTGTTTCATTTGCCGAAAAGCTCGTCTACCATCATATTCGGATAGTTAGGACATGGGTGAGCCTAGGAAGCCCAATGACTTTCAACTCGGAGCTATCCTTGATCGATGGTGCTTGCAAAATGCTTCTTTGTTCTTCGGAACTGTTCAACCACTTAGCGGTATAACCGAAAAAAGCTGACTGTTTGTTGCATGGGGAAATAAGTGAAAGCTGGTGACCTCAAATTGATTTCACATCCCTAGAATACAATGGTTTCGGCCAAAGCGACAGCATAAAAAGGGTAGGAGGTGAAGAAATCGCACTAAAACTACATATTGGTACTGCTTATATAGCGATTTCAGAAGTGCATTATTTTTGCTATTTCTTAACTTATCTAATCTTATCTGATCCAACTCTCAATGCGCATCAGTTTTGTCACATTGGATCCAGAACATTTTCTCTGGTTTTTCCATTTTATACAAAAAATTGGGAAGACCATTTTGTAGGATAGTAGGTCAATTTCGAGAGCATTCACTTAAGGGACAGAAAAGCAAGACACACAGTACATAAACCGCACGTTGTTTTGGAACACCGATGGAACCCCGACTACCGTAACCCGCTGAAACTACCCCGCCCACAACTGAGATTGGTTGATTTCCTCGTAACTGGGGCTGCTGTGCAGGAATTCTGAAGTATTCTGTTTGTATGTTGGTGTAATTTCCTACCTTTTTGTTGAGATTAGCACGGCAATGATGCCCGGGCCACACAAGCATTTTTTATGCTTGCGTATTCTTGACCTATTAAGGTAAGATTACTATGTGTAAGATTCATATCGGGAAAAATGAACGTACTCTTTCAGAAAGGACTATGCCTTGATCCTGCTGAAAGAAAATCAGAATTTTTGCTGACCTACTGTTCACTGAATAATAAAAGGAGTATTGAGCGAAGTTAATACTCTAGACAGGATTGTGTAGAGCACTTTCTCAACCTTTGAATTCGGGGAGTTTTCCCGATTTTCAATGGCGATATTCACTGCGCCTAATCTGCCTCTAGAATACAAGATAGTTAAAGCAAGCTTTTACCCTTTTTTCACGACTCCATGAAAACTCAATGAGATTTTGAAATCGCACGATTTCAGATGGCTGCCATGAAAATAGCGTTTTCATGTTATTGGAAAATTAGCTTGGTGGCGGAAATTGATCGGTGTCGAGTCTTAGAACGAAATTTCGAGACCTTTGTTGATGATTACGGCCAGCTATAATACTCGATAGAATGTGGTTCCTAAGTTGGTTGAAATAATTCTCGAGTATGTGGTTGGCAGCGAACAAATTTCAGGGTTCGTTTCTTTCCCAAACCTATCAAATTCATTGATTATTTTGGTATGCTAGCTGACTTCCAAGGCAGGTTAGCGTAGAGTTCGAGGATTAAACCCTGGACCGGAAGCTTACTCAGAATCACGAAATGTCTGTTATTTTTTGAGCTAGTTTTTGAGTACGAGTTAGATCATCTAGTGTCTTTGCTGAGGAATGTTCAACGATGTTAGTGCTTTATAACTTTGTTGTACAAAGTTGTAAAACTTATACAGAAAGAGTTGCAAGCGGAAATCGGGCGTTCCGGCTTTCTCTCTACTGGTTTAAACGACTTCTTCACATTAGCTTCGCACTTTATCGATGTTGACCTGAACATTTCCAAGCGTCGACCGTATGTCAGAACTTTTACGATGTGTCCATTTGTCTATGCCGAGCCCATTCAGTTACCGTCTTTGTTTGCTTGCGGTCCAGACACAGTCGGTCGTAAGAACGTACCCGAGAAGATGCCCTTCCGGTGAGCCGCAACCGCAAATTTTCCTTCTTTCCACTCATCTTTCTCAACTACCATTGAAACTCATATTTTCAACTTTTCAGCCGTCTGCGAAACAACTCATTATAACGCAGTTTACTCGAGAAAATGCCTGTGAATGCTCTATGGGAACTGCGAAATCAAAGGCAAGGCAGGCAAATGGCATCTACAAGTAATCTTTGAGTCAACCAGATGAGGTTTAGGTATGGCTAATATGTTCTAATATTTTTTCAGTGCAGAGCATCTATTCTACTTCCACCTTGCTTCTTCTACAGGTAACCCTCCCTCTACAAGCAGATCTGTGATAAGCTCGTAATTTTAAGTGGTCAGTGAGCTAACATAGTTTTCCTGTCGAGCTTTGCGCTTGTTTACGTGCGCAGCTTTATTCTTCAGACGTGTCATGGGTTTTCAGAGACTCTATTTGTTTCTCATTCTGTATGTGTTTACACACATTATTTTCTAATATATTCATTTCACATTCACGAGTTTTCAGCTACATTCCAAAACCAGCGCGTTAGAAAGAGGAAAGAGGTTAGGATTCGTTGCGCGCTACGTGACATTGGAATCAAAGCGCACCCCTGCACCAAAATCCCTCACGTTTTGCATCTGTATTGCCTAATATACAGAAAGTAAAACGATGTTCTGACTTGGTGCTCTCTTTAGCTGGTGGTATTATATTACAACACGGATCCCTTGTACACCGCCACTACTTACTGCGGCGGAATAACAGCAGCTAACAAGAACATGAAGTTAAAACATGTCAAAGCAGGAACCGCTCCCAGCTTGAAGGTTCAGTGCTGAAGCTTGTGTTCCGACTCACGTTGTGCTTGAGAAATCTGATAAAGTATGACATAAGTATGGTATGGCATGGCATTCAGAAGGCCAGAGCGAGCGGAGTCTCGGTAGTGTACGGTATAAAGAACACGATGCCCGGAGAGCGCAAGTTCGTGTCCAAGTTGGAACATCCTATAGCAGGAGCGTCGACGACGTGGGCGTCCTCGTCAATACGCATTAGGCCATTCGTAAGGAAACTTGTCAATCCGAATGGGACGGCTGTGATTAAGAAGATGTGGTTCGAACGCAGCTCCAACAATTTCGCTGCCTATGCACCAGCATCAAGCTTCGAAGAAGAGGAAGTTTCATGTGGAGTCACAAAGGCCTCTCAGGGAGGAGCGCACTTTCTTCATGGTCATCGTCGGTGATCCCAACGAAAAAATTGACCTAAGAAGAACGGCTGAAGAGCTACAATCTGGACTCACGGAGCGGAATGCACTGAGCAGGGTGAAACGCTGCCCTAGTTTATCATGTCGACCCACACTATCCATGGTAACTCGCAGTTCTAGAATCCCCCCACTTTGGGCTGTAAGAGTCACCTGTCGGACAATTCATGAATTTAATCACATCATCTTCAATCGTAGTTGTTGCCTAACTGTCGTTGCCATTATTCTGAACTTCTACACGGAATCGGGCCATCGCCTGCTCCACTCTAGATTCTGTATTTCAGTGCGAGCAGAGAGTTGCGAAGTTCAGAAAATGAAGCCTCAAAACTTTCATTAACTGTGACCACTTCGCTCCCCTTGTCTTCGTCTCTTCCCGAAGCCTCTTCAGCTGTTATGCCAGCATGGAATCGCGCCAGTTACAGGCAGTTATTGACAAACATCCGAGCTCGCGATATGAAACAGAGCAAAACACCAGTCGCTCGCCTTCGTGGTCCTGACGAAACAGTTACTGCTTCTCGAGGGGCGACGGAGAAGTTCACCTACGATTCTACTGAAATCTTCTGGATACCAACGACTCTATCCGTACCTTCCATTTTGGGCAGAACGGATACTTCACTACTTCAGTTCTCGATACCACAATTTTCCAAACGCCATCACGTCGGTGATGATTTGTACAGCGCCAGTCCCGAGCAGATTGAAGCGAATATTCAAGTTCTCAAAGTCATAGTGGGAATTCACTGATCATAACAAAAAAAAGAAAAAATAAAAAAAGAGCGGGCAAAGGATAGGCATGTGTAGCAACTAGTTCATAATCGGTGGTCAGCATTGAGGCAGACATATACCTCATTTGAAACAATAGAAATAATACAGAGAAACAGAGAATGCTTCTGTTTCGTTACTCTCTTACAAGATCGGCATCGTTTAGTATTTCTCTAAAAAAATAGAAAAACCAAACGATGCCGATTTTGTAAGAGAGTAACGAAACAGAAGCATTGAATTCAGGACTGAAAATTCATACCGTTGAAAAAAATTTCCGAAAGTCCACCAAGTATGATCTGTTGAGGCTTAAGAAGGAGCACTTCATGGTTCATTGAGCTAGATTCCGGTTGAGTGTAGAAGAAACGCAAAGGAATATTTAGCGTATGAAAACCATAGAGTAGCGCGTATTTCTGTCTGAAAGTTCCCCTCTCCCTATTTGAAAGTTTGAAAGTATGTGAACTGGTGAGATGTCGGGATGCACTTGCAGGTAAATAAACTTGACAAGACGTTGATGGCTCTCGTAACCAGTAATTCCATTAGTGGCATCTCATTCAATAGTCCATGCTAACGTATACCTAGTAAGAATTCAGCCATTACAAGGAGCGAACCGCAATGGTTATTTGATTTATAAAGTCAATCAGCCTCTTTGAACGAATCTCTAAAAATACAGAGTTTTAACAACGAACGATTCTTGGGCACAACATAGTGGGATAGGATGCCCAGGATCCTGTGGAAGCTGTTTTCAGCAGTGATGATCTTGTCATTCGGATGGATCATCTCATTATCAGGATTTCATCCACAAGTCCCTTGAAAAGACGAATTCGAATGTCTCAAGGAAGTGTGGTAATAGACCTACTGATAGAAAGTAGAAAAGAGACCTCTAAACGCAGTTTCTTTAGGAACCGCTACGTGGCCAAACGTACCGAGCGGAATAATCAGATAGCATGCATAAGGATTTTCCTGATGTCTAAAAGTGCGAAGGAACAATTTGCACGATTTTGCGACGGAATAGCTCTGTTGACAAGGGTAGAATTACAAAGAAGTCGGGGAACCACATGCATTGGAAGACCGCGTTTGGTTTCTGTATTTATATATTGCTTCGCGCTTCGTAGTTGCGCTGAGTACGAAGTTGTCAACGTACATGCATAAGTCCGATCTCTGTGTTTAGTGGATTAGCCGAAATGCGACGATTATAGTAAAGTGTGGAAGCTACTAGAAAGAAACAGTGAAGCTGGTATGCCAGATGGAACCCCTGTGAATCAAGAACTATATTGGTTGTGATTGGTGGTGGTTATTACGAATCTTTTGACAATGGGCACTACGTGAAATTTCGCTGATCAAACTTCAGCGAATCTACAAAAGTGACTTCTCCACGTCTGAAACAAGGAAAAAGTGCGACGACGGGCGCGGAGAAGAATTCCAACTAGACTGAAAGCATAGAAATACCTAAATAATTACAGCCTTCAAGGATTGAGGCGGGATGGCCGAGCAGATAAATGTGCAGACTCATGTCTGCATTTAGAACTAGCGCGAGTTCGATCCCTACCGAGACAAAATCCGTGCCTTGTAAAAATCGCAAAAGTGGTATCGGCGCAAGAGACAGACATTCTGTACACATTGGGACTCGACTCCAAACAACAGAATGCGGGGGTGAGTGAGAAATTCAAATTGGAACTCAACTCTAAACATGAAACATCTCTCTTACTGAAAAGTAACAAGAGATCGCTTACCTAAAGCGCAGAAACATCCAAGCCCCTAGCTTTCATAGGACTCGCTGGAAATGAGCAATGGCCAGAAATCGGAGAAGGTGTTCAGCTCTATTATTGGGTTGTCCGAAAAGTTCCCGCCGATTTTCGACGCCCCGGATTTATCAACTGTTGTACAAAAGATGAAGGACCCAACCTCATAACATTATATGTTTTCTGAAAGAGTAGGTCCTCCTCTATATTCCTGTTGGGATTCTGTCAACACTTGTAGGAGTTTGTCAGTACAGGACTCGTATGAAGATGCTGAATCACTGCGCGCATTTTCGGCATCTGAAGTATTTTATCCACCGCAACGCCTAGAGTGCGGCTGAAGCCGCAAGAAAGATATATGACATTTGAGTAGACCATGCCTAAGAGAAACGTACAGTGCATGACTAGTTTGCGAAACCCAATCAGAGTGAATTTACCCTCGAAGACTGGCAACCTTCAGGGAGACTATCATCAGTTAAAACGACCAAATCAGAATGTGAACCAAAGCGAATCAGCACATAACTACTCGTGGAGTAGGACAAGGGCTTATTGTTTCGAAATTAACAATTCATGGTCATCTGCAGACACTTGGTTTTGTAAAACGCCTCGATGTTCGGATACCTCGCGAAATGGGCGAACACAGTATGATGGACCGTGCCTCCGTGTGTGACTCCTTGCTCAAACGAAATAAAAATGAGCTGTTTCTGAAACGCATGAGCACGGATGACGAAAATTGGATTGTGTACAGCAATGAGAAGCGGAAGCGATCGTGGAGCCCGCCTAGTGAGCCATCACAAACCGCTGCAAAAGTTAAAATCCAGGTGTTGAAGACTATGCCGAGTTGCTGATGGAATTTCATAGAAATCACTTACCATGAGCTGTTGTCGCATAATCAAACGATGACTTCGGGAAGGTACTATAGTTATATAGAAAATATGGAGGGAGCGATATACCAAAAGCGACCCGAAGTGGCAATCGTGAGGGCGTAATCTTCCAACAGGGTACCTGCAGACCACACGCATTTTTGGCCACTCGTCAAAAGTTGCTTAAGATTGGATGGGATATCTTACCACTCCCCCCATATAGTCCAGAATAGCACCATCAGAATACCACTTGTTTAGGTTTCTGCAAAATTCTTTGAATGGAAAATCGTTCAATCCGCTGGAGGACTGCAAAAAGCACCTGAGAGGGTTTTTCGATTTTAACTCTGGAACCTTCTACGGAAGAGGGGAACTGGAACCTACAGGAAGATGGCGAATCTTCACTCAACAGAATGGAGGATATATTGCTTGATCAATGAATTTCTTCTTCTAGGAATTTTCATTCAAAGATGAATCAAAAATCGGAAACTTTCAGGACAACCCAATACAACGATCGAGACGCCAAATGATAATAGTGTGGGCAAACCAGTCGGAGGCACTGTTGCCGCCTTCGATAGGATCAGCAGTCGGATCATGGCTGTGATGATAGACTCGAAATAGCGCTACTGGGCAGCAATATGCGTGTACGCGCCCCAAGGGGTGATGAAAATGAGAGTACTCTCTGAGCCTGATGCATCAGATCAGTTCCGAATAGGAACTATCCCACCGTCGCGGGTGATCTGAATGGTGACGGTGGGATAATTCCCATTCGGAACTGATCTAATGTAACGGAGGGGCATAGAAAGGGTATATGGAGGTAGAGGAAGGAGTCGGAAACGAGGAATGAGAGAGGATCCTCGATCTGACAGTAGACCATGACTTGTCGGTTTGCAGCACTTTCTACGGGAAAGTGAAGATTGAAATGGTTACCTTCCGCATTGGAGGGAAAGAAAAGGAAATGAACCATGTGCCCGTGAAACGTTCATCCCTCATATCTGAAATGCACATAAAAGTAATGCCTGGAGAAGATCTGGCACCACAGCACGAGCTCTTCTAGCAGACATAGCCATCGATCTTCCCAAGAAATGAAGGCCAAGTACGGAACGGAGGAACCGGTCGTGGAAGCTGCACCGAGTCGTAAGAGAACGCCTCAAAGAAAAGATACACCCTAATCCCGAAAGACCGATCCAGCAGACCTGGAGCGACGTCGTGAAAGTCATCCCACGATGTTTGAGGAAAATGCTGGAGGAAACTCGAGGGAAGAGGAAGCATAGTTCTGGACGAAGTCCACCAAGCTGTGGGGACACGATCTTTGAAGGTCCTCCTTGGCCTACAGTGGTTCGCCAAGGCAGCTGTTGCGAAGGCAAAGAGAACGGAAATGGACACCTTGTATGAGAATCACGATGGTCAGGAGGGAGAGAAGTTCGTCTTCGGGCTGGTCACAGCGCGTAACTGGGCTTCACTGAACATCGGGGTAGTGGAGTCCGTTAAGAACAGCGAGGATGCAATTTTAGGAAGCCTGGTGAGGTGATAGCTCCAAATAGAGGCGACAGCTGGTCCCACAACACTCTGGACAGTGCATGAGGGGCGAAGGGCAAATGATAAGATGAAGGCTGGAAAAGCAGCTGGTTTGGATGGGGTCCTATTTGGTTCATGGAAGGCACTCGGAGAGCACAGGATTAAATGAATCTCTCAATTTCAAACACTGTGATCACTGAAGTTGAAAGAAAACAGTGCTTTCGTTCCCTTATTTAACATAAGGGGGCGCGATGCAGTGATTCAGCTACCGAGGGACCAGGTTTACTGCCCACACGATTCAGCTGTACGAGAGGTTAGCTCACTCAAGATTGACAGAACGCGCCTAAATCTCACAAGAGTAGAGGACTGCATGTCAGAAAAGGTTTACCAAGGTGCTATATTCATAGTCAGATAAGTGATGGAGAAATATCGAGATGAGCAGAACCCCTGTTACCCAACCTTCCTCGATCTGAAGAAGGCTTTCTGTCGGCTCCAGCGGAAAATCTTATGGAGAGCGCTCCGAGAGCGAAAAATGTCAGAATATCTCATTTTTTTGTTAAGGCCATATACGATGGGATCGCAACCCTCACTCCATACGGCCTGTTCGGGGCAATATACGATTGGCCTACATCGGAGATCAGCTTTGAGCCCGTTCCTCCCTTTGCTTACAATGAACGTCATCACAAAAGAACTCATGAATGAATTACCATCAGTGAATTACTATAGATCATCCTCTACGCTGATGACATCGCTCCGATAACGGAGAGCAAAGTAAACTCCGGCACAGGCTGCAGAAATGGCAGAAATTTTTGGCGCATAGTGGGCTTCGCCCGAACGTGAAGAAGACCTAGCTCCTAGGCTCCGAGGAGTGCACGGAGTCGATCGTAAACGGTCTTGGAAAAGCCGCTGACGGTAGCGTGGACCAGGCTGTGAAGGCCTGAACAAATGCGACGCGTATGAAGTGGATGGTTACTCCTGGCATCCTTTGCGACCGACAGTGACTCTCCAGGACGCTTAAAGAAAGGTGTACAGTGGTGAGGCCCACGATGACCTACCTCAGCGAGTATTCGCCCACAAGTAGAAATCATGGAAGACCGCTTCAATCCGCTGAGAAGCGAATGCTCAGAGGGCCTGCGGTTGGAAGCAACTGGAAAGGTTAGAAACAAAGATGTCTGACCGTTTATGCAGAAGCTTCTGTCCAGCTGAAGACGAGAAACCACTGTCTATTATGGTATGGACACGTACTGAAAAGATCACGGAATCATCCAATAAGGGAGGCAGTTGGAATGCCAGGCTCAAGGGGAGCGACCAGGAGGGGCCTCAAGAAAGAGGTTAAACTGAATTAACGACGCTAGATGCTGTAGATAGAAGGTGGTGGAGACGACTGACAAGAGTAGCAGACCACGCGGCGGGGCGTAATTAGTGCTAGGAAGCAGCAAAAGAATTAGACAACCGGTGAGGGTTGGTGCTGCTTGGATTAGACAATGCATCGATGACGATTCTAAGTTCCACGGTGGCATACAACTGCCCAAGCTACTGCTTGATTGAGTTCATAGTATTATGTATTAGTAAGTTGTTCAATGTGTGTTAACGGATTTCCTCGATTATCTTTTGTATGTGGTAGTCAGCTAACGTAACGGCGTAAAGATTCAGTTTCTGGCTTAACGAAATGTGTTCGGTATTTGCTCACTAGATTTTGAGATTGTCTATTGTCGAGATTTGGGTGAGGCGTATTCAACGGGGGTTGTATATTCAGACATTAGTTCAACTCCAAAACAGTGTCTCGGGAAGTGTTGAAACAGTGTAACTTCTCCGTTTCGATGGGAGAGCGGATCTGAATCGTCTGTAATTTCTATCATGTCGAGGCTGTCAGAACGAAATGTTTGCTGAATGTTTTGATCCTAAACGGATGTTGATTAGCAGTAATGGCGGAATGCTGTAGAAGGTGAACGGAAAAACTTGAGCTTTAGATGATCGCTCTGCTAGAGGAAGGATACTTGGTTCCAGTGGCCATTCAAGGTGAGATGTGTATCCCGTAGAGGGTTTCGAACGCTGATCTCAAGTCCGTGCTCCAAATCTGCTTAACGATTCTACAAATAAAGTTACGGGACCAATTCCTCCCTGTGTTATACCGCTGTTCCAAACGGATCACCGAGCCGAGTACATCTATAACTGTGCATAGGTGGTGCAGCTGATAGGATAGTGCGCTGGTAGGCATCACATCAAGGTGCGATCCCTTGATGAATGCGCTCGTTTTGCTTTTCCAAGAAAAACTCGTCCTAAACTCTTGCAAAATGTTTTTGGGCTCAGGGGTAGGCATCTACAAAGCTCCCTCACAAGTTAAGATTTCGGATCTAGCCGTCCGATAAAATTTTTTTACCGTTTCTGACCGAATACAGACACCACTCTAGCCCAAACAGTCACGACATTATTTCGAAATTTCTGGCAGCACTCTGCGTCGAATGACTCATTTGACCAGAGATCTATTTGGGAGGGGTACGGTTCACACATTCTAGGATTACTATCGGCACTTTCAAAGTGGTGGTACAGGTTGACTGGCATTGTTGAAGAAATACTGTAGAACAATAGTTTATCGCTTCATGTGCACATATCATAATCCGCTAATTCTATTCCTTATAGTTACGCCCTTTCGAGGCCCTCTCATGAGGTAAATTTGGTAGAGTGATGAGGCATTACACCACTGTACGCAAATGCCTGAATGTATCAACGAATTGCTTTGAAGTTGTTTCATATATTACTCCATTGTTGGTTTGAAGCGGCATCCAGTGGAAATGACTGTCGTGCAATGGGACTGCATTCTAAATTTTATGACAACCTATCCTCTATCCTTCCAACTTATAGGCTAGTCTCATAGGTGGGCAGATCGGTCCGTTTGTTTTGCGCCTGATAGTTGCGACCACATAAGACATCGTAATACATCACTAATTTGAAAGCTCATGCTCCCTTCATTTCCGTAGACGACACTCTGTTGTGATGATACAAAACGTGTTTCTCATGCTCGAGAAGGTGCGGCTTCTTTTGAAACTCGAACTGTAGGAGGCTATGGACTCTTCTGCCAGCGCTATGAAATTAGAGCTCATGTGTCAGATCACAAACATGAGGGTGCATTTCACTTTGGGACCTCTATATCCCTCCGAGGTACGAGGTTTCTTCCGCAAAGTTATGGGTCCATCGTCGCTTTCATCATTAGGTGACAGAGGATCATTGTGATCGCCTTTCACGGGCTCGATTTCCTCATAAAGGATAACGGGGCTGTTTTCGCGGCATCGAGAAGTACAGTTCAGAAGCTCTTCATTATCGCCCCTCCCTAGATGGTGCCCACGTTATACTGCAGGAGCAAAAGCCTCCATCAAATACGATGACCCCACCTTCGCTTAGAATATTTGCTGGTAACATGTGGAAGAGCGTTTGACCCGATGATTCAATTGGAACCTTTCTTCATAAGCCCCTTAGGCCCATTTTGAGCAAATGTTCAGCATTGCTATTTCGCTCAAATGGAGCTCAACCCTTACTCGGCCGGTGAGAAGCGCAGAAAACTTTCCTTGTAATAACTTTCAGTGTCCTTTAATTTCGAGGGAGCTCAATATATGCCCAACATCGAGCCCATAAACTTAATGCAAGCGTTTAGAACACTTTTCATGTAAAAGCAAAGCGAGCGCATGCATCAAGGAGCCGAACCCTGATGTTATGCCTTCAAGCCCACTGTTCTATTAGCTGCACCACCGTCGCACGCTTACGACTTCGCGACAAGTTATGGGACCAATGCCTCCCTGTTTTATGATAATGTACCGAAGGATCACTTCGCTTCGCTCGGTGATCCTTCGGTACACTGTTGCAACACCGGAAGGCATTGGTCCCATAACATTGCCCCAGAATCATTTGACAGATTTGCAGGTTTGAGCACAGGTTTGAAATCAGCATTCGGGTATCACGGGCTGTATATCTCATCTTGAATGGCCAGTGCGACCAAGTATCCTAACAGATATAGTATAGAACTGGCATTGGTGTCTTTGGAGGGACGGCGTTCCAGAAGTATGGCGTGACGCGACGAAATGTTGTGACTGTTCTTGTCAAATGTCCGGTGAACAAAGCGCATTCACATCTGAATTATCAAGGAACACTGTAAAGCATGGTAATCTTGCCCTTGGATTTCGAAGTGAGCGAAAGTGGCAGTTCTCGATAGTCCAAGGGTGATACGTAGACTTTACCTGGCTGCTCCGTATAGCTAATTAGCAATGGCTAGCATCATACATGGACAGTTGATGTTTGTAGATGGTACAATGTAGTCTGCGACACAGAGCTAGTTTGCGGACCTGTATCCAAAAGTTAGGCAGATAGCTTATACTAGTTTTTTTTCTCAAAGCAGTTAAAGCAAGGGTTGAAGTGTCATAAGTGCAATAAGTGTTTAAGTACTGAGTCCGTTATGGTCAAGACTCGAATATGCTCAAAGTGCTGGCTGATTGATCAAACCTTTTGATAATGAGCTTTTGCGTTACCTTCAAAACCCAAGTAGCTGGGCTTACTTGAAAGAGGCAAGTGTTCATTGTCCATGATAGCAGTTTTGAAGCGGCATCGAAAATCGTGGTAATACGTGAGGTCTTCGAAAAAAACTAGCCGTTTGATCTTAGTGGCTGAATTTCCTGTTTGGATGGCGATACAGAAGTCTGCATCTATGACGCAGAACCGATGCTGCTGTCTTTCACTAGCGCTCAAAGAAGGAGCGCTGTTGCAAAATGTTGAGACAGCAAAAGTCAGGCCAGCGGTGTCAATCGCGATGTAATCAATGTGCTGGCGGGCCTGCTTCCTCAACGCGGTGGGAAGGGGAAAACATGCGGCGGGTGGGCGCCTCCGCTTTGACCGCTCTTATTTATGTTAGAAATTCAGTTTTTTGTAGTTTTCAGTATTTTATCTTGTGCTCTGCTGCAAAGTTCCAGCAATTTCCAGCCATGCAAGAGTTTACATTGAGGAGTTGTCGCATCGTGTCTGAAGCTGAGGTTAGGTAGTTGACGAGGTGCTAGAGGAATGACAGCCTCCGTACTTGAGTCCGTCTACCTGGGATCCCGGTTGGATTATGTTATGTTATCACGCGTTATGTTGCGCAAAGCAATCTCGGCATCTAAATTTCTGCGTTCTGGCCCGAGGAAAAGAGTTCGCCTGAAGAAATATTCACCCACCAAAAGAGAGGCATCCTGTTGCCCTGTCATGTCTTTCGTTTTTACCATCAGATGTCGGCTCACGTTTTCCAAAGGCTCTCGTCAAAATCTGTAGCTCGGCGAGATTTTAGGTTGGAGCCTCCAATATTTTCTTTAGTAATATTTATGTAAGTTTATACATTCGATTTCAACGGCATGTCTGCACGTACGCACGGCTGAGAATGGGCCCCTCTTGTGCCAGAATCTATACGTGGCTATCCGTATGCTAAAAACAGTGTTAGAAACAGGCTCCATTCCTCTGAACCTGGGGGAGCCCCAATGCGGCAGCATTGGGTAGGACCACTCGGGAAAGGCTGCTCAAATCACAGCGTTTAAAGGGGATGTCTAAAAGGAGAAGGACTGAGATAATGATCACTACTTACAATGCACGAACGCTTGCATCGGAAGCGCATATCGAAGGTCTGATGATGCAAGCCATGAGAATCGAATAGATATCAACGGACTGCTCGAGACGCGTTGCACGCAGTTTTTGAATTTGGAGAAGAATTGTTTCATGGAACATGCGACAGCAGAGGCGTCGGCGGTGTAGGTGTCCTCTTCAACAAATTTTTGCCATGAACATCGGTTTGTAGAAAAGCTTCCCAAGCCGAATGGGACTTTTGCGGTTGGGAAGACGTGGGTCAACCCCAGGATCTTCGCTGTTTGCGCACCACATTGAGCTCGAAAGAAGGATCTGGAAGGGTTCTCTGTGAATCTGGAGAGGCTCTACAGAGGAGACCATACGTTTTTCAAGGCCATCGCCGGTGATTTCAACGCCAAATTTGGCCCCAGAAGAAGGGCTGAAGAGCTCTACATCGTTACCCACGGAGCGGAATGGAATGAGCAAGGTGAATCGCTGTCTGAGTTTATCATGTTGACCCACACTGTCCATGGCAAGTCAACACTGTTGTCAACTGGAATCCCTTCGTTTCACTTGCGAGTTTGTGCGAGGATTCCGTTAGCGAAGAAGAACAACCACAACCAAGGCACCTTAGCATCGATGAAAAATACAGCTGGCTGGTAGAACATCTTCACGATAGCGTTATAGTGTCCAGAAATCAGAAAGTCGTCGGTACAAAAAAACGTCTCTCTTCGAAGGCTCTCAAACTGATACGCCAGCGTGGAATTGCGCGGGCAGCAGGCAGTAACCAGTCGGAGTTGGGATTTGCGAAGCTATGCAGAGAAGCGATAAAAGAAGATCTGGAAAAGACAAGCGCAGCAGTTTTGTCCGAAGCCGTCCAGGCTCTGATGAGTACCCGCCAGAGCTCCCTCAGTTATAAGACATGACTTCTCGTTCTTCGTCAGCGGTGATTTGGAGCAGTGTTAGGGTGATCTTTCATAGGCGTGAAAGCCATAGACCGGGTCTTGAAGGGGACGTGTCTTTTGCATGTTGCGGGGCCCTTTTTTCATAAATGGGAAAACTTTGGCACGTCTTGCTGATTTAACCACTTTCAGCGGCTTTGGTGCCTAACCGAGCGGAAGACATAACCATGCAGACATCTCACCTGAATAATTGATTAAAAAGCGAGCGACATGTTATAGTAAATAAAAGTTCCACTTAATTCAGGAGTACGCAATTGAAAGTAGACAAGTGATAGTGAGCAAAGAGTAGAGTCGCGCGTGTGCACGCAAAAGTTGAGATAGTTGAGATCATGAGTACCCACGCATACGATGATATTTTCCAATATGTACATACATTGTAAATACATTCTACGGATCTCCTTCACTGAGTTCTCTCTCACTGAAGGATCCCCAGCCGGTTAGTGACGAGGCTACGTAGGGCGTCTCCGGGTGGCGGATAGGGGAACTAATCGAAGATCAAAAGTCACCGGTAGCCCAAAGACGCAGATGGATTCAGTGGATGGGCTCCTCAATTCTGCTGTGCTGAGTCGATATACCCTTTGTTTCTCGCAGGCGTATCCACGCATACGTGTGTGGAGAGTCTGTGGGTGCAGTTGGTATCCTGCTCATCGACTCGGCCAAAAGCTTGCATTCGAATGACTGGAAAGTATCTAGAAGGCGATTCGGGGCCGCCTCCAAAAACAAAGCCCCTCGTCCACTTCGGAATAGCCTAGCAAGCCCCCGCAGTCAACCCAGCTCCCACGTCAGAGCCTGGCAAGCTGCACATTGGGTATCTACACGCCAAAAACAGTAATAGAAATGGGCCTCATTCTCCTGAATCTGAGGGTATCCCCAATACAGCAGCGTTGGGTGGAACCGCTCGGGAAAGGCTGCTAAAATCACGGGGCCACAACAGGCTGCCCAGAAGGAGAAGGACTGAGATGGCGATCCGTACTTTCAACCCACAGACGCTTGCATCGGAAGCGTGTATAGAAGACCTGTTGATGCAAGCTAGGAAGATCAAGTACGATGTCGTCGAACTGACCGAGACGAGAATGCATCACCCGCTGCACGCTGTATTTGAGACTGAAGAAGAACTGTTCCTTGGAACATGCGACAGCGGAGGCGTTGGCGGCGTAGGTGTCCTCCTTAATACGCACTTGACCATAAACATCGATTCGTACGAAAGCTTAACAATGTTTGCAATTGAAAAGATGTGGCTCGACTCCAGCTCTGGCCATCTTCGTTGCCTACGCACCAACATCAAGCTATGAAGAAGAGGAGTTGGAGACGTTTCATTTGGATCTGAAGAGGCTCTACAGAGAACACCACACTTTCTTCAAAGTCATCGTTGGTGATTTCAACGCCAAGATTGGCCCCAGAATAACGCCTGAAGAGCTCCACATCGGGACTCACGGAATAGAATGAGCAGGGTGAAAGGTTGTCCGAGTTTATCATGTCGACCCACACCATCCATGGTAACTCGCAATTCAAGAAGCCCTCTCATTCACAATGGACATGGGAGTCACCTGGTGGACAGTTCCATAACGAAATAGACCACATCATTTCCGATCGGAGGTTTTGCCTAACTGATGTCGCTGTTATTCCGAAGTTCTATACGGGATCAAACCATCGTCTCCTCCGCGCTAGATTCTGCTTCTCAGTGCATGGAGAGAGAGCTATGAAGTTTAGGAAACCAAGCCCCAAAACCCTCTATCAACTGGGGCCACTTTGCTTCCCTGACGTCGCCCTGACGGAACAGTTACTGCATCTCGAAGGGCAATGCAGAAGGTCGTCTACGACTCCTACTCGGATTTCTTCGACAGCCACGTCTACCTGAATACCCACCATCTTAGGCAAGACGAATACATCGTTCTCCCTTCCGAAATACGACATGCCATCAGGTCGATGAAGAACTGTACGGCGCCCGGTCCGATAGGATCAAACCAGAACATCTGAAGAGTCTTCCACCAGCTATCGTCAGAACTCTGGCTAGTCTCTTCACGCGGTACCTGTCGGAATGCAAAGTGCCCACGTCGTGGAATACTAGCAAGACTGTGTTGCTGTACAAAAGGGGAGATCCAGACGATATTGGCAATCATCGCCCAATCTGCCTGCTGTAATCTATAAGCTTTTCACTCGCGTCATCCTAAACAGGATTGGCAGAATATTAGATGAAGGACAGCTATGCGGGCAAGCAGTATTTCGGAGAGGGTTCAGCACAATTTTCATTCAGCACTCTTACAAGGCTCATTGAAGTATCGCGAGAGTACAAAATGCCGTTATGTCTTACGTTCATCGATTTGAAAAAAACCTTTGACTCTGTCGAGACAGAAGCGGTAATCGGAGCCCTGGGCAACCAGGGTGTTCCTACTCAATGTATAAGGATGCTTCGTGAGCTCTACGACAGCTTTACGTCCAGGATTTCACCATTCTACAAGGAAGTCATTATCAATGTGAAGAGAGGTGTCCGGCAGGGTGGTACCATATCGCCCAAACTTTTCAGTGCCGCTCTCGAGAACATCATACGTCATTTGGAATGGGGAGACTTGGGGGTGAAGGCCGACGGCCGCTGCCTACATCACCTCCGCTGTGCAGACGACATCGTGCTCATAACACTGAGCATCGAGCAGGCCGAACGAATGCTGGCCGAGTTTAGCAGTGCTTGTGGAAAGATCGGATTGAGACTGAACTTAAACGAAGACGATGTTCATGAAAATGGATTGGTACCTGATGCTTCCTTCACGCTAAAGGGGAAGAATATCTCCGAGTGCCCCAGCTATGTGTATCTAGGTCGGGAAGTCAACATGATGAACGAACTAGCTCCGGAGCTGTGCAGAAGGAAAACACGCCGCGTTGGGAACATTTAAGAATATCGAGGGAGTAGTGAAGAAGACAAGGAACATCCGGCTACGCGCTCAACTGACAATCCATGGGTCTCATGCCCACAAACTTCACGCTTATCACTGCTCCGAATCACCCCGTCAGTACTGTGGCTTCCATTTACTATATTAATTGCTTGTTTATGTTAAGCACTCACCTGGGCCCACCTTTATAACTGCGTTCGGAGACTCGGTTTAATAAATTTGGGAAGCAGACTCAAAATCAGCTTTGGAAAAAACTTATGACATGGCGTCTTCGGTTTGTGATCCTCCCCTTAATAGTCAAACACGGTCTTGCAACCTACAGATCGACTCCTACGAGATACATCGAGCCTTTTGCCCTGCATGTAGTCTTTTTAGTCTCAAACGACAGTACAAAATACTGATTCAGTCATCATATGATCCATGTAGGTTGCTGGATGGAGCTACGTGCACCTAAACCTAATCAAAAATTCCAAACTGGAGGCTCCTTTTCTCGAAAAGTATTCTATTAATTAAACTGTTGAGATGATCATTGATCATCAGTGAGAGCGATCTCGAATCCTGTCTGAATGTGGCTTCTGGTGAATCTACAAATCTTCGAAAGACTTGGCAAGTGAGCTGTCTCTTTCGTAACGGCATCATACGGTGTGGTATGTAGCTGTATCACATGACGTCCAATTGATCATCGATTTCCTCGAGCGGGCGGTTTGTACTATCTTCTCGTCTCTACTGCGCTGATGTATTGAAGTGTCAATGTAAATTTTTGAGGAATATATGGCACTGCAATCTTTCCACCTATAGCTTTCGTGCGGAATCCGTGCCGACGGCGGTTTCTTTGGAGTCTAGAGATCCAGTTAATAACCTCATTGGTCCAAAAATCTATCATAAAATACCATAAGTGCTTGACTCACATGATCTTCGTTCCTTGGCAAGAATACTTGCGACATTGATCCCCGTTCACGGGCAGAGCTCTAAACTACTGATTCCCTTCTCGCTTGTGTCGGGAGATCCCGAGCGTTGTCGCATTTTCCACAGTGCGTTCGATTACCCTGACTGCATACTTTTCCTACTTTCGTAGAGACCGAGCCTCTGAATTCTACCGGAGCATTAGACATTACGATGTTAAAGTAGGTGTTGTGTCCCACTGTTGTCTTTAGCCTTGCTGTTGAACAGATAAGTGGATATGACGATTTATTGGAAGACACGTTCAGATACAACCGTAGGAGAAGGCGAAGTAGGATAAGACCAACTCTGTTATCAAAGTACCCACCACGACACACAGCAGCAGGAAAGATTGCAGTGTCGGAAAGTTGGGTGCGGAGCCAGACGTTTTTTTTGTTTTCTTCACTACTCCCTCGATGCTGTTAAATGTTCCCCCACGCGGCGCGTTCCCTTCCGCTTATTGCGGTTGTTCATCATGTTCATTTCTCGACCTAAATACGGGTAGCGAGAGCCTTCAGAGACAGTCGCTCCGTTGAGCGTGAAGGGTGCATCAAGTACCAATCCATTTCTCATGAACATCGTCTCCGTGAAGTTCAGTCTTGAGCCGTCTTTCCACAACCGTTGTCGAGTTACGACATTCTCACTCACACACCAAACTAAATATTCGTTCCGTTTGCTTGATGCTTGGTGTTGTGAGCATAATTTCGTCCGTGAAGAGGAGGGTGAAGAATGAGATCCAGCCTGACGACTCCCGCTGCCTCCTTCCTGTTTCAAATGAACACATGATATAATTGAGAGCAGCACTGAAGAATTTGTCGTGATTTTATCCCTCTGCCTAATCATTCTTTTCACCCTGACCAGACTCTATTGTGAAATGTTGAAATCCCGGTCTTTTCCAAAGCTTCAATTGCCGCATCTGACTCGATGGTTTCAGGAGCCTGCTTCAAGTTGGTCTTTGCAACTGTCCGGCCAGAAGCGGTAATCAAAGCCTTGGGGGAAACGCTGTTCCTTCTCAATATATATTGCAAGTACAATTGAATTCAAACGTAAAGCTTCGAAAGTTTTGAGCACACATCGTTGTGGAAAGTCGTATTGATTTCCTTTCATGATCGAGTAAAACAATTTATTGAATTGTGACATGAGAGGTCAAGATCTCTGTTCCATCAGGCTACATAACGAGACTAGCACGATTATGATGCACTAATTTGGCATGGTACATGGTATTGGAAGTTTGGCATGGTTGAGAATATTTACAAGGTTTACCAAATGAACGATCCAATTAATTTCGCATATTTAATGAAAGATGCACAGAAGGAAAAAAATTCAATCACGCGCAATCTACTCGTGTATAGTGATAAGCACTATTAGGAGCGTCTCGGTAGCCCTACTGAACGGGAATTTTCTGGTTCGAAGCACTCGTATTTCAAAAACTACACATCGTATACTGTAACGGGGCGCAGACTACGATATTCGAGGAAAAAAACAGGGCTACTGCTATCTATTGTCATTCAAAAGACACCGTCATCTATATAGGCCTGTATTGAAGGCGCATAGGCCTGTAAGCCCCGTAGTCTACGTGAACGTCAACCAAAATGTTCCTACATCGTCGCATCAGTTGGCAGTTGTTACTGAAGGCAGATAAAATCAGGCAGAAGTGGAATGGCATACAAGATAAAATTGGCAGCTTTAGGTGAAAAACAACAATGGCTATCATAATGTGACCCTGTGGTCACAGTGGCAAGCAGCGCAATATACACACTACGGCAATGAGCAGAAAGACGGCGGCTTTACAACAGCACTGGCTGCGGATACTCTTGCGCCAGCATATTGCTCTGGTATCATCGTGGTAGTGCTGCATGGCGGCCATTTCGGCAGGATGCTTGAGCTGCGCCTGCACCGGCATAGTGCAGCACGGAAATCGTGGCGTCACGTACTCGGCGGCATGGGTGTATTCATGCTTTATCTCAGGCTTGTATTCGTGCGTGTCGGTCCCTGCCTGGGGATTCGTTCTTCTTTCGTCGGGTACGACGCTGCTCTGGGGACGATGCCGGAGACAGTATTCCTGTTTGACGGTACCTGAAACAAGCAAATTTGACTCTGCGCTAGTAATACGAGGGCTGCCTTTTATATTTCGGGAAAGAAATGCCGAAGAAATTCGCTATGATTGTATCCCTCTCCCTCCTTTCTCTTCTCTAACATTTCTTTCAGCAACATGCTCCCGCAACCTTGTCCAGTTTCATTGTTTGTTGAAAACTTTCTAATTCCTGCTGGTGCGTTTACATCCAATAGAACTGTTAACTTCATCTGAGCCGGACTCATATTACCGATACGTCTCTCGACCCTTGGAAGTCCCGAAACTTCTACTACCATGGGATGAAGAGAGAAAAATCAGGCGATCGCCTATGCTGCTGCAGTCCCGAAAGTTCTGCTACTGCGAAAGATTGTGGCAGAGCAGGGCGATCACCTTCTCCTACGGGTCAGATGGGATAGGTGGTAACTGAAAGTGCCACGGTGAGAACCATGGTTGGACACCAACTGTACATGTGTTTTACAAGTTGTAGAGGAGACGAGGGTTCGGTCTACTCAAAACAGAGAAGGTTGAAAGAAGAGCCAATTGCGTTGCCCTAATGGTGACAATGGTGTTAGTCGAGCACGAGATGATTTCGCTCATGGTTCTACCTTATCCGCTACTTAACTGCTGTTTTGTTGGAGGCTTCCTAGATCTTTCAAAATAGCTGTCCCAATTGAAAACTGGAAGTTCTTAGACTGGACAGTTACTAGAAAAACCGTCCAATCTAAAAACTGACTAGCGTCCAGAAAAACTAGAAGGAGCAACAACAAATAAACTTCCATCAAACTACAGAAATTACAGAAGTTTGGATGAAAGCTTATTTTTCTTGCTTTTGATATCTGTTCTAATAATTAATCCCTTGCAGGACTTAGGAAAAAAATTCACCTCTCATTGGGCAGGCGCTAGTCAGACTGATGACTTGGAGACTCAGACAGTCAGACTGACAACTGACGGGATGGTTCTTCAAATTTCAGTCAAAGTGTGTGCGAAATTCTTCTATCTACTATCTCTACCTCATGAAAATGTCAATGGATCATACCTGCTGATGATTTTACTGACGCAACCATGGGAAATGCACAGGGCTTTGGAGATTGCGTTCACTTTCATACCGCTCATATGCAGGTCGATAATTTGCCGTCGTTCAGCCATTGACAGCGGCCTACCGGGCAGTACGGTCGACCGTATAAATTTGTGCCTGAAATGCTTCTAGTGAAAGAGAATGTCACATTTGAGGACGTTTTGAGTTTTATGGTGAGACTCGAATACACTTCTTAATTGGGATAAAATCCGTTTAATATGATCCTCTTCAATCTGGAGGGAGAATGATTCGCCCATTCACTCGCGCATTTCAATGTTACATTCATCACCTTCTATAAGGAAGACGGTTAATAAAGGCTTGCAAAAATGCATAGCAGGACTACCGTCCATCTCCATTAAAAAAACCGAAACCCCATCTTCATGTATCCATTTGAACCCTCCTCCTTTTCTCTAGAAAAAATGCAGTAATTTTCACTCCTCATATAAGAACTAAAGGAGCCTATTGACCTTTTTATTATTCTCTATAGAAAAAATGTCTGTAATCTACCTTGACCCTTAGCTAAGATGAATCAGGCTGCCACTCAAGTCATGCTCTTATTATATTATATCATTATAATTATATAATGAGAGTGTGCCTTGACTGGCAGCCTTCCTCCTTTACAGATGAAGTCTGAAATCTTTGGGAAATCTCGGGACATGTTATTGCTCCACTTATTGCATGGTTACAGAGCAAACGCCGTAAAACGCCATTTTGGGATAGGAGGGGATTGAGCATGCATCACCACGGAACATGCATTCAAATGTTACGAATTTCTCCGGTCTTCCATGGAGATCAACTCACACTCACTTTGGTGAAATGATCACTTGAATAGAAAGGTGAGCTTCAAATAGGTTTAGCATAGGCCCGCCTAGGCCAACCAAGCCTTCCATCCCTCCGGGGTCGGTGAATTGGTACCAGACTCGTCTGGGAGGATAAAAGCTCTGACTTGTACATCGGCTGGCCACCGCAAGTCATTGTATAGGCTACACACGCACTCATTACGCCACTACGATTCTGGATGGAAGCTGAGTGCGGGGGCGCATCCCTCAGACGGGATCGATAAACGTCAAAAACTTTATCCTTTAACTTTTATCACCCTCAAATTCGGAGTTTACAGGAGAAGCAGCCAAAGCAGATAAGTTTTAAGCCCTACTATCAGACTCACCACTCTGAATAACCCCCACGCATCGACAATTTTTCGTATCAACTCCTACCATAACCTTTTTATAAATAATTTTTGAATTTGCGCCATTTCTTAAGTATAAGATCACTTTGACGATTTGGAAAAAATATGATCACTAGTAACGACAAAAAAAATTTCAGTACTCGATGGTTCTTCCTTGTTCTAACCCAATATCGAATAGCCTACATGGCATATTCGAAACAAGGTTTCCAATGATCTCGCCGGAGTTTTCATACCAAGATTCAAGTACTGCCTGCTTGAGCTCTTCTATCTTCTGGAAAGGACGGTTGTTCGCATGAATCTTTCTTACAATGATGCCCCACAGATCTTCCATCGGGTTCAGATCGAAGCTGCAAGCTGGCCCTGAGAGAAGTTCGAAATTTCGAGAAAAGAACCAGTCTTTCGTGGAATGGCTAACGTGGCTCGCAGCACTGTCCTGTTGATAGACGTGTTTAGGACCACGTCTCCGGCTCAGAAATGGCACTAATTGCCATTGAAAGACTTCTTCAAATCGTCGGAGCTCATTTTGGATGTCACGAGAGCAAGCTTCAGCCCGACATCTTTGCAGAAGGCATCCCCTACCGCCACAATTCCCCCTCCGAAATTGCAACAACTTGAGTTGATCGGCTCTTTTCGTAGGTCATGCCCTTCCAAACTAACTTCTCTTTTCATCGAAAAATACGACCTGAACGAGAATATTGGACTGTATGGTTAATCGATAGTACGGCTGACTTTCGTCCAATCTTAACCCAAATTACACTTCGCAAACTCAAATCGTGCATTCCTGTGGTGGTTGGTAAGCTTTGGGGCTCTCTTCATTGCTGCTGCATCTTTTCACCTCTATCAATTCAGTGATTTTAGACACCACACCGAAAGACCCAACTCCGATCGAAATTTGTTTAAGGACAAGATTTCGCCCGAATATTATCAGCATCTTCCTCTCATCATTCGCGGTAAGCTTGCGCGGGCCTCCTGTCCGCGTGGGGACTCTATAGTCTCCAAATATCTTTAAAGGGAGCCGAAGGATTTCACGATTCTCCTTCTAATTGCCCGTGCACTGAACCCTGTATCACGAAAATTTCGATTTGGTGTTTTTTCTTCTAAAAAAGATGACTCCACGTGGCAAAGTGCGTATTGCTCCCAAACATATTTGCGACACATTCCCTCCTATACAGATCCCACCGAGTGCAAATTCTGCTGCCCTCGATTTCGAAACCTTCGCACTGTCGGGGGTGACCCTATACTTATGAAACGGCAAAAAAAATCGAAGATAATCCGCATAAATGTTAATATAAAAGTTGAGCAAAGGAAAGCCCATACATGAGGGTTACTGAAGGTGATGGATCTAATGGTGGAGATGGAAAGATGCAGTAACACTCAAGAGTGTTTGGCCAAATGCTTCTTCAGACGTACTTTTCAGTTCAGTAACTCCTTTTCTACTGGATCTAATCATGCGAAATTTCAATATATGTAGCATGAGTATATTAGCCGCTGTGCATTCGCTAATCGCTGCCCATTCGACAAGTCTTTTCTAAAACTGTACAGCAGATCCTCCACGAACAGGCACTCACTGATGTGAATACTCGTTGAGCAAGTAGCAATAACAATACTCGTTTGATTGCCGTTTGTTTTGTTATAATTCGGTGAATAAGCGGCACCTAATAATTATGTATTCCTAATATTATTAATCTTTTTCTTATTTGGTTATTAGAGTACCCTATCATTGGGCATCGTTCTTTAACCGCCTGAGATGTGAGCGAGAAATGCTTTCCAGTATTGTAGCGTTAAGTGCTTTAGTAGACCTATGTAACTTCCTTCTTCTCAAACAAAATCTTTGTCATTACTAAAACACAATTTCCGCCTCCTTCTATAATGGCTTCATTCTCGGAGAATAATTAATGAAATCGCTTGTAAGCCGAAAAGCCTCCACCAAGCCCGGGAAGGATTCCAGCTTCCTTTCACGGAACCAACCGGAAATTGTTTCATTTTGCGATTGCTTCTGTGTCACCCATTGGAGCATTGGGAACTTGAAAGAAGGCTCAAAAGATCATGACAGAGAGCCTTTTCAAAAAGACTTGTTGAAATGTTACTCGAAACAGAATTTCTGAAATTGGCGTATTGGAACCACGGCGCGTTCTGCTAATCAGTGCTCATAATTCTAGCAACGGTCCATGAACTTGGAAGTTATAGTAATTTTCGGTTTCTGAAATTCCAAGTTATAAATTTGTCACGAGAAGCTCTACCTTTTCTCCGCGGCTTCCTCACATCTTCTCGTTTAACTGAGTCAGTGACAGTTTCAGGCAACACATCGTTATCCTCAGGCATCTCCGTGGTGAGTGGAGGTGCTTCCAGTGAAGCATAGTAAGTGTTTGATACAGACGGCGTCATGCCCTGGAACTAAACAACTTTGATCGGTCTGATACTTCTTATTGAATACACTTATCTGTTTTTAGCAGAAAACCTGATCTGATCTATTCTGAGGACCACCTCCCTAGTGAGAATGTCTACTACATTAAAGTCGACAGTTTGTCGAACCCATGCCGACTTATGTGAGGCCACCTTCAAAATGGGATTCCATTTGATTTCGCTTTTGTAGTAAATGTGACCTGGACACAGGATTGCAAGGGTGTTGGTTCCCAGTTTTCTATGAAGACCTTTTTTCATTTGAGCAAAGAAGAAGCCTAATTATCACCGTGCACACAGCGGCACTAGCACGTGTTCTTCAGCCCCTAAGAAAATTCCTTTTAGAACTGAAGATTTAGAGTGAAGTGTAACTAATGATGCAAGTTACGCTCCACAGTTCCCATTTCGTTGATGCAGTAACTCTATGCCTAATGTCATGAAGCAGCAGCCCTTGGCTTAACGTCTCTTTCGCTCATTTTGATTAATACATGTATACATGATTTCGGATTCCCTAGAAACCTTATTCTTTCAAAAATAAAAGAGTCTGCTACTTCTCATTTGCTAACTTATTCTACTTCTTGCAATCGGTGTTTCACTCTACCAGATCTACTTCACAGATCACCTTACTCTACCAGTTCTACCAGATCTACTTCACAGATGACCTACTACTTTACAGTAACAACTTCCAATACTTCCTTAATACCAAACAAACAAGTAAAAATGCGGTCACACGTCATTTTCCCCTCTGCAATTAGTTGGGTAATGTTGTATGTCATAGGAGCAATATCTAGTGCAGCACAATTTAACTTAAATGTGTTTGCTATTCTTCCATCGATGTACATATGTCGCCAACAGTTCACATTCTCCCTTGTGGATGCACATGTGGTGATCATCGTCACAGGAATGGTTAACTTTTGGGTAAACAAATGTATTAACAATAGTGAAGTGTGCACCAATGTGGTACGGTAAGTCGTGCTATTTGAAAACCGGATTTCAAGAAGGCAACACTTACAACCATTCTCACATTTCTGAACATCTTACGATTGTTTCTTTATCGAGATCTTCAGATTCAACGGTAGCGCCGGGCCTCTCGTATTCCTCGGAATATTATCCTTCCTAGCCTGTTTATTCAGGCCTTTACTATCGTTTCCAGTAGTTACGAGTTGAGATGATTTAACAAAATATGTTCGCTATTTGAGCTCCTCGACGACTCAAATTGATCTGGCGGAAGCGCCTGCGACCAGAGTGGCATTCGGGTATAACGAGTGCTGTTTCGTAATGAACCGGTCAAACTAAATTGGACTCAGATGACTGATCAACTGCAGCCTAATCGGCTGAAGGTAAGAGACCAATACCAGTTGTATGTAGAAATTATATTGGTATACGAAGCTTCAGCATTAGTTACTTCTTAGCAGAAAGTCCGTAGTAGTGCCGATCATTCCTATCGCTGCTGGTGCTCAAATTAATCTAACTTTTTTACATGACTGTGGCAAATCAATCAATGCGAGTGGGGAGTTTGTAGAAATCTTCGGTCGAAAAAGGGATTGGCGCTGCTTATTTCTATGTGTTGAGATTTATTCGACGAATAGACCCCCAGATCCAGGCCGACGCTCGAAATTACTTGGAAACTTCTCAGATTCCAGATTGACTAAGTCATTCAATGAATGCAATTCTTTTTATACGATTGTTGGAACACCTGCAAATTGTAAAGATTCAACCGATAGAGAGGAGACTACATAATGTTCGAACAACTGTGGGATGCACAATGAGAAAATGGGCTTACAACTGTGGCCTTTAGCTACGGTCCACCCCACGGGACTCTTCTCACTTACGGCAGTGGGAGATCTCAAAGTGGGTAGGTCCGACGATTCATAGACTTAGTGAGTCTCTGAAAGGCAAACTACGTTTTTGTATATTTACAATGCATTGTGCGTGAGGGCCTTACATCGAAATAGCTGCTGTTCTCTATATAGGACGTTAAATGAATACTACGGTTTCGGCTGATGAGGGTTCTGCTTGAGGTTCACGAACTATTTCACTATTCACATCGTTTTTTGAGTTCAATTCCCCTTCCATCAGTCATTTAAGTTTAATTTCATAAGGTGAAGTGGGACAAAGGCCTAGTCAACGAATCTCTGGTAATCTTCGCGGGTTAATCGCAACCTGCTGGAGGCAGGCATCTCCTACCCATAGAACTAAACTGGGCATCATTAGGTTGAGTGGTTCACAGGAGATGATTCTGGGCAAAAAGACTGATCAAAATCCCATACTGAGTTTTTATTTTCAAAACGATCCAGACTCGTTCAGATCTGTGCACAGATAAAATAAGTCAAAAGTGGTCTAATGATCCTTCCTTCCATATGAACTTTGACATACTGCTGGCTCTATGTAGCTATTGTCCCTTAGGCCCAAATACACTAGACAGCAGGGAAAGTAATTCAGCAAAATGCCGCGTTTCTCGTTCATAGGAGCTCACCACAACGAAAATTATATGGAAATGAAACAAATTCACAAAACCTCCCGATATTTTAGTCACAACATGCACCTGAATGGTTCAACTATTATATTCCTTTACTGGGAGGTCCCCTTCAAACCTTACGGAGGGGAATCCGCTCTTCTTCAATTTGAACCCTTCACTTTCCAATCAATCCTCATCATTCAATTCTTGTTATCGCACTTGCTTTGAGAAATAAAATGCCAAGCTAGCATCGTCATTGGCACGAAACGTTACCGGCTTCTCTTTCGAGGGATGAGGTTGTGTTTCAATGTGATTGTGTTATCAATCTGCAAAGTACACAAGTAGTAAGGCATAGTGAGCATTGTTGAGTTGCCAGCCAAGAACTTTTGTTGTCAGAAAATTTCTTTCCGGAAGAAGAACCGACAAACGCCAATCTTAGAGGCATAGTAACATGGTGAGACAGACATAGTCGGTGTCAGTGACAGCAATAGCCCCCATTCCTCCCACATTCCCAAAGGCATCCCGTAGACTCTGCAGTACGGTAGTGCATTGTATTGTGCACTTTCTCTGATTCGCTAACGGCGTCCATTCCTCTGTGGAAGAAAAACATGTAGGCGCCATATTGTGGCAATATTTCGCATTGCGATGTTCTTTCCTAGAATGTGTGCGTCGCTTTCGGTTCCACAGAGTGTACTTATGCCCCTATTTTTATTCTGCTAACTCGTAGTGCAGTTGCATCCATCAATGAATGACGACCAAGGAAAAAGCCTGACCAGCATCGAGTCCAGACGAAATGAACGGAAACAACACACCGTTGCCCAGCGACACGATGTCGCATAACAGCAATGGAAACGCTCTTTGCCGCCTGAAGATGACGATGGAACGGGTGAGAGTGTACGTTGAGCCTTCGGCCGGTCTACGAGGCCTGTTTTGGCCTACGGCAAAAAAGGCCCACTCCTAACTGGCGATAGTAATCATTCATTCCATATTCTCCATTAAGCAATAATGTCTTCTGCAGAAACAGCACGAAAACGCGAACAGTTCGTCCCAACAGAAAACACCAAAGAGCGAAAGTTCTTTTTCTGTCGAGATCCTTTGGTATGCACTGAACGTGAAATGAATTAGCCACGCAAACGTGAAAACGTGCTCAGAGGATAAACCGAATATACGCATAGATTCACATGAAAACAACAGGCTGACTTTTACGCAAACGGGCAATCACATTATTGAATTTCGAATGAACCGAATGAGTACTTCGATGCCGACCCCAATAGTGGACCTAAATCCTTCAGTTATGTATAGCTGTTTCTGTTTTTTTGCCATTTCCAATACCTTCTGTTGAGAATGGAATGCAGGGAAAGACCTTCATTTGGATATTCATCCCATTTTTTGCTTGCCCTTACCCAGCGTCCAGACGAGTTTTTGATTGCACAGCCACAAAAACAGTAATCATCGAGAGGACTAAGTTCCCAAATTCCGCGCCACATTATCATTGCCCAAGAATGCTTATTCAGTGCCTTTGGAATGAGGGAAGTGAATGGGAACTGAAGAGAAAGGAAGAGGATGGGAAGAGGCAATAGGAGTATGTGTAACTCATGCAATGAGATGGAGTGGAATTATCCTTCGAAATGGGATACGGGGAAGGCGAAACGATTAGATTTCGTAAAAGGAAGGCTACCGATTTCTGCCCCAGCTCTATGGTGTTTTTTTAGAAGATGATTAATAAGTGACAGGAAACGGAGAAGCGTCAAAAGCTTGCCAGCGGCATCAACATCTACCCAAGTGCCCTTCTTTTCAACAGACAGTTCACAGACAGTTGGGATGACAGGCCGAAATATTCTTCTCAATGGTACTAGTGGTGTGTGCCGTCGTCTTTCCAGAAGGAAGCTGATGTGCCCGACACAGTCACAGTGCCTCACGTTGAAAGAACCTAAAACTTATCAAAAATCTTGAGGCTCCCATATATTCAAACAGCTCTTCAAATGCCTTCGACAGATTCTGTTTTACAATTTTTTCCGACCTGTGATTCTTGCTTATGGCTGGTAAACAAGGTGACCTATTTATCTTTCTGTCGAACCCATTTAGCAAGAAGCGTGAGCTTCTTCAGAGAAGGTCGCCGAAAGCAGAAGATCGGGGTCTAGTTTATAAACATGATGATCGGCAACGAATCTCCTTGACGCAGCCATTTGTGCAACATGTTTCGATCATATGTTAGAATATTTGGAAGCGATTAGACGGTAAATCAAAGGGCATAGCGGTTTCTGCAGCGTCAACACCAAGGACATGGATCGTCTACCGTTCGACGACATTTCGTACCGCTTACACCGAGTATGGCAAAGTGAGGCGCTCCTAGCAGAAGAGCTACCCTTCGCTATGATATTTCACTGAACCATTCCCTGCAGATGCCCGAGAAACCTGTGATCCTGTCCAGTCGGTTATATAGCCATATCGCGCAGTGGAAAAGCCTTGCCAAAGGGAAACACCAAAGACAGTTCCTCATGTGCTAAAAGGATTTCTCTCGGAACTAAAACATCCTCAAATGTACTTCATTACTTGTTGAACTTCGACAGTAGTGTTCGATGTTCATATAATTAGAAGGGGTAGTATGTCGCGAGCATAGGGGCGGAGAGGATCCCCGCCCCCCCCCCTCTCCTCATTGGTGGATCTCGCTTTTTCCGTTGTGTAGAAACAGAGACTTCGGAAATGAAATTTAGTGGAGCCCATTCTATCTATGACACTTCTACTCTCCTTCCAGAGTTTATGACAGTAAATACTATCCAAAAAAAGAGTCCTCGTTTGAGTGATTGATAGGCGACAGCACCATAATAACTCCTGCAGGCGGAAATCTGCGTAATCAGAGCCCATGCCCAAAGAAGAGCACCAGAGCGCCAGTCCCCAATGAGCTGTAGGATTCCCGAGTTAGAACCAAATAATGAAATGATGTTATCATGAATAATTGTGCCTAATCGATGCTGAGGTCTCGCCATCATTCGGAAAATGAAAGAGAACAGCTTTATACAAGAACCGGTTAGCAATCAGCTTGCTTTGTTTGACCTTTTACTTTATTAGATTCTGCTCGAAAAAAAACCTTTCCCCCTACAGTAAGACTGGGCATAAAGCGATGGCGTCACATTTTCACTACATCACTTCTAGCATTGTCTCTACCTGGACATTCACAATTTTCAACGGTTTCATTAGACCGCCTTTCTGGAATGACCTATCATGTAAGGGAGGAGGAAAGGGACGTTTCGGGATTATTCTCACTCAATGTGTTACCTTGAAAATGAAATCACCACTCCCTTTCATAGCTGAGTTCTACACTTCAGCATAGTAGTTTCAAAAGAGTATGTTGAACACGAAGTTATCTAATAGTGTTAGGAAAGCCGAGAAAGCTTGAGAATGTATCGTCCTCACGAGTCCACCTTGATTTCATAGAAATATTGAAAAACATCAACACTATCTTCAGTGCTGAACGCCCCTGTCGTCTAAGAGTGAAGTTTGACTTCTTTTCTTGGGTGAGTTAAGATGTCCCGCACCCTATCGTAAGCTCATTCCTCTTTACGATGGGAACTGTATGAACAGAACGTCACCAATACATTGACGTTTCCGCTAGAGGAAAGGGGATCTCTTTAAGAATCTTCTATGTACGTATGATTTTACCTCCTGCAGCCCTATATCTATGAGCCTCTAAAAACCGTGCACTCAACCCGTCCCCCCTCCCCCCACCCCCCCACATCCTCCCAAGAAACACCCTCAAAATGGGTAAACGGGCTACGGTACCAAGCAGAGCCGCTGTAACAAAACGGTTACTCCATTGCCTAGTTTGCAAGTTTGGTTACAATGTGAGCTGGTCCTTTCAGAGAAAGAGCAGTACGTTAGATTTTTTTGTTAGAGTGGGATAAATATATAGCCTACCACAAGCACGGTCAGGGATTAAGTCTCGGGCCGAAATCGCCTTTGTTTTAGGATCTGTAAACTTGCATGAAACTGGCTAGGTAGGATAAAAGCTGATTTCCGCAAGTCATTATTCTTATTTTCGTTCGTACGCTACGTGCTGAATGAAAAAGGCATACGTCCTGGCGTCACGAAAAGGTACTGATTAACGACGGGTAACTTATCCTCCATACCTACCTTTTTCATTGACTAGAACATCAAGCCCGTTGAGCCCGTTCGAATCTATGTATGGCACCCTCAGTCTTACTTGCTCCCTGACAAGCATTATTACAACATGCGTTACTAAACAACGGAACTGAAGTCGGTTACATCTTGGGACTGCTACGCTTGGGTGGACAGGAAGATAAATTACACTTTGCAAAAAAAGCAAAGCAATTGAAATCGAGGAATTTGCAGGAGAGAGTTTGACATGCAAAAGTTGTGGGTAAGCCCCTGGACCCAAAATGTGCTCAACATCAGCTAGACTTTCGTGTGACAGAGTGACAGAGCTTTGTGCAACCCAAGGATAAAGGACAAAGTCTTTGGGCGCTAATCAAAACCGTCGGAGGTATCTCACCCCAACACCCCACCCCACCCCCCCCCCTCCCCACTCCGTCTGAATCGACCCAGGAAAGTGCTTCCCTTGCCGATACACCACCTTCTGCCATGGAAACATCTCGAGAGGAGGAGCCCAAGTTTCTGAAGTTTCTGACCGTGAGAGGAGACCAAGGGAAATCAGACGAAGGTGTCATGGAAAACGTTCAATGTGTCTCGAGCCCACACATCATTCTAGCACTGATTAAGTTGAACTTGCTCCACAAAACCAGGCTCTTCTGCTTACGTAATGTCTGGGCCGTTATGCCCCCTCAACCCTTTTATCATGGTAGCTGCTTGGATGAAATGAAAGCTTCTGCTATGAAAGCACTGCTTTGATAGCGTCGTACGCGGCATTGCAGTTCTTACAAGAACCTTGCATAAATGGGTTCGATGGCGCTCCACCCCATCTTTCCAATATGACATTGGAGTGACTCCGATTTTGAAATACAGCTAGATGGTAGACATGAAAAAAGAAGTTTTGCCAACACCTTAAACTCGGTGTTGTAGTCATAAACTAGCGAAAGGGGATGCGAATCATGGCTAACGAGTTGATAGGCCCATCATCTATTCCTCCATTTCATAGTGGAGAAAGGAGTTTCTTTCTGCCCCCATGATCAATTTCTTTATGAATACTTTCTAGGGTTTTTTAGTGCTCGCAGTTCCGCGAAAATAAAGCGAGCACCTTATGAACTGCGGAAGTTCAAATTGGGCAAACCGTCCAAATTCCGTTACTTGACGAGGCAAAAACTGCCTTTATACTATGTGTTTCACAAAGCAACCGCTCAGGTTCGCCTGAACAGAAGAGTTTCTGAAAAAGTTGTATTGCATTGCAAACGACAGTAATGGTCGGAAATTGAGTTTATTAACTTTACAGTAAGACTAGTTATTGTTCTCCTAATTTTCTCCATCGCACATAACCAATTTATGCATAATTGCTATATCAAAAACCATATTACAGGAACGGATGAGCTGGCTACATTCGTTTGGAAAAGGAAACATGATTAGAAAGAAGTAGCACTTTCATCATCCTAGTGACTAACCCTTAGCATTGCTCTGGCTGCCGACATAATTAGAAATTTATATTTAAGATAATTTCTCCTAAAGGAAGTATTCTGGTCCCAAAAGTTTTTTGATGCATGTGTAATTTGGCGACTTGAGCAGATCATCAAGTGTTTACTAAGTGACTAGCCCATGGTCTCGCGCATTAGTCTGGCCTAGCTGAAAGCAGAAGAACCCTCCTCGGCAGTAAAAAACAGAAGGCTGTAAAGAAACTGCTTCTCTCTCACTGAAAGTGAGTGGTCACGAAATACAAAAAAACCGATTTATAGCTGTCATGCGCTGGTCGAACTGGTCGACGAGAGTTTCCACTGAATAGCGGTTCTAAGTCGGCAGTAGAGCCAACTAGAGAAATCGAAGTGCCAGCACGAGCGGGTAGAGTACTTGCTCCTTCGCAAATAAGGTCCTTATGTACACGCAGTAGAAAGCAGTGACTGTCTCGCTGGGCTAAGCCCACTGACCGATACCTAAGGCCTGCAGAGGGTGCTTATCATTGGTAAGAAGCTAGTCTGTTGCTATTGCGCGCGCTCTGCTACTCCAACTGCAACTTCCTACGATGTGCTCCTTGCAGTAGAACGTCGACGAAATCCTCTTTCCCTCTGTGACAAACTCAAAACCCTCCTTCAACAGCTTTGATACTAGCGCAGTTCCCCTTCTGGATTTGCAGTTGTTGTAAAGTTCTTTTGATAGTACACAGATGAATGTAGCTTAAGCTCGAGGTATTCTAAATATTATCAAAGATTTGAATTATGATAAGCGGTAAAGAAATAGTAATAGGGGTTGCAGTGAAAAGATGAAGAAAATACAGAGTGGGGCTTTATAACAACGCGGTCGCTCCCTCGATTGCGGGGTTATAATGATCACTTCTCAATTACCTGACATACGCATCTTCAATCGTTTCTACCACTCCATATTAAAGTTCCAATTCAGTGATACTGAAGCCTATGGCAGGGTCGCGTACCTGAGGTAAGTAGTAGCTCATCATCTTCTTCCTGTTCCTCTAGATGACCACGATGAAGGTGGCGATTCGGAAGCGGACAAGTCGACGACGATGACGGCAAAGCGCGACGAGCTAACCGATGGCAGCGCAAACGGCGCCTAGTGTCGAAAACTGGCTACATCGCCTTTTTTGATCGCCGTCGTCGTGTTTCTTATACGATTCACGAAGCGCTGTCGTTGTACATGATCGAAATCAGAGGGTGGGGGTGAGATAGTTGGGTGGGTAATGACGAGCGAAGACGCAGAGACCCAAAGAAAAGGCCAGCAAAGGAGAGAGTGACTCGTCGCAATTATTAGCGTCGTCCGTCGCTCACGTTTTGATCGACGACTATCGCTAAGTTCGGAAAGGATACTGCCATGATACTGTCAGGACACTGTTGGGTTCAACCTCACCTTACATTGCTGACGTGTGATGAATTTGAAAGTTCGACGAGGATCATATTACGATTTTAATGAATCTGCCGAACTCACTCCAGAAGACACAAGACAGGCAAACACCTCAGAATTAGTCCTACCGAATCCGCGAATGCAAACTGGGGTCGTAATATTAGCTTCGGTTAGTGTTCTTGATGACCTGGAGGCACCTCACCCTTCGATCAAGTACTGGCTCAGAAACACTTAGTCGGATTTGCTTGAAAGGTTTGCTTTTCTTTTTGCTTTCCAAGAAGTTCTTCCCTCGTAATCGCAAACACTACCACTTAACAGAGCCATAAGATTTGAACTGTTCACAAATGCAAGTCACTTATCGGTAAAGGTTCCAATTTAGCATGATTCTAGTGAGAGCTGTAGTAGCTTTCCTTCTTAATTTTTCGCCATCATCTCCTACTCTCTCAACCTCAAAATAACTGAGAATTCAGCTTTGTTCATCATTTTCGAAACCTCATAGAAAACTAGTAATTATACAGATAAGATTTTTGGAATCGACCAATATCTCTTTGAAAGGCACCCCCTCCCCCCGCCCATTTGACTTCCAATCACAATCGTAGTGACGTATAGAATGTGTATGTGGCCGGTAGCCAGCCGATGCCCAAGTCAGTGCTTTTATCCTTCCAGGGAAACCAACGGAAACCTTCTGTCCCAATAACAATAATCGAATATAGAGAGAAACCGGTTTCAACTTTTCTCTCAAAGACCAGACTGTACTTATGCTGGAGGGAATGTAAAGGTAATTTCGGAATCCCTAATGCAGGGGCTAAGCCCACAACTGTAAAAGAAGCTTCCTGGCACAGTGATAGGCCTGCGAAGCTTCTTTCTCAGAAAGTACGGTTTTCTGATCATGAAACATCCGGAAAGATGGGTCATGTGCCCACTTATTCGACTCCCATTCAGAATCGTAATGACGTTTTGAATGTGTGAGTGACCTATATCATCGCGGTGGCCAGCCAATGTTCAAGTCAGTGTTTTTTCCTCCCAGACGAGTCTGCTACCTACTAACCTCGGAGGATGGAAGGCTTGGTTGACCAAGGCGCTATCGATCTGGGGTTCAAACCCGTAAGAGACCCTGTCAAACAAATAGCTCACACGCGCCCAGTCTCGGTTAACTTTCGTCATACATGCCAGTTTCATTTTCTCTACCTAGTGAGAAAAATTTAGTGGTATTGGAGGAGTAGAAAATGGTGCAACCATTGGCTACCTTTAGGCAGGTCCTCCAGAGAGTTTCCTTGGCGCAAGGGTTCAGTGATCATGGTCACTTGATTTCAGGTGAACGTCTCATCTCATTGAACTCATGGGTTTTTCATGGCATACGATGATGATGTATGGGCTGGAAACATCTGTCAAATGGAATGCTCCCAGCAAAAAAAGAATCCCACTCATTGGCAACAGTTTACGATAAGAAACAAACTATGAAATGAATCCTACATTGATCATGATAGAACAATGTAACAGAGCAGACTTTTCTGCTGGACGTCATCGTAAGTGTTTCAGTTCTTTATTGACTCTTAAAAAAAACTTATAGCCTTGCAAGCATATGAAGGCACAAACTCTCCTCTTCCCTTTTGAAGAATACTTTTCTATAATATTCACATGTAGCTGTAGTAAAATGTGGTAAGGCCAATAAATGAGGAGTAATATTCCTCAGCTGTCTAGCAGTCCCATGACTGTTTGCTCGAATGGATTACTTTTGCTGGTCAATTCGTTAAGAGATGGAAGTACACCACCATTTTTTGTGCGTTTCTCTACTTGTTACCGTTATTGCATCTTGTAAGTGGTAGCATTGAGTTGGTCATCTCCAGCAGAGATGGTTACAACGTTGAGGCCTGGCAAGATAGTATAGCAGTAACTATCAGACCTCGCCACCACTTGAGGGGTAATAATTGTGGATAAACCGGAAAAAATCGATCCGAAACTACCGTTGATCAAAGCAGTTGAAGAGAATTGGGATTGGTCTGTGTTCGATGTAGATTCCGCGTGGAAAATGTGACTGGGTTCCTCTGTACACAGACAACAAAACCTATAGAGAGCTAACCGGTAACCTTTCTTGGTCTGCATTCGAATGTACCTTTTACAAATCATACTCTTACCAGTAATGATTGGACTGGATACTTACAAACTTCATTGCTTTTAGCCCTACGAAATGGACATAATTGCCACCCTTCTTCCGTAGGGGGTGGCTCACATCTGTTGCAGGTGGTAAACACTGTCGGGAACAGTAGCACGACTCATTTTTGTTGAACCTCTTTCAAATTGAGCAAGAGAACAGCAGTACTGCTTGCCCCTGGCCATTCCAGAAAAGAGGCTGAATGATGGTCTTCGAAACAGAAATGACTAAAGTTGTTCCGGAGCCCTCTCATTCCATATAATCAACAATGGCGAACGATTTCCAATAAATCAGCCGTAACAGCGAGAGATCATCGCCCTGATGGAAAGTGCCTGAAGCAGCCATTCGAGAAGTGGGATCCCACCAAGACACCACACATCCTTCATGCTCTGTGCACCCATCCTCTGATAATCCTGCCGCGACATTTTGTTCTAGTTTTCTCAACTTTGGTCACTCGAAACGGATTATTTTCCTTGACGACAGATGACCGCACTAACCTGCTATCGATGTTTTTTCGGCAATGACTGGATGTCTGCGTTTGCTGGTCACGAAAGACAAACGCTGCCAAGTGCAAACGCACAGCAACTGAACTCTGATGAGGCGCCTCCAGAATTCCAGATTGCATCAATGACAGCAGCGGTTCTTCAATAACGGAGACCTGCTCGTCTGGCAACCGAACAGCGCGAGAAACGAAAAAACGCGCGTCAGGAAACTGACTCGTAGTAAAGGGCTGAAAAACACTAATTGATCGCTGTCCGACAGTTGGTGAGCGGTTATTGGAGAAACTCCTGCTCAGAAGTCCTCAAACTGCCTGCTGTTGCTATTTTCTGCGGCAAAAAAAAAAAAACAAAAACATCATGAATCGCCGAGAATAGGACCGAGACTGGATGAGCTACACTTGAAGTGAAAGTGAACACGATGAAATCTCACTACGCCCTGTCGAAGCCGAGCAGAAGGGATGATGAATGAGCCCTTTTCACCAGCTCCAAAACTCTCATGATGGTAATTTGGGTGCCTGTTCGGTACAACCTATAGGATTTAAGCCTGACAAAGTATCTCCTACTGTCAAGGCTCTGAAACTTATTTGTATTTGCCGTCTATAGAGTACTTGGCTCTTCAGAAAGTCTTAAGAGAAGAAGGATGCCGTCAAGGTTAGGACCGTGACGAATTTGACACCTAACGGTTTCTTCGAATGAGTAGAAAGCTAAGGTGTCATGACGTTGCAGTCTTAAAGTTTCAAACAATCACTCCCTTTCCGTCAGTCTCGTTTCAAGGTCTCTTTCCATCAAATAAGTTTTTTTGTGAACTTTTTTCTCCAGCAAGCCATTGTTTACTTGCTTAAACGTTAGAATCATGGGGTGATGGAAGATTGGAAGTGTGGGGCTGCTGCATCACTAAAGAGAGAGCTATGTTGAATTCTGCTCAATTAGAGGTTGATTCCAGCTAGGATTGCATATATGTACATATGTCCATACATGTGCATGTGCATATACACGTAGGAAGAAACTGTAGCTAATCCTGATGGTTATCGACCTCAAAATACACCAAAATTGAAGTCCTGAGGTCAGGTCCTCGCGACCCAGCTCTACCACTCCGCCAACTGCAAGACGTCTTTTCGCTTCACTTTTTGTAGCAGGTCTCTCTGCACATTGCCTTAGACTGACCTGTATCGACCCTACAAATTGTGAGCCATCTGCTAGTCTAGAAACAGCCGTTGTGGTGATGATTGGTATTGGGTTTTCTCAGTTTGCCGCCCTTCCCACAGCCACCGAAGCTCTGAAGAGAAATCGCCTTTTTCACAACCCGGAAAAAATGAAAGTTGTTCAAGCTATGTATATATAATCCCAACATCTCATCATGAGCTTTATCAAGAGTCGAATACGGCGGGCCTTTCATTCTGCCGAAATGATCTTAACTCGTCATTGAAACTACTGTTTCGCCAACACCCAGCAACTGTTCCGCTCCTCTGCAATGGCATGAAAGGGGATTTCCTGTGTCCGAGCTAAAACCTTATGTGAAACCCAACTCCGCTTCATGGAGCGTCTCCAATTTTATGGAGCTATTGTCGAATATCTTCACGAGATTGCTTCACATCTGTTGCCATTTGAGTAATAGCCATATCATCAGGCTCAACGAACACTTCCTGAGTATTACTAATTATAGCTTTTTCTACTTACCTCTGCTCATATCATTGCTCACTTGGAGGTTACGAAGTAGAAGCTTCGATACCCAGTCTCTTCCTTTCTCCCTAGCCATCATAGACAGGTATCGACAGCTCGGAAACCAGGATTTTTGAAGGCTCGGTGATTCTCACCTCTTCCATTTCAAGGTTTCTAGACTCATTTGCGATGGGGGTGGCGATTTGTCAAGAGGTACGAACGTTCATAACTCGTTTCCGAAGTAAAGATGGAAGACAAAAACTAGTTTCTAGAAAGAAAAATGTCTTATGTGCTCAATATGCCTAAGATCTGCGAAGCCCAGTGTACGATGGAATGAGTGTCCTGTCAACGGGAAATGCGGAAACCCGCAAATCTATTCTAGAAACCGCAGGGAAAAATGAATAGCGACCAGCGGAAGAGGAGAGATAGATGGTACGCTCCAAGCTTGGGTTGCTTAATCGTGGATAAAAATCATGACCAAAATGATCACAAATGACAATCGAAGCCCGCAGTTTACTGACGACCAGATTGATCAAAACCATAGTTTTTGCAAGCCGCAAACGCGTGTGAGTGCTCACCTGCCATGGTAATATATCTGAAGACGACTGCTATGCGCAATACGGCCTCGTAGTACTTGGGATGGACGTAGAAAGTCTTGAACTCATCAGATAATTGCTTTCGTTTGCCGCCCATCCACTTACTCATTCTTTTTCGGAGGAAACTCGATCAGGGTCAAGGGTGACGCCCGAGAAAAATCGGCCATCATTTCGATCTTTCCCGAAACTGTGTCTCGGTACAACCCTTTTCCCTTTCCCTTTTTTGATTGTTCCTGCAGCTTTTAGGTATTTTTCAATTATGCTGCATAAATGTCACTTCTTGGTAGTAGTATTCTTACTTGGCCTACATGAAAGCTGCAGAAAGACTCTGTTCCTCGGTGCTGAGGATTGTGTAGCTGTGTTTTGTTCTCAACGTCGAGTAACAAGCTCCTACCCCTCCCACCTCTCCTCCCTTTCGGGTTGATGGTCAGTAGATTGCAGCGGTAAGTTAAAGGTTCTACTTGAGCTTATGTTGAATAACTTTGTACCGTCTAAGTGAGACCGGATCTCATCCAGACCAGCTGAGCCTCCATCCTCTACTACTTGGAACAACAACTCTTGCCAAAACCAGCACCGACTTGTACAGGATCTCCCAAAATTATGAGCGCCTATTCACTGCTATATACTTTTGAAGCTTCAAGGCTGATAATGGCGATGGGATTCATGTGCACGTTTGCTAAAATTACGTGAAGATCAAGCTAGAATCACATTGAAACATCCCCCATTAATGCCGATAGAGGCCCAGTCGTTCCCGAATTCTGCGCATGTTGCACATAGGAATCCCTCCTCCATTCTTCGCGGCCATTTTTGATTTTCGCTTTCAAAGGGACCAACTCGCGTACCCGACAGATTCCCCTCTAATCGGAGGCGGGCCATGTAGAAGAGTCAATTGAGTAAAGTTCTGGAGAGCAGATTGACCGTTCCTTTATATTAAAGGAATCGGGCAAGTGGGGTCGTCGCCGCATTGGAAGAATTTTGGTGTGGGCTGGAATACCGCGCTGTTGGAAGGACCGCGGTGTGTTCCAGGAAGCGGAGTAGGATCAGTGCTATCAGTACGCCTATTACTAGGCTCTTCAACTACACTTGTTTGTTAATTTCATGGTGACATCGAACAAACCGACGGCGTTTTACCATTGCCCATAAATTCCATAGTAAACATTAATTTGCCATTCTTACAGGAACATTTCTCTGCTGAAGATTGCACTTTCAATGATTCTATCCAGATCGCGATCGTTTTATTCGTCAGGGATTGTCTTTGTCGTGAGGATTGTCTCTCCCGAGAAACGATGAAGGGATGCGTGTCTTCCCTCAAGTGGGTTGGCAGCCGCCTTCATTTTTCGTCTCTGCACTGTCCGATGAGATCGGAAATGAAGTGACATTTTTGCATATGATAATGATGGCAATGAAGCTTCTGCTCAACAATCAGCTGTACCGGAAAATTCGATAAGTCCTTCCCTTTTTGAATGGGCACTTAAGACCACTATCAACACGCAGAAGGACTATTCTATTGATCCTATCTTGAGAAGTGCGGAGGTGGTACAGTGGCGAGTGGTGCACTATCATACAAGCGTTGTCTTCAAAACCAGGATTGTTATCCGCTTAGGCTAAACAACCTTTCATCCATCCAAGGTCGATTAATTGGTACCAGACTTGTCAGGGACTATAAAAGCACTGACTTGTACATCGACTGGCCACCGAAAGTCATTGTACAGGCCACATACGCACTCATTACGCCACTACGCCACAGGTCACGTACGCAATCGATGCGCCGTTCCATTCTAGGTGGAAGTCGAATGCGTAGGTAAGGGAATTATTGGAATAACAAGAAGTTTTGCCATGCACTCTCACTTTTTGCTCGGAAATGATTGTAAGAAGCATCAAAGGAACGTTCACCATCAGAAACCTATTCTTAGCCTCAACTGCACATATGGCGAGAAAACTTAGTCGTGTAACTAATCGAAAGCGAATGAAGGAAATTAATGAACTATTATTGCCCTATAAGCTTCTGAATTTTGGCGTCATACTTTTGAGAGACCCTGTACATAGGCCCCTCAAACAGGCCTATACTTATTATACGAAGAGAGTAAATGCATGGTCTATTCTGAAAAAGACAACTCATTTGTCAGTACTTCATCATATTTGTTTACTGAGCTTCGTATCCATTTCCAGAATCGCCAAACAAATGTATGTTTTGCCTGGGGATCGGTATATGTATTTGCTTGCGATCACAAAATTCCTGTGTCGTGCAAGTTTTCAGGTCTTCTAGTTTAGTACTCAAGACACATTGCAAGAGGGGTCGGAACGCTAGTTGGATGACTTACAAATCATCTCGAACCGCGTTTAAGCCTCTGGTGACGAAACGTTAAGCCATTAAGTTAATATAATGCTCGCCTCGGGGCGTCGCAGCCGGTGAGAATATTGTGATGAATGTCTCCAACTTCTCCCTTTCCTTATGCATAGTTGTTTATGATTAAAATATTCTTGTGCCCCGCGAGGTTGTTAGGTGGAACAATTTATTAGACCAACATTTCGTTCCGACGCTATCGTCTTCTCCAGAAGCGTGAAGCAACTTGAGATGATTTGCGTAGTATCCAAACAGCGTATCACGCCCTCTGGCGAATGCGAAAAAATCAAAACCCACAATTCTAAGCTTGGCTCACCAAGGTTCCACTGCTCAAGCGGATATATAATCCGTTGTCGCCACAGGCGACTGTCAGTAGCGAATGAGACTTCTTGCCGTCTCCCTTATATTATATTTGTATCACGTCATGATGCTACTGAATAATAAATCACAGTGTATACTGCAAAAGATCGTTGGTCACAGACGGACTCTTATTTCTATCGTTTAATTTAAGATTTCTTTGGAGAATCCAGAACGCATCGAATGCCCTGCTGGCTGGAATCTCTGTCTCCTGCGCTAATATCGTGCACTCTACTTCAAAGTTGTTATCCTTGTCCGCTCCTCAATTTCATGAAATAAAGGGCAAAATTACATAATAATTTAAACATTTTTAGCTAGCGAAAAGTAGGCATCATCCTTATTAATGTAACTATGACGAGGGTTGCAATTGCCTATTAATATTCCCCGTTTGTTTTGAATAACAGTAACTTCGCATATGAATCGAGCATTGAACGCCATAGTGTGAAGATTCGCGTGAAAATTCACCAGGTCAATTTCTTGATGGGTCTTTGTCCAGGGAAATGTGATGAGTCAAGGTCAAAGGCACTTTTTGAGCTTTTTTTTGCTTTGCAAATGTGAACACAGCGTAGGCTTAGGAATTTTCGATAGTAAGCGCCGCAAAATGGCAAACACGTAATGATGGATGCGCATCCACCTGTCGCTTCTGCTGCCGTGGACGCTGAAGTACTCCATCCGTGCGCTTCGAATGGAAAAATTACTTGTAACGGAATCAATTAGACATAATCGTAGGCCCGATGAGTGGCGAGAAAACGATCTGAACTTGATCGTCACCGGCCACTGAATACATTGGAAAGATTGTGGCAGGCGATTACAAAAGGCATCAAAAATCTGCTTCAAATATATCGCTAGTATGTGCCTCACCAAGGAGGGAACCCAAGTCGAAGTGGTCGTTCGAAAAGAGACCTATACTGCTAAACGTATATTCGGATGCTGATCTCAAATCTGCTCCCAAATTTGCCAAGCGATTCTCTGAATGAAGTTATGAGATGATTTTGGGGAGACCTTACATAAACAAACTTAAATTACATGGATGTGACAACTCTACAAATGGTGGATTGGAGCAGTGGTAAAGGTGAGGTTTCATAATCGAGAGATTAAGGTTCGCGTTTTGTGGGAGGCGAGGATCGGCATTAAATTGAATTTCCTCCTAGTAGCCTAGAACTTCCTTTGATGTTGATTTTATCGTGTTCTACGACCTTTCGGTGGTTGTGGTGACAACGTTCCTACTCGAACCATGCAATATCGCTTCAATTTTTTTCGCATGCATGCGAAAACAGAATTGTGTAGGCGTGTAAGAATGACCGTGGTGAGTGCTTAAGTAGCAGGCGATGTATCATGGGTAAGAGATAAAGTCTCCAATTCTAAAAGCGCGGAATTGAAAGTAGGCAGGCGATAGTGAGCCAAGTCACAGTGAATCCGTAAAGCTTACATTGGGAGCCATTGTGTGTGAGGTGATGATTATATTTTCGAATGGCCAAGAAATGAGCTATGATTGGGTGTATTGACATCGTGGTACAAGCTGTTCGTTGCCTTCGCCCTCTTTTGTGGAGGTGAGTGTTCGGAGCCACCACGCACGATCGTACACATAAAAACCACGAAGAACTTCTGACCTATGGGTCATCAGGCAAGACATAATAGCGAAAGAGTGGGCGGTTGCAGAGAGCAGCCGCATTACTTAATCTACTTTCCTGTAATCTCTTGGGACCAGAGATTGCGAAATGTGCACGTCGTTCTGAGTTCCATCGTGAATATAGAGAATAGACGGAATCAAGTCTTTAGAGTCTTCCCTTCACTTTGGTGAAGACGAGCCGTATAGGTATGGTTGTAAGTAAATAAGTCTTTGGAGTTGATCGATTCTGCCTTTAGGATATGCCCCACACTCGATTACAAACATAGGAGCGTGTAGAAGGAGTGCATGGTCTATGTAGTGGTTCGCAGTGATCATCCAATGTACAGGTCAGCGCTTGCATCCGCCCAGACGAGTCTGGTGCAAATAAGCGACCACGGAGGGATGGAAGACTTGGTTGGCCCGAACGGAGTTCCATATCCGAACCATCGTGTGTAATGGTGTGCCACTTCTACTACACCGCGTTCGCCCCCCTGTGAATATAGCGTGAACTGGCATGAAAAAAAATTGAAGCGATATTGCATGGATTGGGTAAGAACGTTGTCACTACAACTATCAAAAGGTCGTAGAACGCGAAGAAATCAAAGAAAAGATCAAAGAAATTTCTAGGCTACAGGGGAGAAATTCAGAGCAATGCAAAGCTCTCGCCTACCACAAAACCCGAATCCTAGTCCCTCGATTATGAAGCGTCACCTTTACCACTGCTCCAATCCGCCGGTGGTAGTCCTTTCACATCCATGGGTATCCCTAAAATCACATCATTACTCCATTCAGAGAATCGCTCGGCAAATTTGTGAGCAGATTTGAGATCAGCATCCGAAAAGACATACGTCAGGCAGTATAGGTCTTCGAACGATCTCTTCGACTTGGGATCCTTCCCTGGTCAGAATGAGAACCTGAGAGCCTAAAAGAAAGAACCAATAGAATGTAGCCCAAGGACGACGCAATCCATCGAGTCGCTACAAAGGACAACGAATCGCTGGAAAACACTTCCTTTTGTTGGGTCCGTTTGACATTTTTACGGTCGTGAAATATTATGCAAGGGTCATCGTTTGGTCCTATATCAGTGAAGGATAAGGAGAAAATGAAATGCAGTGATTGGTTTCTCCAAGAGGGCCTTTCGATTTTTTTCCATCCGGGTTGGCAGAACCCATTAACCTATGAAGCAAGTCCTTTGCCATCAAATATTGACACTGTTCTGGCTAGCCTGCAGAGCAATCCTCCTCAAAGTTTCAAAAAATGGAAAGGTGGTCTATCCAACACCTCTAGCTGGTCACGAGCGTTGAGGGCAAGTCATTGTGGGTCAGTAGCTCCTCAACTTTACGCAAACATTTACATCAACCGACTTCATTATTGCTCAGGATAAAAAGTAAACGTCCTATGAAATAAACACAGGAAATTGCAATGCCTTCTGGTTGATGTTAGGCTACAACTCGCTACAAAGCGAGGAACCATGAAGGACGTGAGCTCTTTCTTTCTATGCCCAACAGGGTGTTTTACTATGAGATCTTACCAGAGTGTACTGCGCTGAACGCAAAAGTATCCTGTAACAACTGAGAGACATGATAATCGAGCCTCCATTCCACGCCGGTTACAAAGAAACTTTTGATTGTGGTGGGCAGTGTTCGACCACCCCCAGCGAAGTCGTCGATGGAGGAGCTAGAGGGGCGTCGTGTAACCTGACTACCCCTCTTCCACCATATTCACTTGACCTCAACCCCTACGCTACCACACTTTCAGATGCCCAAAGGCCTGCTCTTGAGAGAAGAATTTAACCATTTTCATGAAGTGAAGTACGTAAGAGATGGATGGATTGCGTCGCGCCTCTCTTCTTTTTGGAGAAATGGTATCAGTGCCCTGTTCGGTCGATGGAGAGACACTGTGGCTGTTGATAGCCACTATTTTGATCATGATTCAACTTTAGTGCTGTAGTTATATTGTGCTTGAAAACCAACCGAGATCTCTCAAAACTTCCCGCACACCCTAATATTACCTTATTCTAAATACTGAAACTACACTCAGAGCAGCACCACACTATTTAATATTATTCTGAGTTTAAAAATAAGGGTCCCTTATTTGGAATAAGTGGGTTTTAGCCCAAGGAGTGCATGGAGTGTGAACCCCGTACTTGTTCATTCTTCCAACCAACTCTGACAAATATTGAAGAAAGAAGTCGCCGTGGTCAATAGTGTCACTTGTTAGGAATGAGTGAACAATCAACTTCAGCATGAATAAAGTTAACGACAAAAAATAATGAAAGTATAGGGTTCTACGTCTCTGCTCCCCTCGTGGCGCACTATCTCACACGCACGATCAGGGGTTCGAATCCCAGATCGATATCCGCCTAGGCCAACCAGGCCTCCATCCCACCGGGGTCGTTTAATAGATAACAGACTCGTCTGTGAGGATAAAAGCACTGACTTGTAAATCGGCTGGCCACCGCAAGTCATTGTAAAGGCCACATACGCACTCATTACGCCACTACGATTCTGAATGGAAGTCGAGTGCGGGGGCGCATCCCTCAGACGGGATTCATCAACGCCACAACTTTATCCATTACCCTTTAAGGTCTGCCCTTCACGATGTCTACCGTAGGAGGGAAACGTTGATTGGATACAAGCCTATGATGTCCGAAATGGGGACGTAAAGACTGTTTGTGATAAACCATGGGTTAGGCTTGCGAAATATACCGATATCCGATTAGAAAAGACTGCAGATACTACAACTGATGTATCTGCATGTATCCATCCTCTCGATATCAGTCGACTCTTGCTTCATTGCAAGCAACTACTCAAGCAACTACTTACATTTCATTTCAAATTTTCGAGGCACGAAGATAGAGAATATAGTTCTTACCTAAATATTATTGACGAGCACAGTATCATTTCAGAGACCTCCTATCAGTCAAACAACAGAACTAATTACCACTCTCATGTGCCAGTAAAGTGCATCGGCTGAAGGAATTAAACGTTCTACCCGTCCGAACCGTACGTACAAAACTATGGGGTGGTCTAGAACTAGTTGATGTGAGCGCAACTGCACGCAAGGCATAGGGTCAGCTCAAACCAAGGGCGGAAGTGAAAGCACCTCCTCAACTTCCAAACACGGAATACCAGTCGTGAAATGGATTTGAAGTTATTCAGAAATGCGTAACAGTACAGGTTTGAGGAATCCCTTTGCCCTCGGATAACTCGTCCGAGTGACGAATCGAACTTGGTCACTTATCTGTCGAAGCATTGCAAGTGGCCTCTCTGACCATGCTTATATATCTCGGGTTTCAATTCAGTTCAATACATGCCCAATGCTAACTGGGATTGCTGGCTGGCGCTATTCTGTCCAAGATCTGAGTGGTTTTTTGTACCGATTAACCAGTAAAAACCGCTGATTTTTCAAGCATAACTAGGGTCAACTCTCAAACACCATTAGGGTCACCTTGACACTTTCGCTCGCTGAAACTCCTCTGATCGATAGCAATCAAATTTCATTCCTGAGTGGGTACTTTGAACTGAATTATGTAAGTTCTTCATACAAAAAATGACGAGAAAACCTTGCAGACTCACATTAAGCCAAGCATAGAAATCGCGTTCTATTGTGGCTGGTGAAGATAGGTCGATAAGGCAGCTACAGTCAATAGTCCTAGTACAATGCTCGGGGCATGACTCCATTTTCACATCCTCCATCTAAATTGAGTAATATGATTATTGGTCAGTAACTGGTAATCGTTGTAACTGAACGACAGTTTCGTGAAGCAATTTGATTTATGTTCGAGAGAATTCGATGAGATCTTAGTTTGCTGTCAAAGAATGCTGTAAGAAACACTTAAATGTTTCCTCGGAGCTGTGTCACTACTTAACCATCAAACATCATTATCAAACTAACGCCCAAATTAGTTATATATAACTATTGTTATTAATTATTCTGTTATGAAACATTCAGAACGATCAGAACGATCCGTTGGAGGGGAGCCGAGTAGTTTAACAAGAATAAGGTTGCTGGAAATCATAGGTGGGAAGGAGAGAAAAAATCAATCGCTGCTCGTTGATAAATAGAACTTTTTGAGCTTTGCTGCTTTGCTCTGCTAAACCCGGTATCTACTCCAGATTTCATCTGATAGTTCGACTGAGGTGAAGTCTGTGTGAAGTAGGACAATGTGTACGAAAGAGGAAAGAGATAAAAAAAAAGTGTAGGAAAGAGGAAAGAGAGTCAATAACAGGCGCACTTGCACTGACATTCAGGTCAAGGGACTAAGAATTCTCTGAAGGAATCATGGTTAAAACTCAGAGCATGGGCACTGGAAATTTTCAGAACGTGGCCTCCATGTCACACCCAATAGGGTAAGCTTGATCAGAGAATAGGGGAAAGGCCTTGTGAAAAACAAAAGTGATTATGCCCATATTTTGGTGGAGGAAGCCCTCACTAGAAGTGGTAAGTTCAAAGTACGTCCTCCATTAAGAGTCCGAGGCACTGAAGAACCGCCATCGGAATCCTTCCAGAGTTTTGCCGCATTTTTACACTTCCGCATAGCTTGAGCTGCACTTTGGGAACTACTAAAAATGAAAATAAGGGTTGTGTTTAGTCTCGACTGTAACAAACGACAAAAGCGTCGAACATACGATTCGCTCATGAGTTCGCATCAAAAATGGGAAAGTCATGGAGCGGTCTAGCTTTGGGATATTATTATAACAAGTGTTTACTTTTGGTACAGTACATGGTCCTATGAAAAGATCAGGTTGAATCTAAGATTCATCGGCGGTTTCATGCTTCCTTAATCTGAATTTGCAACACGGTACATAGGTTGCCTCCACCTCATGCCCTGTTTTTGGAAAGTTGTAGATTGGGGAATCAGTCACAAGGGATAATTGAAAAGTTTAACAAGGTCGTAATAGCCTGAAATGAAAAGTTTGCAAGAAAAGTTGCAAGAAAAGAAAAAGCGGAACGTTCAATGTTATCGAAGGCTATCACTGTTAAGCTCGAAGGTGGTCCATTTTCGAAACATGGAACTTTCCCATTAGGATAGTTTCAAATGCAGTGACAACAGCGACTGCTTAGTCGTGAAGTAGACGAAAGATTTATTGGCAGAGAGAAGGAAATTATCGATAAAATAAAAACGAAAACTGGAATATGGTCAGCCTTATTATATGCAGTAATTATTACCTGAATGTCGTCTGTCAAAAGAAACTATTTGACGTCCGTCTTCAATTGGTAATAGAACATAAGGGAAACATTATAGAGCTATGTGAGATCAATGGTCAGCCTCGATTTGCGATGAAATTCCCTATTAACTGATTGAGGCGATCTTTCACTGGCGTTTGATTACTGAATAGGAATGAAGCGAGAGAAGAGAGAAGAAAAGGAAAAAGGTTCGATATTTGATCAGCTCACATTGATATACCCGTCCCTGGATAAGGGTGACGGATCTCGTTTCCAAATTGAGCTGAAAATCCGCTTGCTGTCACCAGACTTTGCTGAAACTCTTCTCAAAATAATGGGGCTTTCAACGTGGGTGACAGAAGGTTTCTAAGACGCCGACCCACTTTTACCTCTAATAGTTTTAGTTTCGAACCTTCCGGATGCCCTCCACACATGTTTATTCCCTATACGGTGGTGTAGTAGCAATTGGCGCACTATCACACACACATGGTCACGGGTTTGAATCCCGATCGACGTCCGCCTTGGCAAACTAAACCTTCCACCATTCCGTGGTCGGTCAGTTGGTACAGGACCTGTCTGGGAGGATAAAAGCACTGACTTATACATCAGCTGCATCGCGAGTCATTTACAGGCACCGTACGCACCACGAATCTGAATGGAAGTCGAGTGCGGAGACGCCTCTCTCATACGGGAATGAAGCACCCCTAGATTCTAGATTTACCAAAAGGCTTCAACGCATGATTTCACCGTTCGCATCATTGAGATGTGCCATATTCGAGAATAATTTGATTTTAACATTGACATAATATTATTGTGAGGAAGCTGGAAACAAGGCAGAAACTCTAGGTACTACTGATCAGTACTTTGAAGGCAAGGTCAACGTGGTGATGGAGTAAAATGAAAAAGTTTTGAACAGGTAAGATCTGGCTCATCACAATATATGTTATTCACGACATTTGGATAGGTCGGTAACAATCTGATTTCAATGAAAGCTTTACGATTTAGAGATCACGGGGAATTTCAACGGTATCAAGGTTTCCAGCTCAAAAGGCAAAGTAGAAACAGAATGGAAGCATGGACTGTATGTACCGAGGGAGATGAGGACGTTGAAAAGTCGCAAAACAGTTGATTTGCTGAGCGTTATTGTCGATAGTGGTTGGATTAGTTGACTTACTCAGGCGGTTCAGTTCTTAGAAAAATTAGTCCATCAAGATGATGATGAAGGCGACAAACGTATGTCCGTCATTTATTCCCACCTGGTCGGGGTTAAGTCTGGATACCTAATTCAACAAAAATTGAGGGAATGGAGCTTGGTTACGTCTTCGGTAGTACATGTATTACTGCACTATGAAGGATCGAACAAGCAGGGTTACATGCTGCAGACTGTGAGCTCGGATTGAGTGCCAAGTCAGTTTGAGACTGTCCCACCCAGACCAAAAGGCATGCGACTTTGTTGTTTGCAGATAAGAGCAAACATGGTAGTTCGTCTAGACAACATTTCGCAACTTATTTTCCACTTCTGATGTAGAGGATTTTTTTCGGGCCAAACGTAAACACCCTATCTATCAGAACGCAGAGCAAAGATTTCATTCAACATTTCTCAGCATACATGAAACTCATAAATTTATGGAGGTCTACAGTAGGGTCTACTGCTGTGAGGATCAGACCTGATGAGTCAAAGTTTCTCACTACATAGGATTGATTCGGGAACCAGAGGCAGCTTTGTGAAGGATTCATACGCTATGCCTCGAATCAATTTGTAGCTCTACAGTTTTGAATGTAGAACAGGCTCATTTTCTATCTCATTGAAATCACAGATCGCACTTCTCTCCTCTGCTTATGCGCACTTTTAACGCTTTGCAGAGGAATAATCGGTGATTTTATTGAGATGTAGTGCTACTTTGTTTCTAACGTCTACTTTATGTTGGTGTGAATAATTAACGGAATAAAATACAGCCAAACGTTCGACAAGACTCCTGCGAGGGTTCATTCCTGCAACTCCTTAGTGATTATCGGGGAAAGTCTGTTTTCGACATTGGACGCGCCTGAGTAGCAGAAAAAAAAGAATATTAGGTGTGTGCATTAATTTCCGCCGTTTTTTGCGTGCAAAAACGTATTTATTACAAAATTAAAACCAAATGGACATCAACCAATGCATTGCCCATCGTTAGCTACAACTTCTTGCCATCTTTCTGGTATCTTGTTGATTCCGCGTCTAAAAAAGTTTTCATCTTTTGAGGCAATCCAGTCATCCACCCATTTTCGCACTTCTTCGGCATTCCGGAAGCGTATATCTGCCAAACTGACTTACATGGACCATAGTAGGTGGCATTCAAAAAGAGCAAGATCCGAAGTGTATGCGGGCTGAACAAGCTGATCCCATCCAGCGACTGCAATTTTTCTAAAGGACATTCTTCGCAACATGGGGGTCTGGCATGTTCGTGGTGGAACGGCACCTCATGATATTTTCTTGCGATTAAGGTGAGCTTTTAGGTGAGAGCATCCTACAAACTGTCAAGTTGGTGTTCGTAGCGATCAGTAGTAACAGTTTCCTTAGGGCTCAGCAACTCACAGTACACAACACCCTTTTGATCCCACCACCAAATGCACACACAGCATTACTTTTTGCTTTCCGCTTTCCTTGCATACTCTCGAGTGAAGAGAAACCATCTCAGGAGGTTTATTCAGATAGAGTTTGTCCTCCATAAGTATCAAAAAGCATTGGGTGGGCTTCAATGCTAGTTTCCTTGAAAACAAACAGCAGGAGAAGGGCCCCTCGGGAGAGCGGTTTATCATGTTCCATGACGAATCAGTCTGGGGGCAACGGGATTTTGGGGAGAAACTGATCTGTCTGCCCTCAAATAGGTAGCTAATACCCTATCGTACAGAATATGACAGGATTCACAGGTGAACCTCTAACATGGTTCGCGCAACGACCCTTTGAAGACGGCGGCGGAAATTAATGCACACACCTAATAGTATCACAGTTTTACAATCAATCTGCAAGCAATTATGTCCCTTTCTACTCGACTCTAAGCAACAGTAACCCAAAGAAGTGTCCAAAGAAGTGTGATGATACCCTATGTACATATGATTTGGAGTATCATGCAGTCGATCTGTAGCAGCCAATTCATTTCCCTGACAAGTTTACCCCCCCCCCCCTCCCCGAGACTTCGAATAGCTTGGGAGGAAGCTTCGTAGGGGGTCGAACTAGGAAACGATTATCGCGCCGACGTCGCTACATATCGTCGCAGCACCGCTTCGCACCGTAACCTGCCATTAAGCCTCCTTTAGTCGAGTCATGACAACAAACATACCAAGGTTTAGTTTCGCTGGAAAAGTTGAAATGAATACCTTCCTAAATAATTTTTTATCTGCCGACGATGATATAATTATGCTTTGAAATCGCTCAGGGTAAAGTAGCGCGTAGCCGCAAAGCACTACTGCTTCGCTCGCATGTTTCTGCTTTCCTATGGACCATCAGTAGCTTGCATGCGCGCCCGACAGACTACTTTCTGTGGCGTGCGCCTATTGTTTCACAGCTCAAATTAGTCGACTATGGGCTTCTTGTCCATGGAAAACCCATGGAATCCTACGCAAGACGCAAAAAAAGAGCTCAAGTGGGCGAACGTTAGGAAGCGGGATATTTATTTCCACTTTTCCTTTCTACAATATAAGCACCACATACGATTCCCTGAACGTCCGAAGAATAACTTATATAATTCTCATCCAAGATTGCTCGGAAAGCACTGCTGGAAACGAGACAAAGGCATGAAAGCCGAAGGACTTCCAAAATGCGGCTGAGCCCCTCACTGTCTGCCGAGGAAATGGTCTATTACAGCCTAAAGACTTGTTAAATGATCCTGACATTTCGCGAAATAAATGATATTGGTTCATCAAAAAAAGGGCTAATGAGTTTGGCGAACAGTCATATGTGAGAAATGATAGTTCGGGGGTAGACTCCCTGCTATGGACAACATATTTGCTGCCATTTACGTTTGTAGGCTAAAAATACAAACATTTACCCACCCAAGGGAAAATGGGATGACTAAGATGTAGGAAAGATTAGCGGCCTTATCTTTGAGGCATTGGTCAGAAGACTTTAAATAATGTGTTTGCCAATTCTGTTCAGTAAACATAGGTACGGACTTTCACTGACGGTTCCACGGGCAACTCGAATGTAGGTCATTTCGTAATTATGATGAACCATGTTTGAAATAACACCATATTTTGTGGAACTGCACATGAAACAGTACACCCGCAGGCAGCTCAGGGTGGATACAACCTGAAGATCTTCGTTGAGGGACGTAGGAAGGAATGAAGGAGTGCTTGAACACAACACTTTCTGGGGAAATTTCAAAACTGATACATATTAGAGTGAGCTACTCTTAGCATGGGCGGAGGTGGTGTAGCTGCAAGTGGCACACTATCTCACAATCACGGTCGCGGGTTCGAGTCCCCAATCTATATCAGCCTAGGCCAATCGAGCCTTCCATCCCTCCGGGGTCGGTTAATTGGTACCAGACTCGTCTGGGAGGATAAGGAGCACTGACTTGTACATCGGCTGGCCACCGCAATTCATTGTATAGGCCACATACGCATTCAATCCGCCACTACGATTCTGAATGGAAGTCGAATGAAGCGGCAGATCCTCAGACAGAATTGATTAATACCAGAAGATTTTTAAGGCGTTCATTCTTAGCATGGATTTGCTGGAGAGCCAACGAGGCAGAAGCAGTTGATAAGTACGGAGACATGGCGTGTTGTATAGAGACGACAAGCTAAACATACAAAACTTCGGCGCTTTTCCACTTTGCTCAGTTCACAGAAGTTCTGATTGAGCTATTTGGATACATAAATTTTCTCAAGAATATGAGAATAAAGAAAGTCTCCCAGGTTTTGTTAGGCCATTTGAAAAAATTGCGATGGTCTAAGAGGCGTTCAAGTTATGCACACTTCGAGAATTACTCAATGTATTCTGAAGAAGATGGCGGAGGTGGTGTAGTGGCAAGTGGCGCACTATATCACACGCACGGTCAGGGGTTCGAATCCCGGATCAACGCCCTCCTAGGGCAACCAAACCTTCCATCCCTCCGGGGTCGGTGAATTGGTACCAGAATCGTCTGGGAGGATAAAATCACTGACTTGTACATCGGCTGGCCACCGCAAGTCATTGTATAGGCCACATACGCACTCATTACGCCACTACGATTTTGAATGGAAGTCGAGTGCGGGGGCGCATCCCTAAGACGGGATTGATTAACGTCAAAAACTTTATCCTTTATCCTTTATTCCGAAGGAGGCTACATATTTGCAGCCTTTTCTGTCGTAACCCTACAACTTCAACCGATTTCGACTTCTGTGTGTATTACCCGCAATACCAAACTTTCTTTTCCTTGTGAGTAGAGGAACAGTCAAAGCAAAAGTGTGGCTGAAGGACAGCTAAATTTGCGTTATGGGCAGTGCCCAACACAGCAATGTTTTTTCAGCAGAGGTGACGTATTCGCAGTGTTCTTATCTTCTGCAGCGATTTCCGGGGACGGTGCATGAACTCGTTAAACATTACGTAGTCACCTTCTAGCCTGTTTGTCATGGCCTTTCACTGAAACTGGTAGACGGTGATTGTATGAAAGGTAAGAATCTTGACTCATCTGAATCTCAATGAGAGATCAACTGCAAATGTGGGTATACTTTAGATAAACAGTTTTCGATGGATGAAAGATTCTATAATTTCCTACCGAAGCAAGATAAGCACCGCTATCGAGCAATTTGTGACAGTACATAGACAATGTGGTATTGGCTGAATAGAAAGTCACCGCCTAACGAGGTCTCCCTTTTTTCATAGCTCCAGCGTAGGTTCTTGTCCAAGAGAGGGTTCATAGTTTATAAGGACTAGAGGCTTTTACTTTCTAGGATATCCTGGAACTTCGCTCACATCGTCTCTAGGTACGCGTATGAATTGTAGGTAAAATGCTACTACATGCAATTTTAACTCAATTGAGTTTGAGAGAGCTATTTAGGATGAACAAGATGACGCATGACATTCAAACGAATCCTTTTGCTTCGAGAAGTTACAGTTCCAAGGAATCAAAGATTCAAGAAACGCTCCGCTCTCTCAACAAATCACCACCCTCTACAGCTACGTGAAAGCGAGCGCTCGCCTGAAATAGCTGCCCTAGCCACTGCGCTGAGCGTTCAGGCGGAGTCAATCGGGGTGAGATCGTTGATCCACGAAAGCGAAAGAAAACACTCTCTGCATGAAGACCGCATCAATGTATGGTGCTTTGCCCCACATTGACAGCCACAAAGAACTAACAATGAAAGAATTTGGAACCCTGTGATGGAAGAAATCAGAATAATTCAAGCAATTGTGCTCTGTTCCATCAATTGAAAGGTTCAACGGTTTGACAACCGCAGCATATTTAGACCCTCAGTTTGTCAACTCGGAATGTGAAGATATTCAGAAAGCGGCGAACGGGATTAGAACTGCTTCTCGTTGAAATGAGGTGGAGGTGAAGGTAGAGGAGTCGACTGTGAGTTTCTGAGTGAAAAACACCTTTTCTATTCGATTGCTAGGACTCACGATCGCTATGCCGTAAAAAATTTGAAGCAGTAAATAGCTCATGAGACCATTTAATTGTTGTTCTTCGAATAGAGGCGAGCCACATGCTTTAGAGAGATGGTGACTCATGAAATCCGTACAATAGCTATATGGACTTAGGTAGATGTAAGCGTGCGAAATGGCTAAAACAAGAGATGATGGAATCATTGTCAAAGGCAAAGGTGGAGTAAAAAACGGAAAAGTAAAGAGCCAAATGACTTGCAATAAATCCAGTGGGCACAAGAAAAATTATGAAAAAGTGAAAGTAACGGAAAGCTCGGAAAGGCAAAGTTAGTTTTACTGACGTGGTGAGCGCTGAAAGAGCTGCAAAGAGCCTACGGAAAGGGTTACTCCCTAACTAATTTGTGCAGCAAATCTTTGTGGGTCTCAAGGAGAACAAGAGGAGGAGAAGAAGCAGATAAAATCAAATGGATGAAAGAAAGGAAAAAGATCATCAACTTAAGTAGGGCTGAGTAGTCTAAAAAGGAAGAATATAAGGGAGCTAATGACCATTGGTGGGGTGCAAATAAACCTGGTGACCGAGTGAAATAAAAAGTGGGGAGGTGAAAACGAGCGTTTCGGATGTTTGTTGGCTGTTATCGTGGCAAACAGCATGTAAGAGAGGTGAAAGCTCTTTTTGGCCCCTTACATGTCACTTTCACCATTAGACAACGAGTTCTCTGCGAAGCCAATACCAGTTTTCGGTCGACAGCTAGTAATATCCCCTTGCATCGTCCGTCTGTTTGGTGCAATGGCAAAAGCAACAACACGTCTTCGTGGATGCGCCATGGGAGAAGGAAACGTGTGCAGGAAAACAGCATCCATCGATCCCAAAGATCAACTTTCCCTTTTTTGGATACTCTATCGAGAGTCAAATATGAAAATCTTGCGTATGGAGATTGTTCTGATCAAACGAGGGATGAATCAGTAGTTTCCACACATAATCCATGCTTTCATCCGAAGGGTGTTCGGTGAAAGCTCTCAATGTCTGTGGAACCACAAGTGTCTAAGGATATTCAAGGAAGTTTCATTTCTTCTTACCGAACCAAGCCAGTAGCCATAGGTACATATTATGTCGCAGTAGTATCCTACATATTGTCCAATGCTGTCCTGGGAGCTGGTAGATCTAGGCGTTTTTGGGTTACATGTGGGAAATTATGATTAGTTTTCCCTTCAATCCACAAAGTAAACACAATAACGCACAGAAAAAATTAAAATATGAGAAATAGGAGGCGTAATCAAAATGAAAATAAAGTGAAAGTAGAGGCTTTGAATGAGATTGGAACGTTGTTCAGCTAGTAAAGTATAAGATGACTTGTATAAGTCGTTCTCTGAGCTGGCTAATTTCTCCACATCTGCTCGGATGTTGACTTATGTTGAACGGAGTTCCCGTATCGGAATATACAAAGTGATTTTTCACTTAGTTTCATATGAAGCTGCGAAACCTCGTCATTTTCAAACTTTTTGGGATTCAAAGCGTTACGTCGACACTACACCAGGGAATGGAGACTTATTACCTGTCCCATGAGCTGACTACAAAATATGGCATCCATAGAGTGCATAGAAACAAATGAAAACAAATTAATAACAACGGAATGACTTGCTCTCGGTCGTGAAAATACCGTTTCAAACAAAACTAAAAAGATGCCCAAAGAGAAACTCGAACACTCTAAAAGTAAGATATGCTCAGGCTAGCAGAGCAAATGAAATGAATTGTACCAGCCAATTGTAATTGTAATTGTAAAAATGTAATTGTAATGTCTGAACATTACATGCGTGAGGGTAGAAGTCAGCCATCCAGAGGTTTTCAGTCACAGAGGTCAGCCTCATGCGAATAAAAACCGAACAAGACAAAATGCGATCGGAAAAGCATGGCTATGAGAAAAAGGAGTTTCATTGTGAGATCTCCACCTTCCTTGAGCTATTGTAGGCAGATGCACTCTTAGAACAAATGACTGTCTCAACCATTTGCAACTATCCCGAAGTCTGTTTGGAGAGTAGCTTCGACCATAAGCGATGAGTCGGAAGATTACTAAGCATAGCTCGTTTCCGCTTTTCAACACCCCCTTCCCCTATGTTGGAGAAGTCGCTAAGAGTAAAAGATAGGAACCGTATGTGATGCATATCAAGGAATAGACATGCATGTAGGGAAGTGAAAAGGTATGATCAGCAAAGTTACGAATCCCTGTAACCAGTCACGAAAATGTTCTACTTGTAAGATTAAACTTGCGGTAACGATGGCAGCTGCTTAATAATCCGCACTAGACAGAAAGCTGTGAATAGTATTGGTCAGAATTCGAAGCCTTCTAATGCTAATAGTAAGTCAGCTTACAAACCCTGGCTGAGATAGTCACCGGGTCCTCATAGTGGGAATGTCGTCTCTTCCATTCCAGTATTTGTTCCTTACTGTAGCCAGATATTCGAGTACTACAACTTGTGTACCTAATCAAGGTATCGTGATCAGAACGAACTTCCCAACTTCCCAAATATCGCTCATCACGGGCTTCATCCATGAGCTTGTGCCGACAAAAGTATATCAATTAACTGTTGTGTGCGATCTCGTTTTGTACCCCAGAATGTTGGGATGGTTTGAACAACTGAAGTGAGGCTTTCAAAGATTTCGGTAACAGTTGCCACGAAATCATCCAAAAGGGCATTGGAAGTTTTTAGTGAATATGTAAGTGACAGAACTGCCTGAATATCGCATTAGAAAAGGAATAACATTAGACTTTCACTGCAAATGTTGTATTTCAAGGTTCACGATCGATACCGTCGATACTACGAGTAACAGTTTCTCAGTTCAGCATCTTTCGGAGTGCTTCACTCTCAGTGGGATTCATTTAAGTCCTTCGATTTCATGATATTAGAGTTAGAGATCTAGGTTCACAATAACGTGCTGAAAATAAAATACCTAGAAAATCGATGAAAAGCCTTTACGGAAATTCGAATCATTGGTAAGAAAGGAGAGACCGATTCGAAGAAACCAGAAGTCAACTGCATTTCTAGTCGATTCTGTTCCACTGCCATGATTACTTATTGAAATAGCCGCCTTCCTGTTCATCGTTTTTTACTTATTCAACCTCTGCATGTGTAGTTGGCCTTTTCGACATGTCCTCAACGAAAGTGAATAAAATAATCCAAACAGGGCTCGAGCGGCTGACACCTTTTTTATGATCCGGCTGTGGTCTCATTGAAAAGTTTTCTGAAACTAAAGGAAAAAGCCCGAGTTCACCGTCGTTCTCTCGAGAAGGGCTCGAATAAGTCACGGAAAATGCTGTTTTTCATGGTTTTATAGCTTATTTCTTCATCCTAATAGGTTTGAGAATGTCGTCCTACCACAAGGGTGGGGAATACTGAGCAGAAACTTCAGACTTAGAAGAGATTTGAAGCAGTTCTTGTGCTTTCCGGCGCCTTGTCACAGTGCGAAATGCGAAAACCTTATCCTAGCGAGAGATATGGACAGACGATTAAGTAGAAATCTCTAGTATCGGTCATCACAAAAGCGAGATCCACGCTGTTATCCATAACTACTTGTAAGGGAACAGTTCACTGTACAAAACAGTCCCTTTGGACTCAAAAACGTATGATTTAGACGGCTTCCGAGGGGTTAGGGCGTAGAAGGTGGGAGCGGTCATCAATTCGAGGTTTGATCGTTCAATCGTACATATGTTGGCGGCGCCATTTTGCACTACTCTATCTACGCCATTGCAAAAAAGGCATAAACTTCAGTAGAACAAAAAAAGTGCAAAAGAGAGCTCGCCCAAATGGCGGCCAGTTCAGGGCTGTGAGAAACGCCCTGGTCTAAACGTGCGGTTCTCGAGGAACGTGCCTGTCCACGAATGGAATGAACGTGGTTGAAGTTGTATAATCCACACATTAAAGAGAACTAATTACAAAGCTGAGGCTTTAGTTTGTCAAGAAATGCACTGGATTCCAAGAAGGTCAGAGGTTAAATGGTAAAGAACGTGGGCAAGCCTCAAGATACGTATTTTACGAGGACACATACAAATAGGACATTTTTCGAGGTATGCTGCTTTTCTCGTCCCTATTTTCTGTGCCGTAAACTTATTGCGAGACATCTAGACTGTTCAAAAACAGGTCGATAGCTAAGAAATAGCCTAACGAAAGTGCATTGTGGTGGGTGTGCCCCCATATATGCAAACAGTTTTGCACTTGGGTGAAATCGATCACGTTCACTAAAAACGCACTAACGGTAGCGTTGTAAAGTTCATGGAGCTAGTGCGATGGGGTTCTGATGACCGAGTAAAGCAAAACCAGAACAAAGGCAAGCGATGGAGGGAGCGACATAATGAAATAGATGGATGAAGGTGATGTAGCTCCTCAGTTCACCAACAATGGCTGACCATGTAGTCGACAAGAGGCCACTGATCGTTGTACCCTTGTAAGGTCAGGTGGAAGTGGCAATGAACGGCGAGGTGAAAAAACTACCGAGGAGAAGAAAGAAAAGGCGAAAAGAGCCTACGTAGATGCAGTGTGCTGGTGTATTTCATAGCAATGATCCAACTTTGCGTTATTGAATCCGTTTTTCATTCACCGAGATTTTTTGCTTTTTCAAAGATCGATATATGACCATGCTCTCGAGATATAGTTCCCATCATTATATCAGTGTTCAACGCCTGAGTTGCTCTTCCAAGAAGAAGTGAAAGCGTGGCTCAACCCAAATATTTATGGATTGGGGTTCCGCCCCATTTTCGTCGATTTTTCCTTTCTTCATTCATCATCATCATCAAATTATTTATTACATTCTTGAGTTGTCCCTGCCGCGTCTGCCACATTATGCTCACTGAACTCTTAGCCACGTAATCATCCCATTTTGTCTTGAATCAAAGAGCAAGCGAATGGCGGAAAGAGGGCTCTTTTGCATAGGTACTTCCCAGCTGATTAGCATCTGATGCAATGGATTGGACCGTTTCCTCGAGTGCAATCCACCTTTCGACCAGTCCACTTTTGTCCAAAAATAGCACTTTTCTAATTTTCGTCTCTTGTACTGAACTTGTGGAACAGTGAGAACAAAGTCATGTGCAAATTTTAAATGGCAAGGAGTAGCTTTCATACAGAAATTCTTTTTCTGCTGAGCATCTGATTGACATACTAGTCCAAATTCGAGTGGTCTGGTCGACGTTGACCCCTTTCAAAATTTTGAAAGTTCCAAGGAAGGTGAACTTTCCTTTCAAAAGTGTTCAAGGACACGGATCTACTAGTAACCCAACAGTGCTCAGTGGGTATACAATTTTTTGTATATCTGCTTTTCTCAATCCACTTCAATAGATGTTCCTCTTGTTTTTTTACGATGACTACCTTTCCTTGCATGAGTTTGAACGTGACCTGAGTGTATAGGGCTGAAGTCTTCCGTAGACCAATTTCATGCGTCGAGTAGGGTTCGAAGACGTAACGTAGTCTGTTTGATTTGAAGGATTACTTCATGTGCCGGCTTTGACCTGTTAGTCACAATGGATGTGAGCTACCTCAGTGAGCCGTTTCTAGTGATTTTTTGATAAATCACTCGCTCACTTTTATGATAGCCATGACATTGTCCACTTTATTTAGACTGAGCGTTATCGCTGGTGCACGCTACCATTTCCCATGAGTTCGTGGCTGAATGAAAAGAAGAACTTCAAGGCTTTATAATCTGTGTAGGTATGAACAATGGGCGAATGTCATCTCACTGACCATTTATCCAGGAAAATCGCGCAATAATCTGTAGAGAACATATCCATGATGCCAGATTCTCATCAGAATCAGTTATTCGCCATTACAACAATCTCTACCAGTGGGAATAGAAAGGCTACTGACTAGCGATCGGTGGAGAACCATGTAAGGAAATACACAACAATTAACGATTGAGTGTTTGAAAAAACCAGCACAGCTTCCGCGAAACTGGGGGAGCAACCCAAAACAAGACTGCTTCTTTCCCATGAAGAACAGTGCGAAATGAAAAATTTTCCCATTTTGTTTACTGCTGAGAAATTCTATGGAATCACAAAAGCCAGTCAGAACGAGAAGTGAGGACATTTCTGGTAACACAGTTGTTTTATCTTTCCAGCACAATCAAGTTTCAACGTAGGCATTGTCGACCTTTTGGAAGTCCAGTCACAACTTCTCACAAAGCTCGGCAAAGTACGATTAAATGAAGCCTACAGGATAAAGTCTTTGAGCGTAGTTCAGTCCCGTCTGAGGGATAACCCCCGCATGCGACTTCCATTCAGAACCGTAGTGGACGCTTGAATGCTTATGTAATCAGTACAATAACGTGCCGTGGCCAGCCGATGTATAAGTCGAAGCCTCTACTCTCCCAGAGGAGTACTAATCAATCGCGGAGGGTTGGAAGACTTGTTTGGCCTGGGCGGATATCGATCCGGGACTCGAACCCGTGATCATGCGTGTGAGATAGTGGCCCAATCCTCTACACTACCTCCGTCAACGTCCAATTTAGCATACAAAAAACAAGTATGAAGCTGCCTCAAGTGAGTCGGAAGCGGTTGTTTGTAAGGGGTCATTGCGAGTGCTCGTTATGGAACAGCTTTTGACTACTTTTTTTGTTTTTGATACCTATCTAACCCTTCTCTCTGTACTCCTTCTGTAGACCCCATAGCCATACTTGCTTTTGCTCTTTGTTAAGGAATAGCCAATACACCACCTTCAAAGGGGAAAAAAGTAATTTCTGCATTTTGCAATGTGTTCTGCGTCGCCTTTGCGCCGACTGGAACGCATAGGTAGAAGAAATGCGCAAAGAATGTTCTCGAAACCGATAATGCACATTGACTCGACCATCTTTTCGTGTGGTTATGATGAATGACAAAGAGACTGGGGGAAAGTCGAGAAGAAGAAGGTTCATGGAATAAAACAAAATAGTGAAAGCGTTGGAAAGCGACGAGGGGCTGTATGAATGAACTGGTGGTCAGCAGCGGCGACTGGCTTTCGCCTCCTTCCGACGGCAACCAATCATTAGCCGTCCGAAAACCGTATCGCATATGACACAACATCGGATCTTTGACTTCATCCTCAGTCCAAAACAATGATGAAGTGTATGTAATCCCATTTGGACAAGCTGGTGAAGATTCCAGCTCGATCACGCGGAACTTAAGCTTCTCATCCTCGGCCAATAATAGCTAGCTGCAGTTCTGTCCTCAAGATTTCCTGTAAATAGCCTCGAAGTGCAACAAGACTATTTGAAAGCGCTTGCACTGGACAAAAAAACTAAGTCGTCTGAAATGCAATGTAGGAAACAGTTTTACTCAGAACTACCGATAAGTGTAATTATCAATAATATTATATTATAATTAATAATAATTAATATAAATTAATCGCGGGAAGGTTGGAAGGCTTTCTTTGACGTGAGGGTACAAAAAACGAGTATGAAGCTGCCGTAATGATAAGTATTGTTGTATTATTATGATTAATTATTATTAATTATTAATTATAGTACTGCTGTTACGTTCAGAATGCAAAATCGAGAAACTACTCTCTGTTACTTAACATCAATTGTCGTGTTGCATCAATAGTGACAACTATGTACATCGGGTGGGGCAAAGCAAGGAGACAGACAACGCCTCGCTCATTCGGAGCTTCTAAGAGCTTTCTAAAGTGTACTATGCGGGCATCGAAGTGGGACTGTTGCTGAAAATCTCTTTTAGTACTGCTTCAATCACTTTTTCTCGCCCGTTAAGTACGCTGAACACTCACATGCTAGTGTCATCCTGGATAGAATCTAAGATGCGATCGTGTAACCGTGGCAAAGGCAGTTAAAATGGGTTAGGCCTATCGGAAGAAGACCTTCGCTCGTTCAGACTGCGCGGGGGAAACTGCAAAGCCAATTAGTAGATTTCAGCGTTTAACTCTATGACGCGAGATCGCTAGGATAGACCAACGATGAGTTCATTCAGTCTTGACCGTGTTCCTCTTGCGTTGTGCTTTTAATAAATACTCTGTCTCAATTTTACTGGCATTTTTATTAGTGTTTCGGAGATTGTTCTTAAATGATCGCCCACGGAGTGGGGGAAAAGTTCAGGAAACGCAGTACAACTGATCGGGCTAAGGCTGCATTCCGCGAAAGCAGCCTCTGGAATAAATACAAGAATGAAGATAATTGTGCAGTCTTTGTGTGTTCGATAAGGTGCAAGCCCGGATGAGCTTTCACCTTGTTGAACACATTCGATCCTTCCCGTAACTTTCCCTACCGCGCGCTCGTAAAATAGATTACTCACATGGCCTAAGGACATGCGAAAACTGTTAACTTTGGCATGACATTCCTTGGAAATTCACTGTGCGTGAGCCGGGGTGAGCAGAGCACACAGGAACCAGTCTCCGATTTATCCGACCGAATGTTCATCTCCCACGCGACCTTCAAAATCAATTAGGTTTATTATTTCAATTATTAAATCAAATTTTCTTTCAATAATTTCAAAAAAATTTACCTTTTTAGGCTCCGAAGAAAGCGAGAATCTCCGAAAAGTCAGCCGATGGAATTGTAATATATAACCTCGTGTTCTGTTTGAATAAAATAAGGTTGTGTTGATATGTGTCATGTATTACAGTGATAGAGCGACATTTATAACAAAAAAGGAATCACGCTCTGCGACCTCTTGGATAATCAGGAAACGTGCTCAGGTACCACCTGAAAAAGAGGATATCATAACAGCCAAAAGAAGAGCAAAGCACTTAAACTCTCAGAATAGATGACTCATACGGCTTCCTTCTTCCTTCACTTTCCTCTGACTGTGAAAATTTAAGTACTCTTTCTTTAACAACAATTAACTTTTTTCGTTTCTGGTCCTAAGTTTTTTTCAAATTAAGCGATGGACTCCTGATCTCGGCACCACCCACCTTTGCAACTGCACCGCTCACTATGAAGAGTTTACCACTCTTTCATCGATGAACTTCATCACTTTTTCCAGGTACTAGTGGGTTAGAGCGAAAGCCTTGAGGCATAAACTCACATGTATCTTTGTTTTATACAAGAACCTTTGCAGCTCACGAGCTGTCACCATATTCTAAAACAATCACAGAGTTACTTAAAGAAATATTTAAAGGCACTGTTCACGAAAAAAATGGTTTCGGAGATCTGCACATGGTTTGAATTCGACGCCCTCTCTGATGCCATTTGTGCAGGAATGAGGTCGGAAAACGGTCTGGATAGGGCACAATAAGGGCAGGAACAGGGGGGGGGGGACGGGAGGTCTCCGCCCCTCGCTAGGCTGACTACAAGTTCTAATTGTCCTTCACCACAGTCGCATTGGAGCGATGTGTCTGCTTGGGTGTGTTGTCTGCTATTGCAGACATTGCGTCGCCTTCGTGCACTCGCCCGAACACTCCCTTAACCGCCGTTCTTCCAATGTGAAACTCGTCCAACCCCACTTTCCAGCTCTTTTTTGACCCTTTCTATTTCTTTTTGTTCATCGTTTTTTGCGCTTTTTTCGTGTTATCGCTTTATTCTAGAGTAGTTCTATGAATTTCCGTCAAAAAAGGGTACCCTAAATTTATCGTGAACGGTGCCTTTAAGCCCGAGCACGTTTCCTGTGATTAACCCATTGACGACCGCCCTCCAGCCTTCTGGAAAACCTTGAGGCGCTGTGGTCTATGAACCACTTATTCCCAACTAATGTTATGAGAAAAAGCAAAAGTTCCTGTGAGAACAGATTTAACCCATTGACGACAGCGCGCGTTTTGGATTTTTCGGCCGCGTGGGACATGAGCGTTTTGGCGGGCGCGGCCAGCTTGACGCGCATGCGCGTTAAGGTGTCCCACGAGGTGCACTTTTTGGAAGCCAAAGCTGAGAGGCAACATCAAAAGTGTATTATGTTAGTAAATGAAAAGAGTAGCCGAAGGGGGGGGGGAGTGCTCTGCTTGTCTGCTCTCTCTTGGCGAAATAGAAACAGCTTTTGTGCACTTGCAAAGCAAAGACAGGAAATTGCTACCTAGAGGCCTAGATGGCTGTAGAAAGGGAGAACTGGGGAAAGTAAGACGTACAGCTCGTCATTAGTGAAGCCTGGAATATGTGAATTTACACTGCCTCACCAAGAGAGTGCAGACAAGTCGTGCGCCACGTAGTTGCTTGACCAATTTCAAATTCTCATAACGTCAACGATAAGGAACATCTCAAAAGCAACACTAAAATGGCTGGAGTTGTAAACGCTCGGGAGCTGTGCAAAGATGTGGTGTAGAATATCAGGCTAAATGACTTCAAACTAGAAGTGGTCGAATCTCTGCTGAATGTTGATCATAGCTACACTTGGAGTCATCATTGTCACTCCATGCGACCTGTGTTAGAGAAGGTGTCCAAAGGTCTAAAAGGAATCAACAGGAGGAGATGTGTAGAGTGTTAGCAGCAATGTCCAAAGAGCAAGGATCTGCTATGGCGTCGAAAAAGGCAAAAAGAGTCAACACACGTTGCAGTAGACTCAGGAAATTCTTTTGCATTGTTCGCTTCAATGAAAAACACAAGTCTTGTCGCGTAGAAACGTAATCTCTTGAGGTTATGGTGGTTGCCACCAATTACTTATAGATTAATTCTATGATTTATATGTTTGTTCTGAAAAGGGAGTTGAAGTCCAATTTTAAGTGAGACTTTTACAAGGTTTGGAAAATTTTTGCCGGAATAGACCATATTTGCTCCGATCATGGCCCAAGATGTTTGTAGAATTCTTAATCTTCTCTCTTTGAACGAACACGAAAAATTCCAAAAGTCGCGATCTCGCAAAGGAAAGGAAAAAATCTTGTCGCGCATGCGCGTAAATCGGTCCCTTGCGGTCTGCAAGGCTTAACGCGAATGCGCGTCAAGATGTCGTCAATGGGTTAGAAAGAGCAAAATCAAGCGTAATCAATTGATTATCCACACATACCACGTGTAATAGTTTGGGAAAACACTCAAAACCGAATTTTTGTCGTACTTGGAGCATTTTAACGAAATCCTTTTGGCGTTATTTATAAGTACGACCTATTTCTTAGGATGTTCCATGTAGCCAACAGTGCATCTTCTCCGGCTCTCTCTCGGACTTCAATCCGATTTGAAAATTACTCTTGCAAAGGGATGCCTGTCGAAAACTTTTCGAAGTAAAGGTCCTAGAAAGTTCATCACAATAATGCTATAAGGCTTATGCATAATTATAGCGGTATTCAAATGATTACTCCGTAATATATCCATCATCTATTCAAAGCACTGCTTCCCATTTGCTAGGCAGTCGGTTTCCTAAGACGAACAGTTTCGATTCTTGGAGGCGATCCACGCCTTGACGTCGGCCATCAAGTCATCCATTTCGTCGGAAATTCTGTTCATTAGCCAATTTTTCAACGGACGGTTGAAGTGATAATCCATAGGAGTTCCTGTTGGTGGATAGGGAGGACGTATGAGTAGATTCCATTCCTTATTCGACTGTGGTTGACGCTTCCATTGTCGAGAAGTTCGATGAGTTCACATCAGGACTGTGCCACACTCTCGAAGTAATAGAGCATAATATGGCCTATATGAATATGACTTTCTGGACATATTTCTGTTGGGATTGAAAGGAAAGCAAGAGGATTATCCCCATTGAAGTCTAAGCCCAATATTCATATAGTATAGAGAGGAAAGAAGCCGTGACAAAATCCGCAATAATTATGCATGAACCTATTGCCTGCCTCTAAGCGATCGGTCAAAGTTTCGAGAACAAAATTCATCTTTCGTGTCTAGACAAAGTTCTGTGATGTTTCGCTGAACTCTTTCCCTCAAGAAAGTTTAGAGATGAGTTGAGCAGTTTCTTTTTCCTGTAGAGCCTAGAAAGTGACCCTGACTGTCGTTTCACGCACAAATTCTATGAGATATACTTCCATCAAAACTCACAGAAGAAGTGCTAAGTCATCCTCAACGTAGCACGCACGTTTTGCAAATGAAACTTTTTTCTTCTGTGGCATTATAACAGATTCAAAGAATGGGTGCGCGAGAAATTCGGTTGCTCCTGGAACCGTGTGTCCCGCCGGCGGGCCACAGCAACAGCCCGCGCGCTCAGCCCCACACGCTAGACATGCTTAAAAGGCGCGATCGCCAATGGGCTAATGTCGCAATCATCGAGAGATCATCTTTGAGCAGTCGCTTTCTACCGTTTACGCAGCGGCTCTACCACTCAATCCGCTGCTTTCAACGCAAACAGTGCGTTTGGAGAGAACCTCGTAAACCATGACACAGTTGGTCATTCATTCGCTCCCTTTCACATTCGAGATATGGCGGTCAAAGATGATCTTCCTCCTGAAAAGAACCAACTGCTATCGGTTGTGATTGACATTCTTTCCGAAGTGATAAGAGAAACCAAAGTTTACAAGCAAAGAATAGGCGAAGTCATCGCTTAGAAACCATCGTTCGAACCGCTCGGCAAAACGGTTGCAAAAAAGTTGTACTCGATGAAACTCGTACACCGAACCCGACCATCTCCGTCCAGTCGTTCCTGATCAAGAAAAATCAGGAGATGTTTCTGCAGGATCTGGTGATAGGAGATGAAGCCTGCATCCTGGGTGATAACAACTAAAGCCCAAGCCAGAACGCCATCTCAGAAAGGCTTCGTTGGGTCTGGGACTAGCTTTGAATATTGTACCAGAGGTTGCTCCTTTACCAACAAACGTTCACGACAACGATCTGCTGTAGTCACCTCCAAGAGCGTTTGCATACAACTGAAGAAAAGGCATCACGAGATTGTTCTTCTATCTTCTGCATAATGACGCTTGACCTCACGAAAACCATGCAGCTCAGGTTACACGAATTTCGTTGGGACACCGCTGTGGCTTCCTTTTCGGCTTATGATCCTTTAATCTTTTTGAAGCGAAATAAACGTCTTTTCCGCTCGTCAGGTCAAGCCGTACAATTCATTATATAATAAATATCAAACATAGAATAACGTTCTCACTGTCATACACTATCATCAACATCATACGCCACATTACATGCAGATAGTGTTGGTAATTATATGGCTTAGTAACAGGGAGTCGAAATCCTTTGTGGCAGAATATAAAACGCGCATCGACACTCCGGCATCGATCCGAAAGAACGTTCCTAGATTGAAGGGTAAATTTTCGATTTTACCACCTTTCTCTAATGGTGGTGTTTGCCCAATTTTCCTTCAACCCATGACCACTTTCTGTGAATAGCGGGAAACGCAAGGGCGTAGTCTCCATGGAGAACCGTGAGGTTATCCAAAGGCTTGGCGTGGGCGTGGGAGTCCTCTTTCATGATATCATGATTAGTTTGGTTCAGACAGTGCACTGCTCTGCTGTGCCTTTTTTGAGCTCATAATTATGGCTACAATCTGAGATTCTGATTAACCTTATATGCACAGCGTGCAACTAAATCATCATAAATCAATCTTTTCATTCTGATGTATTTGAAGCTTTTGAGCAGAGAATGACAACGCAATCTATATGCACGTTTGCTCATATTATGTGCAACAACAAGCTACATTCATACTTTGAAAGTCTTTCATAAGCAGGAGAGAATCAAAGTCTGCATTCGAACTCCTCGCATATTGCAGACAGACATGTCGCATGTCGCAGACATCACTCTTCATTTGTTCCCAGCAGTTACCGTTCTCAAGTCTCGCTTTCTAGTGCTCCATACAGAGATGGCGAGCCAGATAGATTCTCTTCTAGAATGGGACTTCATTGAGAGTCAAGTGGGTTACCATCTGGGGAGCAAGATGCTCTTTCTCGAAAAAAGGCATTCCTCACTGCTAATGAAGACGGGCAGTTGGCGTCGACACCACTTATAAACCTCTGACTCACCTCAATTGTGAGTTCGAGAAACGTCCTTCCGGAAGGACCACGGGCTATATCAAGAAGCAAAATCATATCAAAGCCCCTCCAGTACTTCTTTACATGTCTTAGGCATCTCTTCAGGATTCTATTATACAGCACGGGCCAGTATCCATTCGCGTCGTTCCCCGTGAAATAGCAAGCTGCGTAATTCCTTCCTCATTCTCGACGTCTTTCAGTTCAGGAAGTACAGGGTGTCCCAAAATTATTGGCGCCAGAATTCAGGAATTTTTAAGGTAGAAATAATATGTCAAATTCACATAACCTGTTTTTAGTTAGTTGCATAAAAAGGCTTCTTTGCAATATGCATGACTACTAATGTGGAACTCCCAATATTTTCCGGATGGAGGAGGCTCATTCAATGCCACATGCAATCATTGACACGCGAAAGGTGGAGGGGCGTTATGAAACTTCTTGGGATTTTTGTAATAGCCGTGTAGGAGGCTATTAAGCAATACAGAAAAAACTCGAATCAGGGACAAACCAAGAAAGGTAGAAGGGTAGAATGTTCCCGAATAATAGGGCTATTAAAATGGTCCGTCTGCCAATCGGTCGGGATTCCGGGTGACCCATCAAAGGAAGTCAACGGGCACGGCTTACAGGAGTTATCGCGATGGCAGAATGTCATGCAGGAGCTTTACTGCCGTTCCTATCGTATGCAGAAATTTCGCTTCAATTCCGATCTCAACAGATACTGCCGGCCCAAAAATGCAGAAAGTCGAAAGTGATGACCCGCAACCCTTCGTCGTTTTTTCTTGTCAAGAAATTTTTTAAGATAAAGCCATTCCTTAACAACCAAAACGTTCGCGTTCTGGAAAGAAACGCCTAGCGTGTAATATCTCACTGAATGGCTGCTATTAGAATAAAATGATGTTTTCCGAGGAAATCACTGGCAAGGGTAAGCCGCTCATGGTTTCTTCGGTGCAGACATGAAAATTGACCAAGACCGGTACTCAAACGGCGTACTGATAGAAGTAAATAAAACACTGATCCGACTACGTTTCCTGAAGCATCTCGTAGTCCTTACAGCAGGACGCTTCTCCAGCCCACAAAGCCAAGCTTGCCCGCGAATGGTGCCGACGACAGCTGCCCGACTTCATTGGTGAAGAGGTATGGTCATCCTAATTTCCACAACTTGTCTCACTTGATCCCTGGTCAGAAGAGGACATGTCGAGTTTGCAGTACTATATAGAATGCAAAGGCTGAAGAACGGCTGGGAAAAGATGGAGGAGGATCCCTGCGTGCCACATGCGATCAAGTCGAGAGCAAACTTTGACTTCTATCCGCGCTCATTGTAGCATATAGTGTTGGCTAACGTGCATAGAGTTTCCATCGTCTTTCACAGCTGAGAAGTTTGAAATATATTGCTATAAATCGGCGCCAATAATTTTGGGACACCCTGTAGTACTCGGTTGAGCGGTTGGTTGAGTGGGCGTGTTTTGCCACGATTTGCTATATTTTCTGATGCTGCAAAGCATTTGCATTAGTTTCAGGAGTTGTCATCGTAGGCGTATCTGAGTTTACGAGAAACCCCTTAATTCCAAATAGAATGTCATCACAGTGGGCTAAGGTGAATCACGCTTAACCTGTGAGAATCAAGAAAATATGATCTTACAATTCATAAAAGAAAGTTAGTTGCTGAGTTGCTAAGTTTTTCTACAGGAACAACCTGCGTTCAAAATTCTTCAAGAACATTCTTTTCCAGGAAGAACCTGCCTTCAAAATTCTTTGAAAACAAACTAACTTTGTGATAGAAGATGAATCAATCTGAAACTTTTGGATAGCACGGCAGTGTTACATCACGTGGTTGATACATAGGCAAAATGTTTTATTACACAATATCAGCACATTTTAGTCTGCGTAAGAAACAGCATTACAAATGTATATGAAGTACCAAATTCTGATTTTGTTCATTTGCAATCTGCTAGCGCAACCCTTTCAAAACTGTCTACTGAAGCATTTTCACGGGCAGGGATCTTTTCAAACATTGCATATAAATGTGTCGCCGTGAACGGGTATTTTCTCAGTATGTCAAGTTGCATGAAGTACACATATCATCCCTACTTAGCTTTGCTCTCTACTGCGGCTTTCGTATTTTAATGAAGCTGTAACCTGAGTGAACCTCTGGCTATTCATTGGCGTACCTAGTTGGAGCTCAACCCATTGGCATATTCCCTGTAATCGCATTAATCTTTGAACGCACCTTTTCACTCCGTTAATATACCCTTTTGATCACTATATCGACAGTGACGATCATGTTGTTGACGGAATTGACTCCCCATCATTATTGATAAAGTTCTTTGCGAACTGGGCTGTCTCTTCTCGTCTTTTTGTCTGTGCTACACAGCCGCGCACCACCACCAATGTGAGAGCTTCCGAGTCCTCTCATCCGCAAACTTTCTTTTATTGAAGAAGAATCAACTTAGGTAATTCTCGCCTCGCGGATTATTTAATTTTGACGACAAATATCCTCTGCACTACCTCGGTCATAAAGGATATGGCGTCGTTGCACTTCAAGGAGGTACGGTAGCATTGAGTGTAATGCGTGCAAACCTACATACCACCATCAGTCGACAGTATACAATTCGAGTCAGTTGACAGATTCGTTGCCTGATCTATAAAAAAGGGTCCTTACTGGCTCGCCAATCCCCACTTGTGCTTGTCCTGCTTTTCTAAATTTTTGCGTCAGTTGACCTTCTCACTCACATAGACGGTCGTTACTCATATCAATAACGGTTCCAATCATTTAGATTTGGAAGCCGGTATTGTATTCCCCAAGCAGAGCTATTCACTGTTTATCACATTCGTAGAAACAATCAGGAATCTCTTTGTTCAACCCAGGATGAACGATTCGCTCATCATTCTGATACTTGTGTTAGCTGTCTAATGCGTTTTTGTGACAGCTGCCCACTCTCATTCACTTTTGTAACACTGTCCTTTCCGTTTTCCATCTTTCAGAGACAAAATTATCATGGTTCCACAAAACTATGAGAAACAATTTTTCATCTCGAATTAAATTACAAACAGCTCAAATTATCGTTAACTATGCCTTCAGAAAACTTTACAACAGTCACATTCATTTGGCTGCGTAATTGACTATTGCATGCGTACTGCATTCAAATAGGTACTTCTTCTTTTCACTTTTTCTCTGATTTTTTCTACTTTTTTATTATCTTAACTTATGCGTTATAATTTTCAATTCTATTAATCTCCTTTCTTTCCCTACTTATCTATTTCCTCGAACATCTTATCTCCTCCTCGAACAGTTTCCTGATTTGATTCCATTGTTTCCTCTTGTTTCAGCTGACTTTTCAGATTTCTAAATTGTTCTAGTCTTTTCTGAGCCTGCTCTTCTTTCTTTTCTAATTTAACTATCCTTTACTGACTATAACAATGACTTCATGTAATTTCTTTTAAAATAAGGACCAATTTTTAATACTTAATCCTAAGATAAAAACTATTTTTTAGTTATACCACTACTCATACACTTTGATTGTTTTGCACCTACCCCTTTTCACTGGAGGTAGGTGAAGAACAAAAAAATTCGTCTGATTACGAGGCGAAACGAATCACACACAATAAGTGAGTAAAGGTTTGACCACAGAGAACTTTTGTTCCTTCCTTTTTTATTTAGTAATTGATGGCATTTCATTGCATATTGGACCCTCACACTCCCTACAATGAATTTTCAAGGAACGCCACGTCGACAGCGCAGTCATAAAGGGAGTAAGGATTCGATTGTTTATTAGGAAGGTTTCAGCAACAGAGGCTTAATTTCATGCAGTGTTTAATAGTTATTGCCCTTAGTCTAACAGGATGGCATCTATTAATTTTGTTTTCGCTGCAAAAAAAATATTCATGTGTTTGTGTTTTGACCACGTATATAGCCCATTTAATTAACACTTTAACATTAATTTCAACTTCACAGTGCTGAAATATTCGTCTGATTGTCATTTTATTTATTTATTATTCGTGGACTTAGCATGACTGCACGATCAATCACAACCACAACGAAACCAGATCATGCAATCATGACCTGTTATTTTAACACTCATCTTCCCTATTCTGGTTGCTATCGCAATTATGAGTACTGCTTCAGTCTCTACTGATTCTACTTCGACTGTATGCAAGCGTCCTTTCCCCTCATAGCGCGGAGATCCTTGCGCGGATCTGCTCAAGCAACTGGAAACTGAGGAAACCCTTACTACCTATATTGGACTCTTAATTGGTGTTCCGATTCAAATTAAAAGAGTGATTTCTGATTTGAAACGTCTTTGTAATAACTTCCTTGTCGAGAATAAAGTATTCAAGAGTAGAGCATTCTTTGAAGTCCTAATTTAACAGCTAACTCTCATCTTCGTCACGAACGTACACAGTTCCAGTTCACAAACGGTTGACGCCCATGATGCTGCTAAGAAGTTATCAAAAATCGATCACGATTTGAGTCGATCGATCGTAGTTTCCGGCGTTCCAGAATGTCGGTCACCAAACTCTATTGATAGAAGGCAACATGATCTACGATGTGTTTTCAAACTATTCAACTTCTTAGATGTCGAATGTTAACGTTCTCTTGTTTTTCATACGGGTGTTAAATCAATGCGAATAACCGTGCTAGGAGCTTAGAACTCCATACAGTGAAATCTCCTATCAACAGACAGGTAGGTTGGCATGGGGTAAGATCCGTAATGCCCTTAATCAACAGTTTTGTTTTGGCAGAGATACATTTTGTAGTTTGATAGAATAAAATTCAACGATAGGCGCAGTTGGAAGTAAATATATCGACAGCGATAGTTTCGTCACCATCAACTACGCATTCGGTAAAAATAGGTGTGGGACAAAACGATTCCTTGAAAAGCAACAATACACCACCAATTTTTTTCCTGTGCCTGTCACATCTTAAAATGGAGTAATTAGAGCAAAGATCGCCTGAAAGTCTTTCGGCCGCCATTTAGAATTGAGCCATGTTACTGAAATAGCCATGATGCCGAAATCAATACGGGACACTGAATACGCTAAGGATTGAGCGTTTTTATTTGTAACGAACGGATATTGGTCACCAAACATCGGATTACATACCGCGGAACAGTCAGTTGGTTCATAGGAGGCATCATACGACATCATTGCGAGAGCCAATGGAACTGGAAAAGATAAGACAACTTTCTTTTTCTTCATGCGGAAAGCCCTGAGGGCTCCCTCTCCGCTTTCTGGAGCGACGGGCGAATGTATATACCCGAAATCTCGAAGGATTTCAACCTTGAAGCCTAGTGGGGAGCAAATGTTGGAAGAACATAATAGGAAGCACTATTTTAATAGGACGAAGAAATTTACCATTCGGTTTACTTATCCTATAAAATGTAATTGGCGATCAATCAAATGAAATGAAATCGAATAATTTCCTCTCACGGTCCGAATTATGCGAACCTCGATTCAAAGAAGATGGATCATTACTTTTCTCGATACCAAAAACAACAACAGAACGCAATCTTTCTTTCTCATCGCAACAGTAAAAATTGGAAATGGAACAGCACTCATCAGGATTAACTATGAAAGTGATAAGAGTTTCAATGATACAATGTTTTTCAATAGACATTTGTTTTCCGCTACTTAAGAACTTAACCGTTGCTCCAACTCACGATTCCCTCCGAGAAGTTGGTCCACCACATTTACTTTTTTCTAGAAGAGACCTAAGATTATTTCTAAGTGTGCAGGCAATTGTCTATCATTGTCCAGCAGGTCAACCGCGTCTTGAAGCGTCCTGCCATCCGACCATGGGGATTTGACTCGATTCCTTTTGACACCCTGAACCGGTGTAGAACGAGGCGTATCCATGAAAATATGTCATTGAATGATTCCCAGTTCACCGTTTTGGATGGCAAGATAAACCGGGCTAATTCATATCTACGCCACTGAGATCAAAATAAAACTGTGTATGGTACAAAGGTCGATCAATTAGAGGAAATCCTATACAGCCTGATGCGGTGACGTGGAATTCTCTAGAAATCTAAATGCCTTCGCCAGGAGGTACCCACAAGACTGTTGCGGATTCGGACACCAAAGAATGCAGAGTAAGAGAGCTAGACGTAATGGGCAGAGAAAGACGCCAAATTGATTGGCACGTTCGCCCAAAACCAACCGCTCACGGAGAGAGTGGCCTGCAAATGATGAATGGTATCAGGGCTTCCGAAAACGATGTATTGCAACCGTGGCCTCTGTATAGCTTGCCAAGCTCCTGGACCACCTGACTCCACTTTGGTTCTATGCAGCTTTAGCCTCTTTCGATGCTTTGGTTTCACCTGTTTTCCCCCTTTCCCCATCTCACAATCCCATAGACTGCTCACCTCTTGGATAGGGCAATTCTCATATCTTGTTGGTTCTCATCCATCATGATCCATTTCCGAACAACTGCCATTAGTAGCCTCTTCCAGCATGGAAGCAACTGATTTCTGACCCTGCATGCTTTCACTGTATCACGGCATCCTTACTTTATGCTGCGTTTACGCTCTGCGTTTCGAGCTTTCTTGCTTAGGGCCCCGGAAACAATCCTCGACGCGTGCGCTAAACGCTCGTAAATAAACTACACCAGATTCAGTGCAATGATTCGCCTCATGTAAGGTCCCTCCTAAGGGAGTTTGAGACTACACCGTACAGGGGTGGCTCTGCTTCCGAGTGCCGGACGAAACATGAGTTTATGAATTCATTGTAACAACAAAAAACGATTAATAAACACAAGGAACATTTTAGAAACAAAAAGATCTAACAAAATGGTTCATCGCTGGGTCGAGCACAAAGATAACCGTGGGTGGATCCAACCGCAAAAGAAGCGACCACTTAATCCTTCCTCGATATCCTGATCTTATCTATCTCACGATCAATTGAGGTTTGTCCTATGAGCACTCACTAAGAGCGCTACGTCGGGGATGTCTCAGGGCACGGAGTCCATAAACTCCGTGGGGTAGACGGTTGGTGGCGGGTGACAAAAAAGCTGATGACGACCTTTCCTTCTCTTTAGTTACCTTTTACACAGTTCTTCCCGCGCCTCTACTTTCCTCAAGCATGTTTAGTCCTGCGACCACCTACCCCGTGATCACCAAATCACTCTCGACCCATCGGTCTATTGATCTTCATAGACGTTTCTTATTCTCCACCTCCCCCCCGATGCAGTTCTGAAAGGACGAGTTGAAACGATGCTCAAGGAGACAAAGAATGTGTGCAAAGATACTTCTGATGAAATGAAAGGGAATGAAATCCGGGGTGAGAGAGTTAGAACTCGGTCATTTGGATAAAACCTCATATATTTCAGCGCAGAAAAAGAAAGTCAGAATTCTTTCGAGGTACAGCGTAATAGCGAAGTTGCAATTTTTCACAAAAGACCTGATGTTGGGCAACAAACACCTAGCCCCAACTTCACGAGGCTGATGAGCTATGAGAGGTCTCTCGCACGAGCATTACTAGACACATTGTTCAAATTAGCACATGACCATGAACTGTTTTATAGCGGAATCGGAACACTGCTATCTTAACCTCATGAGGAGAACACAGGGTGCTCAGACGTTCTCTAGGTCTGCGCTTCGTTGAGAAATATGCAGATAGATTACCCTATAAGAGAAGGACTGCCTGACACTGAAATCTGCTGGTCGGCATGACTACTTTTGATGAAAATGGCGGATTTGGATTCGGTATTCCCATTTGATATACAACCAAGCGAATACACTCTATATCTGAGAAACCCAATATAGAAATTACGCACTGGTAGTCCTGGTTCACTCTTCCGACAGGATTTTGAGATCGATATTCTGGTACACCAGCTATGACGATCGAAACATGGAGTTCAACATCGACGGTGCGAGCGGTAATGGAAAAGATCATATCCAAATTAGCTCCGTCGGCATGTCCTTGAACAGTCTGGGAAAACATGTTGAGCAATATGAAAGTAATGATGTGGGGATTATACAGTCCTTCCCAACGTGCTTTGTGAACAGTAGCAACAGTTCAGGGTTAGACTTATTAGACAACAAAAAAAACGCCACAAAACACGAACACAACGCCGAACAAATAAATTAGTAAAAAAACAACCGCCCCGAGATGAGGGTGGTGGGTTGTCCTCCGGGAGTCCTCTTAACCTGAAGAAGAATGCCCTTTTATACCCCTGCCTGTTCCCGCCTGGTCCCGCCAGATCAGTAGGCTACCTCAGGGGTATTCACAGCTACAATGCCGTTTTGCTGATCTCGCCCCTCTGACCAACACTATTTTCTGATATTTCTGACTGATGTATTTTCTTGAAAACAAGTTTTCCTCTTTGAGTCACCTCTTCTCGGTCTCACGAAATTGACAAGCAAGATGCTTCAACTTCTTCTTCGTATCGATCAAAACATCAACAAGCATTTTACACTAAGGCGGCAAAATTCGTCAGACGAAATTTGTAAACCTTCAGCATGAGCGGGCGACTACAGTGATGATTCCAGACGCGATTTCTTCTCTTCGATCGATGAGGAACTAAAAGGAATAGTTGCCATCAATCAGATTATAGGAAGTACCGAAGTAAGAGCAAAGTTGACGGTAGCACGCAGGCTAGCAGTGGAATAGAATAACACAAGCGATCGGTCGAAGGAAGTAGTGTAGAAGAAATAACTATATAAAGTGAACCGAATATCTTGCGGAGAGCCACTGCAGAACCAACCGCATAGGGCGCTTGGTGGAGATTCTAGAAAAAGTACAAGTTCTGCAAGTTCACATACATACGCCTACAACTCACAGATTCACCCTCCATTCACAGTTTCAGAGGTGCCCTCATTTTGATGGAAATGAGAGTTAGTAGCTAGGCAGTCCCAAAATGAAATAGATCACATCATTTTCCATCTGAAGTTTTTCCAGTCTGCAGTCGTTATTGTTCCGTCCTACACGGATTCGGACTATCGTCTCCTCCGCGCTAGATTCTGTTTTTCAGTGCGCGCAGAGAGAGCTGAGAAGTTGGGAACGGGACCATTTCGCTTCCCTTGCGAGTCTCAGGGAAGCTACGTTATCGACAACATCGACGAAGACTACAACCTGCTCACCGAGCATCCTCGCAATGGTGATAGTAAAGGAAGGAGTCTACGGGAGACGGTCACCGCGTGCGTCCAAGGACGCGCGCGGCAAGTTGCGCGGCGAAGTTCGTGGCGGTTTGTGCGACTCCGGTGCCAATTTTCGGGGCACAAACTCGAATTAGAGTAGTTTAATAGGGTCAGATGACCCTTCTAATCTACTCTACTCCGAATTTGGGCCCCAATGATGCGCACTAAATCGTTGGGGCCCAACCAAATCGTTACGAATTTCGCCGCGCGATCTGCCGCGCGCGTCCTCAGACGCACGAGATGACACATGCCCGGAGCTTACAAGTAGTCCGTTTTGATGTCCGTTAACAAACAAAGATAAAGGATGTCGTTACTTACATCGCAGATCCGAGGATCATGTGCGCCGGACACTTCATGCAATAGTGTAGTTACTATGGACAAAGTGTTACTGACTTGATCCAGCTGGACATCGGACGACCGCGAGGGATGAAGGCCTCCTCTGAACTTATAATATTTCCAGGCAACCTTCAGGAGTTGACGATAAACCGACGTTTTGCAATGGGTTCATTCGACGCAAACCTTCGGTCGATCAGGATTGAGTAAGAGTACTATGTATGTACGTAGTAGAGCTGAAAATACATCCTACGTATCTGAATACGCTGTTATACATTGCTCGTAATGGTTGGACCTTTTGAGGTCACTACAATACCCACCCTAATTATTCAAAAAAGACGAGGAAAATGCGGATTCGCGTCTTTTTCGTCTTTTCATTGTAAGTACGTTAGTCTTCGAATTCAATAAATCAGATATAAAAAGGCATATTTATACTCAGCACGACGAGCTCTATAAAATAGGATACTGAAAGTTCGAAAAAAGTCAAAACCTGAGGTCTTTGGTCCATCAAAGTTCCTGTGGGCACGTCATTAGCCGCGACGCTCGCTGTAATTATAATCAGAAGGCATTCCCTCATACTGAAAGTATTCAGGGCGTTGTGGAGCAGGGTGTGCGAATACAGTTGGGATGGAGATCACTCCGCGTCAAAGTGCGAAGTGAAGTCAATCGTGACTAACCTTATCTCAATTACGCGCCTCCTCTCAATCGTAATAAACCTCACCTTACTCATGAGAGTGATGGCGAATGATGAAAATGGTGATAAAATGAAACCTCGAGAAAATGGGTTTTTCAACGTAAAATTTGCATGGTCTTTAGTTGAAAAAAATTTGTCACCATATAGAATAGAAACATTCGATAGTCATGAAAAGGAAATTCGTGTAAGACATAAAAACATTCCTTTGGTCTTTTTTTGAATTCTCATTCATGTGTGATATCAAGCAACATTTACAGAAGCGGTGTAGTTGTTCATCGAATGCCCTCCGGTTGATTATTTAGGCCATGTCACACTTCTCACGGAATATTATCACACCCAGGCCAAATTCAGCACATTGAAGAGACTATTCATCAGCTACTATTCAGCTTGGTGGGGAAGTGATGCGGATTAAAGCTATAGAAAGGAAATTTTGCCTATAAGTTTGAACCTTCGCTCTATAACACTTCTGCACCTACCCAACCGCTCCAACCCGCGCCGCAACCCTTGTACTATGCTACAGTAGCGCTCGAAAGTATTCGGCCAAGCCTTTTCGGCCATAACTTTTTCTCAGTGGAGCAAATCGTTTGAAGTTTTAATATGTTCAGCTGAGGCATATTTCGCACTGTCCAACACTATTTGACTGCAAAGCATCCATATCCACATACTAATGGGGAGGCGTTTGTAGACTACGCTAAAAGCAAGTTTGTGACGTCCGCAGTTATTCGGACCTTATGTAAGTTTTCCTTCTCCTCTGGGTTCGGCATTGGCGCTCGTACACTTTAGACATTTCAGAAAGGAAAGAAATACCGGAAGGGCCATCATTCGTATTTCCAGTTGATTTTTTGTTCAGGCCCATTCGGATATCCGGGACATGATCAGATTGCAGGTTGATAATGGTTAATATTCACACTACACCCATGCTACGCATACCTAAATTTCGCATGACTATCTAGTAGGAAAGGAGTTACGACTGTAAAAGCACGATCGAAGAAGCATTTGGCTGAATACTTTTGAGCGCTACTGTATATCTGCACCTACCAAACCGCTTCGACGAAGTTTATCGGAGAGGAGCAAAATGCACCCAAATTGGGTAGTTTTGTGTGAAGATGTCCAAATTCGCTACGAACAAGACCATCGGAGTGTTTAATTACTATTTCTAAGGTTATTCCTAATAGAAAAATTAGGCTTCTTTACATTTTATTGGAATTTTTTTTGATGAAACTTCCATTTTCTTACATGATGATAAAAGTCTTTGTCTTAAGAAAATGGAAATTTTACGTTTAAAAACCAATTTTCTCGAAGTTTCATTTTCTCATCATTCTCATCATTCGCCATTATTCTCATAAGTAAGATGAGGTTAGTTACGATCGAGGGTAGGCGCGCAATTAATGTAAGGTTAGTTACGATTGAGGTCACTTTGCACCTCGACGCAAAGCGATCTCAGTCGTAACTAAGTTAATACACAAGTGGAGCAGCCAACATATTCCAAAATAGACAAAGAGTAGGACTTTGCATTGTTCATGTTTTAGTGATCATTTGGATATATTAAATGTATATATATTTTTTTTCAAAATGGACAAATTTTCTCATGCACCACTCTTAAACGGGAGCGGCTTTCCGAAGTGAAAAATAGCAAATCTGAGCCAACCCTTAGTGTCAGTGAATGATGGGATTATTACTTCACAAAAAGCTCTTTTTTGTAATTCGTAATTGTACGCCTGAGTTCAAGGAGGAAGGCGATTTCATCGTCCGAATCCCGGTTTTTAGCATATTTTTTTAGAGAACGTGCAGAAATCGAATGTACCTTAATATGCTTTTGTAACTACATATATTAGGACCCAGATAAGCTTCACGCATGGGAAGGCTCATCTCGTTAAGCTTACCTCTGCATCCAAAATCATTTAAAGGAGCGCATGCAGAATTTAGATAGCAATTTAGCAATTTCTGACTACCTGATCTATCAGTGTGATGCTCAGTTTGCCAAGATGTCTTGCGTGCATTCTTCATGGCACTGATCATGACAGCAGACTGATCAAAAGGTGAGAGTTCCAACTTGAGGAACTATGAGGATGAAGGAAATTATGTCATGAAATTATGCTGAGTAGGCATGAATGGAAACGTTTCTGTCGGTTGCACTAGGCATCAGGCATAATAGGTTGTACTCATTATGAAACTGGTAATGGTAGAGTGTTAATGTGGATACATTGCCGATGATTTGGATAGAGGGGCCGAACTGATAGTTGCTCATTGTACGGGATCACGGAAGAGTAAACAGCAGGGATGAAAAACTGGAGGGAGTTACTCATTTTTAGTTAATGTCTCGCCCCGTCAGGTATGACTTTCTGTGCCTCTGATTGTGCAAGAATTCGTGATCGTTAATTACCAGAAATTTGCCATCAGAGAGGTCCAAAGAAACAAAAGACTGTGCTCCCTCAACGGGAGCCAGAAACATTCACTTAAATTTGTTCTAGCTAGAAGTTTTCCTGCACCGATGAGCTAGAAGTTTCTCCTTAATTTTATTTGAAGCTTTTCATGAACCATAATACTTGCATACATGTTGGCATTCTGTATATACGGTTGAAAACGCGGGAGAACTGCCTACACTTCCCTTCCATCGATTGTACACGCTGACAAAAAACTGGTGATCTCGTCGGTGCAGTTTCTAAGTGAAAACATTACTAACATTGAGATTGAGAAAAATCGTGAAAGATGTCTCCGAATGATCTCATCCACTACCTCATATTTTATCCTAATGACTTTAATGTTATCATTGGTCCTATGTCCGTGATGAACAATATTTCAGCCGAGGAGAACACCGAGCAAGGTAACCGTATTCAATTTGATCCGCCTTCGATATATAGTCATCGGCATAATGGTCCGAAAAAAACCCCAAATATATAATGCATGTTCTTCTATTGTGATGCAATTACTGATTACAGACATTCTCCAACTTCTCATTAGACATATGTCGAAACATTGGTCGTTGCCATGAGTAGCATACCATACGAATCAAAAGGAGACAGAAGTAATGTAGGGTCAATTATATACTTCCTTGGGACGGAATTCACAAAGTTCAGCAATGACCGTGACTGTCTACAACAACGTTCCATCTACTTACTGGGCTACCCCACTCCCCCTCTGATAGCTCAAAGGTAATGAAGTCACTCCTGGCGCTCTGGGACTGCTGTACGACTACACTCAACTGATGGATATAGCGTGCGAGGATGCGCACGCTATATCCGCCTTCTAATTCCTTTCAGAATGGTAGTGACGCATTGGATGCGTACTTAGCCTCTACAATGGCTTGCAGTGGTGGCCTCGTTGACAGGGGCTTACAACAAGTGCCAAGGGTTGGCCATGGAAGGCAAGAGTTACGGGGACTCTAATGACAGTAGATCCATGACGGTGAAGAATGATTTGTCAAGATCGTGACTGTTCGTGACAAAGACAGAAAAGAACTGATGGGGATCGATAATGCGCGTTTCGAGGTTCACAACCCAGTAAGATTTCACGTATTCTCATCTCATCATTTCCATATCAGTCGCCCCAAGACCTATATGTGCGATCACCGACAGTTAAGGATTCTGAGTCAGTGATTTACACATACGAAGGTAAGGAGGTCTGTCCGAATGGACTTTCGGTATCAGGTTATCATCGCTAACAACATTAGGTAGGTATCATTCAAGGTAGTTCGAGTATGCAGGCTGCTACAGAAAAGTCGGTACAGTAGTAAACCGATGCAAGAGAATTATGTTAATGCTTCCAAAATTCCAATCTATGTTTACTGTTATGGCAGGGGGAAGCTTCAGTAAGCTTAACGAACGATAAACATATCGCATGCAATGGTTGTACAATGCGTTTTGAAAGGAAAGTTGGAATTTTCTAGCAAAAAGTACCCGTACTTAGCATATGAATGTACCTATGTAAGTATACTGCAAAGTCGGAAGCGAGGATATCGCGATAGCCAGAGGAAGGTGCTCGGCAAGCAAGCATCCCATTCCATCACCTGGACATCCGAAAAGGAATAATGTAATTGGTTTGATCTAGACGTTAAGGTAACGCTAGACATCTTGACGTCATTGTTGCGAAGACAATGGAACCGCTCGGATGGAGCACAGTGGCTCAAGCAAGTATGAATGCTCTGAGAAAGCCAATAATTTCTTGAGACAGCTGCTCAAACTGGCGCGATTCATCACACTCGCTGGCCCCGACCCCCTCAGAGTTTGAGGATTGCGAGCCTGGTATGATCTCGGGCTGAGCACTGAATTTTCCAGTGGAAGTTGCCCTAATTCAATCAAGTTCTAACATCGAACTTCACACTTCTAGAGCTAATCCGCTAAATAAATAAATAAATAAATCCGCTTGATCTACAGATGTCCAGGTGTTTAGTTTTGCTACATCGATAAACTGCAACACCCAGTGACCGAAAGGACCCAAAAATCCAACATTGGAATGACCAACCGATCTCAATCAAAATACGCTTCGATCAGAAAAAACAATTATCTCTATTATTTATGAAGCATTAACTTGCTTTGCCGGTTTGTTTGGTTGTCTCTTTGTGTGTGTTTTGGTTTCTCGGTCTGCCCGTTCCCAAACTTCATGATTACGATAAAGGTAGTGATATGGAGAATCCAGCACTATTCTACCTTTCCTTCTTATATATAAAGTAGCAAATGAGTAGGTTGGTTAATGATGTAGAGTGAGTATAAGATTTCGATCTGCACTGGCGCAGATAAGGAGGTGAGCCCATAGTTGAGTTCAGGAACGTTTCTTAGCCGAAAACATACAGTTTTTTGACCAGAGTCCCAGAAATGAAGGAGCACGGTTGGGGATGAGTCAATCGAACATTCGAATTATACCCCATCCAGGCTCCTCGCAAGAAGTAATCATCTCACCCAAACTCCAACGCTCCTCTTCTCCTGACGCTAATGGATAGATTAAAAATACATTTTTTTGCCTAGAACCGTTTCTAAGCGCAGGTAAGGTCAGCTACCCCTCCTTCTCTGCTCTCTATCCCTTCAGTGTTGGCCTCCGATGCCTCCCCTTCCCACCTCTAACTACATTTTCTAGCTACTTGTGAAAGGAATGGGGCTCGGCGTGAGCCGGGCGACCCTACTAGTCGGTAATAAAGCAAACGTCAACAAATTGCTCATGGGGAGCAAACTCGAATCAAATTAGCTAGATACTGATTGGGCATCAAAAAGATAGGAAAGCAATCCTACCTTCTGAATGCCCAATCAGTATCTAGCTAAAAAATTTATTATCATCTCTGAACTGTAAAGCTGCAGTTCTGTGAAGTGAGGGTCTATGAAACATGCACTACAATACACCCTGACTGAGTAGAAATTCAGAGGAACAACTCCAAAGCGGACCAAAAATTCGCAACCAAGAGCAAGCGACATTTCTTCGTCGGCTGAGAGAAGTCCATCGTCATCAGCAGACGATATTCGTTCCTTTTGTGCACCGGTAGGGAGTTCTACACTCCAGACAGATTTTCAATCACGTCCTGATAGTGAAGTGTAATAAGAGGAAAAAGAAGTATTTGCCGAAACATTCTCAGTAGTACAGATCTTTTCCTGGGTTTTCTGGAAGTTTGACACATCAAGAGACTTCATGGTAACGAAATCGGATGACCACGTCGAGATTTATCGTCAATCTTTTTGTTCACTGCTGTGAGGGTTGGAACTGTGAATGCTCGGAACTGTTCGACAGAAACTGCTTTGAGATCAAATAATTGACAGAAGATTCATTGGCTTTCAACTGTGTGCGAAGTGGTAGAGTGCTAACCGTGGAGCAGTACGGGTTGAGCATGAGAGGGAACTATCTTCATTACATGGTTAAACAAGAAAGAAAAATGGTTGTCGTCTATGTTCATCACATACTTGTGGGCGGTGTTCCTACCTAGGAAACCCGTTGAAGCTTCTAGAAACACCTGGAAGACATCTAGACTATTGCGCAATTATCGGCAGATGCGTTCCGCACAACCTACTAAATAATCAAGAAAGATTTGTAATTCTGATCAAACTGAAATTGTAGGTAACGAATTTCTTCTCCCGATCTTTTATGTACTTTTCGCCATCGAACGTTCCGACTTCATCCAAAGTGACTATGCCCACTCAGTCAGATACAAGCAGTGTAATTTCATCGTCCAATCCACACGGGTACGGAAGGTGCGTACATGGTTCCATTAATACAGCAAAATGATCACGTACTCCCTTTTATATCAGGTCGTTCTTCGAGCTTTCAACAGATCATACTTCGGCGCTTTCAAAAAGTCGCGTGGTATTCGAAGCTCATAACGAAGTCCAAGAGGCAAGTTGAAAGACTCACTCAGGTCGTTATCCCGCTGTCTGCTTACCTAGCGTTTTCTATGTCTTTCCCTCAATGGACCAGTGCGGTTCTATGAAGCATCCTACTCTATACTCCAGTTTTCTTTCTATCCTAATTTTTGCGCATGCTTCCTCATTTCACTAATTAGCGCCTTGACTATTACTGACTTAGCAGCAATATTATGTTATTGTCGTCTTATAATGCACTTTTCGAAGCTCTGTTTCTTCTCTTTTATAGGTAAGCCTTTCTCAAACTACGCCTTCGTCAGATCTTAGGTTTATGATACATCCGGAGGCGAGGAAATGTTATCATTCAATGGGTCTCGGGATGTCACGCATCTTCTACTTTGCGTTGATTTCCGGCATAATGCGGTTTTTTTTGCGTGTTTCCATAACTTTCCTTTCCATAAACGGTACCGAATGTCTAGGTAACTATTACTCTCATTGGAGGATAGAATGTTTTTTTTTCTCTCCTCAAGCCTAAGATTACGGTGTGTATGTAGATACTGGGCTTGACCAACGCTTTTTGTCCTCTCCACACACACGGATTTTCGAGGGTCTTGCCTGTGAAATTCCCCCACATACTTCTCTCCACGTCCTTCGCATTAGAGCACCGTGCCTTGGAGTTCGCAGACCTTCGCGGATGTAAACTACTAGCAGAGCTGTCTTTTCTGGTTAAGGTTATATTGGCATTGTAAGAGTTGACTCTTTTAAATGTTCCATGTCTCCACAAGGTCTTCCTCCGCTGTTTCGATAATGGATAAGTATCAGCTTAACGGTCGCAGAGCAAAATTCCACTGGTTGATGATGATTTCTCCACGCGGTCATAGAGGATCACTGCTAACATAGGAGCTATTCGATTATTCATGGTGAAGCCTTCTTTTGCTTGCAAGAGTCACTGTCGAATCAACAAAAGTATTGCACTCCAGTGCTGCTTCGACGGGATCTTCCATTTCGCTGACGGGAAATTCCAACGTCGCTCACCAGAGCAAATTTCCACCATTCTCAGTATGAGAATATGGTTTGGTGAAGGTTACAAGGAACACCCGTCGTATAGGAAAATTGCTTCGTCGAACACTTCGTTGCATTTTAAAGGCACCTATTCACGAAAAAAAGTTATTGAGTTCTTACCTTATTAATACTCAGCGGCCCCCATGGATTGTAGAAGGGACCCTCTCACTCCTCGAATCTCGACGTCCAGGGCATAAAGGCGGGCCCGTTGTTGTCGTAATTTGCATCTCCGCCTCTCGACCGATGACACGTCATACGAGATGCAGAGACGACACAGTGTCATGTAATCGCGTCAGGACCCGCCCTGAATTGCAAATTGGCAAATTGCCAGAGACGTAATGTGTTCTCTGCTATTGCATTGCGTCTCTGGCAATTTGCCAATTTGCAATTCTGGGTGGGTCCTGACGCGATTACATGACACTGTGTCGTCTCGACACTCGTCTAACGTGACACCGATCGTCTCTAACCGACGCTCTTTCAATGTGAAACTCGTCCAACCCCCTTTCCAGCTCTTTTTTTGGCTATTTGTAATTCTTTTTGTCCATCGTTTTTTGCGCTTTTTTCGTTGTTATCGCTTTATTATAGAGTAGTTCTATCGATTTCCGTCACTAAAGGGTACCCTAACGTTTTTGTGAATAGGTGCCTTTAAGGCGCACATCCCATTCAAATGGAGGCAGACGTAGTGCGGGATCTTTGGGAAACGAAGGAGAAGCTCAGGATACCAACGTATTCAGTTGGTGATGCTGAGATTTGAATCAATATTGATAGTAACAGCACTTCAAGGCAGCATGAGAACCTGGCCCTGCACAAAAGGGTTGATGGTGTAGGCCTCACTGTGCCTTCTGCTGATGAAAAATTGGTATGTGAATTGAACCGCTTCTCGAGGGAGTTCCAGCTTTCCACACAGCTTGTTTCCTATCTCGCCCTACACTACAGGATTTCCTGACATAGTCTCGATTCTATGATGAACGGTTCCGCAAACAGTTACATCGATACGGTACTACTGGAAAGATCTGCAAACCTGAAGGCACGGTTATTCAATAAGGATGTGAAGAAAAGTATGTGGGGGAAATCTGCGGGCACGACTCTTGGAGATCCGCTCGGGCGAGCACAGAAGAGCACTGGCAAAGCCCGGTGCCGTTTCACACAGCATTCTTTCCAGATACCACTTGATAATAAATGCCACTCTTGATGTGAGAATCTGGCAGAGTTGCATGGACATTTTATACGGCCCTAGAAAGAAAATCATGCAAACACGGGAAAAATACCGCTTCACGCAGGAAATCAACGCAAAAGGCAAGATGCGTGATCCCTTGAGGCTGACTTCCACTTCTGTGTTGTATCATTCCATATTAAAACTTGTTCTCTGTGAACAGCCAACAAAACTGCTATCATGCAAAACAGCTTCGTGTTCTATGCAGACTTTTTCATTACACCTTACCTTATCCATGTGCATCCTACGCCCTAATCTACATTCGCTATTACCATTTCACTCGGGTTGTAACTGGACTTTATTGGCATGCGCCAGTGCTATAAACCTAGCTGCTCCCACGTTACACCAGAGCGTGAACCCGTTTTCGATGGCACTGATCCCAAACTACTTGTTCCACTTCATCTCCCGCTCCAGTTCATATGCTGAAAAATTGAGACTTAGCTTCAATGGGTCTATTGTCATGCCCACCTCTGTGCACTGAGTCTCCCTCTTCATCCCTATAGTTCATTCGACTTTCCCGGTTGCTCAATACGTTTCGAGCCAGCAATAAGAGCGGTTGCTCAGATCGCTGGCTCGAAACGTATTAGAGCGTTTTTGAGAGAAGTTCCCAACCCAGGATTGATTCAGTGGGATAGATTTTCACGCTTGGAAGAGGGATCTCTACATATGCCTTTTGAAATGCTTTTCTTCAGTCTCGCAGTTTTCATTAATGTAGACCTGCCTTGTTCCTTTAGATTTAGTCGGCCCTGTTAGGAAAGGCAATGAATCAGTGCAACTAGCCGAGTGAGATTTCTCACGAGCCCTTAAGGACCCTACGAAAACCACCCAAAAGCAGGACAGTGGATTGGGAAGCGGAGTCAGAGTAGAATTATATTAGCATGACAAGAACTTTCAAATGTTACATTCCACCCCACATACCCTGCGTGTTTTTTTTTCTAATGTAATTGCGATTTTTGTGAGAATCGTTGTGCCAGCGTGAGACGACTACTTACCACCACGACTACTTCCTACTTTCTATTTCGACAACTTACTCTCTATTCAGCGATGTCATAACATGTAGTGAGTGGTGAAGACAGAAATAAACATCAGCTGAGTAGGACATCTACGTCATGCTCTCCTTCTTTGCCGTCCCCGTAAATTTCAGTCTATCTCTCATAGTGGCTCGATGTTTAACATTTTACTTGTAGAACCTCTCTTCCTAGCACAAGGATACATTCCAAGAACGTATTGAACCAGAAATCTGACCATCGTTTTTTGCAGTTGTATACGCAAGGGAATGTTCCTTCTTTCGAAAAGCAGTCTCAACGAGGAACGACGAATCCTTGGAGAAAGTTAGTTATGATTTGGAAAGTTTAGCAAATTTCAATGTTTACGGAAAACCGATTTGAAAATTGCTTCTTGGGGAAAAGATTCAAGTTTTTCACTCGATTAGTAATTATTTTTCCTTGCTCAAACACTCACTCTAACTTACTTATCTGAAAATCGAGGTCGCACCTCACCATACGCAGAGTCCATGGTCCAGTTTAAACCTGTACGCAAGGGTTCTCTTGCGATTGCTTGAAAATGAAGCTCCAAATAAACCGTGATGCTAAAATATCAGTTCATCAGCCCGAATCCATACTGTTCCTAAGCGCTCAGCAGTAGGATGGGGTTTTTCGCAAATAGGATGAAAGACAAACATCAATAGCGCAAGGAAAGAGTTTATTGAGAATTAAGAACTTTAACACATGAACTTCACACATATGGACTTCCATATAGTTCATCTAGACGGGAAAAAGAAATAAAAGGAAACACGTCGAACCCCTTTACTTTTGTACCACAGAGTCCTCTATCAATGATTGCCAAAGACCCTGTCCTTCGTTTCCATTTTTGAATGGAGAGCTGTGTCCGGAATGAGCGTGTGAAATACAGTGAAGCATTGGGCGGAGACCTCAAAATAATGATCGCTGTGCTTACAGCCGAGTGTCCACGAGTTTGTTAGTAATGCTGGCATCCTGTGTGCGTCACATTTGATAAGGTTGATCCGCAACTGAACACAAAGAAGACGATGTCCATAAAGGATGAAAGTATGGCATATGTCTAGCTCGAAATAGAGCACGAGCAATGAGCTCAGCTCTGAAGCTTATCGGTAGAAAATCATGAGCGTGGGCAGCATTTGAAAACATACTCCACGATGATTTCGAAGAATCTAGTATAAATAAAGCGAGGGAAGGTAAGGGCCCAGTAGTCGCGGATTTCGAGGAATAAGTGATTCGTAAAAGGCTAGGAAAACAGGTGGCTCCACGGCAGAAGCAGCATGACAGTGGTATTTGGGCGAGTTGTCAGTTGGCGCAATTGCGTAAAGAGTCGGACACAATGAAGCAAAAATGCTTAAATTGCATTTCACTCGCACATTGCTAGAGTGCACCTTACTTCTATAAGACATCTTTTAATTTACATAGAATCTTACACGGAGCAGCAACCTAGACTGAAGCATACACCATCAGGGTTGCCACAAAAAAATCAATGACACATGTTGGTTTTCTTTGCTTGAACTCGGACGAGTCTGATAAGAAATTTTTATTCCGGCTTACGTTTCAGCGTGGATCGCCTTAATCATAAATTGCTTCGATATTCAGAGCCTGGAACGGTCGAAGCAATTCATGATTACCCGACCAAACGCCTCAACTACCTTACGGGAAGTTGAAGCTTTTGGTAGGGCAATCATAAATTGCTTCGATCGTTTCAGGCTCTCAAGAACGCGATCCACGCCGAAACGTTAGCCGGAATAAAATTTTCTTATCAACCTCGTCGGAGGTCAAGCAAACAAAACCAACGTTTGCACTATGCCGAGGCTTAGAGATAAAAGTACATAGCAATGACATATGCGATTCCAAGGAAGTTTGCGCGTAGAAAACCTTCATAAAGGAGTACTATAGCAAGATTAAAAATGTATTTACTAAGTCAGTGAGACACTTCACTGGAACACACGAGTTAATCGGTGCTCCGTGTTCCAAAACCGACTCCATTATTTGATGTGGCATACTGCTGTCAGATTCTCGTCAACTGCAGAATCGACGCTTCTCCATACATCCATGGTCGAGTTTTCAGCCGTCGATTGTGGAAACAATGCGATTACCTGCAATGGTTGTGAACCCGTCGAACAATAATACCTCATTGAAGATCTATGGGGTTAAGATCAGGACTACCCGTCAGTATGTCGGACTCAAAACTTTCGTGATTCTTTACGAATTGTTTGCGAGTGCTCTTTCAATGGGGAGTCCTCGTGCGAATGATGGCTGCAATAAGAAAACGCGGTGTTGTGCAAGAACAGCTTGCGGGTTCAACAAATGTTGCAGAACATGCACTTTGGTAACTGCGGGCAAGCTGCGTCGAGATGGCACCCTCTGCATTTGAAGCACCTTCCGTTGTGAGCGCGCATCTGATTACTATTACTAAAACCGGGCACCGCTGCGCAGTAAGTGGAAAAATGCTTCTTGAGTCAGAACAAACAACGCGTGTACGTCAAGGTCCACTATTCACCTTGACACTTGAGATATTCCTCTTTCAACTCGCGCACAGACGCGACTGATAGTGTTGTCTGGTGTTCAAGATCACCGGCGCTGTTTTTCGTATAAGTATCAATCCTGTGCTACACGTGTTCCTGTTGCCTGCGCTGCTCATATTTCCGCAACTTGCGTTGCCCACGTTCTTTACATTGCTGTATGCAATCAATCCTTTGCGTTTTTTCGCTGCATCTATACCACCCCATACAGAACCAAGAATTCATCTTCTTTCTGCGATGGATGACGTTCGGACCAGCGTAATCTCTGCGATAGAATATGACGCGGTTGGGATTGACTACGACGGTCGAGGTGGTGGCTTAGCTGTGCGAATTGAAGACTGCTTCTGAATGTTGGGAACGCTGAAGCATGTGGGAGTTCCGGAATTGAGTGTCGCTCTCGCTATGATACGCGAAACATTCTATTCCATAAGCGGCCGAGCAGTCTAGGCTCGATCGCTGGGTGCGCGAGCTGCTGGTATGTTGACTGCGCCTGCGCTGATGTTTGCAACCGCTCTTCGGGTGTTTTCTGCGAATGCATGGTGCCATGACTGCTGAGCAATGAGTAATGTATTCGAGCACGAATTACCTGCAACAAGGAGACAGTAACAAGTTGCTCCTCTTTCAAAAAGAACGAACGCGACGTGCGCAAGCAACCGGCATCTGTCTGCCTAGACATGATGCGATCAAATGGGAGAGTGTGAAAGTAGGAAAGTACTACAAAAGGGTTGAACGAAGTGAGTAATTAGAGCGCAACCTGAGATCATGCAGCTTCTGCTGGGTTTCCACTGGAACTTGCTCTTGAATAAGTCAAGGACAGATGAAACCGTACGAAAATTTCCATATCTGCGCGGACCACAGAGAACGCCAAAACCAAGTGTTACGAAGATCCGATCCGATATCACGGGCCTCCAGAAGCTGTTGAAGCTATCTATGAAGGACGGAACGTCTCTTACATGAACGATCGTACTCGTCTCCTGAGCGTTCACTAGCTACGTGTACAATAACATAGTTGCACTTATTAGGATCGAGAGCTTGGGGATCAACCTTCACCTCGCCTCTAAGTGGACTGTAAAACATCCAATAAGTGTTGATATGCAATGTTGTGAGGGCGCGATCCCGTTAATCTGCTTTACAGCATACTTCCTGCATCATACGTGATGGGAATATTGTTGCAATCAAAATAATCTTGCGTCGTGCGGGGAGGTGAAAAATTGAAGTAAAATCAAATATTAAAACAAATCATTCATAATCAGAGCGGAACAATGAAGAATGCCCAAAGCCTACCAGCACGCGTAAGAGCGAAGGGCAAATTGGGGTTTCGTCTGACCACTTGAAAAGGGTAAGTACTAGCCGGATGGGAGAATTGAAGATCTTACTGGTTCTCGCTCAAGCTCGATACAAACCAATGACTAGGTATTTGATGTAATAGAATTGGCACAGGGACCGAAATTTCTGGATAGCTTGAACTATTCACATTGTTTGATCTTCATCTCAGCAATCTCGTCCTCACAATTAGGCGAAAAATAATGGATTGTCCGGTAAGTTCCCTCTAGTTTTGAGCGTACCAGGTTCATTAACTGTTATATGAATAATCTTTGGTGCATCCTCAACTCAGTTGATAAACACTAAATTAAAATGTCAACGAAAACTCATCGGTGCATAACTACTCGTGAAACAAGAGAAAAAGTCAGTGAGTTTGGCCATTCACTGCCATTCGAAGGAACTTTGTTCTACCAACCGCCTTGGTGTTCGGGTGCCTAAGAGATCGAGCAAAGGCGACCTCGCTGCTTGAACGCAGCAAGTCAGCGTCTCCTGAAACTAATGTGAAATGAGAAATGGATTGCTTATGGTAACAGAGCGGAAGCGATTGCGGCGGGTACTTCAGTGAGCGGACACTAAACGTTCCAAAGACCAACACCCATGCTCTGCAAGGTATACTCTGTTGCTGGTGGATTTATCTACGATGAGCTGTTACCGCACAACCAAACGATCCGAAAGATACTTTACCGGGCCACACGGTCTGAAGCCAGCAATAGAAGTGCCCAATACCAGCCAATGACGAACGCTGACCAGTCATGAGAATAACTCCAGACCCCACGTATTCCTGACGACTCGTCTGGTCTGATGGAACGTGTTATATGTGTCAGTTAGAACGTTATGTGGGAGTGGTATAATAAATTTCCAGGACGATGGCGGAACAACGTAGAGCAGAATAGGGAATACATTGTCCAATTAGCAAATCCGTTCTCCAAAAATTTCTATGCTCATATTTGACCTTACGCATTTACGGAAATATTCTCAACAACTCGGCACCTTACTTGTTAGAAGACGGAGAAGGCAGGATAATGTCTTCAGCCAGAGCTGTAATCGCACCAATTCGTTGATATTTTTCTATTTTTTACCCTCTCTACCCCACTTTCTTAGCATTCTATGAAAAGAGCACGAAAAAGAAATGATCGCAGGGATCCTGATAACTGGTATTTTGTAGAACGACCTCTGTCTCACCATGAGCAGTTAGCTGTAAATCGATTGTTCTCGAATGAAAGGTATGTAAGGGAAAAATTATCCAAAATCGAATCCATAATTTGACTGTGTTTGGTCAGCTGAATCCAAGGCATAGATCAATGTTTTCCATACCAGTGATTTCTGGAATCCCTCCATGAATTCTCTTCTTGATATGAGTACTTCCTCCGTTTTACATTACAGCGAAATATGTTATAATATAAAGATTTTCAAACATTGATCGAATTCTTTTAGATACGGTGCATTGAAGAAATTGCATGAAATAGGAGGTACAGCACCACCCGGCAACACAAGAGATGAACGAAGAAATAAGAATGGCTTCATCGATATCAAGGTGACATAAATCAACCCTTACCTCCAGGTACCGTAGTGTAGGAGCTGTCTTCGTGATAGAAAACAACGGTGCTATCTACAAACTGAGAGCCGTCTGCGAAATTCGCTGTGGGACCGCATACCGTAACCCGCACTCATGTGCTTAGTAGCAACTAGCCTAAATTTAAAAGTGAGAAATCCACCAGGATGGGGAATGGATGAAAGGAAAGGAGAGCACAACACCCAACACCTTCCTTCGAATGTACAGAGAAGGAAAGGTGTTGTGTGAGGTGCTCCACTCGACTGATTGAGCCAAAGGCAGGTCTGTTATAAGACCCCCTTTAAAGAAACTATTCACATTAATTGGAACTTTAGGCATTGCGCCCTAGTCGAGAAATCGTGTGTGCATGTGCGGACAGATTTGTTCCTTTTGGGAGTTATCATTTATTACGAATCTTCCTCTAAAGCAACTAGGGTGTAGGTTGTGCTACCCCGTTAGTCAGCATCGAGTGCCTGTCACTGCTTATACCACAACACGACTTTTGCTTCGAAAGTCCTTCATCAAACTAGCAGAAGTTCTCAGAACTTGAATACCTGTTTGTCGCCCTGATGATTATTACCTATTATTATAACCGCAGCTGACACCCAACACCTTCCCTTTTCTGTACATTCCCCATCCTGGTGGCTTTCATTTCACTTTTAAATTTAGGCCAGCTGCAACTAAGCACATGAGTGCGGGTTATGGTATTGCGATCCCACAGCGAACTTCGCAGACGCCGCTCAATTAAAGATAGCACAGGGAACAACATATCCTATTTGTTCCGTATGACTTGCTGGTTGACTATTTTCGACTTATCTCGGCCTTCTTTAATCTGACTCGCAAAAATTACCCGAAACTCTCAGTGAAAACAGAGGTGAGGGATCGATAATAAGAAGAGAGCCCCTGTCGAAGTAGACAGCAGGAATTTTTCGAAACATATATATACAAATGATAGATACAACATCATGTCGCTCTCGACTAAGTTTCTGCTTGGGCGACTTATCGAGCTTACGTCACTACATATAGGGGTTCACATCGTAAAGCTTTACAATGTCCCACATAAATATTGGTTGAAGTTTTTGCGTCTGTTCCACAAGAAATTCTTCTTGCCGCGAAATGGTTCTAAGGAGAATAGGCGGTGTGACTACTACTAAGTATTCTAAATCTATTCTAAGAAGAACTAGGAGCTTTCCATGCCGTTGACACTACAACTGCAAGCATGCCGTGTACTGGTGTTCGTGGCTCCCAGAGTACAAAGAATACACAGGTTTAGATGATCTGTTCCTAAAAGGAGTTGAAAAGAGTTCAACGGCAAGGGTAGAGAGTATCCACTGCCAGATATGTAGAGCATATTCACCTGAAAGCAGTCACTCGAAAAATTACAACATAATCAAAAGCCATGGTAGCGATCGTGTTGGACCTCAGTAACCAGTGGATCGCTGCACTTATCTGTATATCTGTTCTAATCACACTCACATTGCCGTAAGATAGGTATAAAGCCCTACAAGACTACATTTCCTCAAGGACACATACATATTTCAAACGCTGCGCGTGCTACCACTGACAATAAGGAACGACGTGTGGAGCACATGAAACCTTGTCCACCACACCGTTCGACACCGTCCCTTACCATCTGCTCTAATTATTCACCTATCACGATACTTTCATTACTAATGACTCATTAGTGGCTAAAATTTGCTTGCTGTGTATCTCTCTTCTCTTCTCGTTCCTCCACCAGTATTCAGTTATGTCACTGAAACAGCGACCCATCTTTCTTTTCCTACCATTTAAAATCACTGTAACGTGATTTCTGCTCGAAGTACCAGCCCACCAGCCCCTTCCTATAAATACTGATTTGTGGGTGGTCTTTAGAGCGCAAACGACAGTTGCCTCACGTATTTGAGCTGTGCTCGTTGGTACCTGCCTGGGCAATCCGTAGCATAGGAGGTCACCGGTTTTCGGGAGGGCATCGAAAATGTATGATGTTGATTTACTCATACTCTTGAAAGAAAGAAATAGAAAAAGTAGTGCTTGAGGCAGCTACGGATCTCAGAGGCGGAGAAGTCTAGATTTGAACGATCTCTGAACGAACGAGCTTTTCGGTATTGATAAGCCCTTTTTGGGTAACATTCAGAATCCTTTCAGAAACGAGGTACGTGTTAATGTTTGATCGGACTATCCAAAGATTTATGGGTTAGAAGTAAGGACTCATATCCTTGCAGATGCCTTCGGCACATTTTACGACACAGATGAGATGGTAGCAACAGATGGGCAGGCCGGCTTGTTCACATAGTTATACAGGGTGTCCCAAAATTATTGGCGCCGATTAATACATTTCGAATTTCTCAGCTGCGAAAAACGATGTAATCTCTGTGCACATTACCCAACACTATGTGCTACAACATGCTACAGTCGCCTTTAAAAATATCCCCCGTGAGCGCGGATAGAAATCAAAGTTTGCTCTCGACTTGATCGCATGTAACACGCAGGTATACTCCTCCATTTCTTCCCAGCCATTCCTCAGGCTTTGCATTCTAGGAATCCAGACTGGGACTGCAAGCTCGACAGGTCATCTTCTAAACAGGGACCAGTCGTGGGGTCAATTGAGTCAAGTTCTGGAAAATAGGATGACCATCCCTCTTCACCAATGAAGTCGGGCAGCTGTCGTCGGCACCACTCGCGGGCAAGCTTGACTCTGTAGGCTGGAGTAGCGTCTTGCTGAAAGGACTACGAGGTGTTTCAGAAAGCGTAGTCGGATCAGTGTTCCATTTACTTCCATCAGTACGTCGTTTGGGTACTATTCTTGGTCAATTTTCATGCCTGCACCGAAGAAACCATGAGCGGCTTACCCATGCCAGTGGTTTCCTCGGAAAACATCATTTTACTATACTGATAGCAACGATTTTGCGAGATATTACCCGCTAGGCGTTTCTTTCCAGAAAGCGAACGTTTTGGTTGTTGAGGAATGGCTTTATCTTAAAAAATTTCTTGACCAGAAAAAACGACGAAGGGTTGCGTGTCATCACTTTCGACCTTCTGCATTTTTGGCCCGGCAGTATCTGTTGAGATCGGAATTGAAGCGAAACTTCTGCATACGATGGGGATGGTAGTGAGGCTTCTGCATGACATTCTTCCATCGCGATAACTCCTGTAAGGCGTGCCCGTTGACTTCCTTTTGATGGGTCACCCAGGATCCCGACCGAATGGCAGACGGACCATTTTAATAGTCCTATCTTCAGGAACATTCTACCTTTCTACCTCTCCTGGTTTGTCTCTGATTCAAGCTTCTTTTCTGTATCGCTTAATAGCCTCCTATACGGATATTACAAAAACCCCAAAGAATTTCGTAATGCGCTTCCACATCTCGCGTGTCAATGATTGCAAATGGCAGTGAATGAGCCTCCTCCCCTCTGAAAGATATTCGGAGTTCCACATCAGTAGCGGAGAACTTCTTATGCAGCTAATTAATAACAGGTTATGTGAATTTGATATATTATTTCTACCATAAAAATTCCTGAATTTGGGCGAAAATAATTTTGGGACACCCTGTACATGCTGAGCGACATCACCTACACCCCTCCTCTCCACCTGTGTTTATAAGTATTACGTCACTTCTTGCTCAGGCTCGTAAGCACTCAGTAGGATATGGGGAAAATGACCAGTGATATTTCATCATTGTGCAGCGTGTTGAAAATAAACAACACGTAATAAATTCCTGAAGAACTGACTATCTCCTTGTTACGTTGTGGTTATTTGAATCAGCAATCAAGACAATTTGCTGATATTCAAAGGTAGAGTTGATGGTGTATGGACAAGGTGAAGGAAAGCAGGATGGCATGAGCGATTTTAGCTAATTTTCCAATAGATGCTGATGTTGAGGTTCGGCAAAATTTGATAGCTCCTGGAAAAATCCATCAATAAAAAAGAAACAAAATTTCGAGTGGATTTCTATGTTTTTTCGTTTCTTTATTTGTTTATGAGCTCAATAATTTCTTCGCTTATTTTTCCTCCGCGAACAGCTAGACATGTGTCCCAATGAAAAAAGGTCTTTTTTTCAGAAAGGTACAAGACCGCCACCTCCTCCACGTTGCCCCGAAGTGACTTTAAACAGAGATCGACGACATCCAGGCCTTATAGGACGGTAGGTCTTTATACCAGAATAGACGACAAAATCTCTGACCCAAATGAGCTGTATGGAAGGACCCTTCAGCTTATGGCATTGAACTAGAATTCCTCGAATGTCTTAGCGATTTTGATAACTCAGAATCTGGAAATTCCTAATTACAGGTAGTATAAGAATAAGAAAGAGAATAATCATAGGTTTACTTGCAAAAGCGAAGTTACCTAAGTTGCTCCTAAAGTGATTTCTTTAGTATGCCGTCCTCAATGCTGAAATGGTGGGGGCCTCGAGTTTGTCGAAGATTTGGGACGGTATTGAGTTTGAAATAAAAATAAAAGTTGGAGTGCAGACATGTTGGACTCATAGGACTAGGAGTTGGTCATCAGGTGTCAAAAGTGCCCTGAGGACTAGGTAGACAGTTGACCAAAGGCCTCGACTTCCGTGTCTTTTGTTCTGGTTAGCAGACGATGGGTCCTGCCATGGCTAGCAAGTGTGGCCACTGCAGCGACCTGTTTTCGTTGCTACGGTCGGCCATCCTCAGTCATATCAACCATGCTTCTTTCCTTGAACTCACTGAGGAACGTCGCTCTCATCTTGCCACACATCCTCCAATGAGTAGAACGCCGCCGAAACGAATTTCACAAAACACAATGAGCGCGGTCAACAATGAGTGATTGTCTAAAAGCATTGAAAGGGAACCTCAGGAGATCCTGAACCGATTCAGATTGTATTAATGGAAACCACAGACCATGACGTTGTCCCAACCACAAATCTTATCCCCTCCAAAAATAATGTATTTCAAGCATTCAACTGCCAAGAAACGTTCCGGCCGAGCAGTTGTCGCAGGCGATAGCATGGGAGATAAAGGTGCAGTCTTTTTGTCAATGTGGAAAAAATATTAGACTGACTCTATCAATCTCTGTGAGCATGAATTTTTGGCTGACTATTATATACTTATCCTTAAGGGCATTGTGGAGGCGGAGCCAATGTCTACATCTCCTGTCTACGCGGCTAACAGACGTTTGTCATTTTTAATAGCCGAAATGGGTAACATAAAAGTTGTCTACAAAATGACGTTATTCACACTCCTTCATAACGCTCATGTTTATTACCCTTTTTTTGAAAAGGACATTTTGGGATCAATTTTTTTCGCATGATGACATTTGGAGCTTGTACTTTTTGGTTGAGATCCTTTTGATGATGAGCGAGTCATTGGCATGCTCACACACTTGCAAGCGCATCCACTTGTTCCGCTCCAAGAAGCGTCTCCTGTTCCTTCTGTTGCTTGCTTAACGTAGTCTTTACGGCACAGCTTACGATAATTCTGAGGTATCTAGCTTGAATGCCCGCTATGGTAGAATAAAGGAAAATGGCGTAAAAAGTGAAAAGTTATAAGGCTGCAAATATGTAAGTGTAACAAAGGAGGTTTCACGGGATTATGTGTCTGTAACTGTTTGGGCGTCTCCCACATCAGCATCTAGTCGTCGGTGTCTTCTTGTGAATGGTACAGTATTACAAAGTTCGCCATAACACGGCCACTTATGGGTGTGTACGTCGGTCAAGGCCACTTTGAAGCCCTCGTGGCTCCCTATCGAGATCGCTTTTCTACCTGACAATGTAGTGCGCGCTATCCTTGGAAGCCACAGATTCATTCTATGGAGAGATCTCAAAAACCATTTTTATCGTTAACTATGCCTTTAGTGTCAGTACATAAGTTGGATGGCACTCACATGACAATGGTAGCAGGCAGAATTTCGCCTTTTCCTTTTCGACACCAATTCGGACCACAAACATGATAGATTCCTGCGATTCATTGAATTCTCATTTTGAAAATAAACAAAAAACAAACTTGGTTTAATCCGACAATACCTACAAATCTCTCTGTTTATCACGGTAAACTTCGTTTTTTCAGTCGAAAATCTCCACATAAACGACAACAGAGAATGGCAAAATGCAAAGATGATACAACAAAGTTCCAAGCTCTAATCGGCATGTTTGTCATACATAGTTCGAATATCTGCTAACAGTTGTGATCTACTACCGAATCAACACAATAAACAATTGATAGTCCTTAAAAACGAGCAGTACCCTTCAGTACCGCCGGTACAATACTTAGGAGGCAACATCCTCTTTTTGAACACCGATAAAATGCTGAACTCAGTGTTCTTATTTATATATAGCTGATCTCTCACTTTTGAGATAAAAAATAAACAAAATGCGAAGTCACCGAAAATCTTGAAAGAGATCGCTCTTCGAAAAACGCTGAAAGCTCCTCCACCCAATGCAACGCTAAATTCGAAAATGTCCTTGCTGAACAAGGTCAGCCTTCAATTAAGGTGAGCAAAAAGGAGTGAACTGCAGATAGGCTAGGCTGCAGGCCAAGTACAAGTTTGGGTACTATCTACTATTACACCCCCAAAAACTCGAAATTTTGATTTTCGATGAGACTTCGCCTGTAGGGGTAATCCGATGCCCCGATAACGAATATGACCTTCACTTTTGGCGCTGGCGCCATTTGGCGCCACGGGTGTTTTCACCAAAATTGCTGAAAACTTGCGTTTAGGGGTTATTTGAGGTCCTGATAACAAATATAGCATCCATTCTGTGACCTCAAACGACGAAAAAAGTTTTATTGAGTCACGCCATATGGCCCGTGGTGAAGAGGAGGATGGTAGCTTTTGAGAGTGAGCTTTGGAAAAACAACGTCTCAAGGACTGCTCTGCCTTTCCATCCTCCCCCCCCCCTTGAAGGCTTAATATCGGAAATCTGGCCCTAAAGAGGACCGTTGGGTTAGTGTACGTGAGATGCCAGACCGTTCAGCAGGGAGATAACGTAGCAACTTTATCCCAGAAATCGAAGACGACCTCCCGTCGACCTCTGGACACCTTCTTCCATAAGAACTCGCACAAGTAGTCCTCGTAGTGTGAGTTATTAATTCCAAAGCGCCGCTTGCACATCGCTTTGTATTTCTGCCACAACGACTCTACGTTTTGAGTGTGGGCACCAGTTCGTGGGTCTACAAAATTCAACTAGTGGTTGACCTGGAGGTGCCGGTAAGCCATTGGGCAGTGCGGCGATCTGACTGTATGCCCTCCAGCATTCATCAATGATCGTCGTGCCAAGTCTTATATAATTTCCGATAGGCGAAGCAGCTTCCCTCCTTCGCACCAGCCCCAGAAATGCTCGTCCGCTCACTCTTTCAATACCGCCGAAAAGCCACTGGTGTCTGCGTACCCATCGACCATGATTGTACTTCCTTCTCGCCACCAGCGTTTCGTCAATCTCCACTGTACATCCGAACCCACCAATAACTGGAGGATACCTTCTGTAGTGCTCGGCGCAGAAGTCGCGAAAGTACTGCTCCTACCGGACAACACTACAGTGACCGATGTTAAGTTCGTGAACCTTGTCCCTCACGGTACCCACGTCGCGCAGCCAGAAGTAGCTGAGCGCAAACACGGCGGACTCTGCGAGGTTTGATTTCTCGAAGAAGGAGCCTTTTCGAGCTGGACATACACGTTCGTTTCGTTCGATGACCCAGTTCGGCATGATCGACGGTGGCACACCCATCCGTCGTGGTGCTCATCGTTTCTGGAACTCATAGATCCTTGACAAAGAGGGCACAATTGCAACGCCAGCAGCCCCATAGTTCGCAGCCACTCCTGTAGATCCAGATGATCCATTCGCATCTTCTCGTACACGTCCTTCAACGAGAAATCGAGGAGCGCTTGCTGGTGATTGCGCCTTCTCAGAGCGTTGAGAGCCATCGCAACACACGTTCAGAAGTTGTGAAACGAAATAGTGATGTTCGTCTCATCAGGGGTTTGTCTTCAGCCATGGGAAAGTGCCTACGTCATCCCCTTTCCCACAACCTGGCTGTCTTTAACCATGGGAAAGCGCTTCGGGTCGCATCGTCTCCCCCACAACCTGTATGCTTTGTCGTCGCGCCAAATAGCCTCAGCGCGTAACGTGGATGTCATATTCGTTATCAGGACCTCAAATAACCCCTGAAGGCAAGTTTTCAGCAATTTTGGTGAAAACACCCGTGCGCCAGCGCCAAAAGTGAAGGTCATATTCGTTATCGGGGCATCGGATTACCCCTATAGGCGAAGTTCATCGAAAATTAAAATTTTGAGTTTTTCGGGGTGTAATAGTAGAACAGTACCCAAATTTGCAATTCACCTACGCCAAGGGCATGCCGTCGTTCATGTCAATGCCTTCTGAGCAGAAGGAACAAAAGAACTAACAGTAAAATCGTGCCTAAAATAATCGCATATCGATGCTGTAGAGAACGTTAGGGCTGTAATAACAGCGAAGCGAATAGTCCGCGACAGCCGCGTGCGGCGAATCGATTACACAAAACCGATCCTACTGCCCGTCTCCCCTTATTGTCAGTCATGCGGCAAATGCAACGAGTAGGATTTTTCATAGTTCATGGAAAGTTGGATTAATAGAAACGATTCCAAACTAGGCAACAAAAGATTCACCTCCACCTTAGTGCAAGAAATGATCTCACAAAGACAGATGTCAGCAGAGATTTTGCTTTTTAGCTCAACGCCCGACATTAGCGTGAAAGATCATTGAAAGTTGTATGGTAATCGAATCGCCTCGTTTTACTAACAAAATTTATTTGCAGCAAATATTCTGTATAGTTTATTAAAACATCAACAAAAACACAGTTGACTCTTTTAAAAGGGTACACGTCGCAATATTGAGCCTAATGTCGCAGCCAGACCTCAAAAGTCAATCGCTTATGATTTTACAATGTAAGGCATAACAGTCACAACATGATCACAGCTACTCATTCACCCTATTTCTGCATGATATTGGAACATATTAAACTGGCTCACTCTGATTGAGTACCTTTGAATACAGAGTACAATGACAGAAAGGCTCGTAGACCAACTGTGCTCTCGGAAAAGAAGAAAGGATGGACTCAGAAATGCTAGCATCATGGAAGAGGTCCCTTTCCACGTGTGTTGTTGAGGGTATCACGAGAATTTTAATTGAAAGCAACTGATAGGAATGCCGATCAGAGGCGCTGGGGAACACTTCACTCAGTCTACCTCATACTCAAACTGAAGAGGTTCTTCCATATGAAGAATATGCTGGTCAGGATAAAGATGAACGTTATATTATTGCTTGATATTATGAAAAGCATTAGTAGTGGGGGAGAAGCCAATGGGAGAATTTAAATACTCCAATATTTCCTGACATTCCTGATGTCCCATCAGCGACAGTTAGTATTAAGAAGTGTAAGGGTTGACTATAAATTCAACTGCTACTTATAAGTAGGCTGTTTCAGTAAGGACAACCGTGTGATATGCAAGTGGTGCACCACCAGTCCAACTCATTAGATCAAAGGTATACTTGGGTACCACTAATGTAAGTTCTTACTGGACTACCATAATCGCTTCTACTCTTGACACTGCATTGTTTCGCCGCCTATTCTTCACCCTTTCTTGGAGCAAAGAGCTTCAAAGGAAGTTTTAGTCAGAGAATGGTAAGAGAAAATAATATGGAAACCTAATAGTTTCGCTCACGACTTGTGGTTAGTACGTTCACGGCCCTATAATGGTCAGCTGTCGACAGAGCGAACGAATGAGGACGTGAAAACGGGTCAAATTTTGAAGAATAAGGTAGATATAAGAGATATGTAAAAATACACTTCAATGAAATGTCATGTTGGGAAGGCGACTTGAACCTCTGAGGTTTTCATTTCGTTTGTGACACCAATTGACATAATTCGTACGTTGCATTTGAATTCTGAAGGTTCAAAAAAAAGGCCACTGAGCTAGAGCATAGCACTCCCAAGATGATGGTCACCTCCGAGTGTTGAAGTCTTGATCAGGGTTTTGAAGAAATAGTGAATGTTGAGAAAAGTGACCTCTCATCGTTTTTCAAAGAGAGCAGCAGTGGAATCAAAAAACAAATTGCCGATATTGATAATGATTGTGATATGAATTCCTCTCAAACAAAAGTAGTAAACAAAAGCAGTAGTGGCAGAGAAGAGTAAATAGTTAAGGCGGCAACACTGATCGGAGGATGAGGGGTAACCAATCCTTCGTCAAGATTCGTTCGTTTGCCGATTTCCTTGAAGATGTTCCCAAGGGCTCCGACGAAGTTACCTCAAAAAATCAAAATTACTTGATGAGAGCAGTGTGAAATCGCCACATTTTTTTGGTACTAACTTCCATCAGGTAGCGTGTCCTGAATACAACTTATTTCCTAGCTTCTCGAATCTCGCATGCCGAAATCCCTGTCCAACAAAATAAGCTATCCCCTAGGTCAGTCGTTAGGATCCAATGACAAAACCTCTTCACGTTTTCTAGGTACAGTAGCGCTCAAAAGTCTTCGGTGAAATGGTTCATCAGCCGTACTTTTCAGCCGTAACTCCTTTCCAACTGGATCTGATAGGGCGAAATTTCTATATTTGGAGCGTGGGTGTATTGTGAATTTTCCCACTATTAACCTGCAATCTGATCATGTTCCAGATATTCCAAAGGGCATGAAAATAAAATCGACTGCAAATACAGACGATGGTCTTTCTAGAATCTCTTTCCTTTTTGTCATGTCTAAAATGTACGAGCGGTAATGCCGAATACCATAGATGAGAAAAACGCACATAAGGTGGGAATAAGTGCAGACGTCAGCAACTTTAGTTTTAGCAAAATCTGCTACCGCAACAAACACCTTGCTCTATCTGTGGATTATGCAGCTTTGCAAACAAGTAGTGTTGGGTAGGGTGGAATATGCTCTAGTTAAACATATCCAAATTTGGTGCGATTTGGTCTACTAACAAAAAAGTTATGAACGAAAAAGCGTCAAAGCATTTCATCGAACACTTTTGAGTGCTACTGTATAAAACCCGAAGGGAGAGGCCTAATCGGGCTCTAATTTTGTTGACCTCTTTTTTTGACTGCCCATTTCTGGCTTGCTCGAAATTAACCATTTACGTCACGCAACAATCAAATAAATCGTTATTGTCATTGCGACGAATGAAAACAAATTCGATCTTGGCATTTGTCAAGAACAGGCTATAACCTCATTAAGGTCGAATTGTATAAGTAAACCCGTTCTCATCGATATCAAGTTTGCTGTTGTATTCGATCGCTCATTGCATAACAAGGGTGCAGCCAAAGCAACTCTGGGTTAAGAATACCAGGATCATAGTTTAGTGAAGCTACTGTTTGCTAGTTAAAGTATGTATATTTTACGAACAGGCTTGCAATCTCCTACTAGTATGACCCATGATATTTTTGAGAAGGCGAAAACGTTATCAGCGACCGCTAGTAAAACATTCAAGGTAAATGATGAACAGTGAGACTAAGCAATATCGGTGCGAGCACTGCAACCATTTTGAGCTTCGTCGACACCGCCAGCAAGTCGGGCCCGCGATCACCATCAAAATTACCTGCAGCGTGCCATATAAAGACGAAATAAAAGTTGCCTAGGTCGCCATTTAAAAATAAATTAATTATCAACAGTTTGGTTTCATGAGTAATGACTAACTTTTTCAAGATAGAATTTTGTAAAACCCTTTGCCTTATGTCAAAAGAGTCCAGCAAATCTTTTTGCTCTATTTCTAGTTGATTATTCCGTCAGGCCTTGGAGGTTGTACGGCGGGCTATACCGTCTTCAACGTATCAGACTTTCCTTCCTAGCCCATTCTGAGCCTGATGTTCAAGAGATACACCTTCCACTGCAGATCAATATCTTACGAATAGTAAGCGACATGACTTATAAGTAATCACTGATTCTGATGGGAAATCGTTCAGCAAAATATGGCATTACTTAAAGGCACTGTTCACAAGTAGAGGTTTCGGAGATTTGCGCATGGTTTGAATTCGAAGCCCCCTCTGGTACCATTCGTACAGGAATGAGGTCGGAAAACGGCTGGATAGGGCATAATATGGGGCCGGAGAGGTATCCACGGTCGCCCTCCGCCCCTTCATCGGTGTCACGTTAGACGAGTGTCGAGACAAAACAGATTGCTATTATTCGTTCTAGGACCCACGCACAAAAAGCTAACCGCCGACTGATGAGGCGATGTTTTTCTCCCATTCTTCTTTCCTCTGTTTTTCTTTTTGCTGCCGCGATCCCTTATTTGATTTCCTACTCCTACAGGCTGGAAAAGGTGAGCTACTTTTGCTGTTACTAAGGTTTTTTTGTTTATTTATGCTTATAAGTGAATGAATCGTGGATTACCATTGTCTGTTCTTCGCACCAGGACCCATACGCGCGCAGTGAAACGCACTCTTGAGCTCGTCCGGGCGCCCCACCTCCTTCATTTTTCTGGTTTCATTCACGTCCAGCCCCCTTTTTAACGTTTTTTTCGAGGCCTTTTTTCACTATGAAAACACCGATGCAAGCAGTTTCTTCACCTCAGTCGCACTAGTTTCGATCTTGTCTTTCGTTTTTCATCATAATCTGGATTACCCAAAATCATGTTAACGGTGCCTTTAAGCATCCTAGAAATCAGAGCCATTCCGATATGCCGCAATAGCAGAGCGCATCATTCAAAGAATCATCATAAGCTGGAAAAAAAACAAAAATAACCTGTCTGAAGTTGCCTTTCGTTGGTGTCGATGATTGATTGCACTTCATCAGCATCTGAATGAGTATCGTATCAGATTCCATCCCATTTTTTCAGGCAGGAAGAGCAATGGAGGGGCAAAACTAGTATATCCAAACAAGTTTGATACAAATTCGCCGGACAGAAATTTTGTTAAAGCAATTTTACGAAAAAAGATGACCGTGATCCGCTTCCTTCCCTTTGAATGAGTGAACATCCACAGATCACGAAAGAGTCTAGAGGTTTTTCAAGCTTGGGAAAAGCTCACCACCTATTTCCGGCTTGTTCCCATATTTCATGATGGGCAAGAGTAATGTTTTCATGTTCAAGAACGGAAATGGAGATTGTCTTATACTGCGAACCCTACCGCTTGTGTGGCATTTATGATTAACGATAAGTATGAAATCTTTCCAGCTTGTCGTGCAGTAGTTCACCTTCGCTGAAAGGCTTTCACACCAAAATGGTTACCAAAAAAGTAGAGGTATACCAGCAAAGAATGTGTGTAGGTAAAGTGTACTAACTGAAGGCGGCGTTAGGCTGAATTGCAAAATATAAATGACGGTCATCGGAGCTCAGAAGGAATATGATGCCTTTCTTGCACTGATCGTCCATATGCCACAATCGACTCAAATCGTTCACGAGCTGTTGTGATCCCTGAATTTTCGTTATAACAAGATGAAGCGCTTTGAAAAATGTATACGGTCTTGCCCGTTTATAAGGGAATCGAGAAAGTGTATAGTAAAACCACATTAAACTGAATTCATTGTGTGCGAGAATCGAATTTGAAGTATACTCTCGAAAGATTTCTACTGAAGATGACACTTTGGGATGATATACATAACTACAAGCCACAGCCAAGGCTTGGCATGTCCTTGACGAAATATAACTAGCATACGTAAGATTAGAAATGTGTTCATATAAAGGAAAAAATAAAAAGCAGTTGTGGTTCACCTGACCTGTCTAACTATCGCTAGTATGGCATCAGTTCCTTTTCGATCACAGAAAGCACCGCCACCTCTTTCAGTTCTCACAGAGATTCGTTGAAGATCGTTGTTGAGGCGATATCGCGATTCCATGCTAAGAACCTACAATACGGTGACATCAGTTCATGAAAATGTTTCCGATAACTGTATACAAACAAGCTTTCTCTAGCAGGCTTTGTTTCTCGATAGGATCGAAATATTCTTATTCTCTTATTATATATTCTCAAATAAAAATTTCACCTCTATGAGATGTTCCTAATCTGTTGTGAAATTCGTTTCCGACAAAATGATTAAAAGAGAATGAGGGAATTTTCGTTCACGCAGAAATATCACTTTTCGAGCCGTGATTTTGTTTCACAGTGTTAGGACAAGAACTTTTAAACGATATAAGGTTTAGGCTGAGAAAACTATTTTTTTCCCGAAGAGCACAGAACCGATAAAACCGTATCCATGAAGAACGCAATAAGATTGTGAAGCAAACGCAAGGTTGCGATCTTCAAGCGCTTTACTTATGTTAGCCTTTTGCTCCATACTGGAAGGCGATAACTTACAATTAGAAGAAGCAGATGATCGATATACAGAAACGAGGTACCGTATATCGATCATCGTGCACGCTGGGAACGCGCAGTATGGGTTTCCAAAGGTATGAAATTGGGAGAAAGAAATGCTACTGTCCCTCGCCTACCTTGGTAGCCTTAGCAGTTTTGAGGGCCGACGTTTTAACGAATATGTACATGGTTTGTGTTTCCGTTTGTCTTTGCCCACTGCTGCAAAGAAGGGGTCGCATATAGATGGAACCCAGACTATAGCCAACTGGAAGACCTTTCCCCCATCGCTTTTGCTCTATTCTCTCACCTTCGCGTACTATCAAGAGACCTGGTCATTCAGGTCCTCGCTACGATGGAATGATCTCGTTCCGGATTTAACTAAGTAGCATCGTCAAAGCTCAGATAGAAATCCTGTTCCTATTCTAAAAATTGGCTTGTCATTCGTACACAAATATTATTCTCCAGTACTCCTCTTTCGTGTCTATCCTGACAGCTGTGATTCCATCAGTGATCCTGTTGTTCAAGAGATCCAAGCTCTCGAAAAATTAAATTCGCGGCTACAGTTAAGCCATTCCGTTTGCTTTTTCAACCATTGAAGAAGTGCTAAACAACTGACCCAGCTTCTTTAGCCTTGCCCCCTCCAACGTGTTTCGTTGAGGCATAAGACCTGGATTATGTATATGCGTTTCATCAGATCAACCTCTAGGGACTTCCCAGTAAGCGACCTATTTTCAGAGTCCCTCTCAAACTAACTTCTTCAGCCGATTTCGTTCACTCCTTGGTAAGTCTTGCATACTGGCGACATAACTCGGGCAAGGGTCCTGTGTGACACCTTCGGATAACGTCATTGTAATAACACAGATTCCTACGCGTCTTTGAGATACATATGTTTGTTGTGACAAGGGTTCTCCGTCAGCTGGCCTTTCAACCTGGGATTGACGCTGGTATCGTCGACATTTCTGCAGGGTGTAGTTCTGCCTCAGTATGGATCGAAGATCCTTTTCTTAGCGCACACACGAGTCTACACTCCTAACCGATCACCTTTGTCTTATCTCTGATTTACACTACCATATTATTGGAAGAAAACATTATATGTATATCATAACAAGAGGGTCAAAAAATAGCATTACAAAAAATCGACCGGACAGTTGAGGATATGAGACTGCTGTTCATTACTTGTGTAGGAGGTTTGGGAAGGGAAACAATGAAGAAGCTCTGAAGCATGGATGCCGCATGTTTCTAATGAAAATATCAACACACGTTTGAACCCTCTTGAAAGAACACCAGTTTTCACTCCACTAATAGTCCACTTTAAGAAAATGCCTTACTTTTATCCTTTCATGTTACATTGAAATTAAATAGGGCCAATAAACAGACCTCGTCTGGGTCACAAACGCTGCTCGCTGATTTCATGTTACACTGTTTGAATCCACCTTTCCTTGGATTCGGATACTTCGACGCATCCCATTGTTGTGCCGCAGCCAGTGCTACCATCAAAAACAGAAGCAACCACATCCTAAAGAAAATGATCTGATTGCATAGTACGCGCTGCACTTCGTGGGAACGAATCGAATGACAATGTTGAAAAGATCAAAACTTTCATGAAGTATTTTACAAAACCGAAAAGATCCTACTAGCTTGTCACATGTGTTCTGAACAGATTGAACCATTTCCATTTTGTTTATTTTTTTCTCGCATGTTGCCAGCGCTCTTGTGATTGTTGGATAGTTCCCCTGAAGCACCCCGCTGTCTTCAGGTCCAAGAACAACTGTATGCTGACTTTTAGTCCATCTTCTTTAGCCCAAGATTTTTTCTGTAGGAAAAGGGTTAGAAAATCGAATAGGTCATGGTCCGCAAGTCTCAATAAGTGGCTCTGCTATCCTGTTACATCTGGAACTTTGCCAAACACCGTGTATTGCCTGGGACCTCTTACAATGATGTCATCAAAATTATCAATACTGCAAGTCAATCGACAATCTGACAAGAAAAAAAACTTTTTAAAATAGGCCGTTATAGCAATTTCCCTTAGGTGGGGATCGTGCTCACGCTCCATGTTGATCTTCCGAACAGCGACTTGAGTGCTTCTATTAGGTTGTAAGGAAAGTTCTGGCCGTTCCCACGCACGCGCCATATGAATTCAAATTTTGGCGGTTGTTCATTCAGACTTATCGACATAATATGTTCCTTATATAAGTCATTAGTTGCGCTTTCTGTCATAGCGCTTTCCCCAAAGTCTGTAAGGTTTTGGAGATTTCAGCAGGTCTTTTTTGGCAGAATGGATAGGACTGCTTTTTGAACAGTTTTACTTCACGAGTTCAAACTGGGTCCAAGTGCGAAGGATGCAGCCACAAACATCAACTTGTATGGGGAGAAGGCACTGCATCAGAGCGAAGTTCGTTGCTGGTTTCAGAAGTTTAGAAGTGGAGACGGGTCATTGAAAGACGAAGAACGAGTTGGTCGACCATCGTTAGTTGATCACGATGTTTTGCCAAGAGCAGTCGAAGAAGATCGACGTCAACCTTTGAGAGAGATTGAGAAGAAGATGGCTGTCTCTCAGACAGTCGTCGCTGCCCACCTCAAGCTGCTTGAAATGGTGAAGAAGCTTGACAAGAGGGTGCCACACGATTTCACGAAGCAGCAACAACTGAATCGCTTAGAGGTTTCAAGTTCGCTGTTGAGAAGAAATGATATTAAGACTTTTTTCCATCGTATTGTAACGTGTGATGAGAAACGGATCCTGTATAATAACAGGAAGCGTTCTGCTTAGTGGGTGGGTGTGGATGAGCCTCCAAAAAATTCCCAAAACCAAGTTTACTCGTCACGAAGACAATGATCACAGTTTGGTAGTCCAACCATGGATTAATCCACTACGCGTTTCTCCCTCCAAGTCAAACCATCACCGCACAGTCATATTGTGATCAAATTCACAAGAAGTACGCGAAACTGGGGCAAATAGTCACTCGCCACGGTCTACTGCTCTTACGCGACAATGTGCAACCGCATGTGTCACGAATTGTCTTCCAGAAGTTGAACGAGCTTCGAATCAAAGCTCTCCTTCATCCACCCTATTCACCAGACCTTTCACCAACTGACTACCATTTACTCAAACATCTGGGCAGCTTCTTTAAGGAACGAGTATTCGAAAATCAAGGCGCCGCGGAAGCTGCCTTTCTTGAGCTCTTGGAATCCAGATTTCCGGACTTTTATAAGAGTGGAATAGACAGACTTGTATCACGTTGGCAAACATGTGTAGAATCGAATGGGACTTACTATGAATAAAAATGTTCACTTTGAGATGAGTTATAACTTTTTGAGAAATAGCTTACGAAACGGCCAGAACTTTCCTTACAACCTAATACAAGGTAATCAAGTGTAATGGCTCGAAAAGTTTCATGTGAAGTTGGTACCACGGGCACATCCAGCAACGAGCACATGAGCTGCATCACCTTTTGGAACTGAGAAAATTGACGAAAGATCAGGCACAGATCTGCTCGAATTTTCCAGAAGTGGTGAAATATTAATCAACTAATGCTACGTGATCCAGAAGTTCTATGACTATGTACCTAAATCAATTCACGATGGGCATAGCAGAAGTCGTACTAGGATCAAATGAAACATGAGATCAAACAAGACCATAATCAACTAGAGCTTGCTTCTATTTCCCTCCCACAAGCCATCTGAATGTTTTTATGGTTATTCCAAGGAACTTCAATTTAATATGGATAAACTACTGAAGAGCGAAATAAGTTCTATGTACTTCAGATTGAAATGATGGTTTTGCAGAACATTAATATTACATCATTTGCCATCTCAGACTCTGCCTCAGAAAACCGTTCAAGTCCTTACATTTATTTTGCTTCCTGTCGGTCGATTTATCAACTTGTTCTCCTCTTCTCCCTCCTTTCCTTGTTCTGAATTCAACGTACTGAACTTATGTGACGTTGAAAGTTTACTGAAGGATTTTTAGGGGAACATTAGTTCTCGTTGTGACACTTTTCTTTGCAATTGCATGATCATGCAGAATTGGGAAAGGGACATGAATGGTGGACAAATGAGGTGTTCACAGAGCTGAGAAAGCCTGATTGAAGCACTAGAAAGCAGGATTCATGGGATTCCTGATGTCATTCGCATCAGCAGTAAGTTCTTATAAATACAGTGCATTATGCGGTGACATTGAGATGGCGGAAATTAAATGAAATTAGAGAATTACACCAACTGCTAAGGACTGGTGAATGGCATCAGAATAAAAACGACTTCGCGATTCTGATCTATTTCTGAAAGGAAATGTCACGCTCATGAGCGACATATCTTGTTTTTAGATGAGACAAAGATATACATGGAGGGTGGCATGAAGCGATCACTTTGAAAACGAATGATAAGAACCAAAGAGTGCAAGATTCAAAAATTAAATTGTCGGCAAATGAAGTTGACACGCCATTTGTATTAGCGGTGAGGGTGGACTCCTGGCACTCAGGTCTGCCATGTGATAAATCTCGGATGAAAAATAGCGAAATACATAACAAATGAATATAACAAAGGTTGATAAAAAGCGCTAGAAATGAAACTTCACTGGGTCTGTTGCGGTATTCAATACCCTAACAAAGCGTTCGCTCTAGCATGATAAATCGGGAGTGTAATGGAGGCATGAGTGGTGAACGGCAGAAGATGATAGGGACTGTCAGGTGTTCACAATGTATTTGTGCTGAAACTGACACGCCTTCCTATGAAAAAGATAGAAACGCTCAAGGAAGTATTGTTCGGGTTGGGCCACTTAGGTACAATGGTGGAACCTTTATTTGCCTGATGTCTCAACGTCTACACAAACATTTCAAAATTTTAGGAGCGTCATCACTACACTTCACGCAGGCTGATTCTTAACAAATTCCAACGCAGACCGACGAAAATAGAACAGGATTAGATCTCCAGCAACGGGCTTCTCACGTCACTTTCACAAGATCGATCACTTGCTCAAATTTGGTAACAAAGAAGCGCGTGGGATTGTACGGTTTCACAAGCTTCGTGAATAGGTCCCATGGTCAGGCGCGACGTTTCTCACTACCATATCTCTCTGTAGAAGATTGGTTTTTTTGTAAATGTTTGTTTTAGTTGCAACTGTTAAGACCTGGTTCAAGCGTGACAGGTAAATTTTTGGAAAATTCAGAAACGCTCTCAGATTTTGGTAAGTCCAGGGAGACAAGGGTTCCATAAGAAAATATCGCTCGGCACAGAAGCATCGAATACTTATTGAAGTTATCATTCGTCCCGTTCCAGTGGGTACCACAAAGCATTCTCTACACGTCACATCAGTTTCACAGGCAGTTGTAAGAAACTGTACATGTACTTCTTAAGGGGGAGAACCCACGAAAGGAAGCGATTGAACCATTATTTTATTGATTTATTTATTTCATACGCTATATAAGACAGCGTGAGAAAAATATAAATGCGAAACAACCGTAAATGAAACTCAACAACAATTCCTAACAAACACAAAATACTTGACACCTATGCTTGTAGTATAAGATTTGCTGCGCACCGTTTGAAAGAAGTACTAGAGCTTCGGATGGATATAGATTTATTGATACGCAAAAAAGATAGTCCAGCCCTAATAGTAAAAAAGTTCCGTCTAATTGTAGTTTTCGGCCTATGAAAAGATAATTTGAGTTCTCCACCCCTGGTTTTGGATGGGATGAGATCATAGAATCGTGGAAAATCAATTACAGCTTTAGAAGTAAGAACCCTATGCAACATACCCAAATCAAAGAGGGCAACCATTAGAGAATCGATATTTCTTAGTAAGAAACAAGCAAATGGCTACTACATACATCATATGCTATGGAATCAGAGAGCATCGATTTTCATTTTGTCCATTCTCTAATACCAAATATTGTAAGGAAACACTTCCGGCCTTAGATAATCAGTGTCGGATAGTTGGAAGCACTGATTTGTACGACTAGCATTGTATTGCTCACATCTCCATTACAAAACGAAATACCTCCGTGTATGACTTTGAATAGAAGTCGAATGCCGGGGTACATCCCAAAACCCGGATTGGATAAGGAGTGAAATCAAATGTGGGTAAGATTCATTTAAATTCTAGCATATTGCGAGAAATCAGATGTCTTGCCACCCTCACTTACATAACTCAACAGCCCACATCTGAAAAAATAATAGATGATGCCTAGGGAAAGTGAAGTCAAATATATGACCGAACTGTGTCATTTTTCGACAAGAAGCGAGACCAGTTGTAATGTAATATGAAGATCGGCATAAGCCCGATGATGAAGGTGGTGGGAAGACAAGGAAGGTAGCGGTATGGAATGAAAATCATGACAACATTGATGGGATTACTCTTGGTCTTAGCGGTTGTCCAATTTTATTTTTCTTTCATTCATTCACATATATCTTTTCGCCACAACTTATGGGATTGCTCAAATGATTCGCAAAGTGGACTAGGGGACACTTTCTTATAATGTCCCTACCCACATACATCCAACTAGCTACTTTGCCCATTCTGGGAGGAACAGTTCACGGTGAATGACGTTTGATTGGTGGCTAAAATGGAGCATGCACACGAAATGGGCTTTTTTCGGGTGGAATTGGATGGGAAGCGATCGAGTAGTCGAATGATGTTAACGAGGTCTCTTCCACCCAACAGTCGAAATAACTAAGGATCACGCAATCATTTCCGTGTGCTTCACTAAAAAGTGAATGCTATATCTGTAGCAGTACAACTCAGATGATATCGGCTTCCACTTAAAGTTTGATTTCAGCTCATACGCGCATGGAACAGCAATACATATCTGACGCGGCTGTGAAGTATTGACTATTACATATGATTGATTATGAGAAAGCCTCAGCTGGAGAGTCTACCTTTGCATAGTAGCAGTTTAAGTATCTCACGGATACTAGGTACGTTTTCCGCACCACCCGACAGCTTTCCTACCGATGAGTTGAATTTTTGCCCGATGTTGATAACTTCTTCGAATACAAAAAGGGAGGACAACTGCGAGAGATTTTTGGTTATATCAGGAAAATTGCTATATCGGTGATTAGGCACGATCATTCCCTTTTGATGACTGTGGCTACGTGTCGGATAACGGATGGTAGGTTCGAATGAGCGAAAATGCTTCACAGCCGTTTTCTTTCTTAGAATAATGGATTCATTTCCGTGAGCCGCGTAGAATTACTTGATAATTCCTGACGAGCAAAATGTGTGCAAAACGACTAAATTTTATGCATTCTATTAGAATGCACTTCCAATTCTGCTACAACACCAATCGATAAGCAAATCTTCGCTCCCAAGCAATGACTTTAGTCGAGAAGGAGGACCCGTTTTCCACTTGAGATGAAGCCAGACAGCTTCTATCACACTAGTCTTGGACTGCATGTCCCTTATGAGCTGGATTCAATACTGTTGGAACTTCTATTCCTTGATGCCGTAGAGCGGTCGCTTCAATTGAGCAGCTCCTTACCTGAAGTCCTTTCCATTGTGTAGTCTTTCTCAACCTTGAAGCCTGGATCCACTACGAAGAGGGTGTTTTTTCTCTGGCTTTCGCCGCAGCCCATAATATGGAATGCAGCTTAAGCTGTCCGTTGGTAATGATGGCGCACCTTACAGGAGAGGCCCCCTCTCGTTCTCGAACATAAGACGAATGTTGGCTGTGGGACACTTTCAAAGTGTTGCCATCTCACGGAGGTTCCTCGAGGTACCTCCGTGAGATGGCAACACTGATACTTTGCAAGATGCTTAGCTCGACTGCCAAGGTGTGATCTTGATCCATCGACAATGAGGTGCATCAATAACTTGTTTGCTATTATTTTTGCTAATTTTCTCTTAATGGGAAGCAGCTTTAATGACGGAAATGTAATATTTATGATAGGTTCCATGGAATTCTGCTGCTTTCGCTCCCTTATATTTTTATTTATTTACTTATGCACCAATGAGAATATCAGCATCCCAGCAAGCGAAAAACAGTGAAGTGATCGTAGGCGGGTCAATTCGAGCTATTTGTAAGAAAAGTCACTAGTGTAGCAACCCGGAGGACTGCTATTCAGAGCAAGATCACCAGCGCTAAGTTCTAGAGACCACAAGCAAACAACAAGCAAAACTCTCTCGGCGTTGATTAACCTCCTCGACAAGCTGAAGGTCCTCTGGTATGAATCAATAAGCTTCTCAATCACTGCTTTCATCTCGCTAGAGTTGTTCTAACGATTCAGAAATACGTAAGTTCCAATTTGTGAGATGGAATCAGCCTACCAGAGATCTGAGAAGATCTTAGCGAAGTCTGGCGAACCAAGGAAGTACTGTTTGGAGGAAGTTTTCTAGCGCGAGGTTCTAGAATGAAAACAAGAGAAGATTTTGACAGCTTCCCAGCAAAAACTGATTTATTGAGCTAGCTGAGCTTAACCCTCTCGGATGACTTTTTTCAGAAGGTGAACAAGCAGCGACCAGCAGATGACTTAAAGTTGAACCATATTGGAGAAACGGTGTAAACCACAGCGATTCCTCTCAGCGGTAGAATAAATGGATGAGACAATAAATACAAAAGCAAAAAACATGAATAGATATCAGCAGTTTGAGGAAGAGGGTGAAGTTTGATCACACAAAGTTCCCGTTCCCTCTCAAATGGAGTGAGTAATCGCAGTTATGGTAATGCAATGATTCATGTCTGCAATTGAGCGTATGTTTTTCTCGTGGTGTCTGGATGAAAAAAACTTTCAACAGTGAATCACAGAAGGTTTAATTGTGGTGAAGAATACAAGAGCTTCTCTAACACAGGAGAGAGGGGTAGCTTTTTCGAAATAAAAGGGCTCAGACACCATTGAATTCTCTACTAGGATCATTCTGTCCGAATCTTTGAATCTTCCAGCTGACTGTCGCATTAGATACTGCTTACCTACGACCGCAAAGCTGTCACATATGAGTCAGCAATGAACAAATTCACACCCTTCCCGGCCACGGCCACGTTCCCTAGATTATTTACTTCGATCCCACCTGACATTACAGACAGCTAATCAGTCAGGAATGCAAAAACAAACATATTGATTGCTACTCACTCCACAGAGAGTGCGAATATGATCAGTAAAAAAAGGATGACATTCAAAAGCGAAAGGGTAGAACTCTCAAAAGTTAATGCTTACAGCGCCAAACTAAGATTTTTGGGTGCTCTTTTACTGCAGTGTAATTTTTGGAATAATTGGAAAGCCTGATTAGCCTAGGCGAGTATTGATCCCGTCTCACAAGGTTGGCGATTTGTGGACAAAACTTCAGCCTCGGACGGGACTTGAACCCGTACTTGTCCTTTCCGGGGAATCAGGAATGCAAAAACATTTCAATCACAATTTGAATTTGAATCACAGACAGGGACAAGTACGGGTTCAAGTCCCGTCCGAGGCTGAAGTTTTGTCCACAAATCGCCAACCTTGTGAGACTTTCGGATCGCGTACTGCGGCGAAATAACAGCAGTTAACAAAACATCAAGTCAAAACAAGTATTGATCCCGTATTCCATTCCCGGGCAAGGCGTGTGTGTTAGTGCGCCCTGTGCTACTGCGCCGCTTCTGCCCTGAAGAATGATATTGAAATAAACAATCAATGAGTAAACATTAGGAATAATAAATATCAATTCAAATGGTACTTCTCTTGTCAAACCTTACGTCCTTTTAATAATATACATATAGGAGACCGACCTTTTCAAGTAGATGTTTAAATGACTGAGAACTGATCCACCGCCATCTATTCTTATTCGACAACTCTATACCCTCGCTTACCTAAAGATCTAGCAGTTGGGGGACATAAAGGTAGAGGTGAAGTAGTTTCAAATTGGGCACTATCAGGCATGCGTCCCCGACGAAGTTAGTTGACTGAAATCTGACTCCTCCGGGAATCTTGAAGTTGCTCATCGGCTAATCTCTATGTGTTATTGTATGAGTAATTCCATGATCGTGTCATGTCACCCTCAGCTTTTTTCATTCCAGAGAGGTTATCAATCAGGGTAATCCGAAGTAGCGGAAATTCGAATGGCGTCTGGAGCCCAGGTTTGAAATCGAAAGAGTTCTTTCAATACCACTGAGCATTGCTTGTCAAGAGTGCTGAAACTATTGTTTGAAATTAACTAATTTACAATCACACAGGTTGTTTCGCGAGAGGAAAACGTTGGTTGGTTCAAGTTTCGTAGCCATGTACAGTCGCATCAGGAGTGTTACAAACAATAGAAAAATATCACTCCCAAAATGAGGAATCAGAAGACACAATCACCACGTGCTTGCATTCCTCAAGCGCTCAATTCACTATAAAAGATGATAATAGTTATTCGCCTTTAATACCAAATTGACTTAGTAGTGGTGTAGTGGCGATTTGAAGGAATGTATCGAAACGACCGTTTGAACAACGCTGTCGCTGACGCCGCAACGCAGTGTGAAAGAACAAAAACTGGTTGACGTGATCGATTTGAACGGTTGTTTGTCTGTTGATCGGGATGACTTACGTGTTTCTGGGGAATAATAACTAGTGAACCGCGCCGCAAGCCTTTTGTACTAAAGCATTACACTGGAAAACCCCAATGCGGCTCAATTGTTCACAACTATGGGTAAATAGTAAGTAAGTACAAAATGCCATCCGCTATCCGCGGGTCATCTTTTTTTGCACAGCCGGCCATCACTTATAGTTTTAGAGAGGTACTTGCCAAAATATGAGTTCTATATAACATACTACATATGAGTTCTTTCTTACTGACAATCTGTGACATCTTCGTAGATGCCATCGGTAAATACTCCAGGACTACTTTCTGTGCTGATGAGCCCTACAATTCCAGACAACTTCATGCCTGCGAATCCTAATTTGATGGAAAGACAACCCTTTCAAAATTCTGAGTTTTTTTGTTCAAAAGATAATGCGAATCGACTGCTGTGAGGTCAGGATTTTCACCGTGAATATCCACTTCAATGATTTCGCCTCTCCTGTTCGTAGTTCGGGTTCTGGACGGATCCCATGCGAACTTTGTAAAAAATTCGAGTCGGGAACTAACCAAAGAAAATCTTCTTTCAACCCTATGTTAGGAGAACACATATGTATTCCTGGTGGGTGATCTCTAGAAAAAGAAGGTGACCATATCAGATATGTGTAAATATATAATGTGTAAAACCTGTGACGCAAGCGAAAACTGAAAAACGCGAGCCAAGGTTGGCACAGATTTGACTCCCATATAAACCGCAAATGCTGCGCTAATGGACACCATCAGTCGTCATGGATCAGGAGTTTCAGCAGCGCTGCAAAGCCTACCGCTTCGTCGCCTATTCGGCGGTCGCATTCTCAGTCGTGGCGATTCTTGGTGCTGCCACCACACTGCCTATGGTGTACAACTACGTCCACCATGTGCAACGCACCATGCACTCGGAGCTTAACTACTGCCGTGTAAGGTTTTTTTCACGCTTTTGCTCTCTGTCCCTGAGTTCTTCTTGATATGCATTTTCAGACTTCTGCACGTGACATCTGGTCCGAGGTGAGCACTATGAAGGCTCCCTCCAATCGTACCGCCCGTCAGGCATACGGCAACGATTGCACTCGCTGCTGCTCTGGTGGAGGTGCTGGACCTGCCGGCCAGCCAGGAAACGCAGGACGACCAGGAAACCCTGGAGCACCCGGAGCCCCAGGAAACCCAGGAAGACTACCAACACAGCCATGCCCACAGTATACTCCTCCTCCATGCAGACCCTGCCCAGCTGGGCCACCTGGACCCCCAGGAGCCCCAGGACAGCCTGGTGATGCTGGACGTGACGGAAACCCAGGAGGGCCTGGAAATCCAGGAGGTGCAGGCACACCAGGACCCAAGGGACCACCAGGACCCAGCGGAAACCCCGGAAGCCCAGGAGCTCCAGGTCAGCCTGGAAACCCCGCAACCTCTGTCCCTGCCTCTCCCGGAGCTCCAGGACCAGCTGGCCCTCCTGGACCACGTGGTCCACCCGGACCCAATGGACAACCTGGAAACGCAGGAGCACCAGGTAATTGTGTAATATCTTTCATATCTTCCAGATATTTGTTAACATAAAATTTCAGGAGGACCTGGACCCAAGGGACCTCCCGGTGCCCCTGGGCAGCCTGGACCAAATGGAAACCCTGGAACTCCTGGAGATAGAGGAACACCAGGAACACCTGGAGAACGCGGAATCTGCCCCAAATATTGTGCCCTCGATGGTGGTGTCTTCTTCGAGGACGGAACTCGCCGTTAAGATATTGGGATCGTTTATTAAAAATAAATTTCTTTTACTGCAGTCCTTCCAAAACAGCATGCAAGTATAATACAAATGTACACCATACATATCTATACATCCCTCTGGTGTAGATCATGTATGGATGATGGGGTACCAAAACTTCAGCTCTTTGATGAGGACGATGATACTCAGAAGATAGAAATATGTTTCCGGAGGATAGATGAATCAATATTCAATCCCAAAACACCCTCACATACTGGAAGTCTTTTACGGATTTGCCTTTGATTTCTCCTCTTCCACATGCAGTTCCTACATCCAGCGTGATCAAGTGACGCGATGCAGAGTGATTTTGCTTCCCGGAAGCAGACCAAATGGCACAGGTACTACTTACTGTGAGTTCCTAAACTGTGCAGTGATAAGAACCGTTCTACCCTCGCCATCCATCCTTCCAGGATTCATCGACTTCCTACATGAGCCTGATCTTTCAGCCCGCCTCAGCTCAGATATTGTTTGGACCTTCGGAAAAATGTTGTCAGTGAATCAGATATAAAGATCACCTCCAAATCGCATGATATGCAATGCATCAGCTTCTCTGAAGCCATCTGCCACATTCGCGTTTCTCATCTTCACGCCTGTATTAATTACCAACTTTATTCTCTCTTTGAATTATTGATGATTAATTGCACACCAGCGCTCAGAAAAAAAGTGCAGAGTAACACATCTCCTGATCAATGATCAAAGGTGTCTGTGAAGGGCCAAAGGCGTCATTGAAGAAAAAATAATTAGTGGGAGGTAAGTATCAGTGAGAGGGTAAAATCCTGAGAAGAATCTCTCAATATGAGGTAAGATAAGCCGGTGTGGGAGTTCCTTATGGCTGAACCATTCGGGAGAAATAGTGCTCCCCATAACCAGTTGAGTTATCGGAACATGGAATAGTATTATAGTTGCGTCTGTGAGATCGAATCCAATTGCGTTTCGTGGGCGATCTCGTTGGAGCTGAAAAAATTACGAAGGATAAGAATAGTTAAGAGAAAAATCGAAAAATTTGCTGTCACCGTTATTTGCCGAATTTCAGCTTATCAGACTTGGCTTTACCTTGTACAACGTTTTTTCTTGCGGTGAGAGAAATGCGAGTGAGGAGTTCCAGCAAAGTGGCGATCAAAGAGCAAGAAACGACCGACTATTTCACCATTCAAAAGCACCGACTGAGGAAAACTATGTTCTAGGAATGCGTATAGAAGTTTTTAAGAATATTGTGCACGTTCCAGAAGAGTAAAGGAATGCTGAAATACTGCTGTTACTTAATCAAGGAACTACTCCAAAGAGTCCTGTATCGTCACCGGCACCACCTGCTATTACCTAATGGAATGCCATTCTGTGGTGTCTGCTACATGGTTAGCAGAGAGGATCTTGCCCGCGATGCTTTCCAGCAAACAGCGGCTTCTCGAAACGGAGGGGTCCCGCCATATGGAGGAGCCACACCGTGGTCTGTGCCAGTGCGATGTGGTTTCTATGGCCGAAGATGATTGTCAGGTTAGTGGTAATGATAAAAGGGTAGTCAAAATAGCATCTACATAAATTTTCCTCATTGCAGACTTTGCAATGATATCAATGTAATTCTTTGCTCCGTAAGATAGAGTAAATGGTCAACTCAAAAGTCTTCACACTCCCAGAAGACCTTCGGCAATAGTATCTATTCGATTTTTTGTTCTGTGAAATGAAATAAACTGATGAGCTCAGAGTCCAAAAGATTATTTCTAACACCTCAATAGAGCAGTTTTAGCGATAGTATTCCTTTAATAATATAGGAAGGCGCTGCAGTTACTGCCGTTGAGTACAAACTGGTGGCATTTGAAAAAGAAGGGTTACACTTTGAAAAATCGTTGAAAGCAAAACAACCACTTTGGTCATCATATTAGGAAATGATTTTGCCACCTCGATTGTTTTACCATCAACAGTATGTGAACCTAATCAATCGAAGTAATTTAGTGGAAGCTTAGGGCGGAGGTGGTGTAGTGCAAGTAAAGCGCCTCACACACGCATGGTCATGGATTCCAGTCCTGGATAGATATCCGCTTTCCACCGTCCATCCCTCCAGATGGGTTGATTGGTACCGGACTCGTATGGGAGGTCAAAAGCATTGACTTGTATATCGGCTAGCTACCGCACTCCGTCGTATGAGCCACATAAGCATTCAATAGACCACTACGATTCTGAATGTAAAACGAATGCGTGGGCGCATCCTTCTGGCAGGATCGAATCACGCCCCTAAACATTATTCTTCATCCTTGGTGGGACTATTTTCGATATAATCAACTGCGCTTATAATTTGCGGAGGAAGGTTTGACGCAATTTTCGCTCCGATGGTGACAACAAAGAGGCATCAAAACCGCTAGCGAGAGCAATATGGATGTCAAAATGAAGTCAATTTTTGACTACAGAGTGGTAAACCTGTCGATTTTTGGGTTACATGGGGAATAGGTCTAGCTTAGCTGATATATAATAGTAGGCATCCAAAACTTGATTTGATAAGATAAATTCCAGGATTTGCTTGTGTACGACATCGTGCCACTAGAAGAGGATCCTCGAGCTTCCACACTGCTGCAAGCTCCAAACAACGAGAGTGCACAGGATGCTGTTATGTCTTACATTCGTTGCCTTTGGAAACGTCTATACAGACGCCTTATTAGACGCTCAAGGCGAGTGTTCTTACAGAATAAGTGTAAGAAAGCTTAGCAAAGTGTACAATGGTTTCTCGATCCCTCTACTTTACAATCTTTATCAACGTGAAAAAAGGGTCCGGCAGTGCGATTCCCTTCTCACCCGGCGAATCAATCCTCCTTCCGAAAAAAGAAGCCACGCGTCATTGACGGCGGTCATTCATGCCGACTCCACTTCGCAGAATTCCTCACCCCCGTAATGCCGAATATCGAGCACACCGAATGAACTGTGGTAGTACAATTCTTGTAGAAATAAAGTCTGGCCGCTCAACCTACGAAGAAAATGTACATGTAGAACGGACAGGTTTGCGATGCTCTTTTCACTCTGTGCGGAGCAAGCATCTCAGAATGGTTGTCGAGCTGTCTGTATCATGATCGGGTAGCCAACATAGTGAGGGTCCTCTCTCCGAAGCTTTCTGACCCACTGACGACACCTTGACGCGCATGCGCGTCAGGCCTTGCACACCGCGAGGGACCGAGTGACGCGCAAGCGCAAGCTTTTGTCACCACTCCTTTTTTGCGAGATCGCAACTTTCTGGAATTTTTCTGTGTTTCTTTAATAGACAAAACATTAAGGCTCCTACAAACAACGTGGTCCATGATCGAAGCAAATATGGTTTATTCCAGCAAAGATTTTCCAAACCCTGTTTAAGTGTCACCTAAAACTGAACTTTGACTTCTTTTTCAGAACAAACACATAAATAAATCATAGAAACAATCATAACTAATTAGTAACAAAGCACAATAACTTCAGGTGATTACGTTTCTACGCGACTAGACTTGTTTTTTTTATTGAAACAATCAATCCAGAATAATTTCCTGAACCTACTACACTGTGTGGTGACCCTTTTTGTTTTTTTTCGATGCCCTAGCAAATCCTTGCTCTTTGGACATTGCTGCGTAACACTCTACGCTCCTCGTTCTGTTGATTCCTTTTAGACCTCTAGGTATCTCTTCCAACACATGTCGCATGGTGTGACAAGGATGACTCGAAGTGTAGCCATAATCAACATTTAGCAACGATTGGACCACTTCCAGTTTGAAGCCATTAATCCTGATATTCTTCGCCACATCTTTGTACAGCTTTCAAGCGTTTACAGCTCCAGCCATTTTATAGGTGTTGCTTTCGAGGTGTTCCTTGTCGTTGATGTTATAAGAATTTGCAATTGTCCAGGCGACTATGTGGCGCACGACTTGTCTGCGCTTGTCTTAGCGAGGCAGTGAAAATTCACACATTCCAAGTTTCACTAATAGCAAGCAAAATTTCTTGCAATCCCCAGTTTTCCCTTTCCTACAGCCTTCTAGGCCTCCAGTTGGCAATATCCTGTATTTGCTTCACAAGTGCATCAAGAATGTTTCTATATCGCTAAGAGGGAGCAGACAAGCAGAGCACCACCCTGTCGACTACTCTTTTCATTCACCAACATAATACACTTGTGATGTTGTCTCTCAGCCTTGGCTTCCAAAAAGTGCACCTCGTGGGACATCTTGACGCGCATGCGCGTCAAGCTGGCTGCGCCCGCCAAAACGCTCATGTCCCACGCGGCCGAAAAATCCAAAACACGCGCTGTCGTCAATGAGCTAAAATTGAATTCACGAACAGAGGAGCATCTATGATATTTTTAAGGAAATAGTGGAAAAAAGTTCGCGTTCACATGCTGTACTTCATGCTGTGAGATACCACTCAATCTTGGACTAATTTCTCGATACTCGAAGAAAACTCACAGGGAAAGTCCGGTGACCCTAGAAACGACGTAAGCCGACGAAGATCAGAACTTCGAGGGCACAGGGAGTCAAGGATTAGTTTGGTAGTACAATGCATGTGTTACCCCTTGGACCAAGGCGTTTATTACTCTTCAACATCATTTCAAACTCGATCGATTAACTCTCGGCTAGCATCCTCGTCCACTCTCCGCCAGAGCTCTAGTATAAAAGGCTGTGCAGTTATCATCCTGGCATTACAACTAGTGTTCTGTTGCTGCACTTGTTTATATGAAGTCATGTTCACGGCACATAGAACTCAATTACGGAACCTTTATATATGTAATATATTTTGGAAACGAGGTTCTGATTTGAGATATAACGAGAAAGTTTTTGAGGAAAGTGATATCATAAGTTTAAATATGCCAGAATAGTTACTAACCCCAAACTGTAGTAATAATGATAACTCATCGTCAATAGACAAACGACGACGATCAAGAGCTTCTGTAGAGGGGTCAAGACACCACTAATCAAGAAAAGATATATCTCACTCAGCAATACGAGGGAACATGCAAAATGATTGCGAAACAGTGAAGAAGAAATAACGAATGGCTCAAGGAGAGTAGGGAAGTGGGCTATAAATGAGATGGCAAGAAAATCGTAGTGATGCGAAACGCTGAATAAACTTGCGCTATAAGTGACTACGAAATTTTCCAGTGGAAAGCGCAAGTGCTCCCTGACCTACGTATAGCACACGCGACCCAGTCTGACCTCTGGTCTCAAGACTATGAAAGGCTGTCAAGCACTCGCCGTCAATCACTCAATCACCTTTCTGCTCACAAGTGACCTCTTTTTTACACATTTACTAACTGTCAACCTTGTTATTTTTGCTCACTTTTTTGTCTAGTTTATGGGTTCGCTTACCCATGTTTGAGGTAGATTTACTAGTCTAGTTGTGTCGTTCTCAACCGCAGGATTACCTCGTTGGCATAATATTGATAAGGTGAGCAGATGTGAGAGGAGAACGCATGTCGTGGTTGTTCCACTCCACGAGCTACTGCTGAGTGGAATTGAGAGGATCGTTCAAGTTTGCCCATCAGTTTGCATCAGTTCTCTTTCTTACTATTTAACTCACACTGAAGATGAACACCTATTCTATTCGTATTGGATGTTTCGTAACCTATTCCATTTCAAATTCAAATGCGTCTCGGATGGCCTACGACTACGGCAGGATTTGGCTCAAGACGGATATGGCGGGAAAGGTGGGTATAAAAGGCACCCAAGACAGATGGCTTCCATATCCCTTTTTTTCGATTGTTGGTAGTACTTTTATTAGCAGTTGTTTTGCTCATGTAAATGTATTTGGTTTAATTACCCAAGTTTGAGGTGAATAAAGCGCTGTGTTTTGGCTGTTGTCGTACCCATATCGAAATATCCGCGTGGCAATAAGGCGACACATGGTGCATCGGATGGACCAAGTGCAAAACGAACTCAGGTCCGCTTTTTAAGAATTTCAAGTGGAATTTTGGAATTCTTCAATTCTTCGTTTTTTTACACTTTTCAACAAGTGTAGTACAAGTTTATTACTTGACCCAGTAGTCAAGTGTAGGTTGGACTTGAAATCCAGTGAGGATAGGTTCAACGATTGATTAGTGGCCGAGTATTGATTGTCTGTGATCTACAATACCAATCAATTGGACCGAGATGATTGTTCAAATAACAACAGCCAAACGCCCCTTAACGCGCTTTTGCAACAAACTTGAACAAGTCTTGGAGCGCTATAAGGAGGAAAGCCTCGATTTCTTACAAGTAAACTTCTTACAAGTAAACACTGAAGATCTTTCAAGTAAGGTTAACCTAAGCAATTTTTGCCGCCTAGAAGAAGCAGTAGGGACGACAGAAACACTCAGTAGTCAAGTGGAAAAAGCTTTGAGTGAACTCCTCTCTCTGGAGGAAGGTGGTGAAGAGGCTGGTTTCAACGACATAGAGCAGTATGTCACTCGCGCAGAGGATTCCCTTGCGCTCGCGTTGGAATACGTAGCACGTTTGCAAGGTAGAATACAGGCACTAAAATCTCTTGAAACACTGAGACTACAACATACAGTTCAAAGCGCAGCACCCCATAACCTGATCCTTAATCAAGTACCCAAACGAGCCGAGCTTCCACCCCTCCCTCTCCCCAAGTTTACGGGCAGCATCTGGGATTTCGACAACTTTTGGGAGTTGTTTAATGCAAATGTCCACTCAAGGGACTTACCGGAGCTGTTCAAGTTTAACTACTTATTGAACGCCCTTGACGGGGAAGCTAGGGAATCTGTGAAGAAATTCCATGTTACTCCAGAGAACTACTCCAGAGCAGTAAACTTTCTTCAAGCTCGGTATGGCAACCCAGAAGAATTGATCCAAAAACTAATTGATCAGCTCGACCATTACAAGTTGCGCAGTGTGACCCTAAAAGACCAACGCACGCTTTTCGAACAAGTGCAAGTCACTGTGATGCAACTGAAACAAAAAGGAGAACACGTAGACACCCAAGTAATGGTCAAGAAAATTCTGGGCAAATTTCCTGCACATATCCAGAGAGGAGTGCTTAGGAAAAGGCGTCTTCTTCCACTAAATACGACATTTACGATGGAAGCACTATTTAATGCAATTGAAGACGTTTTGTCAGTGGAAGAAATGATGAACCTTTAATCAATGAATGAATGATGAATCATCAATCAATCCTCATATACGCCACAGACGACGACAATAAAGGAGACGAAGAAAAATTTCAACTCTAGGGAGGATCTATGTATGTTCTGTAAAGGCGAACATAAACCGTCTTTCTGTACAACGTATAAAACTCCGAGAGAAAGGGCAAAATACCTTCGGGACAACCGGCTTTGTCAACTGTGCGCTTCATCACAACACAACATCGGAGTGCGAACGCAAAAACTGCTACCGGTGTGAAGGACCTCACCACTCATCAGCTTGCTTCAAGACCTTGCCAGCAGCAAGAGCAGTACAGGAGAAACCCCAGCAATCACAAGTTGCGGATCCAAAGAAGACGGACAATAGGACGAAGAGAAATGTCAGAACGACTCAAAAAGACACTGGCGCCGAGATCTCATTCATTGACAGTGCATTAGCTGAGTAGCTCCAACTCCCAACGATTTCGGAGAGAACACTTCTTCTTCATACATTTGGCTCCAAGGAGATTCAGAAGGAAAGCTGCTGCACTGTGCAATTCCAAGTTCGAGATACTGAAGGGAAACATCACAAGCTAGAGCTAGTGACACATGAAGTGCTAACAAAACTAATGCGCTGCCTCTCACTACTTGAGGAGGACCTACAATTCATCAACTCTCTCAACCTCCCAATTTCATGTGGAAATAGGGAAAACAAATACAGCCTCTGATACTTCTCTGCTGTGATCAAGTATGGAAATTCTGGAGAACAGATCGGATGCCAGTCACCCTTCCATCTGGGCTTCATCTTCTGCCAACAAAGGCTGGAAACCTTATTACAGGCAGTCACCTACATCCTCAGCAAGTTCTAGAAATACAGACTTGCGAAGACGTTGAAAAGTGGGACAAATATTAGTCCTTAGAAGCACAAATCAATACCCTTTCGACAGGTGACGAAAATTCAACAGAAGAGGAACTGTGGACCACTACTGGACCCTTGAAAACGAGGGAACTCAAGAATTCAGTGGACCTCTGCAAGTTGAAAAAGCTGATACCGACAGACAAGTTTGGGACAAGTTTAACGAGACAATAGAACGCCGGGAAGATGGCTACTACGTACGTCTTCCATGGAAAGACAACGGCCTTCTCCTGCCCGACAACAAAGCTATAGCTCTACGACGACTGGTCAACACTTGGAACGCACTGCAGCGGAATCCAGAGCTGCCCCAGAGGTATAACAACGTTTTCGAAGAACAACTACGACTGAAGATTGTAGAAGACGTTCCAAAACAGGCCAAAGCAACCGGTTTGGTAGTCCACTATATACCGCACCAAGCAGTGCTTACTCCGAGCAAGTTAACAACAAAGCTGAGGATCGTTTTCGACGCCTCAGCTCATTATAAAGGGAGTCCTTCGTTGAATGAAGTTCTTCATCGTGGTCCTGTGATTCTTCCGCCCCTTTTCGGTATTCTGTTACGCTTCCGAATTGGGACAATAGGCATCATATCCGATGTCGAAAAAGCGTATCTGCAAGTACGCTTGCACGAGAGTGATAGAGACGCAACAAGATGCCTCTGGTTGCATGATTACGAGAAGCCGCCTACCCTGGAAAACATCCGGACACTTCGTTTCACGCGAGTTACCTTCGGACTCAATAGTTCATCATTTTTGTTGGCGGCTACAACACACTACCACTTGAATTCATATACGAACGACAAGATGCTCGTGGAGGAAATCAAGAACAATTTGTATGTAGATAACCTGCTCTTAACGGCCAACTCCCTCGAAGAAGCAAGATACAAGTACAAGCAAGTTAAACAGATGTTCGGCGATTTGTCTATGAACCTACGGGAGTTCGTCTCCAATGATTCTGCTCTCTTGAGCAATATGGCCACGGCAGACAAGTCTAAGGATAGAAATCCCAAGGTTCTAGGGATCCGATGGAACTCTACCGTCGATAACTTTCAGTTAGCATGTACCGTTGAAGTGGAAGAACCAGTGACCAAAAGAACGGTAGCAAGTTCAGTTACCTCAATCTACGATCCATTAGGGTGGATTACTCCGTTAACGCACAAAGCCAAGGTATTCATCCAGTCGCTGTGGAAAGCCAATTATATGTGGGACGAAAAGCTACCAGAGACAAGAGTGAATGAGTGGAAAGATGTAGTAGAGTCTATACATGGTTTTCGCAGAGACCTTCCTCGAATGATATCCGAAAGAGCGGATCAGCAACTTCTTGTAGCATTCGCAGACGCAAGTTTAGAAGGTATGGCAACATGAGCATACTTATGCGACGATCGTTCTACATGTTCGCTGATGGCGCGAGAAAAGCTGCCTTCGATACGGTCTTCAATGACTGTACCCAAAATGGAGTTGAATGCATTGACGTTGGCAATGCGACTAGTCAATGCCCTCATCACTCAAATTCAAACAGTAATATGTCTTCGGCAAATCTATGTTTATTCTGACTCCGAAATCGTACTGAACTGGCTCAAGGATTCAGGGAGAAAGGAGAAAGGAGTCTTAATCAAACACCGTCTCACCGAAATCAGGAATATATACGAACACTTGAAGTCAAGGGGAGTTCAAGTCTATTTCATGTTCGTTCCATCGGGTCAAAACCCTGCTGACTGTGCTACTCGTGGCCTACATAAGGACGACCTTGAAAACCACTTCTGGTGGAATGGTCCGTCTTTTCTACATATTCCTACTTCAGAACTGCTGGAACTTAAAAACACCAGCGTCTCTTGCTTTCTGGGTCATGAACGATACGAAGAGAGAGAGGAGCTCTTTGAAATCGGTTTGGCAGCCACGAGTTATCCAACTTCAAAAGAGCACGCAGAGGAACTCATTTCAAGTAGACAAGCAATAACGCTCACAAAAGCAAAAAGAATTTTGGCATACGTTCTACGATTTGTACGGGTCATAGTTCAGCGACTCAGTATTAAGGATCCAGGCCACGTTAATATCTCGACCCCGCTCAAAGAATGTTTGAAGCTCACTACAGACGCACTAACGGGGAGAGAGGTCAAGTAGGCGGAAAAAGTTCTAATTCGTCATCATCAGCGATCATGGATCAAGCCAGGAATACTCCAAAAACTCTGTCATTTGAATGCGAAGAAAGATAGCGAGGGCATTATGCGATGTTTCGGCCGGTTAGGAAAAAGCAAAATGGAAGAAGAAGCGAAATACCTCAGCTTAATTTTGCAAAAGACCCTTTTGGCTGAACTCATCATACAAGAGGCTCATCTCAGTGGTCATCCAGGAGTGAACCACACTATGTCTATTACACGACAAAAGTTCTGGATCCCACAACTGCGTTCACAAGTTGCAAGACAAGTAAGAAAGTGCATAGTTTGTCAGAAACTCAACAACTTGCCGTGCAAGTACCCCGATCAGCCAAGCCTTCCGGCAGAACGTGTCGTTCAGTCACGTCCATTTCAGCATGTGCGATTAGACTACTTTGGTCCACTCACAATCATTGTTCCAACAAAGGACAAAGAAAAGTGTTATGGAGTCATAATTACCTGTATGGTAACAAGTCTAATTCACCTGGACATCGTTTCTAACCAGTCGACAAGCGCCTTTCTCCAGATGCTTCGTAGATTTTTCGCACGGAGAGGCGTTCCTTCCTCCATCACCAGCGATAACTCACCGACATTCCTGTTGGGCGAAACGATCCTCAAGGAATGTTTGACTGCATCGCAAAAGGACCCTGCAGTGGCCCGGGAGATTAGCGATAAGGAGATTGATTGGCGACATATAACCCCATATGCTCCCTGGCAAGGAGGTTTTTATGAAAGGTTAATCAAGTCAGTCAAGTACTCTCTTTACAAAACGCTAGGAAAGACCATACTCTCCTTCGAAGAGCCATCGACGGTGATCGTGGAAATAGAAGCACTGCTCAATACCCGACCGCTTCTCTATTCCGACTCTAGTTTCGATCGAGAAAGCATTTTAAGACCGATCGATTTCATCCAAAGGGAACTACAAGTGCATTTCCCCTTCGAATCGCTCGACAACGAACTGGAAGACTCTTCCTACGCGCCACCTTCCGACATTCCAGTGATTCACACAAAAATTCAAGCAATCCAGGCGTTACAGAGCTCGTGCAAGTTAACCGAAAGGTTCTGGCGAGACTGACACACTCAGTACCTCACTGCTCTGAGAGAAAAACATCAGACTAAAGTTGGAAGCAAAAGAGCTGGAGCATTAGTACCGAAAGTCGGGAGCCTCGTCTTGATTTGCGATGAGGTTCAACCTCGGCACGTGTGGCGGATGAGGAGAATTAGCGTCCTACCGAAGAATCGAGACGGGGTAATCAGAGAAGCAGTTACAACATTGCCTTCGCACAAACGAATAAGAAGGCCTCTAAATTTGTTGGTACCATTGGAGTTAGAGGACACCACTGAAGACTACAGTCACGATGTTCAAGACGCATGTCACGGAGAGATGCAAGAAGAAGCCGACATCCCACAAGAAGAACAACAAGTTGTGCAGCCTACGCATGGCTATCATTTGCGACCACGCTCGCAGAATATCAAAGAACACCGAAAAACAGCAACAGGTGTCGGATTCGTCTCAGTTTCAAGCTTACTATTCATCCTGGCACTAGGCTTCTCCGTCGTGACAACCACTGCAGATTTACCGGATTCGGGAAATTCGGGCTCGAATACATGTTACCGCACTTGTTTGGTACAAAGGTTACGAGAAAGTATGGAAATAGAGTCTGTTCAGTCTGTCAAAAACAAAATACAACCTCAAGTTCCTACATATCAGCAAGAAAAATATTCGAACCCTATAAAATACAAAAAAGATAGATTCAAATCCGGTGTCAAGAAAACTACGTTGCATTTCTAAATGTTTCAAGTATGCGAGACGCCTCAATTTCGGCAAGTTCAATCCTAGTTCAGTTCAATTCGTTAGTTGGGTTCATTGTTTTCCTATCGTTTGAACTCAAACATTGGAAAAGATCCTTGCGGGCAACAGCTCAACCATTTTATAAATGCTTATGCTTGCGCAGCTTTCACAGGCCAACTACCGTTTCAAGTATAAGTTCAGGCGCCACAAAAATTTCTGAGGTATGGCTTAACACCGCGACCCGCGTTCACAGACCCAGTAGGAAGCATGAGCAAGAAACAGCCTCACTGTATTTCAAGTTCAATGATTTGTGTAAACAAAGCACAAATGCCTTCAAGTACGCAAAGGTTGGCCATACGCGATATCGATGGAGATGCTGCATACCTCAGCAGACTACTTGTGAGATCACACCCAAACGCTGAACATCTCGAAACCGAACTCGAAAAATGCTTTAATGATATACGACGTCATATTACTGTGTCGCGTGCTGTTCGTAATCATTTTAAATTCATGCAGTCCGATGACCCCTCTAGAAAGGCCGGGGCGGGGGAGAAAGTCATCCCTCTTACAGATGTCAGACACTCGGCTAGCACCGTAAAGGAAGTTCTTCTGCGAGTTGGAACGCGATACGTACTCACCGAAAGGATCTACGCCCTTCAAGCAAGTTCAGCAAGAGTTTCCGCGAAGCGCTATGAAGAATGGCTGGCAAAGGATGGAGGGTCGCACAACATAGGACCCATCAATATGACGATAGAGACGGAATTGCGTCCTCTTATACAAGTGATCAAACAGACGGAACACCTCCTAGTGGAAGCCAAAAAGGATCTCAAAAAGGAAAGTCCTAAAGACTACCCAAGGGAAATGGAGAATTTTAACAAGTTGCAGCAGCTTCTGAAGGAACAGACCGAAGAAATCAGGACCGTTAGAACCAAGTTGTCGTCATTGGAAAACTGTGTGACGAACGGAGACCAGCATGTAGAGCAAGAAAAAGAACAAGATCAAGCTGAGAGCCTTCCGAGTCAAGAAAAGGATCGGGAATTGACGGATGACGAACATCTCTCCAAGTTGATTGAAGAGACAAAGGATGAAGGTGGTCCTGTTAGTGTTGTGGTACAGTGTATTTCGAAGCGTACTACGCACACAAGGGAATTCGAGAATCAACGACGCTGGATAGAATCAATGGAGTATGCGTTGAAGAGATTCCCGTATCGCAAGTTGGCCGCCTACTCGGACGGTGTGGAGCCTCAACGCCCTTGTGTTTCCTGCGGAGCGCAATCAGCTCATTTTTCAGACTCATGTCCCATTGTCCACGATGCTCGTACACGGAACCAGATCGTCCATGATAGCAAGTTATGCCGCCTTTGCTTGTAGCAATGTGGAAACAGGTGTGGCCTGAAGAATAGGGAATGCTGGTACTGTGTCAGGGTCTACAACACACCCTTCGAAGACCTCGTCCCCAGAGATGGGCATCACAAAGCATTGTGTCCGATTCCTGAGGCTAAAGAGCAGATGCACAGACGGCTTGAAGATGCTCTCCGCGAATGGCAGGGAATGGAACGTGGCAACAGATGGGGTGGCCGGGAATGTCGTGGATGGTCCACTCCACGAGCTACTGCTGAGTGGAATTGAGAGGATCGTTCAAGTTTGCCCATCAGTTTGCATCAGTTCTCTTTCTTACTATTATATTTAACTCACACTGAAGATGAACACCTATTCTATTCGTACTGGATGTTTCGTAACCTATTCCATTTCAAATTCAAATGCGTCTCGGATGGCCCGATGAACTACGGCAGGATTTGGCGCAAGACGGATTTGGCGGGAAAGGAGGGTATAAAAGGCACCCAAGACAAATGGCTTCCATATCCCTTTTTCGATTGTTGGTAGTACTTTTATTAACAGTTACTTTGCTCATATATATGTATTTGGTTTAATTACCCAAGTTTGAGGTGAATAAAGCGCTGTGTTTTGGCTGTTGTCGTACCCATATCGAAATATCCGCGTGGCAATAAGGCGACACAACGCACGAGTACTGGGCATGGTGCATCGCAAATCAATCAAGAGCTCAGGTAAAGAGCTGAAACTGCTTGATTGATTGAATTGATTATTGAGCCGATTCTAATCGGTTAAGCTAAATTCTAAGCCAAGTTGCCAAGTATAAAGTAAATCACCAGGCCAAACGTAATACAACCAGTCACTAGGTGACATACTAAATCGCAAGATCAAGTCGAGTCGAAGACAACGTAAAATACAATAGCGACATGAACAGAGTCCTGCTCCTACTGACCATTCCCGCTTCTACTGACCTCCTTTGTTGCCGCTTACTAATTCTTATAGTGAAACTCGCTTGGATTTTTCTGATTGATTCTATTGGTTAGCCTTCGCTATTCAACAGCAATATACTCGCTCCCTCTTGTGGTTTGGGATCCTATTTTACTTAAGCCACCATTACAGGTGCATCGGTTCGCAATATTTTTCTCAATTGTGTCATGAATACCCCACCGACTCCGCTTCGGGGGGAAAACACAGGATGGACCTTTCCACTCTTGTCGACGTAGATTCTAACCGTGCGAGCGATATGTTAGTTAGCGAACCCTCGCTCCTACTCCATTTAAGAACATGTTGCGGTTTTCTATTCTGATTGAAAGCTCAGATAAGTACAGCTTCGACCAAGAACAAAAGATTGGTTGAAGAAAACAAGTCTAAGCGGTAGAAGATGGTGGTCAAGCAGCATATAAAAGACCGACACATGCAAACAGCATTTCTGACTGCTTTTCTATCATTTGATTGTTGTCTTTTTAACTAGGTTGATTATGTTTGATAATGTTATATTTGTCATTGATGGAATTTCCGCCCGTACTATTACATTGCATTGGAATTCGTAGTTTATGGTTTATTACGTAAGTTTGAGGTTGAGACCAATGAATGGTCGATTGTGGCATTCGCTCATGACAGTAGAAATCAACCCGCGTGGCGGAACTGTTCTAGAGCTTGAGTATTATAAGCATCTTGAGTAGAGCATCATATTTGTTCCCATCGAAGCAAAATCATTGCTCAATTTCAATTTACACCAGTACCTTGTGAACTTTTGGCTTAGGCAGGAGAGGCATGGAGTATGGCTCAAATTATTGGAGAATTTGGTATTTGATCATTTTGACAGAAAGTTGAGTAAAAAAGTAAAGTAGTCTATGCATCAGTGAAGAGAACGATCCTCGACTCAGCAGCTCAGCACGAATTCATGGAAAAGAGGTTTCCGGTTATGGACGATCATGAAGGTATGGTTCCATCGTAGAGAAAATGTCAAAGTACCTGCAATAAAATTCCCTCACACCTGATTCTGTATCGATCCCATTCATTGAAAAAATTCTAATCCTATAATAGCTTCTATGGAGCATATTTCCAAGATGGGCCGCCTATCATGGACGTAGAAATCCCATCTCGATCTTTATGAATGAGAAATCACCATCGATGATTGCAATCCTTTGAATTGGTAATCTAAAGAAAAGCCTCCTCACAACGTCCGCCAGAACTCCAGGCCTGTAACAATGACATCAAATTGCTCGAGGCTTCTCGAGAAAATTCTCAAAAAGCTAATTGTGGACTGTTTGGGAAAATATGGAGTCGTAACATCTAAGCAGCATGATTCCCATGAAGAAAGATCCACTGTTTTTCCACGGTTCATTATCTCAGTGAATGGACAAAGTGGCTGGACGAAGCGTTAGCATGGATGTGATGTATATAGACTATTGTAAAGCTTCTGATAAGGTCTTCGTAAGAAGTCATTGTGCGCAATGAGCATGGATGGAATTCATCCGCGACTCCTTGATGATTTGATTTCGCCGGGCAAGGATTATCCATTCGTATGAACTCTGCCTTTTCACTGCCCTTTTAAGCGTACAGCGGCGTTCTTCAGCATGGGGTTCTTCAACCGTCTTGTCCAAAACTTACTTGCATTACCTTATTACGTGGTTGAGCGGAGTAACTTGGGCGTTCGCAGTGGTAGGCGACCTAATAAGCGTCACGACTATTAAATTCATAATGCACGTCGAACAAACATTCGTTCTTCGTTTTCTCGTCTCGTCTCGGATTCGTCTCAATCTTGACGCTCATAGTGACAAGGTTGAAAAAGGCAACGCTTGCCAGGTACGACTTAAGGACTTAACTCGTCTACGACTAGTGCTCCAGTGTTATGGCGCGTTTACAAGAGATCTGTGCCAAAATATGGCACTCCAGTGTTCAATTCACACAATTCAGAACAATTAAGACTTTAGAATCAGTGCAGAACAGTTTCACGAAGACATTATTGATGAGTTTTTGGTTTCATACATGACTCCATAGACTACTTCTAGCGAAATCGCAAACAAAAACTTTTGCTTGGCCTCATTGCAGTCGAGACGGAAGTCGATGCAGTGCGGAAGGAATGAATTGTTATCACTCATCAGGGAAAAGCAAGCATGGATCTAAATTAAGTTTTGACTCTGAGACCCTCTATCATCAGGCGGTAGCTTAAAATCGGATGTGAGTAAAGCTAGACTGAATGGTCGGCGTCATTTTTTCACACACAGAGTGGCTCCCCTATTCGCTGAATTTTTGTGGAAAGTGACAACCTTCAGTATTGCCTCACGTTGGCTACAAAAAATACGATAAGCAGTTGCTTGGTTGTTTGAGCCCGCGAGTACTTGTTCCCTGATTCTTCTCTCAGTCGGCATTTTTCTTTTTTCGTATCTCTTCACTTGTCATGATTCAATTATGGGTTTGTTTCTTTCGTTGTGATGCTTTGCAACGTTGCACAGAAATTGCAGGGTTTATGATGATTCTCTTTGGTGTAACTTCAGAGACGACTAGTGTAGTACTTTATTGGAGTTGATACAAAGAATGGACCATGCTCAACGGAATACTTTTTAATACACGACGATATATCACATGATATATCACATGTTGAATGTATCACATACACTGTAGAATGAGTGGCTCTGTCGTCTCGTTCGATCCATTGAAGTGCCTTTCGAACCATAACTTCATCGTTAATATCTCTTGTGCGTTGCACTTCTTCATTGTATACTTCATTGGTAATTTCTTGTGGAATTTCACATCAGAAATTTTCACTAATTGCTTTCGTCACTTAATCGTTGGCAATCCCTTTTGATCTAGTTCGCATTTGACTAGTGTGTCTTCTTCACAAATGTCCATCTTCCGTTAGCGAGTCGTATAATACTCGTCCATAACGTTTTTTCACGTGGGTAGGAATCCATTCTTTTTGCACAGGACTATAGTTCCGATGATAGGCTGGCTCTACTATATGGTTCGATCTTTCACGTGTTCTGCAGTGATGATTGAATTACCTCTCCACTCTTGTCTTGAGTGGTCCCTTTCCATTTCTCATTGTTTTCATCAGAAACGTCAAGGTTGTCTGTATCTGAAGTCCAAGAAATAACTCTGCTGGAGAAACGTGTGTGAAAGTTGTGGTAGACGGCGTCCTTCGATAGCACTTAAGAAACTCGGCGAATAGTTCTGAATTTCCTTCTCCCTTCGATTTGAGAAAGTATCGGTCTTTCAGAGTATCAACGAAAGGCTCTGCTTGTCCGTTTGATTGCAGATGGAGGGTGACGAGCGACTATGTCCTATGCCTTGTTTCTCGCAAAACTCTTGGAACACTTTTGATGTGAACTGTACTTCATTGTCTGACACAATAAATGGGAGTGGGTAAAAAAGGATACTACCGTTCGCCTCGCTTTTCACGTTGCCATCGCGTTGTCCCAGAAGACCATCGGAAGGGAGCCTTTCAATTTTGACACTATAACGGAGCATTTTGCTCTTCTTCTATCCGCACCCTATACATGAACCTAGCTGTACCTCCCAACCGGCAAGAAGTTTCGTTCGAGTTCCGTATCCTAGTCATAATACTTCACGGTTAGTCATAATACTTCACGTTTCGGAATTACTTCTCCTGTTTTCTCGATATACTGGCTGAAACGCTAGCACAAAAAACGTAGTAACCTCCGACAGTAATAGATATCGTGTCATGGCAAAATTCGTGATGATGAGAGCCTCACAAAGTGCTTCAAAGACGTCCGCAGTCCATAAAAGACATCCTTCCTCCCTTCCATCGTGAGATGACAACTTGATGATTGAATTCAACTCAGACTTTCATGAAGATAAGTTTTCACTCAGCTTACTGTTCTTCTCATCAGCTGAGATGGGAGGAAAGATTTCAGATGTCAGCATCCATCATTCTCATTGCAATACAACACTAACACCTCTGCTCAGTATAGTCTCTGGAAAGAGATGAAATACTGTAGAGCATTCCTTCAGATCAACAGTTCTCAAAATCAATGGCTCGTTTTATTGAGGAGAAAACAGGCCAGTGCAGAGAAGCCACCATCAAGTTTTTGTTAAAAGCAAACAATAAATAACGCGATCAGAAGAATGAAAATTTCTACCGGGTTCACATTTTGACCAGTGGCAAATCTGCATCTGACGTCTCTAGAATGGTTCTTTCTGTCTAAAGTCGCCACGACTCACCTTACCTATGAAATTTATTGTTATCACAGCCTTTTTTGATTACTTGCTCAGCAGTTAAACATTTGTCCTAGATTTTCCCAACACCGCCTGTCACTTTCTATGGCTCAAATTCATAAAGGCAAGAGAGAGATTATGGGTTTTCCCAACACCGCCTGTCACTTTCTATGGCTCAAATTCATAAAGGCAAGAGAGAGATGAATGTGGATATTCTTGAAATTCAACAAGTTGTTTATATCTGTTTTCATGACGTTAACCCTGTAGTCGCCTAAAATGTCTCTTAACTTTAATATGAGCTAATTAAATAAAATTTTCTTCACCAAGTTCTTCAAGCTGCTTTTTCAACCTGGGTGTGGAAGGTTCTTCTATAAAACCTTCAGCATACCTCGTACCTTCTTGGAATGTTGTGGTTCATTGAGAGGAATCGAAATGTATTTCCATCTTACGTATACAGAAACTATGCGGAGATCTAGGCTGCTGGTCTGATCATAGTCAAAATAAGAATTCTGCACGGGGAGCTCCTTCGACTTTCACGTCTTTTGTCTGCCGCAGCGTTTCCTAGGTAAGAGCAACTACGGTCACAACTACAATATTTACGTAGTACTAAGTGATGTCCTGAGTTGACGTATGCAAGCTCCACGAGCCACGGTATAAATCTGTATCAGAACGTGGTCTATCATTGCACATTCCGAAAAGCGTCGTATTGCTTTCTATCGTTTTTGATTTTCTCCATTGAATAAACTCATGATTTTGCTGCTCTCTGAGTGAAATTTATTTTCATCCAAATAAAAAAAAGCTTGTTAGAAAATTTCGGCAGATCAGTAAACGCTGGGTCATAATCTTCTTGCTGGTGGTCTTTTCAAAAATCATGACAACTGCATTCAATGTAATAAATAGATTACATACAATGTCACTGATGCAACACCCATTTAGCTTTTCATAGCGCTAATATGGAGTACTCCGTTCTTGTCTAGGTTGCTTTTCAACGTTTTCGGGTCGACGCCCTTCGGCAATTTGTAGCACCTGAAATACATGATTGATTACGGTCGGTCCTTAACGGTCCAGGAGCTACCGGAATTATCCCTATGGTAAGTTCATCTCCAAATTGTATCACCTCTAACATTGAATGGGCCAAAATTGATGATTAAAAATGTTCATCGATCAAGATGCCTTCGTAAATGTAAATGCTATAGTTGAGAAACTTCTTGCAATAAGAACATGATAGGTATGCAAGTTCGCAATTGGAGAAGTTCCTTATTACTCTCGAACAGTCGAGATTCGTTCTAATTACGTTCACATAAAGTGACAGTGAAACCCCAAACTGAAAGCGACTCTACTGTACTGAAGGAAGTTACATGGCAGACGTTATCAAGAAGGAATTGGGACTCCTTCTCTGACCCTATCATTGTAGGTTAAGAAAATCAGTGGTAGGAAGTTGTTTTTGCTCGTTTTAACCTTTGCACTTTCCACAAAAAAACTTTTCGGCCCTTTGCACATTGTGCAAGACTACCTCTTTTCTCACATTTGATCTGAACATTCCGATATCCTACTACCGTAGAACGCAGTGATGAATTTTCCTATTATAAAGCACATAAGTAATCCAACTTCAAGAATGAGATGGCATTTCTGGAAAAATAATACTAAGAAAGACAAGCTTGCAAGCCAATGAAACTTGGAGTCAGAACGTTAATATTTGGCCTCAAATCGTCTCACTCTTGATTCACTCTTTTAGCTACATGTTTTATCCTTTCGCTGATCCCATACACGAGCATCGAACCTCCCCCGAAAGGTACTCTTCCACTCAGACCACTCTAACTTGGGGGACGGTACGAACGTGCGTCCGAGAGTGCGCGCGGCAAATTGCGCGACGAAGTTCGTGACGATTTGTACGACTGCGGCGCCAACTTTCGGGGCACAAACTCGAAGTAGTGTAGTTTAGTAGGGTCAGATGGTCCTCCTGATCCACTCTATTTCAAATTTGGCCCCCAATGATAGGCGCCAAAGTCGTCCAAATAATTACGAACTTCGCCGCGCAACTTGCCGCGCGCATCCTCGGACGCACGTTCGTACACATACTCCTCTAACTTTTGCGCTTTTCGTCTGCACTTCCCGTTGTTTCACAACCCCAGACATTCCCAACTCAGTGACTACATATCTGACGAAATTATTTCACTCCACCAACATACCTTGTGATGCTTCTAGAGATGTTGAAAGTCTCGTCACCGCGTGCCTCGTGATCCATGTGAATCTCCAGTAGGTCACCAATAGTTTTCACCTGAAACTTCGTGAAAGTCACAAATGCTTTAATAGATCACCACAATCCCTCTTCAATCGAGTTGCTCACCGAGATCTCTTTTGGAGTGAACATTTTTGCGTCCAAATCAACTTCAAAATGCGAAGTATCATCAATCACCTGAACAGTGAGCATTTTGTTGTTAACCAGAGATACCGTAACTGATAATTGCTGACCTTAACAAAGTCATCGTTAGTCTGCAGAGGCCAGTCCCACTTATAGTCCTTATTATACTCGACAGGAATGCTCATAATCTCGACGTTGACTGAACTCTGAAACAGCTACCTTTTCTATTTGCTTGAACGATTTGGTAGAGGAACCAAATCGAAAGCCAGATAATCACTGTGATATCACATGAGCTATCAAAACTACAACGAAATTGTAAGGAATTACGAGGTCCGCGACATGGAATTGATGGTTTAGGCAATGGATGCTGTAAAATACGGGACTACGTTCCTGATCACGGTCGGTGTGAGCCGCTTTTATACCATTACTGAGGGCGTTACGCTTCGTACGTATCAGCGACGGCACATTTCTCTGAACAACAGGTATCAAAACACTCATGGACGAGAGAGTCTTATGACTCCGACTGTTCAAGACAGATCCCGAACGCGGCTGTTACTGGCCAAATACTAATGGGACAACAACCTGCGATTACTCTGATGACTAAGACTCAGAGTAGTACTCCTGAATGATAACGCATTTGAAAGAAGCCTGATACATCAACCTTAAGAACAGGTCCGACTTCTGGCAAAAATGTATGAAGAACTTTCGCGTTTAATTTTGTATACGTCTATTTATTTCAAACATGATGCTACCTCAGAGCTAGCAAAATGAATATCCAAAAGCATGCAGTATAATATGAGACGGAGATCCGAGAAATCAGTAGGTTTTGTAGGATACTATTCTGGTATTAAGTAAGGACACTTTCAGGAAGAAGCGACAAAGAGCTCAGAAAGTCTCAAAGAGCCCTGTAGAGAAGTTCGTTATCTGAACAATACAAATCCGTTTTTAGGGCGCTCGAATGAGTTTGCTTCGTAAAAAAGAGTCATTGCAAAATAGTGGTCCACTGAATAAGATTTGAGGCAGTGCAGTGGCAGCACCTCAGGATGAGTTGGACTTCGCTCTCCTTCCTGAACATTACTTTCTCTCTTTTTTCAATCCTTGTTAAGAATACCCAATTGAGGTGAATATGGATTGGTATTCATAACACATAACACAAATCACTGTCCCTGCCAACACACCCAACTCTCCCCAGGCTCTTCAAAGCTGAAAGCATCCTCTTTGGATAAATAAGTTGAATTTTCTGGATCAAAATTTTCCGTTCAATTCTAAGCCCAACCATTAGAAATAGAGGTCGACGTATAAGCCTCTTTTTCAAAAATGGAAGCAGTTTCTGAGTGGGGTGTAGATAGTGGAGCGACTCTTCCCTGAGTAATTACCAGTCTGAAATTTCGGTGTTGGGCTGTTACGGGTTGATGCTCAAGACGGCATGAGACCATTGAACAAGTTCGGAAAGAGTGTGAAAGAAATGTTTACCATTCACTCTCCTCAAATATCGAGCAGCTGGGGCTCTTGATACCAGTGATGCAATTAATTCCTCCGGTGATCGGTCTATTTGCGATCGTAGAGAGAGTCGCAAATTACTGAAATGTCAAGGACCTGCCTCAGAAATCTAGGCAAATGAAAGTTTTGGAGTAGAGGCTCCACTCTCGAAAAGAGTGGAAACTAAGTGTAGCCCGTCCGACAAGGTTATGCACAAACAAAAGCCAGTCGCTGAGGCGATTTATTTCCCCTTGGCACACGACTTGGGCCAACAACATGCTTGAGCCTTCCTTGAGCTGTTCAGCTTAGCTTATTTATAAAGCGCATTCATTAATGTGCTACACAAAACAGATGCAACTATGAAAATGCCATAGTACACTCTCTTTCAATTGACACCAACAAGTGAATTGAATTTTCGAACCATGTCTTTTTTCTATTTTCGAAATATAGTGGATGAAACGTATTCTTAGAACATTATCAGGAGCAGCTGCTTTTGTTTACTCACAGTGTGCTCTCAGACATCAGCCGTAGCCGAGATCCGCGGAGGTGCCAGCAACGATAATATCAGCAGGGAAATAGGCTAGGGGTCCACATTTTTTTGCTCCAAAACTCTAGAACTTGAAGATGATTGACCCCTAGCTTACCTATTGATTGGATTTTTCATCAACTCCTCTTGAACCTAGGGAAATATGAATAGGTTTACTGATTCTACATGCCCTAATCCTTTTTTCAATGGTGTTCTTATCACATTCCTTTGATCACATCTGGAAAAAATCAGACTACCATTTCATTCCAACAGCACTTTTCGAAATGGTCTGAACCACTTGATGGAAGCTGTTTAGTGGTCATAGACGACTCTCGACTTGATGAGGCAGTGAACCAACCGCTGCCCTGTGTTGCTACCTCCTTCCACCCGATTATGGAAAATTAGCTGGCAAAAAAATCAGAAAGAAAATTTTAGTGACCGCCTAGCGATTGTCATGGAGATTGTTCAGTAGGTACTGGGTTCAAAACATTCACTCGAATAATGCAGCCGAACAAGATCATCGCAGCTGTTGTTTGTTAACTGGCCAGGGTGATACACAGAAAACCGAAGGCGTAGCTCTTTCAAAAATATACATCAAAGCGTAGCCCCCGAAAAAAATGCTACGGCAAAGCCAATGCTTCCGAATTCTCGACAAACCATAGCTGATTATGAGCTTTAAGTCAGGTCTTTCCATTAGAACTTAGAATCATTCGGTGAGTGATGAAACTCGAATCCGACTTTAATTTCAGAGTTACCAAGTGCCTAAGTCCTTGTAAGACTCAGCGTTCTCGGCCTCTCTTTTTAACAAGATATCTCACCAAGGGGTGGAGGTGGTGTAGTGGCAAGTGGCGCACTATATCACACGCACGGTCAGGGGTTCGAATCCCGGATCGATGCCCGCCCAGGCCAACCAAGCCTTCCATCCCTCCGGGGTCGGTAAATTGGTACCAGACTCGTCTGGGAGGATAAAAGCACTGACTTGTATATCGGCTGGCCACCGCAAGTCATTGTATAGGCCACATACGCACTCATTACGCCACTACGATTCTGAATGGAAGTCGAGTGCGGGGGCGCATCCCTCAGACGGGATTGATTAACGCCAAGAACTTTATACTTTACTTTAACTTTATCACACCAAGAACGACTAGTCTATCGACTAAGGCTGCCGTAGATTTTTGATATTGCCGAAAGGATGGTCTTTGCAAAAGAACATCACCTGCAATGGCTGTATTTTCACCGTGAATTGTAACGCCCATAATCCTCTGAACGTAGCCTTCTGAACGAATCTAACTTTCTATGGATCTTTGGTTGGAACCATTTCGTTCATTTTTATCCGAAAGCTATCATAGGGCGTATACGTGTATGCAGCTTGAGCAATTGTCTTACTACCCCAGATGAGAAGAGAATGTTCCATCAGAAAGGTATTTACAAATGTTTTTACACCATGAAGCAGTGCTATGATATATTTTCTCACCACTGATGATGTTTTACAGCTCTATGGCATTTTCATGAGTTGATAGGGTTATACGTAACTGATACACCGCTGATACAAGCGCTTACCGTAACAATCCCAGAAAGTGTTTGCTCTGAGTAATTTCCTTCGGATCGTGACCTTAAGTCCGTGCCTCCCTGTTCCACTGTTTTACCTGTTCTTGACCTTTCGTATGCTCAATGCTAACGACTGGGCATTCCTTCACGGTTAATTACTTCTACCTGGCACAATGATGTCTGCAAGTTAAATAATGTACTATTAGTATTATCTCATATAGGGCATTACTTCCTATGCTAAAAATTGTGCTGTGACAGGAAATTTTGCACACCCTGTACTTGACTTGGGTGGGAAAGCTTAGGTAGGCGGCACGAGCAGTGCGTTGGTTTCATAAGCATCAAGATTTGGTATTTGATGACTTTTTTTTTATTTTCTGGCTCACTGAATACACAAGCAAACTTAAATAAAGCGAAAATCCTTTATGTTTACACGCTCATTTTTCAGGATTTTAAAAGTCAACGGGAGTGCAGAGACTAGTTTGCGATTTCGGGGGGCTCTCAATCCTTCAAACGGTTCTCAATCCACATATCCTCTATTTTAAAAGGAAACGGTTGTACCATGAGCGCATGTATTTCTTCCGTTGAGAAGGGAGTGATTGGAATAAGCAGAAACAAATTCACCAAAGAGTCAGGCGAAGTATAGCATGAACCGTCATGTTGGTCACCAGCTTATTACAGAACAACTCAAACGTCTCAAAGCACAATTCACGAAACTATAGAGGTACCGGTTCATATTGAAAAGCGAAAGTATAGGTTGGAAATAGTTCATCGGTAGTAAAAAAGAGAACTCGCCGATCACGAGAAAAATATGGCTCCATAAAAGTAGTGAAAATAGAAGCAGGGTGAGATTACCATAACGGAAATAATGTGGAAGGGGTATCAGGATGAGATTACGGTTGTTGCACATGCGCAAAGAGCTGACTACATCAAGCCAGAATTGCACGGAACTGCCTTTCGCTGTTGCTATGGGTCACGACAAGTTGTTTGAATTTCCTACATGGGTTTCCTTGCGATCGGTGGAGCCTCTACAGTGCCGGTGAGCTCGTTCGAGAATACACACGGTGAAATCTTCGAGCCTTTGCAAAGCCCTAACCGTTTTCCGCCCTGATAGTGCAAGATGTGGTGTACGCGGGGGCTCCAAATTCACCCTGTGGGGGAATCACAGAAACCATTTTCATCGTGAACACCACTTATTACGTGAAACCTCACGTTTCTATCGCTAGGCAGAGAAGTGTTGGGCCTCGGATTTGCTGACCTGTGCTGTATCGGTGTAGGCAAACGAATCTGAGTTTTGGTGTGAAGACTTTCGCCCAAGCCGAGAAAGGGGAGGGGCACCTTGCATGATAAGTTGGGATTGAACAGAAATTGACCGGCCTTCTGGAGGGAATTAGTAAAGGAAACAAAGACTTGTATCGTTTCCCATAACTATGTTTTCGAGGTTTTTATTCTAGTTGTGTGCGGTTTTTCCTAAGCCAGCTATTGTGAAAGATATTCAAAAAATATTTGTCATACTACTCAGCTGCATGGAATGGCTGAGCGTTTCCCCTACTTTCTGAGCGTCCTAGTCAACTATTGGCACCTTATCTGTTGAAAAATACACTTTCAAAATCCTCCAAAAAAGATCCGCTGATCTTCTGTCAACAGACGCCTATGCTTCAAAATGAACACTAGCAGGGCCTCGATCAGAAACTAAACGCGCCACCCATTCAAGGAGCGCGCGCGATACGGAGGATTGCTGCTTTATATAAGTAATGTAATGTCTACAAATGGTACATGGTAAATTCAAGTGAAAGCTCAAATCAATTGTTTTTGAGAAAGAAACCGGGTCAAATTGATCAGTACATCCTCAGAAACGACGCCGAGCTCTGCTTTTATCCTTCTTCTTTTTTTGGTTTCAAACAGAGTGGCTGATACGCAACTCATCGAATACCTCTACGTTGCCTCCGGAAGGTCTGTATGTGCTGAGTTGAAATGCGCAAAATTTCTTAATTCGAGAAGTGTAAGTTGGGATTGTAGTATCAGTATGCGTATATCAAGCTGGAGTTACAAAAAAACCCATTCTCCCCTTGAGGACAACTATGCTATGCACAGCGATTATTTGTTTGGATGCAAGGGAGTAACGCGAAACTTTTGGAATACGATATACTCACAACGGTCATGTGATCGGCAACGAAACTTATATTTGCGAAGCTGAAGAAGTGAAATGAAGCTGATAGGCAGAAATTGTTCAGCAGGGTATCTGGCCTAGTAACCACTCGATACGCTTATCTTTTGCCATAGCATAATGTGCTGTTCTTTGTGAGCACCACAGTGTTGTATTTCCAGTCTTGCTGTACCTCATTTGCGAAATTAGTCTCAATATGATGACGAGCAGTACTCACATTCTTTGCGTCGGTTCATCGCTACGCCCGTCCTTACATATCGTCCACCGCAGCTACCCCGAACGTCCTTTTTCTTGCAGATGTGAATCCTGTTGATTGTGAATGTGGTTGATCCATAAGAACACTACATATATGGGTATATAAGGCGTGGTGCTCCCTTCTGGTGTTACTAACTGAGAGTTATTTTCTTGAGACCACTCCCAACAATTTTATCTCTTGCAAAAAGTGAAGTGATGATACAAATCGCCACAATTGTTTGAGCAATTCGAGGAGGATCCTCAATAGAACGTGATTTATTTGCTCATCATCACGAGGCAACGTTGAATCAGCATTACCTTTATCAACCCCTTCATCCTAGAGCATCTCAGATATTCTAACCTCATTTATTAAACGAATTACACATTTATTACTGATTATTTTTATAACAGGAAGCCACTAAAGTGTTTATCTCTTCACATGTAGCAGTTGGAAGGAACATTTTCGCGAAAGAGCAATTCCGACCAACCCATTTTAGAACATCGGATACGCCATAAGAGGATGCGTAGTGTTCAACCTGCAAGATCGGTACCGCTTATGTAAATATTTGGTAACATATATTGCATAAAAGAATAAATCACTACTGAATCAGCGGCAAATTCATAAAATCACAGCCCTTTGAACCTACAAAATAGTCGAGGTTGTCGGAATCAAATATACCGTGCAAATGCGGAGTGGAACTATGCTAAAATTATCCTTTGAAAATTCTGTAGACGATTACGAAAAGACTTTATGCGAAAATTTGGAACATAGTCCACTCTGATTAGAGCTAGGCATTATTCTTCTGAATAAGCTTTTTCCGGGAGGACGCGCACGAAAAGACCTTGATCAGGTGCGAGTACTCTGAGGTAATTATGCAGTCCGCACATCGTTACCGATGGAGGAGTTCAAACTTTTGAACTGAACGGAATAGTGCAACTAAAAAAGTGAAGTTTCCTCAACAAGTGAGTTTTTTTGAAAGGAAAAGTTCTAACATCTAAACCAATGATTTTAGGAGCATTATTTACATGCGTGCGTAATAAGTGAACTCAATATATTTTTATTAAAAGTTCCTGGAAAATGAGTAAGAAACGGTTCAGTTCACATCTTATGAAATTTCTGCTTATCTGCGATATCAAACAACTTTACAGAAGCGATGTAGTTCTCTACAGCTGTTTCACAGTTTTTACAGGAGATCTAAATTATGAAGCTTGAGCTGCCCTTGCACGCCTAGACGAAGTAAAGATTTCCGAAAGCGGAAAGGGGCCTCCACTCAATTCACAAGATGGAAATGTCATTCAGAATTCTTTCTTAGAATTCAGAAAGAGCCAGAACTCCACGGAGGTACCAACTGCAGAGGGAAGAAAGGATATACAAAGAACTGGAAATGATGTTTTGTGAGGCTTTTCTTCACTTTGGACAGCAAGTAACTATCTCACATTTTTCTTGGTTCGATGATCTTCAACAGGAGGAACAAGTTGTCTTAATTCAAGACTAGATGTCCAGTTCCATAATTAAAGAAACTATCTGAATTCTTTACTCACGATGTTTAGGTTCTGTTCTGGGTTTTCTTACTGCTCAGAAAGTTGAGCAGATTTTTTCCCATGTTACATTTGATCAGAAATGTCTCATTTTATTGTATGTAATATTTTATTGTATTTACTGTACAAGAAGTCTGTAGAAGCAGCTCTTTTTCCACTACCATTGTTCTGATTACTTGATAAGTTTTGAGAAAAAAAAATTGATTGTGGTCACTTCGCGCCTAGATGCGAGCAAAGCTTAATTAGGTGCGACCGCACAATTATTCCAACACCCCCTATATTACTATACAGAATTATGGAGTATCTTACCCTACACATCCGACTTCTCAGCTTTCTTTTCATAGAGGGCCAGCACTCATCATAAGTTCATGGCATTGAAATGCGTTCACTGATAGCCGGGATGACAAAAAACGAAAACTTTCAAGGGACGTATCTTATTGCATGTATAGACATATGGCGACTTAAAGCTCAGCTTCTGCTGTTGAAGTCCTCAGACAGATAACTCGTAAGAATCTCGATAATGTTGACAAGCCTGAGAACATAAAAAATGTATTACCAGTGTACTAATGCGATGTCTTTCAATGAGGCTCGTCTCTTACTGAGTGATCTTTGGTGGTGAGGCTAAGTGGCGGTCGGGAATGAATGTTGAATGAAAGACTCCAGCACTGGCCCTGGCCCGCAAAAGCAGATGGTACAATAGATAAGCTTCTTGTTTCTGCCCGGTTCATACTTTTCGTCCCTGGATAGGCCTATTCAGACATCGTATGCAAATGAAAATAAGGTACATCGTTGCCTTCGACAAGGAGTCAGGAAAATCGGGCGTTGTTGCGCTTTCATGATGTTTGTCAAACCAAGGCGGTAACCGACTGGATTAATCAGAACGTTGAACGAGCACGAGAACTTGAGAACAGCAGTCAGTGCTCAAACCTCTCCACGGAAGCTCTGATTGAAATGGTATGTTTCGTGCACGTCGACGCAGAGTGTTCACTGGATTGCACTGGCTTACCTCGGGGCTGTTACTGGTGCTCGTTGAGCAAGTCGCCGATCAGCGGTCGGACGGACAGGTGACGTCCAGGTTAGAGCCGATGGACACTGTCATCGTTAGGAAAGAAAATTCTACGTTTACTCCAATCGCTTCTCGGCAATGAAGCAACTGAACATACGCTTCTGCTACCAATGTTAGAAACCGTTTTCCGATTGCAACAAAATATAGTAAGGACTATCTACGAAATTTCAAGCAAAGCGTTCGTTTTTCGGTCCGACATAAGCGGATAATTCCATTTTGCGAGCCTGTTTCAAAGCTATCAGTCAAAAGGACATGGCAAATACTTCAGAAGACAATAATTTCTTAGTGCTGCTACTAACTTGTTTGCAATGTGCTGGCGACAAAAGGAGCACTCGGCCAGACTTATCGCGAGGAATGTCCTGCATCTTCGAGATAGGGCTATGTCCTTCGCTGTTGCCTTTTTTCAAAAGCACCTGAAAATAATGAGTGAATGATAGTGAAGTAAAATTGAGTAGCACTGGTTTCAGGCTTTTGACTGATTCTATTTGTCTAACTCGAATAACTAACAATAAGCATATGCTCCGAATGGAGGACTTTGAAGTTCTGTAACATATAATATATATTTATATTATATACATATATAACCAGTAGGATCGTCCGGCTGAGCCTCGTTGCCTTCCCTCTTGTCACTAAATCGAAATTTGCGATTGACTCTCTACCTCTCTTTTTAGAACGAATGAATTAGTTTGATCATAGAATTCTCAAAGAGGAATACCCCTAGAACGAGATTACTTCGGTCTCGATCTGGGTGCCCACGTTTATTGCTAACGCTTCCGGAAACTTTATCTGCTGCCCCTCACTTTAACCCCCCCCCCCCACAAGCTTTCAGTTATTTCCCTCATCGGGCTTCATAGCGCAGTGAGTTAGTAATTATTAAACAAAAAGCTGGAGGTATACTTTTCAATGTTGTACAATGATACAAAACCACTATGATTAATTTGTCTGGCCCTTTCTATCTTCATGTATACTAATTATTTTGTTTGCATCTGTTATCGGAACAAACAAAATAATTGGTTTTTTTGGTCATTTTTCAGTGGTAATCATAATCCATCACCTGTGAGCCAAATTTCGTTCTTCATATATGATACTGACCGTGATTGGTCCATATCACTGCATCAAGTGATCATTTTTTGAAAACCTTTACTATAACCCCATCTTATCCTACAAAACTTGAGGAAATATTATAATAAGCTCACATTGCATATGCAAAAGAGTTTAAAGACTTTAACTTGAAATCTTCAATCAGCTTTCACAAGCTTTGGTCCTCTCTTATCTCCGATCCAGCCAGACTCATATCACACTCCGATGTAGCAATGCTACGCTGCCACACAAAAGGAGAAGCTTGATCTAGCGGCAATTATGAGCCCTTAGCAGCTGTCATCAGTTTCTGTGAGAAGTACAGAGGTCACCCACAAGGTCCAAGTTTCTACTGTTACCAGAGCTGCAAACTCAAAGACTCTTGTCTACCGCAACTCTTTACCGGTCCCCTGTTATCAGCTGTTATCAATTCCATCACCTACCATTAGTGTTCAAGCCATGCTACCTTTATCCCTCTCGGAATTGAATGCCTTAGGGTAAGAAGTCAATGAAGCACACACAATCAGGCACGATGTACATATATATTGAATAAACAACATACACCGACATATCCAAGTAAACACGATTAGCGACTTGAAAATCATGCATAATGAAAGAAATTTTTTAAATCCTCAATTCCCCCATCTCGGCAACATTTTCGCTCACCTTGTGTGCTTGCGGTGTTTCGAAGTCTTCCTCTGCTATGCTTTGCCCACCCATGTGAGCAGACCCAGAAGAAAGAATGTCATCCTGTGGTTGTGAAAGGCTTGTACTCTGAAATAGCTCACTTTTCAACAACAATGGAAAATTGTTTTACACCATTGGACCAGTTTTGTCCAGGAGCAAGAATTCTGCTCATCGACTTCGACTGATTTCAATCGGAGCCACAAAGCTCAGTGCTTATAGAAGAAGTCATTCAAGCAGTTTGAATTAAACATTTGCAGAGCAACCTCTGTTGTGTCGTGGAAGTTCTATCCACACGGGCTATCAGGTGAATTAGTCAAACGTGTCCTTATCTGCTGAGGAAAGAGGAAGGAAATTGTGCAAAGGATTAGATTACGTCCAGCAAAAAGAAGAAAATTTTAAGGTGTCGTAGGCGAGCGATAATCAACCACAGAAAATCCATTTCGAGGATTTCTTAGAATATACAATTTAGCACACCACCGTGATAGGACGGCACCAGAACCCGAAATCCTGCCTGGTGTGCGCACTGATCAAGCATGATTCAATAGGTAAAACGTTCTTGGATCATTGGTTTTGCGCGAAGGGAAAGGGATAAAGCCCTGCGGCATACTTTGGAAAAAAAGTGATGAGCTATGAAATCTCCAAGGTCATTGATTATTGATCGGCTTTGATCTCAACTGTTTTCAGGAGAAGAAAGGGCACAGCAATGGCCATTTCTTGAGTGAGCTTGAAGCTGCGGGACAACTCCATTGAGTGTAAAAAGTAGTGATTCGTTTTTCTTCTGAAACAAGTTAAGAAGTTCAATTCGTTACTCAGTAGTTCTGGTTTCTGTCAGTTAATTTTCTTTCAGGCTTTTTTTGATGAATCAAAATTTGTGAGTTCTGTAGCCCTTAGAAGTGAATTCGAATGTGCTCATCACCATTTTAACTCATGGATTCGTCCTGGAAGTCACAAAGAGTTTATATTAAGTGGGACTTGCAGTCCTACCGGCAGTTGCACTGTTCGAAAAATCATCAAGCGGAGAAGAACATACACGCTTTGGCACTAGTTGTATATCCACATCGTCGGGAATCTCGAAGCACTTGTACTTTCTCACTTTGAGAAAATTTGCCTTGTCGTGGCAATATGCCATTGCAAAGTAAGCAACAAGAGTAGCAATGAGTTTCATACCTTAATCTGGAATTGAAATTGATAATAAATCTCAGATCAGGAATGAAATTCGAGAGAACCTGTCGTTTATGTGAACATCACCGATTATGCTTGAAAATGATGTCGGATCTGCCTAACAATAGCAAAGACTGTGGAATGTGGATTGAGGGTTTTAAGTTCAATAAATCAATTAATTAATTAACAGCTGCTGATCTGTTGCACAGGAAAAATAGCATTTGTTCTCTGAGCGCAAGGACAAATGGATGTATAATGAGAACAATGAATAAGGAAAACGACGAATGCGCGCGAATTGACCTAATTACGCTTGTGGGAAGGTGCAAGTGAATTCGAGATCTCTAAAACTGGAATGGATACACTCTTGAATGGCATCTTTGTTCACAGAGAAATTTACCACACAAGTTCTTACCTTCTGGAACTCACATGGTGATGGGTGTGTGATTCAGCATTCTTCCGTTTTAGGATCAGTATTCTTCATAACAGCATGCTAAGAAAAAAACCAATTCGCCGCTGACTTGTCAATATTCAGGTAATACTGTACTGTAATTTGACATCTTAGTGTTCCCATTCCCCACTGATGAGAATAGCCTTTCCATTTCTGTGTTCGGTTGATGTTGGAAGGAAGAGTGCAAACAACATACATTCATAGCATAGAACAATCAGGCGCAACAAGCAGGCAAAATCCAAGGTCGTCCACGAAAGAGTCCTACGAGAGTTGGCTCATGATAGTGGTGGAAGCGATATCTGTGTAGACTCAGCAGAAGTGAAACCTTTCCTCCAGTCGAAAGCGTCAAGGTACTCACACATGCATAAAAATTGCGCTTAATCAGAATCAGTGCTAACTGTATGTTTTTGGATTGCAATAACAGGGTTGAGCGAAGTTGGTAATTTATAACAATGAAATAATGGAAAAAATTTCAGCTCTCGTGCATGGCCTATCCTGAGAGACAGCGGCACATTGCGTTCCGAAGGTATTTATACATCCGTTACTACGTCACTGCTGTATAAATTGCTTTTCGACAACGGAGAAGAGCCTTTATCGGTTGCGTAAGGTCTATCGTCAGGCACAGGTATCACTGATAGATACATATAAGTACAAATCAACACTGCAATATTGTGTAAACGTGGTACAACAATTGTGATACATGTCATTTAATGAAAATTACGTAGTGACGTCTAGGTCCAGTAACACCTACATTAAACATATTAGATATGATACATACATCTTATGAAATTTCATGTAGGCAATGAATCTGAACGCATATGTATAAAACGATATCAGGATTTTATGTGAAGACTTTGACGTTGTGATGATAAGGACGTAGTCATTTGTAGAGTCCAGTTGTCGTAGTACGGATATAGGCCTGAAATGATTTGCGGGACCTCCATCTTGCCATTTGCATTACCTGGGTACTATCGAGCCCCTGTTCTAAGGCTGCTTAAGCGGCCTTCCCCCAAAACTATGGGTAGGGCAATTCTTGTTTCCTATAAAGGATAAAGGATAAAGCTTTTGGCATTAATCAATCCCGTCTGGGGAATGCGATCCCGCTCTCGACTTCCATTCAGAATCGTAGTGGCGTGATAAATGCGTATGTGGCCTATACAATGAAGTGCGGTAGCCAGCCGATGTACAAGTCAGTGCTTTCATCCTCCCAGACGAGTCTGGTACCAATTGACCGACCCCGGAGGGATGGAAGGCTTGGTTGACCTAGGTGGACATCGATCCAGGGTTCCTACAATACCTCCGCTCTTTGTATCCCATACCTCCAATAATAAACAATTGTTGTAATCTTTTGGAAATAGTAGATTGGCTGAGAGGTAGGCCTGTGGACAGGAATGGAAAAAGATGGTTACTGTTAGTTTTTGTCGCGTATGTCACTTGTTTTCGTATCACTGTGTGTTCTTTTGAACCATCTTCGATCTTGAGGGAAACAGTGCCCCCTTTCCTTGCCTGGTCCGTTTTTGATTTCCTAATGAACACCGAATACGTATTGTTGTCCATTGAGAGATCCACTATTCTGAGGGTTCTAGCCTCAATAAATCTTAGGGAACCCCTAAAGAGCAGTATAGCCAGGACACCTGAAAAAGTGCTTCGGGATCTGAGGATAAAGCGCTTAAATGTATTAAAGTATAAAAATCTGCCGCACTAATTTTGGTCCGGTTGTTGACTGGAACTCTGTCCTTAACCGCACTTTCCAATGAAGATTTTACTAATTATTTATCCATTTCATTCTGCTTGCGCAGGAAGAAAGTTAAAGCTGACGATATCATCGGTAAAAAGCTATGTTGACCTTTTTCAATGCAGTAAGCCACGAAGAGGTTCCTCGCTTTCGAAATGGGTATTTCTTTGATCCGTTCCGCTCCCCACTACTCTACGAAATTCTTACAGTATTACGAGTACGCCTTGAGCGTTGCATTAGATCGATCATTTTTGAGCGAGTATCTGATAGCCTCTGCCAGGCGTGGTAGTTTGCAGTGGATGGCAGTCTTACTTAGAGCACGTGCTTCCTTTCATAGTGGTCCTGTAAAAAAATGAGGTGACCTCGTAGTCATTGCAGGTACCCGAGGGCATGACGAAATACCGTCGTCCCCAGGAGATGTTGCTTCGTGGCAATATCTGCAGTGCCAAAATGACGTCTTTGTCTTAAAGAGCAGCACTTAAACATCCGTTCCCACGTCATTACTGTATAAATTGCTTTTCTACAAGAAGGGAAGAGCATTTCGTGGGCATTAATTACCAGCGATGTGAGATCGATAGATATGACTTGCTCCGGTGACCAAACAGTGCGAATATTCCTCAAACTTGGGTAATTAAACTCTTATATCACTCTTCAGGATAAGAGTACGTACGAAAAAATAACATCGGTGAGCAACGAACCTCTGAGAACCGTGCTGGAACATAAGACATAAAACATAAATCAATGATAGCATGGATGAGAAAGTGAATGCGCATGAGACAATAAGGATGAGAAGTGAATGCGTATAGAACAACAAGGATGAATGCGCATAAAGCAATAAGGATGGGAAAGCAAAAGTATATAAAAGAACAACGAGAATGAATGCGTGATTCTGCATGAGACATAACCCATAAAATAACAGCACGAGAGTGAGAGGTAGATCACGCAATCCTGTATGGGTGCGCGGTTCTCCCTCGCAATTTTGATTACTGTAGGTCACCTAGATCACTTTCGTGATAAGCGAACACTTAAAATGTTATTATTTTTTGAGGTATTGGGCTATCCCTTAAATCGTTAGCAAGAAACAAATCTAGTTTCGAAAAATTGACTGTTGAATACTGTTGAATGCGCGAAAGGTGAGAATAAAAAAAGCCACAAGTAAAAAAAAATTCCACGTCTTCCGAGTTCAGCCCATTTCACTCCGTAAGGTTTCAAAACAATTAAGTAGGCTTGGGACAGAACGAACAACCTAATATACCGAATTTCCGAGCCTAAGAATTGTTTTGGCAACCAAATTCGGAGCAGGCACTAACCACAAGGGATGTCCTGACCAAGCAGTTGTTTACTGAAAAGCGTCAAAGTAACAGAATGGGCAGAGCTCCTGGAAAAAATCCTTTGCAGATATGTATTGCTTCAGTCGTCTGCAAACGTGTCTATTTCACAGTGTAGGTGTGTGCTCTGTACTCGTCAGGCTGCTTGGGGATTTATTCCCCATTGTCATAGTCTATCTGTCTACCTTCCTCATCTGCTAACCAATTTTGCTCTTTCGCGATCAATTCTACGATAACCTGCTCGAGGCCTGAATTCTTTTCTGAATCCTAAATGTCCTCTGACTGATTGATTTTCCATGTAACTACCGTTCTGTGAATTTTGCTCGCACCTTGATTATCTCCTCATTAGTATTATGCCGTTAAGCGTAGGACCAAACGTTGATGAACCAAAATATATGACAGAAGCTCCCTACTCGTGCTCGATGCTGACAGAAGTGCCTCCGGTAATGTGATATGGACTCAATCTCTTTTCAAGGGGACTGCTCCCTTGGAGTGTGCTGGGGCATCTACCTCTATGATAAAGTTTGGGCCGCGTATTGGCCTGTCTATCCAGTAGTGTATATCACGCTTCATTCTTCTGGATAAAGACCATCTACAACTAAGAGTATACTCACGAAATTGCGTCTCTGCCACAGAGGTGGTCAGACTTTTGGAGCTCTTTCTGTGATCATCTGAAATTACTGTACTCATAGATGCTAACGTTCTCAACCATCTCTTCCTGGTATGTAACGATTTCTTGAAGCATACGCTTCAAAATTAAGATCGCTTTCTCCGTTCGCTCTGTCGAGATGGGAATCTCAAAAACTTCTTAATCTGACCATTTAGTCGGGCTTCTCGGATCCAATTTGACTTTCCGTCCGCTTTGAATAATCCAAAATAATCCTATTTTTTTTTTGAGTACGTCTATGATGCCTTTGATACTCTCTCGCACTCTGATTTGGAAGGAGCCCATCGTCGAGGTATATTGCAACTCCTTTGCCTTCTCCTCTCCATTTGTTGACCACAGTCTCAGCATTTTTGTAAAAAAATGTGAAGTGCCGAAGAAAGCCTGAAGGGGAGTACGGTGAATTTATACATGCTGTCCTTCCACCCGAGAGCGAGAAATTGTTGGTTTCGTTCTGCAATGCGGATGAGATGGTACCCTTTTCTGCGATCAAAGGATGTCATGAATCCTCCCCTAGGTAGTAAATGGACATGAAGTATAGCTAGGGTGTCGGAAAGTTTTGAGAAAAATGGGTCCGGTTTTTCAACACAAATTACCTACAATAATAAACTTAGATCAAAGGTCAAAATAGTGGCCCTTCTAGGCCATAACATCTTTCTATCTACCGGATAGAGCACTGATTCTTTCTTCCGAAATGGAGGGATGCGCAACACAATGCATTTATCTACTACCCACTTGACTTCTTTACGATTGTTGAACTTCTTTCCGTTAGAGCAGGCCTGTGGGCTTCTCAAAGGATGGGTTGAGGTTGGGTGAATATGTGGGAAGCGGGTTAGTCAGGTTGTACAAGGCCTTTCCAGCTCATTCGTTGATGTCCTCGCACAGGGTGGTTTACCATTTTCCATTTAGGTGGTTTAGCACCACAATCGAAAATTTTCTTGTAATCGGGGTGAAATGTGTGCTCGAAACACCGTCTCTCTCAGTCGCTAACAGGACACTCCTTCGTTCACCTCAGTACACTCTGGTAGGATCTCCCACCGAAACACCCGGTCGAGCATGAGCTAATCTCTCCTGGCGTGAGAGTCGCGCTTTATAGCGGGCTGTGGTCTGTTGGTAGGCATTTGCGATTTCCTGCGTTACTTTTCACATGATACCTACTTTTTACCCTGAGCAATAATGAAGGCGGTTTATGTCGCCGTTCGCTAACAGTCAGGGAGCTTCTGACAGCTTCTGACACACACTTACTCGCACTCGAGCTGCTGCTCAGCCAAGGAGTGGGCGATGTTTGCAAATATGAGCAATTTAATATCCTGCTTTGAATGTGACTTTCGCATGGAACGTCATGAATGATGGATTAGAGAGTAGGGGTCGTCTTCTTTATCTTCCGAGACTTTGAGGAGGGATTTCTCTGATGGGAGGTCAGAACAAGCCGGTATTTGAGGACAGTGGACATTTGCTTCCACAAACTTCGTCCAAACAAATCTCTTCTCAGAGGAACCGATCGTGCCATTCATGGCAGACGACAAGAGAGGTACTGCTGCTATTCAGTCACCATATCTTATTCCGAGATTGAGGGTCGAAGCAATTAGTTTCGTTATGGAGAAGCGGGAGGCCAGTAGTCGTATCGATGGCACATCGTTTAGTCGTCGATTACCTACCTCGAACGACCATGTCGAATACAGATTAGTTATCATATTGATCTATCAACAATGTCTCTCCCCCTGCTATTGAATTTATTGTAATTCTTTGGCGCGTTCGCGAGCAACACGCTTTCAAAGTTGAGAGGCAAGATTTTCTCGAAACTTTCCCGTCACCCTAATACTTGGTTACTCACGTAGAATCTTCCTGTTTGTCTCTTATAGCAGCATTCCCGGGCAATCATGGTTATTATACAGGGTGCGCCATAAATATGGTAACAACTTTTCAGACGTCCGAAATTTTTTTCGTTTGGGAGGTTTCTCCAAAACTGCACCCTCTCTTATGCTTACGATATACTTTAGATTACATATCTACTTTGGTGCTCTCAAATCGTCAGATTTCGAAAAACGCTGGAGCCCCGCAAACACTGACCAGCCGTTCCGTCTTTGCGCGTCTTTAGTGATTCCCTTTCCGTAGTCGTTCCTCGTTTCAACATTTTCCCCACCGAAAGTCTCTTGAATCGCGATGCGTAGACAGGTTGGGGCAAACCTCGAGACGGTCGTCTTGCCTCACATACAACCCCTTTTCCGAGTAGAATTTTCTGGGAAGGAGTACGCTGCAAAACCTGCCGAAATACGAGAAAAATGGCTGCTAATTTGTTTGTATGATCTACTCCGGCGAGAACAGTCTACCCCAAGCAAATCAATTGTATCTAGATAAGATTCGAAAGCCCTATAAGCTTCTTGACGAGAAGAAGTTGGAGAGAAAGAATAAATGCCGTGCGCTACTGGCGCGCAGCACGCGCTTCGACTAACCATTTCTTGACTAAAGGATGTTCAGTGTGGAATAAATTTTGAGACCCCAAAGAATGCGTATATTCCATATTTTGAGTGCTGAAGCCGCTTAGAAGGATCAGATCGCCTGTCATAGCCGTTTCCCTCTTTCATGATGGGTTGAGCAATCTCTACCATCAGAGCGATATCGCAAATTTTAGGCAAAAAAAGCATGAAATTTGATCAGTCTTTAACAAGAGGTTTTCTGAAAGGATGCAGCTGAGGGTCGGAGATTTTTTTAGGGGTGAATTTTGAAAACTGCGGCGCACTCGCTCACGAATGGGAAAAGACCAAGACTGGTGCTGAGGAAATGTTCGCGGTTTTATCCCAGCTTCCAAAACTCCTACGAATTTCCCGAACCACAATGTTATGGGACGCTGGATATAGTCCGTACAGAACAGGGAAGCCTGCGTTCCGAAACGCACCGCTGGTGCTGCTCCTGAGAAATAATTGAGAAATGTCCGGGCTGAGGTTTCTCAATAAACTATGCGTGCCTCCGTCGATGAGTAGCCAAAGCGTCTTCGAGCTATTATTAGTGCAAGAGACGGTTATATAAGACCACTAAGTGTTCGTTTTGTAGGTGCTATGCACAGTAAATAACTCACATAAAATCACCATGTATCAATACGAACTGCGATTTTTGTAGCCCAATTCTTTTGTTACCATATTTGTTTCGCACCCTGTATATAAAGCGCTCTGTCTGTCTGTTCGAACGGAAATCCGATATAACCTGAAGAAACACCACGAGAAATCGAGTCAAGTTTGGAATGGGTTGAGCATGGGGTAAAGGCAACAGAGCACATGTGAGCTTAGCGGAGCTCCGCTCCTAAGGGGCGGGGCATGCGCCGTAATGGGGCGGGATCATCGACAAATTCTTCCCATTCGCTCTAATAACAGTCCAGACGCCGGGAAAAAGTGTGCAAAGGTGAGGGATGGGTTAACAATTGAAATAAAGGAAACATACCGACGATAGGCGGAGCGTTCTCGCATTGGGCGGTACATTCCACAGAGATTCATAAATCGATTCAGAGCAGGCGTAGAGACCAGAATAAAATTAAAGAGTTAGCAAGGCCTTATGCATGCTGGCATGCGTAAGCTTACGAAGCCTCGATCACGATGGGCGGGGCGTGCGTTGAGGTGAAGGCTACTTTTCAAAAATGACTGTAAACTTGTTAAGAAACGTTCTAGAAAGCGGGAAAAACGTGACCAGAGATAGTGAAACAAATGTGGTCAAATCCTCGTAGTGGGTGGAGTTGGCACCAAAGTAGGTGGGACCTAGATCAAAAATTTGCAACTCTGTTCAGAAACGTTGCGGGATGCGGGAAAGAAGCGGTGAGGTGTAAAAGAACAAATGTGGTGAGGCTCCACAAGTGGGCGGCATTGGCGCTGAAGTGGGCAGGGCTTGCGTCAAAATTATTAGGTCTTATTAGATGCGTTTTAGAACGCAAGAAGTGTCTTTAGGTAGTAAAAGCAATGTGGTTTGAGGTCTGAAGTGGGTGGAGTTCGAAGGAGGGGGGCAGAGCTGAGATCAAAAGTTTATGCATCTGCCCTTCACACTGAGCGCGACCACGTAGGTGTGCAACTAGGAGATACCACTGAACTCGTTTAAAAATAAGGCTAACAATTTTCTAAAAGTCAGTATCCATGGTTCAACACGCAGTAGTCCCTTCTACACAAGAGCAAATGCACTACATTTACTTCAGACCTAATATAATAAATTCTACAATAGCCCCACGCTATCTAACTTGATGGGCAGCATGTACGGGTAACGGAACTTCTCCCCTATCGCGGCATTCTCCCTTGCGGCATGCGGCGAACGTCACTGCAATCACCGTACTCCCGCCAATCGATAGGACGCGGAATTTTTCCTTGACTGGCTTGCTTTTTCATTGGATTTTATCGTTTTTTCTTCTGTTTCTTTTAGTTTTCATGTTTATTAGACTTGATTAATTCAAATGACTCCTCCTATATAAACAACGATCAAGACCGCATTGGAATTGGAAAGAGCGGCTAGCCAATTCAAATAATTAAAGGACTCCCCACTTCACAAATTGCGCGCTCCAACCTTCCATCGCAATCCTGCGATGGGCGGCGGATGCGACGTGTGCGACGCCGTGTTAGGGGAGAAGTTCCCGGACCCCAGCATGTACGATTGGACTTATGCTCTTGATAATGGTAAATATGTAGATATCGTTTTCGTCGACTTGTCTAAGGCATTCGATAGAGTCTGTCATCAGAAGCTACTAGTCCAACTTCATTACCTTGGCATTGCTGGACATCTCCTAGAGTGGCTGAAGTCGTATTTGCACGATAGACATATGACGGTGAAGGTAGGAAGCACCTTCTCTGATAAACATCACTGTAGTAGTGGTGTCCCTCAAGGAAGTGTGCTATCCCCACTATTATTTCTATTTCATACCATGGACCTACCTGCTTGTGTCAAATCATCACCTGAGATCAAGGGTCAGGTGTATGCTGATGACATAAAGCTATACGCCGCATACGATGCAACTAACAGAATGCAAATACAAACCGCACTTCAGCTAGCTCTTGTAAGAATGGTGGAATGGGCCACCGCATGGGGACTTGCAATAAATATAAATAAGCGCACAGTCCTCCATCTTGTAGACACATTCCAATCCGAGTACGAAAAAAATGGCACTGTCTTAACTAATTGTACAAGTGTGGAATAATAATAATACAGTCCGAACTGAGATTCACAGCTCAGATCGAAAGGGTGGCGAAGAAAGCTTTCGCAGCGCTTTTCATGATTTTCCGTAACACACAGATTAAAGAGCCCAAATCGCTTCTACGCCTGTATAATGCCTATGTAATGCCGTATCTGAACTACTGCTCTCAGCTTTGGAATCCCATTCTTTAGAAAGAGGTTGCCAAACTAGAGAAAGTGCAGCGTACTTTCACTAGGGTGGTTTATCTCAAAAACCATCCAGGAATGATTCCAAGTGACGTTCCGAATTAAAAGAACGAATGAGATGGCTAGGGCTGACAAGCTTGAGCAAGATGAGATTAGTTAATGACCTCTCACTGGGATTCCGAATAATCAAACACGAAACTAGGTTGAAACCTAGCAGTTATTGGGTTTTCAAGCCATGCAGCGTAAGGTCCGGGAGGTTTGGAACATACAGAAATTCTATTCACTAACTTTCCACTCCTATTTTTATCGCACCGCGAGGAACTTCGAGAAACTGCCCTCTGAATTATTCGGATCCATGAATGGTAAGGTGTTTAAAAAGAATTTACTAAGGCATAATGCTACGGATGTAATCAGCCGTGAAATCTGAGAGAAAGATCAATTTAGATATCGCAACAGTGGACACTCATCCGCTTCTATCTCACCAATCCGACAACACTGTGACCTGGCACTACTACTTGACTCATGAGTTTCTAGTACGGATACAAGGCTTCATAATACAGCTACCAATGCTTCATCTCATAATTATTAACTGTAGTAAGGACGTGAAATGACTTTTATATGCACCATTTTTTTCCTATGCACTCATTTATTTTCTTTTGCGTGTTATCCTTCTCGTTATGAATTGAAATATCGCCTTATCGCCTAAAAGGTGACCTTTTGTTCTCGGAACTTCACAAGATGGGCATTCGGTTACTACCCGGCTTACCTGCTCCACGAGGTTGTCGGTATAGTCGTGTGCCGAAGTCCAGGTAAGTCCCTCTGATTGAGGCACCATTACCGACTAGTGGGGGTAGTGGACCTGGATGCCACCCGACCACTATAGGTTAGATGGGTCTCCTTGGTGTGTCTGATCATCAACTACAATTTTTAGTTATTCGTAAATGTTCCATAGGTACTAAGCTCTCCTGTTTGTTTGTGATGACTGTGTCGCTCTCTCTGTACAAGTTAAGGCGCGTGAAGTGGCACGCATGAATAAATAAATAAATAAAACCCCGGCGTGCGTACCCTGTAGAGACGTTTAGATCCTTACAACTATCCGAAGGGGCTGTCCTTTCAGAGTTAGTGCTCATGGCCACAGACAGCCTGAACTACACAGACTATCTTCGACTACATGAACTGCAGAAGCATTTGATTTGGATACATCGGAGGCTCTTCATGACCACACACAGCCCAAACCAAAATATTTGCTAATTAAGAATCAGAAAAGGTTGAAGTTATTGCTTGATCAATCCCCGTAGCCCTTGCTGCAGAATATTGTGTATACAGAAGTGTTGCTTTGTCAAATTACATGTTTCGAAATCAAGTGTTATGTATACTATGCTAATGCTCCCGCCGAGCTGGACAAACTTTCCTATCACATATCAAACACCCTCCTTGAACTGCTTGCCGGTCAGTGCGAGTTTTCGTGATCTAGCGAAGAAATTTCATGCTTCCCATGAGACAAAAAAGAATGGTGGCCGCTACAAAAGTGTCAGGGAAGAGGCTGAGCTGATAGAGGTCTACAGTCAAAATCAGAAGCTCATGTGGCTCCGTCCCTCATGGCTAGAGCCCCCAGCGCACGCGATAGCGTGCGTAGCCGCCTGGTAAGAGATAAGCTTCTGAATTAATAGTCCCTAAGAAAACGAAGACTGAAAAATGATTCTATCACCATGTTCAAAGTAATCCATGGTTCCATGTCTTTTGCAGTCTCGGATCAAGTGACATTCCATGATTCCTCTACGAGAGATGTTCCTAAGAAACTTTGCCTCAAGAAAGCCAAAACAGCAATTCGTAGGCATTTCTTCGCAACTACATCCAAGTTTCAAGAAAAATACGATTTACCGGGCAAAATAATAACGATCAAAAAACCCAGTGCTCAGAAGAGAGGACCGAATCGAAACGAAAATCTCATATCTACTGGAGCATCCAATATTGAAGCACGTCATCATATTTTTTTTTCTTATTATAACATCGCCATTAGAGTTTACGATGTCTATATTCGTGTGTTCGAAGAAGTTTTCAAACAGAACAGTCCAGGTATTTTTCGGAGAGTGTTCCCACTTGGTCGTCCTTTTCAGACATGAACGCTATTTGAGATGATTAGCACACCATCCAACAAACGACCAGAATGAACAAGAACCTATATTTGTGATGACAACAGAGATCATTTCTCAATGCCCATGAGTCATAGATTGCAGTGTGGTTCGTATTGCTGTTCACTTTATAATCACACTGGAATATTTAGAGCGACCCTGTTGTCTTTCTTATTGGCAATCTCTTGCGAGTGTATAGCAGTGGTTAAGCGAAAAGTTTTGATCGGTTTTTCATCTCAACTTTGTTACTTTTATTGAAAAAAGATCGCCTAGTCACACAGTCACACCACCTAGTCACATATTCTCCATCGTTGTCCCCAACATATGTCCAACGATCTGGCCAAAAGCCTTCCTTTGCAAATAAGGCGCTGGCGAGAACTATCGATAGCACAATCTCTCACGAAAAAGTTGTTGTAAGAACAGCAGAAAGATGCCCATTGAGGGTCATGTCCAATGGTAAGCTGCCTCTGGTGTACGTGAAAATTGACAAAGACGTGTACTCAGAGAGTATATTGGCTAGACATACTGGAGCTTTGGGGCATTCCTTTATGCCTACGAAGTGAGGCAGCTCGCACTGGCAATTACTGCAGCACTGATCTGATTCTGCTTCCTGAGACAGACAGGCGTCCTTCTACAAGTACGGTACTCCAGCCCACAGAGCCAGCTCAGCCAAGAGAAGTGCTGGTGCGTTGCTCGACTTCGTCAGCATAAAGGAATGGCCAACCTGCTCCCCAAATCTTAAACCACTTAGCTTCTCCGTATGGTCCCTGATTAGAGGGGAACCTGGCGGGTTTGCATTCCCAGCTCATAGTTCCTGAAAGCAAGACTCGAGAACAGCTAAGAGAGATTGGAGGAGGTGCCTGCGTGAAACATATGAGTAGTGCGAGAACAGACTCTGGGTACCTATTTCCGCAATGGGAGATATTTTGTTGTTACACATAATGTTAGCAAACGAGTGTGCAAATTTTATCATATCCTCAGCTTCGAAGTATTAAATCTACTGCAAAGAAATGGCGCCCATGATTTTGGAACACCCTGTAAATCAAGCGCTGTAACTGGGACGCTGCGCCTCATATTAACTTGCCGTATCAATTCGTACAGCTAACTGTACTCTTGTCTCTCTGACGTAATTGGTCTTCCTTACAGACCTCCCCTACTTATTAAAATTGTATTATATACTATGTGCAGAATTATACTTATAAATGCGCGGTCACCTTTTTTTAGTAAGGGTACACGATGCAACCCGTCAAGAGCCACTGCATTATGATGATCTCTCTCCTCCGATAACGCGGATGTGAACAGAAGAACCACAAGATGGATTTCAGTTGTGGCCAAGTGCTGCAGCACAACAACGATTTCACGGTGCTAATCACTATAAGTTAAGTACCACTCGAAGATAACTGTCGCATTTCTATTACAAACTGCTGTTACTAGCACGCCATGTTTTCAGGTGCATTGGAACGGGACTTTTTAGTCTCGCCTTCTCTCCCAAATTGTTCCAAATACAAGCTAATGGTAAGGAAAAAGACACAAGCGTTGCAGAGACTTAGGAAAAGATTGTTTTGTAGATAGGAAAGGGAACTACTTTTGTTAGACGGCTGAGAAGCGTGAGCCACTCGAAAACTCGAATTTAGAGCGAAACCACTATATCAACTCAACATTTAATTAACACGTTGCGTACCGGCGCCCTCGGCGATTTTCCCATGCGCGTGGCCAAGCGATTTTTGGATCGGCTCGCGGCGTGCATCACCATGTGATGCACTTGGCCATACGAAACGGTTTTTTTCCTAACATTATGAATTCTCTATTATTGGGATCCGATTTTTTTCTATAATGTTTTTGCACATGGAGAACAACATATCTGTCTAACACTCTGTGATTTAAGAGATATTTTATTGGTCAACTGTGCGTGCTAAATCTAAATCTAATAAAATCTACTTAGTGCTAAATCTTGCGATAACAATTCCAACCAGCCAAAGTTTCTTGACTTTAAGGTGTTCCGACTATGCGAAAAGTGTGCTTCTTTCCACAATCTACATTGTGTCCCCTCGTCTCATTCCAGGAGAGCAACTTGAAGTCTAATGAAGTTCTGTTATCGATTCTGGTAGTATTGGAAGCTTTGGAGAACTCAATCGTGCAACTGCTTAATGATAGCCATGAAGAAGCAGACAATGAATATGTTTCGGGAGCTCCTGATGGTTTGCTCGCTGATGCCGTTGAATCAAGTGATGATAAAGATAGTGAAGGGGAGTCTGATGCCGGTTGGTCCTCGAATATTGTTCAACCAAGTGTAGTATCTTTTACCGAGGATAGTGGAATCCAAAACGACGATGTCTATGTATTATTATGAGCCATATTCTTGATTTGTATACGAGTACAATGATCATTATAATTAGTTCCCAAGAGTACAGAAGAAATAATACAATAAAACTTGTTAGTAGCGTTAGATTCGTGATTAGTATTATGGTGTATGGACGCTCCATATTTTTTCAGCTGTTGAAGTCCCAAGCAGATATGTTGTTCAGCATGTTCGAAAACATATGTTTGCAGGTTTTGACTAGTATTGCTTCATAAAGAAAGTAGAAATTCCAGTGTGAATTTCATGCATCGCCATGTGATGCACGTGGCCACGCGGGCAAGTTTATGCGTGCATCACCATGTGATGCACTCGGTACGCAATGGCCGGTATGCACAACTCCCGGGGTAGGGGAGGGGAAGGAAATGTTTGCGAAGGGTGCGAACGTTCAAATGGTAGGTTTTGGGTCAAGATAGTGACAATGGAGCGATGTTTTTTCCTATAAACAGATGAAGAATCGACAGCCCTCGATAATCGTATGATGTTTTGCCTCTGCGACCTTACCTTAGCGAGAGCTCAGAGAAGCCCGACCCCATTGGCTCCCCGGGGGAGGAATCTAAACCTAGAATAGAGCTGGGGCGCCGATGGTCATGTAGACCGCAACTCTGCTATTCACTACATTATTCGACTGAGCGCTTATTCCTCTGACTTCTGCTGCCGAATTCGTCAAGTATTGCTCTGATTTTATTCTACTGCTGCAACCAACTACAAATCTATTTATATTGCTAAATTCATTGCTATTAAGCAGTCGAATCTTCAGATAAGCAGGTTTTCTTTCTAGATTTACACCAGTTATCGTGAGCATGTTGCATCGCGATCCTGGTGTGATTTGAGAAGGAAACTGGAATTATTTCTGTGAGCAACTAATGAGTAGTTTTTCGCCTGATTTGTATATTATTACATATCCTATTGCATTTTATTCTTTGTTACCCTGCTATTCCTGTCGTGGGAGTGGGTTGGCGACATGGCGCTTTTTATGCGTGATATTAATTTATTTTATGTTCCACTTTTGTTCATAGCTCTCAATTTTTATCCTAAATGAATGCTGTCAGGTATTGCAGTTGTAATCGTGCACCTTCTGCTCGCTTTGCTCTTAATTTTTTAACGAGCCCTGCCTTGGGAAGCGGTTTACGAACCTTCGCGCAGAAGGGCCACTTCCCGCCTAGGTGCGAAAACTTGTTGTCCATTGTGTTGTCCACATCTTCCATGAGCGCATAAAAAATTAAGTGTTGAAGGTGTAATATGGTAGCAATAGTAAGAAAGCCCGGCGCTTAGAGCAAAAAAGTTTTCGAACAAGAATCATGTGTATACCATGTGTAAAGGTTGAAATTGACGCTGCAACGGACTAAAATGCTTCGCTGCGGCGGCTTGGAAAAAAGTTTATCTACCAAATGTACATCAGTGCTAGTGACGAGGAATAAATTTTAGGGGGATTAAGCCGAGGGTTGCGGTGCTGGGGGTGGGTGCATAGAGAAAGGTTGCGTATTTGCAGGATTCTCGAGGTATGAGCATCCCGAGCCTAGGATGGCGCAGAAATGTAAAGGTTGAAGAGTGGAAGATGTGGCACGTATCGAGTAAGTAATCCTGAATGGATTGGTATATGGTTCTTGCGGCCTGTTTGATGACGCTGCTTTCAGCTCCAAATACTGAAAACCCTGTAAAAGAAGAGAATAGCCAAACTCCAAACGGAGTGTTATTTAATGACTAACATCTAGAAACCACAATATCAACTGTTTATCTGGTGTGCAAATTTTATTCATTCGAAGCTTTTTTCTAGGCGCTTCACTGTCTTTTTGTCCCCTTCATTTGTTTTTTTCACACACTTAATTACCTGAGACCTGAGGGTGCGCGGTGATATTTAATTTGCGCATCTAACTAAGGTTACTTTGTACTTGGGTGCGCGATAACTGGATGCTAGGTTCAAAGTTTCCACAACCCTCCAATCACTCCATCTGCTACTTCCTTCAGCCTTCGTAGGCTGTAGCTCCCCTCCACTTTGTTAAAAAGCTTCCCTGAGGCAAAAATCTACACTCATCCCAAATTCCGGTTCAATTAATCGAAAAACACGAACTTCGGATACCATTCTAACACTGGCCAAACGGTAGTGTAAGCGTGAAATACTGCGCTCCAGCGTCACTTATCTGACCCACGGCGAAAACAAACACTTCCTCCCCCTCCCCTACCCCGGGAGTTGTGCATACGGGCCAATGTGTTAATGTATTACTTCCTCGGGAGGGGACTTAGTGCACATTGCGATACACCACAAAACCTATCTGGCGTTTTCCTCACCATTTTGCACGACCATAAAACCTTTAGGAGTACATAGTTCCAGGATGCCTCGCCTACGTAGTGCATTGTGTCAGCAAACAGCAACATATCCTAGCAGGCTGCTCGCTGACTGGGGCGATGAAGAGTTCAAAGACTGAACGTAATGATAGATTTGGTACACCTGATTGAGACATAATCCTATCCCGACCTTTTCGAAAATAAGAGTTTATAATTTTCATCTCCACAATTTCGCTTGTTTTAGGTTGAGTCATAAGTCCTCACACAAAGTAATAGTGCTGATTTCTAGTGACCATAACTCGAGAAAGAGGAGACGAAAGTGGGCGCGCGTAGCATTGTTAGATAGAGTATGAAAAGCTCTTTGAAATACATACTGACGAACACACCTAATTGTTTCCTCTCCTGCAACCATGCCCCAAGATTTCAAGCCGTCGCAACTCCACCTCCGCAACACATGCTAATTCTTTTTTTATCTTGCCGAGAACACGCGGAAATCGATAGATGTATGAAGGAAATTTACGAGAATGTTGCTCTTGCTAGATGCACAATTCACAAGTGGCACACGAAGTTTACGTCGGACGACCATTCCATCGAAAATGAAGACCGTCCGCCGGGACGCTCAATGGAGTTCGATTTGGACGTGCTGCGGAGCCAGGTGGATGCCGATCCGTATCAAACTACTCATGAACTGACAGTCTCCCTTAGAGAGTCAGTCTACAGTCATTCGTGGATTGAAGTCAACTGGCAAGGTGCGAGAGCTCGGTCGATGGGTGCCTCATGCTTTGAAGCAGTATGACATAGACTCCCGCTCCGGGGAGGCACTTTCTCTCCTCACATTCAAACGCAGGAAACGGTCAGGCGTATTCGTTAGTATGCATTGAAAAGAGCTTTTTACACTCTACAACACGATGCCTCGCTCGTCCATCTCTTTCACGAGTTATGAACTATAGAAGTCATCACTATCACATTGTCCGAGGATTTATGACTCAACCTAATAGCTTACGTCGTTCGTGCAGGAATGGCATCATTAGAGAGCGTTTCTCACTGTTTCTCACTGAAACTGTCGGGAACATCCATTCCCCCGAAACTGTATTTTCAGGGCTTGTAAATGTGAACATAAAGATCATTATAGAAATCGCGTGTGAGCGAGAGGAGGGCATAAACCATTACTGCAAAGGCAGAGACGAAATAGTGCCAAGAGGAGCCTTACCATTCGCATGGTTAGAATTGAGTTACAGATTGTCATTCACCTAACTCGGCAGAACCTTTCATCTTTCTAAAGTTGTGGTATCGAACTGAACTAGGGGAATAAAAGTACCGGCTTACATACAGGGTTAGCCATAAATATGGTCACAACTCTACGGAAACTCGTGATTTCCTTGTTGAAAGGGTTTTCCAGAGCTGTACTTTCACTTATGCTTATCATATACCTCAGCTCACACATCTGATTTGGTGCTCCTGGGGAGTCGGTTTTTAAATAAAAAATGATGAAGATTCGTAATTATGAAAAAGCCGTTCCGTTCTTATGCGCATTTGGTGAATTCATTTCCAGAGTCGTTCCTCGCTGCGACCATTCCCGCATGACAACCTCTTGTACTGCGATTCGTGGACAGGTCAATCACCAGCCCTAAGATGACCTTCCTGTTTCAATTACAACCTCTTCCGGATACAATTGCTCGGAAATGATCACGCTACAGAACTTGCAGAAACACGAGAAACGTGGCTGCTGAGTTTAATGCATGTTCCACTTGGATAAGTAAAGTCTTCCCAAAGTAAGCACCCTACTTGCACGCGGCCCATGCTTCGACACAATTTCTTTTGGCAGAATGGTGTTCAGCGTGGAAGAAATGTCGGTCCTGTATATTCCTCGCTACAGGTGGCGAGAATGTTTAAAGGGACACATCGTTCCTCGTAGCCATTTTCTTCTTCTATGATGGTTTGGACTGGAAGCATGCCATCAGAACGATATCGCTTATTTTTTGTCGGAAAACTACAACAATCGATCAGAACACCTTTGTCAGTTACATTTCTGACAAGGGAAAGATAATTGGTCGCAGTGGCCATTCAAGATGAGATGTATACCCCCGTAGGTGGTTTCGAACGCTGATCTCAAATCTGTATTCCAAATCTGCGAAACGATTCTGGGAACAAAGTTAGGGGCCCGGGGCCTCCCTGTGTTATACCACTGCGCTGAAGGGATCACCGAGCCGAGCAAAGCCCTTACCTGTGCAAAGGTGGCCTGGGGGATAGTGTGGTGGACTGATAGGCATGACATCAAGGTTCGAATCCTTGATGCATGGGCTCGTTTTGCTTTTCCATAAAATGCGTCCTAAACGCTTGCAAAACGTTTTTGGGCTCAATGTTGGGCATCTACAGGGCTTCCTCACAAATAAGGAACACTGGAGAGGAGTTACAAGGCAATTTTCTTTTTTTTTGCCGCCCACCGGCCGAATAAGGGTGGAGCTCCATTCGAGAAAAGAGGAATTTTAAATATTTGCTTAAAATGAGCCTCAAAGGCTTCAAGGAGGAAGATTTCAAATGATTCATCGGGTCAAACGCTCTTCAACACGTTACCAGCGAATCTTCTAAACGAATGTGGGATCATCATATTTGGTGGAGGAAGTTCTTTCTTGTAGCATGAAGTTGACACCAACACTGTCCAAGAGGCGGTGATGAAATGGTTTCGAGCCGTACTTATCGATACTATGAAAAGCCCGTTATCCTTTGCAAAGAAGTCGAATTCGTGAAAGACGATCACAATTATCCTCTCCGGTCGCCTGATGAGGACAGCGACGATGGACCCGTAGCTCCGCGAATGAAACTCCCTACGTTTGTGGGGATATAGAGGCTCCGAAGTGAAACGTAGCCCTCATGTTTGTGATCTGGCCCATGAGCTCCAATTTTATGGCACTGGTGGAAGAGTCTATAGTCTTTGAAGCTCGAGTTTCAAAAGAAGCTGCACCTTCTCGAGCATGAGAAACACATTTTGTATTATCACGACAAGAGGCCGTCTACGGAAATTAAGAGAGCACGAGCTTCCGAGATAATCTGTTATTGACAACTTACGATGTATTATGTGGTCGCAACTATCAGGTGCAAAACAAGTGAGTCGGTCTGCCTACTTATGAAGATTAGCGGATAAATTGTAAGGATGAGTTATCATAAAATTAATAAAGGAGTCCCATTGCGCGACAGTCATTTCCAGTGGATACCGCTTCAAATCAACAATGAAGGCTCATAGGGGGGAATTCAGAACAAGTCACAGGTGGATAAAGGATTTCGAAGACAGCCGTGGTACCATGCCCCACCGCTCTACCACGCTTACCTAATGAAAGGGCCTCTTGAAAGGACATTTACCCCATGAATAGAATCAACGGATAATCATATGTGCACACAAAGAGATTAACTATTGTTCTACAGTATTTTTTCAACAATGCCCGTTAACTTGTACCACCCCTTCGAAAGCGCGGGCACCATTCCTAGAATCTGTGGGCCGCATCTCTCCCAAAGAGGGCTCTGGTCGGATGAGTCATTCAACCGCCGCCCACCGTAAGTACGGGGAGCTGCCGAAGATTTCAAAACACCATCTCGATTGTTCAGGGTAGAGATACGTATGCATATATTCGGCCAATGGCGGTAAGAAAAATTTTATTTGATTACTATTCTCCGGAGTCCTTATTTGTGAGGAAGCCCTGTAGATGCCCAACATTGAGCCCAAAAACGTTTTGCAAGCGTTTAGGACGCATTTTATGGAAAAGCAAAACGAGCCCATGCATCAAGGATTCGAACCTTGATGTCATGCCTATCAGTCCACCACACTATCCCCCAGGCCACCGTTGCACAGGTAAGGACTTTGCTCGGCTCGGTGATCCGTTCAGCGCAGTGGTATAACACAGGGAGGCCCCGGGCCCGTAACTTTGTTCCCAGAATCGTTTCGCAGATTTGGAATACAGATCTGAGATCAGCGTTCGAAACCACCTACGGGGGTATACATCTCATCTTGAATGGCCACTGCGACTAATTATCCTTCCCTTGTGAGATGGTACTTCGTGGACCGAAGATTATTCAAAGGATGCGATTCTAAAACGGTCACGAACTTGCTCGCGAAGGAGTTTCCCAAGAAATCTGCGTGCCACCGCCGATGAGTGGCCGAAGCGTCTCCGAGCTATAACTAGCACAGGAGACGGTTATATCAGATGAGCGTGCGCCCATTTTGTTGATGCGTGCGTGCGGTTTTGTAAATAGTTTACATAGAGTCACCACGTATCAATATGATTTCGGCATGGCATTGATTTTGTTGCCATATTCATGGCGCGCCTTTTATATTTTCACCTCGCAAGCTATGGTGTACGTCGCACATGTTCAAACACCACTGAAAAGAAGTCGCGAATGCTCGAACGTATTGAAATAAAGTTCATCCTCGCCTAAATCTTTTATCCTTCTATTGCTATATACTGAAAAGCTCCACTCAACTTTACTTGACAGTAGTGCAATGTGAAAAAATCACCAGGTTGTGCGGGAGGTAGCTGCCGAAATTTTCTCAATACTACTGATTTCTCCCAATTCTATGAAAGCTTTCGTAGAAACGCTACAGAAGGACGCAATTCGTTTGTATGCCCATCGCATATCAGATGATTGCATGTAATGGCAACCTGTAGATCAGATCGATGTTCATCTTCGACCTATTTGTAACGGACCGTGAATAATTGGAACGAGGTGTGCTCAGAACCGCCTGAAAAGAGCTCTAAAGCTAAATGCTTGTCTTAAGTTTCAATGGGTTTCAGCCGAGGAAAAGCCGGATTCGAACTCGTAAAGAACTACATATGTATAGTACATGTATGAATATAGGTGGACAGAATGGTTATTAAATGGTTAAACAACAGGAAAAAGGGAGCCGTTTATGTTAGCTTATACGCGTTACTATAATGTATGGACTAATACGAAATTTTCGACAGATACCCTCGGTCACTATGGTGACACTACCCTCACCTCGTTACATTAAATCTACTGAGAATGCTCGTTTTTTCGAGTTCTCCCATGTCGCTCATTCGTTATCTCGACCAAACTTTCACCACGAACTTTGCGTCAGCAGGCAAAGACGAACCTCCGTCCAGTTCTCTCCTTGGGATTTTGTCATCACTTATGAGGAGACGACTTTCTGATTTCTCGCTTATAATCCAACCGCCCATATAGATCATACTAAGAAACTCGTCTATGATTATTCGTGAAAGTTTTATTTCTGTAAATATACATTAGTTCAGAGAACCGCCCAAATAGTGAAACTATTTCACAGGCGTATCGGCGGAAGCCTCTTTTCATGCTAGAACTAACTCTGAATTTTTATAATAAGTCGCGGACATGGATGGTAGATCTAGGTTTCTCCTTTTTTGCCGAGACTGTTCCAAAGTGAGTCAGTCATACAAACGCGCAGGAGACCGCCCTATCAGTTTCAGTTCTCTAGCGGGCCGCCCTGGCCCACACAGGTCTCTTTCTCTAGCACTCTTTTAGACGTGTTTTTGAGCTAAAAGCTCTTTCGTTCACTTTTATAGCTGCCCAATCCGCCATTCTGATCATTGTTGTAATTTCAGAATAGTGATTGTTCTTAACAGATAGCAACATGCTTATGAGGTTGCGAATGATTTTTTAATGAATTTTACTTGATGGAAATTTCTTCGCGATATTAGCGGAATATCGAGAAATTATTAGCGATTTAAATTGTCCGCTTTCCAACCACTGTAGGTATGCCCACATACTTTATTAGTTGTTGTTTGGCGCGATTAATAATAGTCAGAGCTGAAAAACCAACTATCGCTATTCCGGGCAGATATGGTGCAGTTCGTAGGGCATCTACACCCGAACCAAAGCCAGCCTGCCTCATACCTCTTATACCTCTACTTACGGTTAGCTCGTATTTGAAGGGTCAATTCTGGACCTCGACAAGCCATGGGTTTGCCCACGAGAAAAACAAACTTCGGATACTCTTCGATTTCTGTAGTTCAAGTACATTGCTCACAAGATTGTTTTGTGCCAGTAACCTCATACGTTGCCTCAGCCGTGCCACTTGAGCTCCTCATATTCTTCCTTTCTTAACCCTCTTCCTGCGCATTGTACACTATAAGTTGAACGAGGCAATCAATCGACTGTTTTGAATAGGTTTACCGGCGTTACCGAAGCACTGTGGTTGATAAGAGATCTGAACCGTTCGCCCTTCTGTTGATTTGGTAAGATACTATTGTTAGTGTTGTTAGTGAAATCAAGAAATAGATTGTACAGGGTTCGATAAACCAAAGTACAGTCCAGAGTCTCCGTTGCCGATACCCAAAATGATGGGAGTAATCAGAGTCGTCCTTCACAATTCAATTTCATCTTTTTTTTGGAGTGAACTGTACACTGGCTGTATCTGTAACTGTATCAGCCATTACTTCTTGAGAGCATATCCCATACAAGGAATAGCGCGAAGCACCCACCAACGCGCAAACTTGCTTAACCCTCTGCGCAGCAGTTCTTTTACTTTCCCTGATATTTAGCTAACAACACCATCACCGCAATGACCGCAACGTGAGCACAAGAAATTTCCCCGTGCCCCGTTTCCCCATGGAGTTTCCCTCCTCACCCAGTTCTGAAGAATGCGGCAGCGATTACACGTCAATTGGCGCGATGTCATAGGGTTATTTCAACAGACCATGGGAATTAAGAGATGAGGGGAATTGAAATGTGAGGGTGCACCACTCTCTTCTGAAACGATGGAACTGTTTCGTATATCCTGTTATTGGGCTGAAGAAGCTAGGAGAGCAAAATATAAGGGGTCATTTTCCCTAAAATACCATTTATATGATCTTCCTCAGAATGCAAAGAGCAAATGATCATGGTCCATTGATATTACTGTGTGGGGCGAAATTTAAATTCATTCAATTGTGGCGAGAACATGGCGACCAATGCACGATTTCTTTTGAACCAGACTAGAATCATCAGAATACTTTAGCACAACTCGCTACAAAGAGGGGTTGTAGGGGCGTCTCAAGAGAAGTCACATGCCAATACTCGTCATTTTACTTTGGGTATGCAGTGCTCATACAGCACTGTGGGCGGCTACCGTGAAATAACTGCAACTGAAAGAGTTTATTCTGCATGAGTTAGAGGAAGATGCGATTTAATTCTCGAGGCCACCTTCAGAAGTTTTGCATCACGTGAGCAAGGTTGCGGTCGCGCTTCCCTTTGTGAAATGTTCGAGGAAAGCAACATTATGAGCTCCCAAGCGAAAATATCACCACTGAATCAGACCCCTATTGCCGCTGCGTCACTCACAGGAACGAATGATTCTATAGAGCAGGGAAGGGAGGTATGAGGTAGGGTTTCTACGTAGGTTGCCTTTTACATTTCAGGATTAGAAAACAAAAATAAATGGTAATCATTGAAAATCGCTTTACTCCCTTTAAAAATATCCCCCATTGAGAGCTATACACTTTTGCATGCGCTCAAACCAATTTTTGAAGCACTTTTGCCACTCTGATTGAGGTAACTCGAAAACATGCATTCTGAACGAATCAACGGCTTCTTCAGGTGTAGAAAAACGTTGACATCTCATTCTATCTTTTACGTACGGGATAAGAAGAAGTCACCCGGGGACTGTATGGCCGATGGCTCATCAAATCGTTGTTTTGAATGCTCAAAATGCAGTTGTTTGAGCCGATGTGTGGGAGCTCGCATTGTCGTGGTGAAGAGTGATCGGCTGTTGGTTTTCTGTTTCTGGAATACAACTGGCAAACAAATGGTTGTATACCACTCAGAATTGACTGTTCTGCTTGTTCTAGTGGTACGGCTGCGACATGTCCAGTTTTTCCAGAAAAACAGGCGACCACTTACTTGGAAGTGCATCGTGCGCGCGCGGTTTTTGTTGGATTTGGCTCATCTTGGAATACCCACACGGTCGACCGCTGTTTACTTTCGGGCTCATACGCGTAAACCCATGATCCATCACCTGTGTTGATGTCATAAACGTGTTCCGAAGCACCGCGATCATATTTTCTGAGCATTTCTAGGGGAGGAAGAGGTTAAGGTGGAAGGAGGTTTGGCCTAAGTGGGGGTAGGGGCGCCAAGGACCTGAGTAAATTTTCAAGATAGTGTAAACAACGCAAGGAGCGCTCATATGTCAAAACGTTCTGAGTAAGTATAACCTCAAAAATGTCAAACTTTACGCTCTCAGTTGCCAGATTGCAACATTAGGGTTTCTCAATCCCGAAATATAAAAGGCAACCCTCGTAACTGAATGGCGATACAAGTTCGTATGTCGAGAGGAAAACTGTACATGGCACAAGAATTTGTTTCGTAATTCACTCACCATATTCTCTTGATCCGACACTGCACTAAGCCTTGCTCCGGAACTGCTGTACTCTTTCGATGGCTTTAACAGGCTAAACTTGCCTAACTCCCTGCTCCGAGGGGTGCACGGAAATCAGTTGTAATCGAACTTTCAATCTGAATTGTTCTTCTTCATGCTCAGTCAAAGTCTATTCTCCGCCATCACTTGCTGTCAACTCCATAGCTTGCCCTTTCTTTCCTGCTATCCGCTATAAGAGCGAAGTCATCAGCATAAAGGATGGTGTTCAAAGGTCCTTCCTCCTCCTATAAGCAGGAAGATGAACGGGCTCAGAGCTGACTCATGGTGTACCCCAGCTACATTTGTCTATTGCATATGTTAAACCATGTGCATTGCACGTAGCTGTTTTAGAACGATCTCATATTGCCGACCACGAAGATCAACCCTTCGGGACGTCTCGGTTTCGTAGCGTTCTCACGAGAGCTGATTGTGGTAGGTGGTTCAAAGACGTCTCCAGATCATCTGGGAGGGCACTGCTTCTCCCAATACACCTCCATCACTTGCCTTGCTATAAAAGTATCTCCGTTGTAAACTTCTGGCATGAAACCGAACTGTTAATGTGAGTTCTGTCAAGTCGACTAGTCGCTTGTGTATGTTTATTGTGTATGCATTCAACCTGAACCCACTCCATCGCGTCCCTCTTCTGCTTGAATGCTGGATCGATGAAACAGCTTATTCTTGAATCTCGGATTCTTCCTTCAGCATTTTTAGCGTTTGAAACCGGGCGTGTTTTTCGTGCTCAGCGAACGCCTTCTATGCCTCATTGGTACTTCACCCGAACCAGTCGCTCTCCCATTTTTCGTTTCCCCAGTGCACCGCCCACCTCATGCTCTGTTCGAGAGGGACCAGTCGTTGCCTTTACTTGTAAATTGTTTCCACTTAAGAATTCTTCGCTTATGTGCCTGTGCGAGTTTTATTTCTCGCTTTATCCGATCTCATCAGGCTTTCTCGAGATTAGACTCTCAAAATTTTTTGGAACTCTCACCAGTCCGATGACCTGAGTGACCCGCTATAAGGCTTTAGCCGGCCGGAGCATCAACTCTCTTTTTGTAGATCGTCAAGCTCCTCGATCATTTCCATAGTCTTCGCCTCCGCTAAGACAGCCTTTTGCGACCTTCTGAAACAGCTAAGGCCTTTTGGAGCTCGAGTTTTCTGTCAGCGCCAATATGCGGCTTTCTTCTCTTTCATAATTTGCTGAAATTCATCAACCCACAACCACGCCGTTAAGCCTCCTCTGAATTCACCTAGAGATTCCTCCAGCGATTTCCTTGCACATGGTGAGATGATTCCTGCAGTCTGCTAGATCGGTCATTGGGGAACTGGCAGACCAGATTCAATTATTCCCATTTGGGGTTCTCCTTCTCCGCTTCATGCGGCATCCACCACCTGATTTTCCGCTCCGCTCTGGAAATTGTCCACTGCGTTAACCCGATGATTATATCGCTACGAGAGGCATGTGCTGCAGAGCCAACTTTTCGCCAGGCAGCACCTTGATATTGCTACGATCTCGGGAGAATGATCGCCTTAGCGATAAATAGGTCGATTTTCGTTCCTCTCTCTCCAGTGCTATAGAGAACCTTCTAAGTTCATTCATTTCCGCGAAGAAACTGGAGACTGCAAGATCGTGAGCTCTTACCAAGTCAGGGACACTTTCTGCTTCTTCGTTTCTTATTCCTAACCCTCTACCTTCATTAATCCTTTCTAATTTTCTTCTTCCGCTGTCAGTGGGGTCATTCAGATTACCCGCTAAGGAGAGCCGTCGTTAGCTACTGATCTGATAGCATCATCATGGCTCAGATAAAACTTATACTTCTCCTACTCAGGACAGCCGGCTTGTTGTGCAAGCCCAAATATTGCTTTCCATACCCCTCCTCCGTGCCTACCCTTGTAGCTATGGTTCTTGGGTGTCCCGGCTGACCACTATTCTTGCTGACAAAGGAGACGACCTTTCCAATGTACTCTACATACTACGCCATTTAGTTTAATGTCTTCTCCGTCTTACGTATAATATCTTGACACTTCTTCAACCTCTCTGGCTGTTGCTCCTGTACAGCGTGTCTCTTGTAGGTTGAGAGGCGAGTGGATAAGAACCTTCGCAGCGTAATGGTATCGAATTACGAGGTGCAATTTGTGTCTATCCAGTCCAGGAATGAAGAGGTCTTCGGCTCCAAACACAACTCTTTGTCTTGCACCTTTGTTGATGAGTTGGTAGAAAACTGGGAAAGGAGGAGGCGACTGTGGAAAAATGACTTGTTGGAGCAGACCCTCTTGGAGTAACTGTCAGCGTATCCTTTGCTTACAACGTCATCGATGACGCCCTGCAAAGCGTTCAGAAAAGGATGGCGTGGTCTAGAGGCATTAGCTCTTCAATGAAGAGATGACGAGTCTGATCCGGACAATCTCTGAAGATATGCGGGAACAGACGTCTTGCGTATCTGAAGGACAGATAGCCGCCAGTTTGGATGTAACTGTAGAGCTCCAAAAGGATTTCGCTGGCGAGGAGGTTTGTTCAGAAAGGGATGGCGTGGTCTAGAGGCATTAGCTCTTCAATGAGGAGACGACGAGTCTGATCCGGACAATCTCTGAAGATATGCGGGAACAGACGTCTTGCGTATCTGAAGGACAGATAGCCGCCAGTTTGGATGTAACTGTAGAGCTCCAAAAGGATTTCGCTGGCGAGGAGGTTTGTTCAGAAAGGGATGGCGTGGTCTAGAGGCATTAGCTCTTCAATGAGGAGACGACGAGTCTGATCCGGACAATCTCTGAAGATATGCGGGAACAGACGTCTTGCGTATCTGAAGGACAGATAGTCGCCAGTTTGGATGTAACTGTAGAGCTCCAAAAGGATTTCGCTGGCGAGGAGGTATGGAAGGAAAAATTCGGTCACAAAGAGAGAACAGGTTTTACACGGTTGACCAGCGATAAGGCGATGGGCGAAATCCGGAGAAGCAAACGTGGGAAGGTTATGAATAGTGTTTACCGTAGGTCGATTGACCGGCTGGACCTGGCAAGCTGGTGCTGCTGGAACCACTGGGTGAGGTGCGGGTGACTGTTCCGCTACTTCTCTTACTGAAACTGCGGCTTTTGACGTCTGTCCACGCCCGCGTAAGAGAAACGTAAGGAAGAAGTACTGACGGCTTGCGAGGAAGTAGTTGAAGGAGCCATTAGAGGAAGTACTTTCTTCAGGAAGTTCTAAATAAGAAGCAACTGTCTCGAAATGGCTCGCTGGTGGGGGCCATGGAAAGGTACCGCGCAAGGTGGAGACCATGCAATCTGTCTGGTCTATTTTTTCAACATGACCAAGGATGTGGCCAACTGGAAGGGACACGGGTGAATCGGTGTCACGCAGTGCATCAGCTTGGCAGAATTCATGATCGAGAACGCTTATCTGCCAGCGCTTCATGAATGTAGAGTGGCACAATGAGTCGAAATCGAATTTTTCTTGGTCACTGCGTACTTGCCGAATTATATGAATGAAATGGCGACGAACTACACGAAATAAAGAAAGTGATGTAAATCATACGAAAGGTTAGCATGAATAAGGGAAGTTAGGTGTGAGAAATAGAAGTAGTTCTTTTGCAGAAATGAGGTCACAGCTATGTGAAGAAATCGGCGGTTTCCAACAGGTGGTAGGAACAGCTCCATGCAGGAGGAGAGCAGCCTCCTTCACTAGGAATCCTTGGAGAAGTGAACTCGGGTCCGGAGATTTCAAAGCGTTTCTCAACCTAGTTCATGTAAACATGCACAGGAGGGACTGGAGAGAGGAAATAGTCGGGATCTCGGAGGTATACCCTATCCCCAACTGTGGTCCTCAGAGGTGGCAACCCTGACTTATCCCACTGCTCTTGACGGGAACGCTTCGCTAAGAAAGTCGGGGCCACGAGAAATGTCAGAAATTTTTATCTGATTGAACTTCTGAGAATTGGCTTGAAACCATAGACAGTGCGCGCGAGACTGTTGGAGGGTCTTATCTGATGGAAAGGGCACAAAGCCGTGAGAGCCACAAGGAGTTGCAGACAAAGAGAAGGGATGCGGTTACTCTGGTGTAGAATATGGAGAAATGCAGAGATGACGGCTGAGAAGTCAGCGCCGTCAAGAGCAGAGACGAACGAACGACGAGTGTACAAGAACCTGTCGCTTGGAAAGGGCAAGTTTGCTGAAAACTACGGCCTCAATAAAGGATGAAGGATGAAGTTTTTGGCGGTAATCAATTCCGTCTGAGGGATGCGCCCCCGCCCTCGACTCCCATTCAGAATCGTAGTGGCGTAATGAGTGCGTATGTGGCCTATAAAATGACTTGCGGTGGCCAGCCGATGTACAAGTCAGCGCTTTTATCCTCCCAAGCGAGTCTGGCACCAATTCACCGACCCCGGAGGGATGGAAGGATCAGTTGGACTAGGCGGGCATCAATCCGTGATTCGAACCCTTGACCATGCGTGTGATATAGTGCGCCCCTTGCCACTACACCACCTCCGCCCTTGAAGTATTTTTCAAATCTCACGAAAGGCACCGAGAGGGAGCTTAACCAGGTTAGGCAAGACTCAGGAGAACTTTTCAAACTAATGGATTTTGTAAATTAGTCTTCACTACCTACACACTTAACTGGCGTAAGTTCGTTGGTGATTGCAACGACAGATTACCAGTACGAACTCATTCGAGTCGAAAAAACGTACATCTTAGTAGACATATATTATCGTTACTTCCATAAACCTGATCAAAACACTTGCTAGTTCAAGTTAAAATGTGTGCTCGCTCAAAAACTTCGACTCAAAGCAGTGCTCTTTACTGAACCATGCAAGCCCTAGGGTGAAACTATAGTTTACTAATACTATCGAAAAAAACTCGAACCCGGACCAGTCGTTGCGCGCATAGTTGGCCTGTCTAAAGAAGATTTTTCAGAGAGTAATTGTGGAGATAAGAATGACTTCATGATAGTACAAAAGTGTATGGAAGGAGAAATAAATGTAAGAGATGACGGTATAGAAACTAGCCAAACTATGCCGTAATCGCTGAAAGGCTACCGTCGTCGTACACAGGTCAAAAGGTTGCGATCAAGGAACGAAGTAGATAATGCTTCATCTTCTCGTTGAGAATCAAGAGCCGAACTAATTAATACTTTCATTTTGGCTATCCTCCCAGCTGTCCAACCTCGCTGCTACGAGTAATCTGGTGCGATAATCCCCGCACAGATGACATCGTGAACCTTACATTCATACTCGGGTGTTCAGCGAAACACGATTGCGAATAGAAGTTTTATCAGAAATACATTATAGAATGCGTGAACTGTCCATGTGGGACCTTGATCTTGAGTAGTTGAGATCAGTAGGTAGGCAGTAGAGGCACTAGATGATGGGCCCAGAGGCGACAGGCAAGAGGAACGTGGGCCATCAGCTTAATGAAGGACGAAGGCTTTGTCGACTGCCTTCCTCTACTAGCCATCTGCGACTCTTGAATACGCTTAATGTGTTTAGTCATGGATACAGCGAACTAACATTTCTATACGGGTTAAGTAAGGTTACACAATGAAAGGAAAAGCGGCTTCCTCTGGTCTACACTCCACTCGGCTGATGGCATCTCACTCAGGCTTTTCCTTTCGCTACGGTCAGCTTCTCTCACGGATTCTTATATCACGATCTCTTTCACCTTCGGATGCTTACAATGTCAAGAAGAAGGGAGCAAGAATGGTACGTACAACGCTAAAAGATTCTTCAAAAATATCAACTGCCGATCTGTGGGATAGCGACCAGCTCCGTGAACCGAGCTTTGAACGCCAATGATGACGTACAAAACCGGAAATTCAGTACGGCACGTTGGTCATGGGAGACGGTTGTTTAGCGCGGCCCCTCGCGTCGCGTCGCCCATTCGAGGCGGTTTTCGACCTGGATAACTCGTTCACGCGATTCCCTTCTGTCCATCTCCTACTGCTCATCCAGATGATATATGTCCGACCGATGACGCCACTACCATTAAACGCCGAATTGTGAACCCTCTTGTACTCTGTCTACTTGAATGGATTAGTATGGTCAGGAGGTTGAACCGCCTGGACGAGTTGTCCAGCTTACAAGCAGATTCGAATGGGCGACGCGATGAATGAGGCCGCGCCAAATATACAACTGTTGGTCTTACAAAAATTTACCGTAAAATGAAATGCATGGAACGTAGAATACACAAACGAGATTCTTCCTTTCACGGCATAACTCTATTCGAATAACCAATTCTTCACACGTCATGTATGCGACGCATCGAAAAGAGCCCTTAGCCAAGGATACGGAACGGATTACGAGTTGGCACTGCATGACACGATCTCGTTCGAGCCAGGGCCCGACATTCATGTGTCAGTGACGCTTGACGCCGAACTGTGAAAGCACAAAGGTTTCATTCGAACACCAGCGAACGCTCTCTTGGTGAAGGGGGCAGAAGGAAGTAATTTGGACGTAGGGCAATCGGGAGCTGAATTGGATCTGTACCACTTTTTCACTGCTTCATTGCTTTCGGTGATGGGAAAATCGCGTTTCGATCGCTGACTGACATTATATTATAACATGGGGAAGCGCGGTCAGGCAGAACAGTGAATCAATAATTCCTCGGTATCAACCATTTCGGTTCTCTATCGCTATTTTCGTTGAATTCATTATCAATGGGTGTTCAAAAATATTCATCCTTCCCTCTTTCACTATGATAAATATTTCCAGGTAACTAACGGTAAAATGGCGACCAAGATCAACGGAGGTGACATCGTTGAGATGCAAGGAGACGAGATGACAAGGTGTAAAATGTTTTTTAATGTTCGCGAACGTTGAATGATATTGACTGGCCTTGTGAGGTGGATGGTGGAGGTGTGAGGTAGGAAATCGGTGCCACAAAAGCATAAATGAGATGTGTAATATTTCTCATTTCATTAATAATAATGGATAGATGTAAAGTATCCCTCAAGAGGGCGTTCTCGGTTGAATTTAGATTTTTTAGTGTGGGTATGAGAAGTCATTCAGTTGAACTTAAAAAATCTATAATATTCCTTTTCCTTGGACTTTCTTCATGAGAGGGGTAATTTTTTACCCCTCTCATGAAGAAAGTCCAAGGAAAAGGAATATTATAGATTTTCACATACTACAAGTTTTCATATACTACAAGCATCTATTACCGTTTTGTGCTCGCAAAGTCATGCTATATTTAACACTATGTATGCCAGTTATTCCAAATCAAGAATAACGTGCAATTACAATTCTCACACAGGAAACAGAGAAGCGATTGAAAAGTACAGCTCTTTAGGATCATTTCCCGGCAAACGAAGCCGGGACAAAAGCCATTAAGACGTCTGCAGCTGCAGAGGTTGCATTAGTCACGGGAATTTTGATGCATTTCCTATTTTCTGAATAAAAGGCTTGGAAAATTATATTTCTCAGATTTGTAGGATCATCTGGGATCTCATCAAAGAGAAACTCATCCTACCTTTCGTCGACCTGAACATTCACTTTTTCGATTTAGGAATTGAAAACAGGGATGCGACAGATGACCAGGGTACGTCCTTGAAGTTTTTTTTTCTTTGTAGGCGGTCTTTCATTTAAGCCAGATACTTCATGCTTGATAGCTTCTCAATAAATGGTTTGCAAACTGAAGCAATATGTGTGACTTATGTAGTCTATAATTTATAGTAGCATTTAATAACATTTCTGATTTGCTACACAAATGCTCAAGGAAATAGAGATAGGGCAGCACATGTTGTGGTGCAAAGCAACTTTTTCTGTATGCCTACCATAAATTTTCTCTCAAGTTACAACCACCCTAAATCATCCAAGTGAAAGACTGAGAGGAAAGTTCATAAGATCTTACATATATCAGTTATTCAGTGATGCTATTTACCCCTTCAGCATTTTCGATCCTCTTCTCTTCTAGGACCATACTAGGCTAGCTGTCGCGGATATCGCGACACCTGCTTTAAATTAAATGAAGGCTCTCCTAGATTGAATTGAGCACTGTTGAAGATTCCTTCTGCGATAATTCAATGCTGGGCTGTTCTCGGGAAAAGAGTAGAGTGTAAAGGGCTCAAAAAATAATAAGCTCAGAAAAAAAACTTTTCAGTTACCATTGATGCTGCCAAAGCTACTCTGAGGTACAATGTAGCCGTCAAATGTGCCACAATTACCCCTGACGAATATCGGGTCAAAGGTAAATCGGAATCTAAAGATCGGTGAACTGTGGAACAGTTAATTTAACGAGATCGCAGAGTTCAACTTGAAGAAGATGTGGAAGTCGCCAAATGGTACTATCCGTAATATTCTCGGAGGTGAGCTTTGTTCACCTTTACTCTGCTTACGTCGTTCATATGGGTTGTTCCAGAAAATTGAGAACTGGAAATGTTGAAGTGTTGTTTTGTTTTTCAAAAATCCGGTTCCCCATGAGGAATTTTCCTGTTGTAAAAGGGTATGATGTTCCATCGCACCTGCCTTACTTCATTACGATGAAAGACTCAAGTTAGGGATGTGTTGAAGAATTTGCTAAAAGGAAGATAATTACACCGTTGCTTGGCATAAAGATGGCCGTAAGCTGCAAAATGAATGGTGGAATGGCCTCACTTAATTAATTTCTGTAAACATTGAACCTCGTGTCTGCTCATTTGTCAGATTTTGCATGCCTTTTTCTGGAATAAATTTTGAAGTTGTTCCCTACAGTACTACTCCCTTCTCTCATCTAGGTACCGTATTTCGTGAGCCGATTATAGTCAAGAACGTTCCTCGACTTGTGAGTACGTGGTCGAAGCCAATTATTATCGGACGTCACGCCCACGCCGACCAGGTTTGTCTAGATGTTTTCATGATAAGAGAGGTTTTAGCGTATTGCAACATTTTAGTACAAAGCCACCGATTTTGTTGTCCCTGGACCTGGCAAACTGGAAATCACATTCAAGCCTGCTGATGGCGGTGATGAAATAAGACATGAAGTGTTCGAATTCAAAGGTCCTGGAGTGTCTCTTTCAATGTACAACACTGATCAATCAATCAGGTTTGGCTTTCTATAGTCATGAATATTGTGTTGTTGTATCAATGTGGCTTCATAACAAAGGCACGTATAGAACATCTGGCGGGCAAAATGTCTTGGCAGTTGTTGTAACTCAATTGAATTTCAATCACAAACTTTTTACTTCCACACCTTCGTTATGGAACCTCTTCCGTTCGATGCAGGATTTTTGATACAGAGATTTCGCCCATGCATCATTCAAATATGCTCTTCGTCGAAGATATCCCCTCTATTTGTCCACTAAAAACACTATTCTGAAGAAGTACGACGGTCGCTTCAGAGACATCTTCGCGGAGGTTTACCCGGTCAGCTTTATGATAGTATCATAACTGGATAAGTTTTTCTGTAGCAACTTTTGTACATTTCAGGAGTATGAAACAGAGTTCAAGGCTGCAGGTATTTGGTATGAACATCGGCTCATTGATGATATGGTAGCGCAAGCAATGAAAAGCAGTGGCGGATTTGTTTGGGCCTGCAAGAACTATGACGGAGACGTGCAATCAGATTCTGTTGCTCAAGGTTCACCATACTTTCTATATTTATTTTCTATTTTGCTCAGATTAAAGTATTTATAGTCAATGTTTTGAAGTTATGGCATTGTTACTTACAGGGTACGGATCATTGGGCCTCATGACATCAGTGTTGATAAGCCCAGATGGTAGAACAGTTGAAGCAGAAGCTGCTCACGGTACTGTCACGCGTCACTATCGGCTACATCAGCAGGGTCAAGAGACATCAACCAATCCAATAGGTTTGTCGTCAGCGCCCGACCATTGGGCTGTTAATATAGTCTTTCTTCCAGCATCGATTTTTGCTTGGACTCGCGGTTTGGCTCATAGAGCTTCACTTGACAATAATGACGATTTAGCAAGATTTGCAGAAAACCTTGAGAAGGTAATTAACCATGTAGTTTATATACATAGTTTACATGAAAACACTATGCCGTGTTGAAATCTGGTGATTAACGATGAGGAGGGAATGCGAAGGCTTTTAGGTTTCTCTTCTTACACTACGAAAGTAGAACCCCCGGGTTTGGCTAGAAATATGCCCTCCATAACTCCTCGTTGCTAGGACGCTGAGTTGTCTGTGTCCTTGAAATTCTACTCTAGGACTCGTGGGCCATATATTTAAAAAATCTGCCTCGAATCCAGCCATCTCTTCATTAGCATCTTCATTCTTGATGTATTTTACAGGTGTGTATCAAGACCATTGAAGATGGCTTCTTTACCAAGGATCTTGCTATATGTATTAAAGGCGCAAACAAGTATGTTGTCATTTTCTGGTATCCCTTCTCGTTAATCCTCATTGCGTCTCTTATTGCTCTTTATTACAGTGTTACACGAGCAGATTACTTGAACACATTCGAGTTCATGGATAAGCTCGCCGAGAATTTATCAAAGGAGCAAGCTCGCCGATAACTGTGATATGTTTTGTGATCAATTGCTCGAAGTTGTTTAATGGTTGTGCAACAAAGTTCTATATCTATACACGTTACCCCTTTTGCCTCTCGACTTTTATTGCAGTGACCAATCGGCTCGCCCAGCTGACGCCGGGCTCCCCTCCTTCCCGTGTTAAAATGGCCTCCACCCCTGCACCTTTTTCAAATTTGAAGGCTTCGGTAGATGAGAACAAACTATTAACTCATTGCTCTACAAGTCTGCTCCATCGTCAACGACGACCTCTCCTGCAAATTGTAACCATCTGGCCCTCGCTGGGTCGGAAGAAGTTGCGAGGAAGACACGATTTGCCATCACTGTATATTCCACTCCTCTACTTAAAATCGTCCGAACATACCGTCGTTCTGTCGCTGTTTCGCAATAATCGTTTTTAGCTGAGTGAGGGTATGAAACCGAAACAGAGCTCGAAATCCTTCTTTGACACAACAGAAATCGAAAGGTTCCCTCTTTCTTTGATAGTTGTAGTAAGTCTAACTCTCCACTCCTTTTTTGGAACAAATGGCAGTCTCCTGTATACGAAATTCGATTCTAATTCGCTCTCATAACAGTCCAGACGCCGGGAAAAAATGTGCAAAGGTGAGGGATGGGTCAACAACCAAATTAAAGGGGCACTTACCGGCGATGGGCGGAGCGATTTCGCAGTGGGCGGTACTTTTCACAGAGATTCATAACTCGAATCAAGGAAGGCGTCGGGGCGAGAAAAAAGTGAAAAGAGTGGGGAAGGTCTTATGCGTGCCGGGCATGCGTAAGCTCAGCGAAGCCCCGCCCAGAGTGGGCGGGACGTGCGTTGAGGTGAAAGCTACTTTTTAAAAATGACTGTAACTTCGTTCGGAAACGTTCTAGAATGCGGGAAAAAAGTGGTTAGAGGTAATGGAACAAATGTGGTCAAATTCTTGAAGTGAGCGGGGTTGGCACTGAAGTGGGCGGGGCTTAGATCAAAATTTGCGCTAACTTTGTGTGTCTGTTTGTATGCCCTCGTTTGTATGTTTGTTGGTGTGTCCTCCCAATAGTCACGTAGGCACGATGAAGAGCAAGAAGATCACAAGAGCGCGGTGAGCTCATACCTGAGTGAAAGCGAATTGTGTGTCAAAGTCGGGAACTCCTTTTCCAGGTGTTACGAATGCCCAAATGGCGTACCACATAGGGGTGTGTTGTCCCCTCTCTTCTTTTTGGCATATACACACAGATTACAGGTTCATGACTACCAAAACTGATAGCGAAGCGGGACGTAAGTTCATGAGTAGGTACACAGACACAGGGTGTACACATATTTTATTACTGATACATATTAGATTATATCATGACTGGGTGAAGAGGGAGGCCAGGACAAGTCGATCAGCGCCGACACGATGGGCGCTACTCGCGAGGCTAGGCGAGTGAGAGAACAGCAGCGGCAGAGCAGCCCGGTGGTTGGTAGACGGCTTCTTTTATAGTGGTACCGTAGAACGTCACACGGCGTGATTGATGAGCGTCCTTGTCCAGGCGGTCAGGTGGCGAGGATACGACATCGTGGAGACGTCCAATTTCGCTCTCAACATTTTCGGCCGTGTCGGCTGTGTTCAAACGATTCTTCATAAGGAAAATATCAGTTGAAATTCGCGCAAAGTATCAATAGAAAGTCGGTGGTGCATTGAAGATGAATTCTTGTCTTACGAAACCGTTGGGTAAATTTAAATGAATTGGTAATGATTATTGTCATTATAATAAATACCGAATGGTCAATGATTACAGCTGCTTTTGGACTAGTGGCAGGAAGGTCATGCGTTCCCAGTTGGATAAAATAATGAACTTTTCCTACTCGCGCAGGTTTAAATGCATAGCATGTGCCATCCACATTATGGTCAAGGAGGATTTCGTCTACCACTACTTCTCTGCATTTAGATACCATGAGCACATCTCCAGCTACGAGGGCGAACACGTCCTCTCTATTGAGGAGCATACGAGCCGCTTTGGTTGGATTTAGAAGTGATTTACTTTTTATTGTTTGAATTTTGAAAATCGTAAGAGACCAAATGCGGTCTAGCAAAAAGTTGAAGTCTTGTTGTATGATTTCTTCCATTTTCGTTTTAGGAAACTGTATCTTAGTATTGAGTTCGGCATGGTGGTTATCTTGGCGCTGCTCATGACCGAAAGATTGGTCATCATTCACAATAGGCGTTCTCAAGAAAGTGGCTAAAGCTATAGGATTATTGAGACTTATAGTGGCTTCTACGGTAGCTTGCCTTTTGTTGGTCTTAGTCTTCTTATCTGATAAAATTCCTTTGGTATTGGTTTATTTCGAAAAGTTTTCGTTGCATAACTACATAGCTTTTTGATATTTCTTTCGGAAGGATTATATGTCTGATCTCCATTCTGAGGGAATTTTTCATTTTCATTGTCCACGGCTCTACGTTTTAAGGTGGCTGTTGATGAGGATTTCTCTGCTACCTTATCTATTTGGGTGAGTGTATCCACGAACTGTATCAGTTGTGAATTGTAGAAGTGTTGTTGATTAATGGAATCTACCACATCTGGGTGGTCTTTGAAAATGGTACGCGGATTGTAACCGTGTAGTTCTGGTAGAACTATAAACACGCCATTATCCATTGGTGTCTAGGCACCATGCGCTCTTTTGGGAATGTAAAAATGACATATTCTTATATGTAAGCGCTGATTGGATTTGGTTGAGCACTATGTGGGTCGGTGTTACAGCAACTCCTTGAGTTGCCTGTACATATCGGCACAAAGGTGTGTTAGAAGATGGTTCCTTCCATATTACCATTCCGTAGCTAATAAGACATTGCATTTTCGTTGCAATGAGCCATGTCTCCAAACTGGCCAATAAGGTGATTGCCACCAAAAGTTGCGATTTCCTCTCTTTCAAAATAGACATTGTTAGTAATGGTGCATTTTTCGCCAAAAACCATATGTAGGACAGTGGATTTGGTTATCAGATCTATATACGCTGGGTGATAAAGGATCTAAAGGAGTGCCTTGATAGTTTTTGCTCTCTGTTAACTATCGACAGAGAGCGGGGTCAACTGAGGTCATAAATTCTTCGTCACTGTTAACGGAGAATGAGATATGCAGATAAGAGGAGGCGCTCCTGGTTTTATTAACCCATTGACAACCGCGTGGCCTGCAGGCAAGCCGTACCATATCGTGCCCTTGTAGTATTTATATTATTTATCAAGTGTTCTTATAATTTTTTCATTTTTTCAAGTATCAGCTTAGCTCACAACTTCTAGAGAACCTTGAGGCATCTTGGTTCAGGAATCATTCACTTCTAACTACAGTTATAGGAGAAATTAAATATTAACATGAGGACAATGTAAAAGGCGCAGTCGCCAATGGGTTAATCACTACCAGATATCGTATCGGAGATTTTCTTCAAGCTTCGCATTTGGAAGTGCTAATGACGACCGTCCTTTCAAAATATCTCATTTTTTGAAGTTGTTCAACGAATGAAAAATTCACCAAGGTACTGTACTCCTTCGATAAAACACCTTTACTGTTGTAAAATTAGAAGATTTTTTAGGACTTCGCTGTATGTAGTTTCATTTAGGCCTGATGTAATGTTTTGAGAAGAAGAATTGGAAGAAAGTAGAAATTCAGATGAATGAAACAAAAAATACCTACAGTATACATGTGGACTGCATGGTCGTCAATGGGTTAAAGCAGTGAAACGCTGGGATTAAAAGTGGTTCAGACGTTCAACATAAACGTCTGCAGATGTTACTAAGACATCCGAAGCATTTGGTGAGCCAACACAGGTTACTAGATCCGACTGGTGTTGCCAAAAACGCAATGATTACCACAATAAAAAGTGGGGTACGGAGTGTGAGAAGTTCCGTGGTGTTACATGGAGAAATTGAATTGACCTCATGGCGGCGCGATGCCTGAGGACGTTGTACATTCCGTTCACGCGATGGAGTACGCCTTTGATTTTGTCTAGGGCGAGGAAAGGGTGAAAATTCGCGAGAGCGTTGTTACTGTTGCCCTGAATATTGCTCTCTAGGCTGGGATGTGAATCGCACCGTACTGCGCGGAGGAGTTCTACTCCTTGAAGGGTATGAATTGTTTTTACGGAAGGAGTTGGAAAACGGAACTTCTCGGATTGCGGCATTCTCCCTTGCGGCATGCGGCAGATGTCACTGCAATTACCGTACTCACCCCGCCTCCCCGCCAATCGATCAAACGCGATTTTTTTCGTTGATTGTCTTGCCTTTTCATTGGATTTGATCGTTTTTCTTCTTTCTTCTTCGTTTTCATGTTTATTAGACTTGATTAGTTAAAATGACTCCCCCTATAAAAACGACGATCAAGAACGCATTGCAATTGAAAAGAGCGGCCAGTCAATTCAAATACAATAATCAAAGGACTCCTTACCCCACAAACTGCGCGCTTCAGTCTTCCATCGCAATTCTGCGAGCGGGTGCGGCGTGTGCGACGCCGTGTTCAGGAAGAAGTTCCCAGACCGAAGGAGTTCAATTGTTTGTTTCCCTGGGGTCTCTGTCTACTTTGGTACCTTCGCTTTGGATGGCAGTCGTACTGAATCCTAGAAGAATTTGCTTGCTCACGTGGGGTTAAAGCGTTCAGCACTTTATCAATTTCAGCTATAAGGACATTATTATTGAAGAGTTGGTTTCTGTACTCGTAAGATTCCACATCTTTTCCGCGTCGTGTACGAGTTGTTCGTAATCCGTGGGTAAAGGACCGAGAACTTTTAATAGTTGCTTTATTGAATTTGACAAGGCGTTAGCAAAAATCATACTTTGAAGGACTTGTCGTTTGTCAGCTAAGTTAGAGCCGGAGTATGCGTCTGAAATTTCTTTTCGTATTCTATTTGAGAATAGCAGTGGTGATTCAACACGATACATTCGCATGTCCATAAGTTTTTCAGGAGCCATATCAAGAAAGTGGTCAGTTGAAAAGTTTTGTTTTAGCTTAGTTATTGCTTTGCGCCAGTTACGTCTATCTATTTCTGAAAACTTTTCGAAAACTGCTTTCGCCACTCCCGTTAAATGAGCTGGAAGGAGACGTAGCATATTGGCTCCTGTTAGACCCATTATACTTCCTATTTCATTGAGCTTCTCTAGGAAGTGCACTAATCCTGCACCACCTTTTCTCCAGAAAAAAACTGGGAGCTTGGTTGCATATGATGGTAAATAAAATTTGTCAAAGACAGAGTCAAGTCGGTCGGTAAAATTGTCGTCTGAAGTGTCCATATTATCGTTTTCTTGGACTGCTGATCGCGGCCCAAATTCAAATGTTACTTCCGAAGTGAGTGTTAAGTCAATAGGTTGATTCTGAAGAAATGGGATACTATCTAAATCATTAGTTTGCTTGTTACTATAGGATGAAGTATGTAAGTTCTGTTGGCTAGAGTAAGGTCGGTGTCGATAAGCTTTTATAATTTTTCTATTGTTGCGTAAAACTACTTGTCTGTCATCAGTATTGATTACAGTAGTATAGTTAAAAAGGTGGGGATTTAGTTGCATGCAGATTCGATTAGTTTCCGGGTGTGCGGTGGCGATGTATGGTCGAGAAGTTGTAGCTTGATCACTTCGATTACGAATGCTGACTATCCGTGCTCTACCGTCTGGTTGATCCGATAAATTGCGGTCGGAGTTGCTACAGCTGGAAGTTTCTAGAGAAATTACTGAAGAACTACTATAACCCGGGGGATGTTCAAAAAGACTTGGGTCGGGTGGTTCTGATTTTGAGAATTCGTCGTGTGTCACGAAAGTTGTTTGATGGAAGATGAAGCTGAAGCTGGACCGCTCTAGGTGGTCGATTGAGAAGAAGTCAGGGGGTCACCGGCTATATTTACCGGGGTTGCATTGTAATATGGCTTCCGATTAGTCGTAATATTGAATCCTGGGTCATGTGGAATACATCAATTTATTTATTTACTTATTTTTTATTTATTCAAAATACACACAAGGTGCGCTTCAGTAGCAAACAAGGAAGCTGTACCAGTCACAAATTTAAACAGCAAAAGTCTAAAGAAATTTAATGTTGGTCACCGTACGGCCGTTATTAAACAGGTGACAGGCGTGAGGATTACTGTATGCCACCGAAGAATATTCAAAGATTTACTAGGTTTTCCACCTTCACATCGCATAAAATTTCAATTTGATTAGTAATTACATGGCACAGACTGTAGTCCAACTTCTTATTTACGATCCCTTTTAATTATTAAAATGATTAAAAAGGAAAAATACCTCCCAATTACTATCGTGATATCACTTATAAACACGTACATGGCATAACCTAAGCCAAAATTAGACTTTCCTAATAAAACCATCCATTTCGGTTAAATTACCCAATTTTTACGAATATAGTCAAGGAGAATTGCAACAAAAGGTTTTTTGAGGTTACAGGGCTCTCAGACACCTAACTATCATAAAAAGTGAATGAAATGATTAATTTTGACAAAGACATTCTATCTTTCATCCATAGTAGGCCTAGACTACCTCAAGATGGATCCCTAACACACCCTCAACATAATATAACCCAAAAAGATGTTAAACTCCCTTATAAATGGCTCAAATCTTTCCGAACACATTTATAATTATCAGAGGCATTTTTTAGACTTCAATATCCCATAATACTTTTGTGAACATCAGGAGGAAGGCTAAGATTTCCCACTTTCCACCGTAAATGGCGAAAATGTCCAGTATTACCTACATGTCTTTCCCAAAAGAGATTACTGAGGATAACCCAAAGGGTAAGCCAAATAATCAAATTTTGAGGGCTGCTCTCATTCCTGACGAGGCGTTTCTTTCCCTCCTGATGCTTGACAAAGGTTTGGGGTTGTCGTCCATGCAGTATGCCGACCTGAAGTCGGTTGGCTTGGTCCTGCAGAGCCAATAATTCCTAAAGTACACAAAATTACTTAATAGAAAACTAATACGATAACAATTATACTCACTCTAAAGCGACAAAGAATAAGTTTCATTTCCGTCTCTAGTGCTTGTGCAGCTTCTTTCGCTCCTCAGCTCTCTCGTGGGCCTGTCTCTACTGTTCAGCGTATATGAGTGCATCCTGCTGAGCTGCCTGAATGGCGAACTCAACATCGTATATCTGGTTTTGGTACTCTCCGTCACTTAGACAATTAGGACATCGGCATTGAAAAATGTATATTACAAAATACGAATAATTTTTACCTTAAAAAGAGCTCCCCTTTCCATAAGTAGCAACGTTGTCGTTATCAGAACAGCATCGTTCGGATAAGCAGGGCTCGGAATCACTGGAGTATGCTTTGTCAGTGCGTTTAGTGGAGAAGTCGAAGAGTCCTCGTTGTTGCATTTCTTTCCTTCAGATATTCCAAAAAAAATAGACATTAATTATGATTTTAATGTAAGAATGAAAATTAGAGGGAGCTGGAGAATGACGAGATGGAACGGCATAGAGAAGGTAAGACACATAGAATGAACTGACGCATCTTGTATCAATACCCTTTTGCCCCTTCTGAGCCAGATTCCATTAGCAGTAAAATAGGGCTTGATCGAGATGTATACGGCAGAAGAACAGAACCCATCCTTCCGAACAGGTTATCCCTCAGGAAAAGAAAATTATTGTAATGTATTCAAATATTCAGTACGTATTCTAACATATTCAAATATTTAGTAGATCAACCACATGATCGACAACACTATGTTGTTTGATTATCTTGCACAATTTTACTTTCATCTCTAGGACGAGCCTCCTACTCAGACTTGTGGCGAGTCCTCAAACGATTCAACACGGCTCGAGGACGAGCTTACTGTAAGGAATGGAGATATCGTATCCTCGCCACCAGATCGCCTAGACGAGGACACTTATCAATCAAGCCGTGCGACGTTCCACGGGACCACTACAAAAGAAGCCGTCTACCGACCACCGGGCTGCTCTGCCGCTGCTGTTCTCTCACTCGCCTTACCTCGCGAGTAGCGTCCATCGTACCGGCGCTGGCCGATTCGTTCTGGCCTCCCTCTTCGCCCAGTCATCATATAATCCAATATATATATATAAGTATTAAAATATGTATATAAACCGTGTTCTGTGTACCCACTCATGAACCACGTCCCGCTACGCTATCAGTTATGGGAGTCATGAACCTGTAATCTGATACAGCACAGTTCGTCTTTATCGTCTAAGGCGGAGCGGCGGCTGCACTTGCTCCTTAGAAGTCTGCTCACTGAGGTTCCATGAGTTTTACTCAAGGTTACAAATACTATGTTCGTCCGATATTAGGATACGGGACCAGAATTTACTTCAAAAATTCATAGCTATCTAACAAAATCACAAAGTTAACATCAGGAAACTAAAAGCTTCTCAAAACAGCTTCACTAGAAAGATATTGATCCGAGCCTTCGGGTTCAACTATAGCTATAACCAGGATGGGTGCGGGATACTGGGTTTCATAAACCTGATACGAATGAAAAAGCCGTGGTTCAAAGCGGGGTGTTCGGACGATTTTAAATAGAGAGAAGTGAAATATACAGTTATGGCAAATCGTGTCTTCCTCGCAAGTTCTTCCGACCCAGCCCGTACAGCGAGGGCCAGATGGTTACAATTTACAGGAGAGGTCGTCGTCGACGACAGAGCAAACCTGCAGAGCAATAAATCGAGTTACTCAAACACACAGAACCTAAGGAGGTACATATGTTCATGACGGACGCGGCGAGTGCAAATTGTGTTGGGTGATCGTGTTTAGCCCGGAATGAATAGTTTGTTCTCACCTATCCAAGCCTACAAATTTGAAAAAGATGCAGGCGGGGAGGCTATTCCAAGACGGGAAGGAGAGGAGCCTGACGTCAGGCTGCGTTCCAATGCTAGAGATGTAGATGGCGCAAAAACAAAACCGCTTCGCAGCCGCACGCAGGCGGCGGCAGAGGCTTGTTGATGCCTTCCGCTCTGTAGGATTCGTCGCAGCTCTTCCACAGAAGAAGCGATCTATGACGATCCCTCGCAAGCGGCTCCAACATACACGAGTGCGTTTTCCCTCACATATCTGCGTAAAAACGGGGTGCGCTTTGACTTTACCGTCGTTTGCCGCTTAATTTGCCGCGCAAGCAGTGAGCGGCATATCAGATCGTTGCCTCGAGTGTTTCGCAATACCATGCTACAGTTTGAATTGCTTAAATTCGCGCGGACGCTCGAATGGGATAAGAGCGCGCCATCGAAAAGTGATCCACTTGTAGAAGTAGCAAAGTTGATGTGTATGAGGCGTGTCGAGTTTTTCATGTAGAAAATATAATAGGAAAATTAGTAAATGAGGCAGTAAAGCGGCAAGTTGAAGAAGGTTGCCCACCATAATCATGTACGAGCACTACAGCACCCATGTTGCATCCAAGTAGCTGCGCGCGATAAAATAGTTGGGACCGCGAACTCCTTGCACCGTTCAAACGGGTCTATCTTGAAATCGCAGTGAGGGTGCTACATATAAACTGAAGGGCGGCTGCGAAATCCGCTGTGGTACCGCAATACCGTAACCCGTGCCGCGCTCATGTGCTTAGTTGCAGCTGGCCTAAAGTTAAAAGTGAAATGAAAGCCACCAGGATGGGGAATGGATGAAAGGAAAGGAGAGCACAGTACCCAACATCTTCCTTTGAATGTACAGAAAAGAGAAGGTGTTGGGTGAGGTGCTTCATTCAACACAGCATGAAAGCCACCAGGACGGGGAAAGGAAGACAGGAAGGGGGAGCACAACATCCAACACCTTCCTTTGAATGTTTAGAAAAGGGAAGGTGTTGGGTGAGGCGCATCACTAGACTGATTGAGCCAGAGGCAGGTTTGTTATAAGAGCTCCTCTGAAGAAACTACTCACATTAAGTTGGAACTTTAGGCATTGCGCCCTAGTTGAGGAATCGTTTGTGCATGTGCGGACAGATTTGTTCCTTTTAGGAGTTACCATTTATTATGAATCTTCCCCTAAAGCAACTAGGGTGTGGGTTGTGCTACCTCGGGAGTAATCATCGAGTACCTGTCACTGCTTATAACACTACTACCAAAACGACTTTTGCTTTGAAAGTCCTACATCAAACTAACGGAAGTTTTCAGAACTTGAATACCTGTTTGTCGCCCTAACCCTGATTATTACCTATTATTATAACCTGCAGCTGACACCCAAGACCTTCCCTTTTCTGTACATTTCCCAACCTGGTGGCTTTCATTTCACTTTTGAATTTGGGCCAGCTGCAATAAGCACATGAGCGCGGCGCGGGTTACGGTATTGCGGTACCACAGCGAATTTCGCAGCCGCCCCTCAGCTTATAAATAGCGCCCCCAGTGAGCTGCGCCGCGCACGACGTGTGCTGCGTGACCGAGTTTCATCGACGATAGAATCGGGCGTCTCTCGTAAAAACGCAGTAATCTGTGTGGAAACGCAGGTTGCATGATTGCGCCCAGTGCCTGAGTTTGGTGCTAAGTGAGTTGGGGGGGGGGGGCACGCGGCGGCGCGGCGCCTTTTCATGTCTGCGCCCTCTCCGGCGAGATAGTAGACAAGGGAGAATAGGCGAGTCCGTAACGGTGTTTAGGGACGTTTCATGCAGGTATAATAATGTGATAATCAGTAAGGTTGGGGCGACAATCAGGTATTCAAGTTCTGAAATCTCCTGCTAGTTTGATGTAGGACTTTCAAAGCAAAAGTCGCGTTGTGGTATAAGCAGTGACAAGTTGCTTTAGAGGAAGATTCATAATAAATGATAACTCCTAAAGGAACAAATCTGTCCGCACATGCACAAACGATTTCTCAACTAAGGCGCAATGCCTAAAGTTCTAATTTAATGTGAATAGTTTCTTCAAAGCTCTTGTAACAGACCTGCCTTTAGCTCAATCAGTCGAGTGAAGCGCCTCACCCAACACCTTCCCTTTTCTGTACATTCAAAAGAAGGTGTTGGGTGTTTTGTTCTCCCTTCCTTTCATCCATTCCCCATCCTAGTGGCTTTCATTTCACTTTTAAATTCAGGCCAGCTGCAACTAATGAGCGCGGCGCGGGTTACGGTATTGCGGTCCCACAACGATTTTCGCAGCCGCCCCTCAGTTTACAAATAGCACCGATTTTCGTTCCCGTTCAATTTACTCCCCCCACCCCTATATTATTCGAGACTCAAAGAAGCTATGCTGCTTACCTGTGGAAATTTGCTATTCTGCATAGATAGAAATGAAATGGAGACTTGATAAGATACTCGATTATGGCAATATTGTGGCAGAAATCATCAATGAGCACGGCAATTTGAACGAGTGGGCGCGGGAATTCTCTCCAAGGAACGTAACTGTACGTCGAACGAGTGGGTGTTATCGTTGTCGTTTTTTGTATTTTCTAGTTTGGAGCGATGTGATCCCATTTTCAGAATGAAATTCTCTGCTCTTCTACTCGATATTGAAGGCACTGTAACGAGCATATCATTTGTCAAGGTGGGGTTTGCCGTTTTTTCTTATTCCACGATCAACTGTATTTTCAAATCGAGCAGTAGTGATGGTGGCTTTTTGTTCGGTGTCATTATATTAGACAGGAAAATCAGTGCTCAATATGTAGAACTGGTGAAGTTCAAATTGACGATCATTGAAATGGTCTAGTTCTAAATAGTTCTAAAGCACTAATATAGTTCATACCTGTTTTTTGTGTGATGTGTTGCTTTTTTGGAGCTGACAACAGGTGGAATCCTGATGATAACCTTTCATGCGCCAATTAATCCGGATTTTGCTATCACTGAACGACCAGACCTTATGTTATACCAGAAAATGAACTTCAATCTGAGCATTTCTCTATGGGACTGGTAAATTTTCAAATCTGAAGCTTACCTTTTTGGACCATGTCTTCCGTTATTTCATCATTGCATGCTTTCAGGCAGAGATTTTTTGTTGAAGTACTACCTAGTCTTTTTTTAAGACTTCACTAATTATGAGGCGCCATCAGTACAAATATTTAGAATTTCCCCGTCCTCTTCTCACGTTGTTCCATTTCTTGATCAGTTAAAATATCTCCCGCTCACAAAATGTAACTAGCCATGTCTGTTCAGTAGTGTACGATGTAGGACTATAAGACTTTCGAACCTCAGCTTCACCGAGACGGAAACCTTGTTGAGCAGAAAGGGTAACGTCAGTGAACTATTTGCTGAAGGCCCCAGGCCAGGGTTGCTGAAGTGTATGGCCTATGGAGAAGAGATTCAAACAGAGGTTTACTTAAAAAGGGTCTTTTTTTGTTCATCATTTATCACAGATGACGGCTGATCAGAAAACAGTATAGAATTTCGAGTAGCTGAGTACTAAGGATCAACAGCTCCCTCTGAACACGTGCCATTGACCCCAAACTGTACCTAAGCCTACATACGTGTCGCCGTGCATTCAGCTGGGAAGGTTGTCAAAATTTTCTTTCCATTCTCTGCTCATTCTACTGAAGCATCTGTATAGCTATAAACACTTTCAATGATAAAGGTGCAGGTAAGCAAGTTTATAAACCTCTAACATCTTGAAATTCACGCTTGTCGTTCGCAAGCAGTAACGCGTCGGTCTTCTTTAAAAGGGAATGTGGGCTGCAGGTAGTAGATGATATTCGTACCTCAGCAAAGTGGTCTACACATCGAACGTGTGCTCATGTGTTTCCCATTATTCAAGCGATATACAGCCTTTACAGATATCTTTCAGGACGTTTTGTTTCCTTATGCTTTTGACAACGTTGAAAGCTATGTTCGGACTCATTTCAACGATGCCTCCGTGGCAAAAATCATAAGCACTTTGCGCCAAGTATCCGAAGAAGAGTCCAAGATTGACTCTAATGTGAGGTATCAATTTGATGAGAGTTCACTTATAAAAAACGAATATTTTGGGTTTAAGTTATCTTAATCGCGACAGTGGCTTAAGACACTCCCGTGAATTATTACTCTACGTAGCTATGCTTTTGCGATCAGGTTCGCGTGAACTTGATTTTACCTCATGCTGTTGCCTTCGTTTGGATAGTGGTGCGTACGAGTTGCGCTCATCATAGGAGTATAAACAAGACAAACGATTCTTCCAAAATTTGACATCAGGGTTCATTAGTAAAAAAGATGTTGCTAGGGGCTCTTGTATGGCCCTTCCTCTCATTTTTATGGTATATTTCTCCTTGTGTTAAATTCAGTATCTTACTTGATACTCGTTCAGGTTGATAAGAAATGAGGAAAACGATTGCATAGACGATGTAGCTCATAATGTGAGATATTGGATCAGAAGCGACAAAAAGGTAAGCTAATCCACAATAATTATTTGCTTCTGCTTAGCTTTTAATCCATGTACCTTTATGATAAATGAACGAAGCTTTTTTGCTTGTGAAAGCATTGCTGTTAGCAGAAGCTTGACTGCTCATACAAATCCTTCAGATCACAGCAATGAAAGAGCTACAAGGGATGATCTGGGAGGAGGCCTACAGAAAGGAACACGTTAAAGGACAGTGGGTACTCAGATTCATTCATGAAAAGATTGCACATTATGATAAGCTACCATCATGGTCCTTTAATGATAGCTAGTGTAAGCTGTGTAACGTAAAGTGTTTCAGTGTTTATCCTGATGTGTTTCCTATATTGCAATCGCTGACTGTACCTATCTACATCTACTCTTCCGGCTCCGTTTTCGCTCAAAAGCTCTTATTCGGTCATACCATAGTTGGCGATATGACAAAGGTTGGAACGTTTCATTACTAAAAAACGATGATAGGTAGGCTGTTTCCTCTTTTACTCTTTCAAGTGAAGCTTTCGAACATAGAATGAACTTCGCTTAACCTTCTAATGCCAGATTGCCAGCAAATTTAACTAGTCGCACACTTGCGTCAACTGCGCCACCTGAAAATGTTAGTTAAACAAAATAACCGCTTAAACCTGTCAGTTGAACATATTGGCTAGCTTCACTGGCGAGGAAGGCCTCCTTTGTTTGTCACAGAGGTATGAGTGACGTGAGCTTGTGGTGTTAATTCCAGGCCCTGACTGATATTTTGGGAACCAAAAGTCCTGAAAGGATAGTCAGAGTGATAACCCTATTCCTGATTCCACAAACACTCTGGATGGGATAATGTCAGCAGTGTTGAGATAAGCCAGATAACTTTTTTTTGGTTTTGATCAGTCCCATTTTGGAGTATGCCTACTCATTCGATCCTAAAATTATCAACCTCGCGAGTGCTCAGACATACCCCGCAATTTCCACTTGGGCTGATAGGTGTCAACCGAAATCCTAAAGTCCACATGAGCAACATTTTGTCCCGTTCGAAATGCGTTCTCAGTTGTATGAGTACGCAACGCGTTGACGCCAATTGGCACGCTGCTTGAATCATGTTGATGCGACTCTAGTCCTGCTTGTGCTGGCAATCTGGCATTAGACTGTTCAAGTGAATGGCGCAGGATCTTGCAGATCTGTAGAAGTGTATTTCCAGATTCTATCAGGCTACTTTGACACGACGATTGGGTATAAAGGAGAATCTGATTCGTATAGAAAAATCTGCGAATCAATCAGTTTAAGTCCGTCTCAAGTACTTTTTCTGACTGATGTGGAATCAGGTAAGGAATTCACTTCGCTTCTGTAACTATTTTTAGAGATTCCTGAGATTGCTTGCCAATTTTTCGAGTGACCTCTCTGAGTTTGAGCCCCTTCAGCTTGTAGATGTGTTGTTAGAAATCACCAATCACCTTAAGCTCTCATCGCTTGAGGGAGAACAGCTCTAACCACTCAACCATGTTTTCGCTTTCCTTCTGTAATGTCTTCAGGCTGATCACTTGATGTTTCAGAAGCAAGAGCTGCCAGTATAGCTGGTTTGCAAGTTAAGCTAGTGATTCGTGATGGCAATGCACCATTATCTCCAGAAGCTATACGTGATTTTGTAACCATTCACTCTCTGGAAGAAATTCTGTGATCCTTTTTTCGTTGCCTATTCTTTATCCTTGAGCCGGTAACTGAAATCTTGTCCTAATTATTGCCGAATTGGTTGAGCAGTTTCTCGTATCTCTTACAAGGGAAGGATACTTGGTCGTAGTGGCCATGCAAGATGAGATATTTACCTCCGTGGGTGGTTTCGAATGTTGATCTCAAATCTCTGTTCCAAATCTGCTGAACGATTCTGGTAACAAAGTTACGGGACCGATGCCTGCCTGTGTTATACCACAGTAAGAAACTTCTTTTATAGTGTGAATCATGTCTTTCATTTTGTTATTGTTTTTATTAAATAATATGGCAACAGACATCATTCTGTTTGTTCATGGCAAATATCAGCGAATTCAGGAGCTCTAAGGACAGTCTTGATCATCTTTTTCAGTATAGGATACCGAGGAACGATGGGGTAAAGTCGTGACGAGTCGTACTTGTCATGAAGATCCTGAAAAATAAACGTTTTTTCTTGTTCTCAAACTCAAACAGCCAAAATCTCATTGGTCGTTTATATTAGTTTGCAGTAAGTTCGTTCTCAGTGAGCAACTTCACAAAGGGCTGACTCATTCTTAAGAGTAAGCTTGCTGAGGGATTTACGTCAGGCAACAAAGTACTCATCAGTCAAAGTGTGTTCGAAAACAGGTGCAATGAGGAGAAGGCTAAATTGAAAACTGAGTGTAAAACAGAAATGGAAGTGGAATCACAAAAGGTTTGACTCGAAGATCTCACAGAGAGATTTTGAGCAATTTAATTTATTTTGAAATGATATTTTGTTGACTACTGCTGAATCGCCGCAGTAAGCGATCCGAAAGTATCAAATATCTCAGGGGTGGCGATCTGTGGTCAAAACTTCGCTTTCGAACGAGACTCGCACCCCTGCTTGTGCTTTTCGGCCACTGCTCCTTATCCCTTATTTTGTTGTATATTATTTTAACTTGTTTTGCTTCCATAAGAGGAAATGCTGGGAATTCCTTCAACATTCATCAGCTAAACGACCTCATTAACGAAAAGATGAAGGATAAAACAGTTAATCACAAAGTTGTTAACTCATTTTTTCGTAGCCTTGTTTTCTTGTAGGCGTAAGTTAACTATGGTTCGCATAAGCATAAGCGTTTTCATCATATTTTAGTTGACAAATGATACAGCGTCCAGCCGTAGTTGTATCTCAACCTTGCTGTTGCCATAGATCATTTCCGAAAAGAAACAATCTAAACATAGTAGTTATGTGGATGGTCATGTTGGTAGTGAAGGAATGGTTAAGAAAGGGCTCAAAGATTTAAAGGAATAGGAGTCAGAAAAGGAGAAGAATAGGGGACCTCAATTTGGCCACAACTTACGACCTGTCAATCTGTATTATCTTCTTTGCAAAAAGGAAGGCTCAGAAGATAAACTATAGAAGTGGAGGGGAAAAGGTGGATGTTAACCATGCGCTCGTAAGAAGACTGTTCTTCAAAACTATAAAGAACACATGATTCTGCCAGGCATAGCGATAGAGCTCCCTAAAAAAGCAAGGGGAAAGAATAGAGCGAAGCATTCGTTGGTGGAAGCTGCACCGATGAGGAAAAGACGACGCTAAGCGAAGACTCTGATGAACAGTTCCCCGAACTCTGAGGAATGGTCTAGCAAACATTGAATAACGAATAAAGGTCTCCTGCAGTGTGCAAAAGACTAACTGGGACGCGGTGTGGCTTTAGAGGACACAAGGCAGCATGGCTCTGGAAGGAAGGGATTGAAGAGTCGTAAAAAAGAAAGACAGTTCAACCGTGGGCAGAAACGCAAGCTACAAGTAGACCTAGTTGTATATAGAACTTGCACTAGTGTAGCCAGGGCTGCCGTGGAGAGGAACTGAGGCACAGTACTCTTACAACGAGTATTGAACTTCAGTTTAAAAGAGTACGATCATCCAAAATTGGCACTTTTGGAAGTTAATGCATCAAAAAAAGAAAAGCTGACGAAATGATCAGCGCACCTCAAGGGAAATGGAACATTCTGATTCTGTTTTATTCGTAAAATAGTTTATGTTCCCCACAAATCTTTTAGCCTTTTGATATTTTCATATTAGGATCGCCATCGCCATCGGATCTGGTGGTAAGTATAGCAAGCTTTGTTGTTAACGACGTGCTTTCGATACCTAAGTAAAACGAGGATTTCATACTTTTAACTGAAATTTCAACATTGTTTTGATAAAAATTGTTAGAGCTCGATGAACTGAGTTGAACTTTATAAGATTCTACATAGAAGAGTCAGTATTTGGCTCTGAACTTGGAAAAATACAGCGCATACCTTGATAATTTTCCTCAGTCCTTGATACTTCCGTATCAACTTGTAAAGTTGAACATATAGGTTTTCACAGTCTTTTTGCAACTCTTCCGTTTTTCGGCCTTAAACACAAGTTTTTATGGAAATGCGTACTGACAGTGCAGAAAGAGACCTACTTTTGATCGAATCGTAAAGACTTTGATCAACCCGAGTTTCCATGCTCCTTCCCATCATTGTGGAACTAAGCAGTGCGCCGATGCCTCCTGATGGAGGTGGACATGGTGATGTCTCCTCGAGAAGGTGTATAATCCTGAATGAATTGTTCAAAGTGTGTCTTGGAACAATAAAAGTTTTACAGTTCAGAAAACTTGGTGAACTTAGCAGTTCCTTCCCGAACATAGTCCTACTGACCGGAAGATAAGAAATTTTGTGTTTCTAAGGAAGTAATGCACGTGGCCAATATGTTTCAAGTCCATGAAGTAGGTATCAGAATGGACGGTAATTCTTTGTTCTTCTATTTATGGGAGCTGTATAATCAATGGAGTTTGTCGATTACTGGATCCGTCAAGTGGCAGACTGAACAATCTCAAAGGCCACGAAGTCGTTATTGTGAACTCCCAAGATCCTGAAGGTCACTGTAATAATCGCGCTCTCGTTCTGAATTTCACTCCTATTGAACCAATGAATGGTAGGTCGTGCTCACATCAGGGATATCGAGAGCGACTTTAGTAGAGCGGATCTTTGATTTTTTCAATTCTACAAAGGATAGCCCAACTTCTACATGCAATGAATAGGTATTTTGAATAACCACCTTACGACGTAGTCATTCGGGTCTTCAGCGCCTTCCTGATTTGGCAAATCGAGTAGTTTCCAATACTGCTTCTCCATGATTACAACCTGAATAGAAACTGCAAAGTAATTTCATCGAGAAAAATTGAGAAGATCAAGTTGTTAACACAAACCACTGACTTTTTTACAGTCATATTAAACCTTTGGGCGGAGGTGGTATAGTGGTAGGTGAGCGCACTTGACACACGCATGGTCAGGGTTCGAATCTCGGATCGCCTAGGCCAACCAAGCCTTCTATCCCTCCGGGGTCGGTGAATTGGTACCAGACAAATAAAAGCACTGACTTGTACATCGGCTGGCCACCGCTAGTCATTGTATAGGCCACATATGCATTCAATACGCCACTACGATTCTGAATGGAAGTTGAGTGCGGGACACATCCCTCAGACAGGATTGATTAGTGCCGAAAACTTTATCCTTTGCCCTTTTTTATTTGACCATTTAAGAACATCGAAGATGAAGAAGACGATAAACTTCCGGCTCCTCGTTAATGTTTTCGACACTGCTGTCACTCCTGCTTTAAAGTATGCCTCAGAAAATCGTATAAGTATGCAGGAGTAGATGAGCTTTCAAGGCGGTGTGGAAAGGACAGTGCTCAAAATTCTCCTATACACGCAAGAGCAGAAAAGGACCTAGAATTCAGACTCCCGTCAACGAACGAAGTTCTGGGAATCCATCGACACCAAGGAATCGAAGACGGCGGACATGCGTCATGCGACTTTGTGATGACCGTTATGTCAGCGCAGATTCTCAGTGAATTCTTTGGGACGTCAAGCAAACAGTGGGATGTCTTTCAGTTTAAAGTCGGATTTTTTCACGGAAGCCGTGAATGGGAAGAATTCTTCACTCGTGTCCTAGTGCACGGTGTTGACTGACTTACAATAGCTCAATCCAAGTGCGAATGGCAACGCTATTAGTGAAGTGAGTGAATCGGTATGATCAGCGGCACGAGAAGTGGTACTAGCAACAAGGGCTGTCATCAGAATGCTCCTGTCTGCAACCTTGTGCCAAACAATATTACGAAAATTCACGGGTTTTTGATATCTTATGTAAATTTCTCTTTTGTATAAGGAAACTCAAATAATGGGTTCCAGGCCTAGACTGGCTTTTCATGCCGGATTTGACACCTCTCTCCAGAATTGAGCTGGTTCTCTTGACGGAAGGAGAATCAAAATCTTTGCTAGGTCCTTTGATATATGTACGTGAGATAAAGAAGTCGGAAATTTTCAGATTAATGGCTTCAAATTAATAATGTGAATGTTGGTTTTTCGTTGCTACAAGACTCATGTGGCATGTAGTAGTTTGTGTGTGGTGAGTTAAGTGACTTTTCAAATTTCTCGGATGGCAGCTTACTTATTAGACTTGAGCAGAGAAGTTTGTGAAGTGTGCAGTGTTATTCACGTGCACGATATTATAACTGCAAACTCTTGACTATCAATATCACAACATCGGAGGACCAATACCTATCAATAGAAGAGTTTCTTTTCCCCACCATTATCTGACTTTAGGACTTCATACCTCCAGCTCTGAATTAGCGGACTCTATTAATGCGTGTACTGTTAGGCCGCGAAATTCGGTGGCCAGGAGAAAGCGTAGACGTAAGCATTCAAAGAAGGTGTGGAAATATCTATCACTTACATCTCTAACGCTTTGCTGTAACCTCATATATCGCACGATAGGATTTGTTCCTTTCGATTTCAAGTAGTCTTCTTGTAGTTGCTTGAGAGCGTTTTTCAGCTTCCTGAATCAAAATTTAACTTCGATTGGGTTACAAGCCATAGGAATTAGGATCCTGCTCCGGATTCCTGTAAAGTTTTTTTCGAGCATAAAGTTTCATTTCCTCAAAGTCGTAATGGCTTCTGAATGCTAAAAAATGTACATACTTAAGTAGTTCAAGGGAACAACCGACATTTCGAAGCTTTAGCATATTCATTGATAGGTCCGAAAGCTTTTTGACTTTGGGGAGACAGCAGAGGATATCATAGCGTCAATTGCATTCATTCTACAATCCTTCAAAGACGTGCTTTCTCTTATAGTTAGATTCAGTGAATAAAGAATGTGAATAAGCTCTGAGCCGTTTCTCTTTCTACCAACTTTGGATGTAGTCACAAAAGGATTCATGGACGAACCACCAAAGCCATCCTCTACAAAAATGATTATACTCTTATTGCGGAGAGTAGAGAAGAAGTTCAGAGCAAGCCATTATGACAGATCTTCTGCCTCCTCATGGTCCTCAATCCCATTGAAAACCTTCCTTTGAGCCTCGGATGGCATACAGAGGACAGAGGAGTGGTGAGACCCACGATGTTGCTCAAGCGACTGGGCAAGGTAGCAATCGGAGTCACTGGGAAGGTAACGCAAAAAGCTTCCGCCCTTCAAGATGAAAGAGCAACGGCCGAGTTGGTGCGCATGGACTCACTCACGGGATCATTTAATTATAAAATAAAACGTATCTGGAAGCCTAGTTGAAGGGATCATGTGGAGCCTTAAAGAAATGGTGGCGGGACATGATAAAGAAGAACCCCATCAACTCTCTCTGGCAAGTGAGGTGACAAATGGAGCTTCTGCTCATTTTTCTTCTGAATTGAAGTCCGGATAAACACCTAGAATCAGAACGAGACCATGTATATCAAAACAGCTAGTGAATTTTTTGACATTTATAGGAAATGTGTAGGCTATCAAAAGAAATGAGATGTGTATCCACATTGTGTTTTCGGTGTCGAATCTACATTTCAAATCTAGGACGCGATCCTGCAAATGGAAGTTGCTGGTTCCTCCTTCCATGTAATGTGGTGTCTTGTCAAGCATGTATCGAGATCGAGTCGTTAAAGCAGATGTGAAGTTTTGGTGCATTAGGACAGGCACTGATCTCGTGCTATCTCGGCACGAGGGTTTGCATCCTGTAGGCATGTGTGCTAAAGGCTTGTAAAACACTTTTACACCCCCTATTGACTAACAGCAAACTTCGCTAGTCACCCTTTCCGGACCTCAAGAGTTTATAATGCGATATAGTTGTTATGGTTGCTAATGCTCAATAATACTCGGTCGAAATGGGTTTCCTCCAGACCATCCATCCGCTCGGTGCTCACGTAACAGCGCACGAGCCAGGTTCCCTCAACAGTACCACTTTTTGGGGAATACGTCCTACGTAGATCCGTGGATGTTACACCGCCGTCCTTCTGCGACTGATTTTACCCCTTTTCGTTGCTAGGAACGAGAAATATTCGAATGCTCTGCCATCATAATTTGACATGACCTGAGCGTTATACAATATTCCGTAGAGGTCAAATACACTTATTCTCCCAAGCCTCCTGACAACAGCAGAGATGGGGCACGCTCATACATTTCTAGTGTTTTACAAAGAATAATGGATAACTCTGCAAGAAAAGGTTTGTCCAAGTTTCATTATTCTGCAGGATTGTGTCTTCTGTCTAGGTAGGATGGCCATAGTCCTTTCCCTTTCGATGGCCAGAAAAAATTTGTATTTATCCACTCATAAGAGCAAATTTCGCTCCGTTACTGCCGATTATAATTGGCAGAGCTCGAGATAAATCGCAGAAATTGGGAATTCCCAGGTAAGCTCACCTCAACAACTTGAAAATACCAACTTAAAAATACTGCCCTGATCCCACATTCATCTGGAGGAGGGCATAAAAGTAATGCGCGAGGATTTGACTCCACGGTCCAGGCTCCTCCTATCAGATATAGCCGTCGGTCTTCCCAGAAAAGAAGGACAAAAACGAAAGGATCCTGTGGTGGGAAGCTGCGCCGAGTCGAAAGACTCTTATCAGCTTAGCCGTCTAAAGGGAACACCTTAAAGAGAGATACTGGAGACTGCATTCCCAGATTTGCTGGACCGAAGGGCCGATCCAGGAAACCTGAAGCTGCCGTGAAAGTCATCCTTTGATATGCAAGGGAATCGCTGGGAGAGTTCGGGGTGGATCTCGAGAGGAAAAGGAAGCATTGTTCTGGAACGATGAATTCCAGAGAGTTGTGAGACAAAAAGTAGTGCCTACAAACCTTGGCAAAAGATCCGAGCTCCAGAAGATCTAGCTGCCTACAAAACCCACAGGTTCGCCGAGGCTGCTATACCGAAGGCAAAAATACAGAAATTGATGCTTTGTATGAGAAACTCGATGGTCGGGAAGGAGAGTTCGTCTTCCGGCTGACGAAAGTGCGTCACTCGCGGCATCGGGGTAGCTAAGTCCGTTGAGAACGGTGCAAATTTGAAAGTCCTTGTGAGGTCCAGCGTAGGTGGGAAGAATAGTTCGACGGGCTTCTAAGCGAGGAATTCGCTCCTAAGAGCAGCCTCCAATTAGAGGCAATAGCTGACCACATCGAACTCTGTCCAGAGCGTTAGGTGCGCAGAATTGAACATAGGAAAGATGAGGGTTAGGAAGGCAACTGGTCTGGGTGGGTACCGCTCAAGGCATGGTAGACGCTCGGAGAACACGAGATAAAGTGGCTAACCTGATTCCTGACGCGACTCCTGAAGGACGAGTACCAGATGCGTGGAGGAACAGTTCTATAGTTCCCATTTTACGCAGAAGGGAGTCATTAAGAATCCTTGGATAAGCTGCAAAAATGGCGAATTTGATCGTAGATGGTCTCGAGAAAGTCATCGAGAGGGTTCACGACTTCCGATACCTGAGAAGTTATCTAGCTGCCAATGGTAGCATGTGCCATGTTGTAAAATCGGCTAACAAAGCAAACGCGGCATGGATGAAGTGGAGGTGTACTCTGCTGGTGTTGGCCGTCGGTGCTACAGGACGCTTGGAGAAAAGGTATATCGGACAATGGTAAACCCATGATGCTCTACGGCAGCGAGTGTTGGCCCGTATGTGAAAGCCATGAAAAACAGCTCAACTCTGCTGAAATGAGAATTCTCAGATGGGTCTGCGGTCGATTGGCTATATCGTATGAGAAAAGGAGACGTCAGGGCGGCTATGGAAATAGCTCCTGTCCAGATGAAGATGAGTGAGCAACCTCTGTGATGGTTCGGTCGGGCATGTACTGATGGGACCACAGAATCATCTGACAGGGGAGGCAATGGGGTTAAAGCTGAAGGCTATGCAGATGATATTAGATGTAGGTTGAAGGCTATTGCAAACCTTCAACCTACATCTAATAAAAATGAAAAGTAAGTCAGCTCACAAGATTTGCAGAACCTTCTGCCCGCCCACGAGGCCACGGCTTTACCAACTACGCGATCACTTCACATCTGCCTTAGCGAATCACCCTCATATATGCTCGACACAATCTTGTAATACATAGAAGAAATATAGTATGGGAGAAATGCTCCCGTAACTATGCCTCCGAAATCGGTTTGCAGGTTTTGAAAGTGGCATCTGCCTCCGAAAATCATATGCGGATGCACATCTCATCTTGAATGTCCACTGCGTCCCTGTACCCTTCTCTTGTGAGTAAGCATTCAGGAGGCACTGCGATTCTGCACGGAGATGGTTTGTGGCGCATCGCAAGAAAGCGACCAACTTATTCTAGCCACCCAGGATTTCATTACTTTGAAAACTGTATTTCGAATGCTTACCGATATGGCTCTAAAATTCGTAACCGCGTTCGGTGCAGTTTGTATACAGTGTTGATGAGATTGTCCCTACTGGAACCTGAAAAGTGAAAAAATTTTCTTCAAAGTTAGTTGGGCACCTCGCTAGGGTGTGTGGTTCTCAAACCCTTCAAACATAATAATATAGAAACATACGGCCTGGCGTTGTGAATTGTGGACAGTCGGACGAGCCCTCCTTCGCCATCGATAGCAAAATGTTGAACATGATGTCCTGAAAAAATGAATGTTGCGTAATAGGTTCAGTTCAGAGAACTTGAAGCCAATTCGAAACCATGGATGAAAAATTGTCGTGAAAAACACTGTTTGCAGAGCAAATCTTCACAAGATCATGACTTTGCTCAGAAAAGGTGGATATTAGATGATCTATCAGACCTATTTACCCCTTCAAAAGCTAACACAGAACCGCACACTTGACACACCCCACCTCCGCCCCGCTCAGACATACCCATCAAAGGGTCCCTATAGTACTATATTATAACCTTAGAAATATAAGAACCTTACAGAGTCTTGAGACATAGAACAATATGAATGACTTGACTAAGCGATGCACCCCGCGTAGAATTTGTAGCGTCCGCGTAGACGGGAATTTTCCTTGAAAAGTTTGTGAGCAAAATCGAATATTACTTCCAAAAAGAAAGAAGGAGAGGTAACCGTGCATTCCAACTCTGTAGCAGGAGACAGTGAAGCCCGGCATGAGCACATCGTTTGTCCCGTTAAAGGCACTGTTCACGAAAAAATGGTTTCGGAGATTTGCACATGGTTTGAATTCGACGCCCCCTCTGATACCATTTGTGCAGGAATGAGGTCGGAAATCTGTCTGGATAGGGCACAATAAGGGGCCGGAGACTGAGCCTCCGCCCCTCGCTAGACTGACTACGAAATCTAGTTGCCGTTCACCACTTTCGCATTGGAGCGAAGTTGGTGAAAAATCGATAAGCTGGTTGGCAAATTGCCAGAGTCTGCCAGTCAGATTGGGGTATGGGGGGGGGGGGGCGCGCGAATCACGCGTGACCCCATTAGAGCTCTTCGCACACGCAGTATCGTTTCAGGCCTTTTCTGTTGAGATGGACCAAATAAGTTTGCAGTAGTCCACGGCTTCACTACGAACTGGGCAAATCTCTTTACTATGGCAAAAAAGCCCCTTCGAGATTGAGATTTACCCTCATAGGTCTACAATTTACTTGCCAAACGTTCAAAATAAGAATAACTTTAATTTTCTCGATCCTATAGAACGCAATCTTTCTGTAAACGTGCATAGTTGGTCATTTACTTACTTATTCTACTTATAAGTTGTTATTTCTTGCGTTATGAGGGTAGGCATGATGTTTTAGCGCTTTTTGTCCGATGACCTCGTTATATTGACGCGTGAATCGCACCACACCCGGGTATGGGTACACACGTGCGTCCGAGGATGCGCGCGGCAAATTGCGCGGCGAAGTGCGTGGTGATTCGAACAATTCTAGCGCATATCATTGGTGCTCAAATTTGAAATACAGCAGATTATCGGGGTCAGCTGATACTACTAATCTACTCTACTTCAAATTTGGGCCCCAATTGTAGGCGCCAGTCGTTCGAATCACCACGCACTTCGCTGCGCAATTTGCCGCGCGCATCCTCGGACGCACGTAAGTTCCGTCCCCCGTCAGATTGTCAGGCAAATTGGGTGTGTTGTCTGCTATTGCAGACATTGCGTCGCCTTCGTGCACTCGCCCGAACACTCCCTTAACCGCCGTTCTTCCAATGTGGAACTCGTCCAACCCCCCTTTCCAGCTCTTTTTTGACTCTTTCTATTTCTTTTTGTTCATCTTTTTTGCGCTTTTTTCGTTGTTTCGTTTTTCGTTCGTTTTATTCTAGAGTTCTTTATTCTATTTTTTATTCTAGAGTAGTTCTATCAATTCCCGTCAGAAAAGGGTACCCTAAATTTATCGTAAACGGTGCCTTTAATTTTGTCAGCTGCGTAACATCGTCTGCAAAGCGACAGCAAAGTAGCTGCCAGTAGTCGACCTTCCTTCCACTCCCTCCTATCCCAGATAAGAACGACGACTTCGGGGGACGGCGGTAAAAACATGATCAGGGTCAGACGTACCAACATCAATTAGGAAATCCTCAGGCTGTGACGTGAGTTTTTGCAATGCTCCCGAACTATCTTATGCTGAACAGAAGCAAAGTTGCTGTACAGAACTCGATTAGTGGTTTCTGCCTCAGCGAATTGATATCCTCTCATAATCGTTAATGGGGGTAGGTAACTCATCCTACACTTTTCGAACATTCCGAACATTATTACTATGTAATATGATCAGTCGTACTGAAATCTTTTTTGAACCCTAGATCATCACATTACTTATTTCCGCAAACCATTCGGATTGCTCGGCTCAAGCCTTGTGGGTTAAAGTCGCCCTATCGCGTGTATATCTCACAAGTTTGGACGCTCTGGGTGCAATATTGTAAGGAACACAGAAAATAGAAGAGTTATGAATTTCCTGTCGAACACACAACGACACACACGCCGACACACACATACACACACACGCACACACAAAGACACACATGCACACATACGTACACACGTTAACAGACCAAATGACACATTAGCGCATTATTAGCAAGATTTTCAATTGTTTCGATATTTCTGTTCAGCATGGCTCGTTCAAAGAATCATCTAGAACGATAACAGGCTTTCCTGATGGCCTTATAAAAGCAATGGACATTCGGTTAGGGAACACCGAGGATCAGACCTAAGCCCGTTCTCTTCCTACCAACACTGGATGGCTTTAACAAAGGCATCGCGGATGGACCACTGAAAACCATCCCCTGCGCAAATGACACCGCTCTGATGGCGCAGATCTTCTACATCAACGGAGTTTGGTTCCGCGTTAGCCGATCACTACGAGAAAGGCTGGCAGTGCATATAGCGCTAGGGCTTTGAAGGAGTTGTGCCATGAACAGACAACAAGTGATCCGCTACGTCCCGAAAACAGGCGCCTTCATTATGAATTTTTGCCCGATTATTGATATGATAGTTCTGGTTTTCGTCGTCTCGGTTGAAGCGATCACTGATTAGTACATATTAGTGATATCGCAAACTGGTACATGGGTGGAGTCATTTTGAAAAATCACTTTGGGAGTGAAGTTGTTCAAATTTCCGTATGTACCGATGGAATAAAAATCTAAAGCAGATCAAAAATAAAATGAAGATATAAGTCACATATAAAGTCGCGGGAAAGTTTTACGTTCAAGTCCACAAAATGAAATGCAACATTTTCGAAATCCATTGCGAATTTTACGAAACGAGGCTCAAAAACACCAAAATGACTGCAAAACCCACGAAATAGAATGGGGGAATCACGGAATCGGTTGCGATGGTAACGAAATTGGATAAAAAAGTACGAAATCGTCTGCAATGTATATAGAACTAACTGCAACATTCACGAATCCCGGTTTAAAACCCTTTAAATGCGTGTGTGACCTATACAATGATTCAGCCGATAGACAATTCCTTTCGTCCTTTCGAACAAGTCTTTCGGATGAATCTGGTACAAATGAACGACCTTGGAGGGATGAAAGCCTTGATTACCCAGGCGAGTATCGGCCCCGATTCGATCACCGGTGCATGCGGGCGTGATAGTACGCCACTCGCCACTACATCACCTCAACCATAGTGCAAGAGTCACTATATCTTGAATTGATGAAAGCAAAATAGCACTTATTCTTGTGGGAACTCAGTAAGCCAGTATTGTACTAAATCAGTAATCCGTTGTAGAGGTACAGTCCACTGTCTTCGCTGATACCCTTTAATATCGCTGTTGGGATTCGAGCAAAACTTTAGGAAAGTTACTCTTTTTTCCAAAAGATTTCAGCTGTAATAGCATTTCAACCAAATTCCGCTGGAAGGAAGTTCTCTTTACAAATAGGCGAATTGTAAGGATAAAAGGAATGAATATGAAGTCTTGGGGCGTCAATCCCTCCCGTCTGAGGGATGTGCCCACGCATACCCCTTTCATTCAAGAATCGTGGGTGGCGTAATGAATGCGTATGTACCCTGTAAAATGAATTGCCGGTTGTCAGCCGATGTACAAGTCAGTGGTGTTATTTTTCAGACGAGTCTGGTACCAATCAGCGACCTCGGAGGGATGGAAGGCTTGGTTGGCCTAGGCGAATATCGATCCGAGATTCGAACCCGTGACCGATGCCTGTGTGAAGTGCCCCACTTGCCACTAAGACAACCTACGTCTAGCGAAAGGTATGGGAAAATTTTTTCACCAGTCATCAATGTATAAATAAGTGATGTGAGTGGACAGCAGAGAAAAGTGCTGACAAGCAATGTGCTCGCAAGTCGTTTACCGAATTGAAGCTCATCTTCACAGCTCCGGATCGAAGGCAGCTGTCAAAGATCAGATTAACTTCTTAGACGCTGAGTTCAACAGCACTCGCCACAGATGTCTCTTCATCAGACTTCGTTCCGCTTGCGAATTCAAAACCCTGTTCGCTCGTTAGCGGTTTGAGTCAAGGAAGCTATTGAGGACTTGAGCAGTGAAAGAATCTGGAACCCATTATTGTTACAGTACTGAATAACTGCGATAAGGGAGGCATTGAAAGCAGTTGGCATTTATGAGGTAGGGATATCACAATTGGTCATGGAGGCATTGATTCATCAGGGGTAGTGAGCAGGATTACCTGAACAAGGATAGCCGAGTGGTTGGAAGTCAAGCTCGTACCTGCCTTGCCAAGTTCTCTCTGAGTCGAGATGTGCTAAAGTCTTGTCATGAGGTCTCGGTATCAGCATGAGGCCCAAATGAGGTGACCGGCTGTAAGATATCCTGAATCTCAATCGCGGTAACCAGGAGTAACATGCGCGATAATTCTGCAGTCTCCCGGAAGTGGGGCGCAGAACACTCCCTGAGTCCTTAATGAGTTTGGGAGGGTGGACAAGGAGTGAAATACCTCGGCGATAGAAGCTTACTGGTACGTGGGTTGATTCAACAATATCATAGACAAATGGAAATGGTCAGAAACGCAGCATGTGCGCATCACTTGACAAGCTCTCAACGCTGCCAGTAAGCACAAGGATGTCAGCTAGCAATTTAGCGTTTAAGTAGTTGAAGTCTAGTCATTTCATTCCCATGGAGTACTGCGCAAAGAGAATAAATGGCTATTGAGAACCTAAATTTATGGAATGTGGTGGTGGGAGCTGCATCCACTTAGAAGCTTCTTCATGTCACGCATGGGTTATCATTGGTAATTTGATTGTGTATGATTAGATTCGCGACTCACTTCATCATGTCAACCAGCGAAGTGTGATTTCTGATGCGACGAGAGATTGCTGCTTAACATCGAAAAAACATGAACTAAAGACTAATGGGATTTGGAGCCCTGATGTACTACTTCTTATAAGAATCATTCCTCAGTAGAAGAAATGCCTAGACGTACACACCAAGCAAAGTCATAAGATAGATATAGATTCGTGGAAGCGGTGGCTAAGAGATTCAATGAGTAGAAGAGAGAAGTGCAGTAGGTTGGTTTTGTAAATGGAACCCTGGGGCTCACCTTTTTTTATTCTTGAAGGCTTTGAGACCACAAAGCCTAAGGATTCCGTTCGCTCAGAGTCATGCGAGTACATTTTGAAAATGTCATACATATTAGGGTGTCCCAAAAGTTTTGAAAAAATTTATTTGGTTTATTCAATACAAAAATACTACAACAAAAGGGGGAGATCAGTAATCGAGATAGTGGCCCTCTTCAGCCAGGACGTCCCGGCAGAGCGCTGATGCTATTCATCCAAGAAGAAGAAGGGCGTGGAGCGATTCATTCATCTACTTCACTTTTGACCTCCTGACGGTTATGAATTTTTTCCCTTTAAGGTAAGCTTGTAGACTCCTGCAGGCGTGCTAGCCGCAAGGGGAAGGTCAGGTGAATACGGAGGATGGGGTAGCCAGGTAATCCCAAGCCTTACCAGCTCCTCAGCCGTCGCCCTAGCATGATGTGGTCGAGCGTTGTCCATCAAAATCAGAAACTTTTCCTGCATTCGGTGTGGAACCGGGGCTCGAGACAACATCTCCTGCACTTGTTCGCAGAATACCCTTGCAGTCACAGCAGTACCCTCTTATAATAAAAACGGCCGGCGGAGCAGAAGAAGAACGAGATCATCTCCTTTCTGAGGTGTGCCCCACGCTTTGCAACGGCTTCTGGCCTTATGACGATTGGTAGCCACTGCAACTTCCTGTGCGGACATTCATAAGAAATCCACTTCTCATCCTGAGCGATGATAAAGCTCGTCCAAGCCACCCCTCGCTTGCGGTCGAGTAGCTTCCGACACACATCGACCCGCACCTGACGCCGCTCTCAGTCAAGGTGTGGGGGATCACTGCAGGAAGTGCTGCACGAAAGCGACGTCCGCGTAGGACGTCGTTGGTGGTGGAACGGGGAGCATCAGTCGTCCTCTCCATTTCTCTCAAGCTTTGAGAAGGATTGCTCTGGATTAAGGCTAAGACAATGTCGGTCTTGGTGGAACGTGGACCTCCTCTCCGTGGTGCTTCGTCGAAGTGAATCTCTCCTCTAGAGAAGCGACCGTACCACTTATAGAAGGTGGCGAAGAAGGTGCGGTACTGCCCATCGATGACTGTAATTCATTTCGGGCTCGAGTGGCTGAGCGGCCAGAATCGTAGCAATGAAGTAGAAGACGTCGATAGCCGTGTCGGTCGGACATAATTCAAATGACGATAACTCACTTCCAAAGACGAAGAGCAATGCCCAGTTCTGGGTGAATGTACCCATACCCTCTTTCCCGTGGATCTGCTTCATTTGTTTCTTGCGCAAGATGGTTGCGAAATTCACGACCAAAATTTTTGCAAAACTTTTGGGACACCCTATATTATATCATTCTGGACCATCGGCAGTAGAGCGTTGGTTTCGTAGTTATTGCTGCGTGAAATAATGGGAAGCATAGGTCTTCTGAGAAGTGTAGAGCTATGCTTATCTAAAAACCAAGGAACCACGACCTTTCTGAGAGCGTTACAAAAAGCTGGCGTAGTGGTGAGAATACATATACTTTCATGATGTACCTAGTTTTAAACGAATAACAAAAGGGTGGTATATAACAGTGCAAAATTGGCGTAAAATCACAAGAGAAATATAATGCTCCAAAGAAGTTGAAATGTAACCAAATTAGGGGCTAGCCAAGAATCTGACGACAAAAGTTGCATAGAAGGAGTATTTGGAGCTGTCGAAATGTGTGCGCCATTGCTTATGAAGCTGGCTACAGAAAGCTGTCTACGTGCATAGTCCACCTTTACAGCCTCTGCAATACCGTGAGCCCGCCCGCCTTTGAATGTGTACAGCAACTGAGTCGATTTTGGGGAAACTATCTAGGCCGTTTCTCGAGCCAGCAGTAACTCTTGTGCCATCCTTGGGAGTCACAGGTTCATCCGAAGGAGGAACTTCAAAAACCATCTTTGTCGTAAATTGTGCCTTTAATCTCTGAATTGTATGTATTTATTCATGTTTTTGATCCTCAATAAAGAAGAGGGAAACCATTGAGGAAAAGCCGATCGACAAAGCTCAAAATATTGTCATGTGTGACTCGACCCCACGACGGCTGCAAGATAACTGCACTTTCTGCAAGCGCCAGCTATGACATGCGCCAGGGTTCTCTCCGCACTTGAGTAAAGATATCGTAAGGATGGTGCTTGAAGATGTCGAAATTTCCTTGGTCCATCGTGCTTTCATTATCTGTTGAAGTACATAATAGAGAAGCTGCTGGAGAATCTTCATCACAAAAAGCCTTTTGACCTTCATCAGGAAGGAATAAGATACAATACCCACCCTAAATGTTCGAAAAAAAAACGCAAAAAACGCGTTTTCGCGTTTTTTTTCGTTTTTTCTCTATAACTAGGTTCGTTTAAAGTTTTTCTATATAGTGTGCTATATGATTGAACTCTACTCCTCGAGCTCTATAACATGGTTTACCTAAAATTTTAAAAAGCTCGATTTTGAAGTCCCCCATCCATCAAAGTTCCTGAGGATACGTCATTAGCATCGACGCCTGCTATAATTATAACCAGAAGGCATTCTCTTCTATTGAAAGTAGTCAATGAAACGTGGAGTAGCTAATATTTCCCCACATTCGACGGAACTTAGACCATGGCATTCTTCAGATCATCCTGATCATTTCGATGTCATTTTTCCTCGAAATGGATGAATTTGGCTAGGCGCCAAATTCAAACGACAGAGGCTTTTCAAGATGAAGAATACCCAACATCATTTAGTTTCTGTTTTCAGTGAATGGTATGTCTCTTCTCCAGAGGGTCTAAGTTCCGTCGAATGTGGGGAAATATTAGCTACTCCACGTTTCATTGACTACTTTCAATAGCAGAGAATGCCTTCTGGTTATAATTATAGCAGGCGTCGATGCTAATGACGTATCCTCAGGAACTTTGATGGATGGGGGACTTCAAAATCGAGCTTTTTAAAATTTTAGATAAACCATGTTATAGAGCTCGAGGAGTAGAGTTCAATCATATAGCACACTATATAGAAAAACTTTAAACGAACCTAGTTATAGAGAAAAAACGAAAAAAAACGCGAAAACGCGTTTTTTGCGTTTTTTTTCGAACATTTAGGGTGGGTATTGTACAGGTGTAAAACTCCACAACTGGCTAAACCCACCAAATGAAGGTGAGCTTATAAGAAAGGTGAGCTCATCACGAATAATTGCCTGGGAATATACAATTGCAGAGAGGGGACAAAATAATTGACTCAAATCAGTTACCAATCACGTCAGCGCAACTGACTTGAACCAGTTGTCCTGGAGTGATTCAGACGATTCCGGATAGGAATCGGAACGGAATTGCTCAGTGAAAAATACTTCGCTTCATAATCCGGAAGCTGCGAATTAGACTGCCTCATGCGGAAAGGCGAAACTGCCGTTCCATGTGGTAAGCATCTCGAAATGCGTTTCACAGCTGAAAATGACAGCTCAAGGCAACAGCGCCTGCGGCGTTAGCAAGGGAGGGGGATTTCCCAGTGACTCGCATGCAATTAATCGCACTTGAAGTGTTTTCACTACGACGACAGCCCTCACATGTCACATTTACAACCAAAAGTATTACTCGTACGGGCCTCATGGACCTCTTCTAGAAGAGCTTAAAGCGGCAGAATGCCTCAGCATTGAAATCGAAAACGCACGCATGCGGGGATACAATCGAATGGTCTGCAAATTGGCTGAGCGTCAAAGTCTGTGGTTGCAATGTGCCGTTCATATTACCAGTGGAGCTTCGACCCTTGTATGAGGAAAAGTGAACTGTGGATCATCCAAGGCTTCAACAACCCGTGAAGGGTGATAGAAGGCTAGAGTGAGTGTGGGGAAGGCCCAATTTTGAGAGTTGTGACATAGGCAACTGACAGAATCTGGTATACCTGATAATTCTCCCCACTGCACTGCAATCATTTCCTCTGCAACTAAAATGTTGAGACCAGGTGGATTTAAATATATATATATATATATATAGAGAGAGATTTATAAAAATCGGGATTTATTCTTACAGTTACGAGCGGGTATCGGCTATTCCATCACCGCTACTGTTACAGTTATCTTGATCAGCAGCAATGGTATGGATTGATATAAAAACATAGGACGATGGAGGGTGGAACGCTGCTACCATGCGTTGGACTTCCCGAAAATCCGAGTCTCTAAAAGTGATGTTCTCTTCTTAATGAGTAAAAAGATTCGATTTTTTCGAAGATGGCCCTTGAAATTTATTTTTCATTGAGTCACGACTCCAAGATGTTTTGCTGACAAAATAGGACACAAAAACTATTAGCCACCGTCAACTTCCGCTAGCAGATTGTATTTGGACGCCTGGTTGAACTCCAGGTTTCTAAGGTTCGTCTAAGAAATAGAGCGTTATTTACACAGTTCCTATGCCTACTGCAAACGTCAGAGATTGGGCATGCCTGATGACTTTGATGTGTTCTCGTCGCTCAGCTTACACTCACCTCACTTCGTCAAACTGCACCTTGAGAGCAAGTATGAAAGTTTTTCTACGTGAACTGGAGTAGGCCAGAGGAGTTCAAGAAGGAAGTGTAAGTTACTCTGGTGCCTTTGGAAGATTGTCCAACGAGAGATGGTCCGACAAATCGAGTTACCTCGTCAGACGGCTCGCTGCAACGGCAACCGCAAACGAACAAACAAACGAACACAGATCTCGTCGTAAACAGACGATGTAAACGAGTGGAGCGATCTCTACAGCTTAGCCGTCAAATTTCGGACATATTGAGCACCGAGCCGACACTATGCACGAGAACGCCGAAATCCAACAGCTTCAAGACTATCAGTGAAGGAAGCCTGTTTGAGGCTTTAGTATAGCAAATTGTCAACGAGATGGTTTCATAGCACACGAAAGCACCGATTGTCAATTTTTACAGAGTCATACAACGTTTCAGAGCCAGGGGAAATCGAAGAAAGTGAGGACAAGAGGGTCACTATATGTATGAATTGTTGAAGGTTCCTTCGTAGGAGCTGCCAAGGTGGGACTAATTCTCAAGATAGGTTCTTTCAGTAACTGCGTAGAGTAGAACCACTCTTTTAGGAATTGCTTAGAGTAGAACCACTTTTGAGGAAAATTATCGTGAGCAGCTTGACTATACCCATACATGACAGCCAAGATAGAGTCAGGATAACAGAGTTCTCTTGGTGTTTCAAAGTTTACCGCTCTCGAAACATCCACTCATTCTCGGGTTGTTTGTAAACGGGAAACCTAGTACAAGTAAGTCATCCAAAGGGATACGAAAGAGAAGATATTCCTCAAACCAGCGCGCACGGTATTGCTCTACATCCATCTTTGAAGCTGAAGAAATGGTGATTCGAAGAGTGATTTGTAGCTGTAGCTGAACGGAAATGCAAATTGAATCGGGAGCATTCTATGATTTATGCGTGAGAGTCTTTTTGCTCTTCTTTCTAACTGGCCTTTGGAGGAGCCCGACAATAGGCCTCATAATTCTCCAAGGGAAAGAAGTTATGATACCCTACAAAATAAGATATTCAGTGAGACGTCATTCAAATGATGCATGATACCCTCAGTCAACTTGTTGCCCAAAACCCGAATGTTACGTTGGAAGGTAGGAAACATTCAGAGCGGCAGCGTATTGGAAAGGAGAAATTATGTAAGATACAATGTCAGGGCCTGATACACTTTTGTCGATTGTAACGTAAATGCCTAGACACTTCTGTAAGACAGTCATATCCCAAATGCGCCTAACCCCCTGCTCAGGTATGGGTTTTCTGCGAGTGAATTTTTACTGACAGTTACCGTACCCGAAGACAACCTTGGAGCTCAGTGCAGGGTCATGTGAACAATGGAAGTATCAAGTGATCGAACTGCTCATCCAAACAGTTGGTAAGTGAATTCGACCGAAACGTTGGCTTCAAATGTGATGCTGCTCGATAGAACTCCCTTCTTTCTAAGGAATACCTTTTTACTTCTTGTATCACAGGTGTGTCAGTGGGCAACTACCCTTTCATCTCCACAGGGTAAGGCAGTGATGCGTTGCGGGTGGCATGCATACTTCTGAGTGGACGTTACGGTAAAGATATATCAAGAAAAACTTGGAACATCCCATTAGAACAGCTATGGATGTGAGGAAGTACACAATGGCTGCAATTACTGAAGTGAACAGGACATAAAATATATATTCTCACAAGCTTTTAAAACACTCACCATTTCCTCCTAGGTGCACGACTCACTACTATTTGTTATTTGTTGAAGGAAAGTCTGGCAAAAATTACATTCCAACCTCAAGTATTTATGTATGTACGGAACTACCCGCCATGGATTCAGCCAAAAGTTGGAATTGATTTCAAAAAAATGTTAAGCGGAGGTAATCCAACAAAAAGAGTATAATTGAAAGAATTCTGAAAGGAGGAACAATGGCAATCAAGAAAATGACGTCCTTTTCAAACGTCTACGATTTTCATGTAAATCGTTATCTTGCACTCATTCTTCCTGATAGCTCTAGGTAAATGAACAAAAGCTTGTCAACGGAACTAGGAAAACCAGCTGAAGCTCAAAAGCTAACTTTTCGAGATTGCAATTTTACTAAGAGAAGGAGTGAAGTCTACCTTGTTTACTTCATTTTTCATTGCATTCTTGATGCTAGTGATAGTTCATTATAATCATGTCGTCAAGTCCCCATGGCTCTCATCAGGAAGTTCGAATCGTGACGTAATCGGCGATCAACCAAAACTTTCAGATGAAGATGACAGTTACATGAGGGCATCTTCGAGTCCTGGACCACGCCTCCATGAAAACTTCCATGACACACTTGATTGGTTTTCTTTTTCTTTGACTGAGTATTCTATGGCCGATATATAATAATATCGGACGAATATTTGTATGCCATATTTTCCAACATCTCTCAGGTAAAGAGCAATATAAATAATCACAGCCCTCGAACCGAATCCGCTCCTGATCTTTATACAAGGACCACAAAGACTATAAGAAAGTGTAACGCTACTTTGTCAGGGGAATCCTGCGTGAAGTTTCAAGGCTGGTAGAAAAACAGGTCTTCGTGTATACCTACATATTGTTGGTAGGCTACAAGTTGAGATGGATGTAGTCCTCTTGATAATAGGGGCAAGTAATTAAGATTGCATACTTGAGTTTTCTCAGAAATCAGAACAAGTAGAACAGCTTAGTCTCCCACAAAACCACTTTCAAAAAACAAGTGTCCACTTCCTTACCAGCTCCATCTTCAACGGTTCGTGGGCAAATAAATTTCTCACAGAAATTCTGGGTTATTCAAAATTCTATTTGCCTAATAATTTGCTGAAACACCAGCGTATATCCTGCTAACCTAGCATACGAGCTGCGTCACGCCCCGAACATTGGAAGTGCCCGAAAGCAGACGATTCATGAATCATTTCTGGGACCATGCCTGATAGAAAAGAAGTGTCTAGAGTCCGGTAGAGGCGCCTCTATAGATATTGTATATAAGTCATCGTTCCCTCGTTCTGCTCTAATAATTGACCGTTCCTGGGTTTACGATTTCCTCTAGAACCCACAATACCTCACAATGCTCAACAACGCACATTCTAGCATTCCCAGATGCGTCTTGTTGTTGTTTTGACTGTTTGGGCACGTTCCCATGCCTCGTGGTTCTAACCACAAACGCCTTAACGATTATATAAAGTAGCTTGCGTCTAGATGCAGCAATGCAACAATGACAACAAGCCCGAAGAGGCAGTAAGAGCGGATCTGAAAATTGAATAGCAGGAGTCATAACAGGGTTGAATACCGTAAGACTAAATCGACTTGAAGACTGTTCGCCGGCAGTTACTTGCAGAATGAATAATTGATAAAAACTTTATATCCAGTATTTTGTTCTTGAAAAGCTGCTCTTAAAGACCTTTCCATGAAGTCAATCATGGTACTAAGGATGTAGCAAGAGATGTAAAACAACGCTATCGAGGAGCTGTTAGGGGAAGTTTATAACGACCAAGCTCCTAACCGTCTGAAGCTGAGACGAGCCTGCTCTGAAGCTGCTGTTCAAGCTGTCTGACTGCCAACAACAGCAAGGAATCTAGCGCTCAAGACCTACCGTATTCAGACCTCATTCGTGTCTTACCCATCATGGCCGGCGACAGCGCGTGCGGTGAGGGTGGCTGGCTGTTTGTGTAGGAAATACCACATCCAAGCTTCTCCGTTCACTGATGGCGGGAAGGGAGTTTAACCAAGTAGTTCATAAAAGCAGCTAGCAGCTCCTGTCGTCAAGCGAAAATCAGGAATAGAAGCTGAATGATGTTGCGCGGCACAATCCTCTGATAGCAGAAAAAGAAAGTGCTGAACTCGTACTACCATCAAGGCTTGTATAGCGCTTTCATTTTAATATATAAAGAGCATTAGGGGCACAGGCATTAAGTATGGGTACCAGTACAGGGATAGAAACCGACCCAAATCATTCGAGGCTTCCACGGAACTCACTTAGTGCATGATCTCTTTCATCATAGAACAGAGTTGGAGGATATTCATCCCCAAACAGTACTTCGCATGTCGAGTATCGCAGAATGTGATTGGTGATTGGAGCGCGCAGTAGGCGGTAGTTCTACGTATTTATTTTGATTTGTAGCAATGGAGGTCAGTGAATCCTTTTATTAACTTTTAATTTAAACATTTGGTTTTTGAAAACACAAAAAAACAGAAAAAAGTCAAATAGAAGGTAAAAAGCAATACAGGCAATCGAAAAAAATGGGATCATAGTGATTAGCTGGGAGGTGGGCCGAAAACGGTAGCCAGAGTTTGAAGCAGCGAGGGCAGCACAAGATTTGTCGCATGTGGTAAGGCGTATGTGGGAATTCAGGGAGAAGTTTTGCTATCCCCATACCAGAAGCCTCAAAAGATTTCTAAGAAAGACATGGCAATTTCGCATTATCGTTATGGAAGGACACAGTTCTAGGATTGAATGGGGTCAGGACCTTACTGACCGTGAATAGAATTTCCCGCTGATTATCTAGGGTGAATAAGGAGCGCAAATAATCAGTGAGATTCGGAAATGTTCGGTAAAAGTTTGGACTGAGCTTCACCAATAAGACAAGAAGACCAAGAAGAGCGTGATATTCAGACTAAAAAAAAAACAGAGGACGTCATCTTGAATGGCCACTGCATCCCAGTATCCTCCCTCATAGGAGAATAATGGTAATGGCGTAGAGTTTCCTAGTTTCTGAGCAAAAACATCAAGAGTTTTCAACATCATTTTTTAGGTTCATTGGCTTTCGCAATGGGATTCGAACGGACATTGAAAGAATTAATGTCGATCCCTTGGGCCTCGGCATGAGGGAAGACGAAGCGTTGTGTATCACCAATGACGATGTTGCTGCGCTGTGTCTAAACACTATAAGCTCACTGATATGCTGAAATTAGATTAGCGTAGCAGCAGTCCACTGCATTTAGCTGCATCCTGCGAGCCTAAGCAATTCATCAACGGAGGATGCAAGTAGTATTGGAAGAAGGAACACCTCTGAGAAATCCAAAGTTGGTCATATAAAGAAGAACACGCAACGTTTAACTCAATGGCCCCCGGAAAAAGTGGGTATCGATCTAAACGTGTTAATTAATGAACTCTCTGAGGTGAAAAGTAAGATTTTGGCGTCAATCAAGTCCGTTTGAACGATGCGCCCCCGCACCCGACTTCCATTCAGAATCGTAATGGCGTATTGGATGTGTATGTGGCTGATACAATGACTTGCGGTGACCACACGATAAACAAGTCAATGCTTTTATCCTACAAGGCGTGTCTGGTTCCAATTAATCGACCCCGGAGGGAGGAAAGGCTTGGTTGGCTGCAAATTCTGAACGACCGGTTCGGAACGACATAAGACCATTGAATCAGATGAGCCGGGATGAAGGGAGAATGTCTCAGGAGTGATGGATGCTGATGGAAAAGTCTGGTACAACAGACTACGACTAGGAGAATATCGACCCGAGATTCGAACCGTGATCATGCGTGTGCGAAGGGCGCCACTTGCCACTACATCACCTCCGTCCTGACTCTCTGAAACATTCACTTAACTACTCGCTCTACTCTCATCATTTTTGTAGCACATTTCCACGTAGTAACAAGGTGAGACAACTACGTTCCAGAAGCCGTTCGAGACGAGATGAGGTTAGCCACATGTGCTTCCGAATGCTGATCGCAGTTTTGCAGTTCAGATCTGCACACTATTCTAGAAGTAAAGTTACAGAAATTTTCCTCTCAGTGACTACTCAATGGTGAACAAGCTGAGTGTGGTGGATGGCTATGGTACAGCTGATAGAGGGGTGAAATTAAGAGCAGTGACAAGAAGTTTCGCATACTTGGTGCCTTCGCTCCACTTACTTGGGGCACCTCATCCAATACCCGAAACCCTCAGTTACCTTGATGTATTTAGAAAATGCTTTTGGAAAAGTTTCCGTCCCCACATCCCTACACCAGTAAAGCAAATTGGCAGAATGTTGTCTCAAAACAGGTTAGTGAACTGTACTCTCTGGCTACCCGCACTTTCAATAGGGTCCCTGTGCAGTGTCGCATTTTCTATTGGAAACGGCTGTAAAGTACCTTGTACATATTATAGCATTTGGGGCAAAATATGCCTCAAATGCTACAATGTATTTGGTGGCCCTTTAGGATTCTGCCGGGAGATCCTACTTCTTTCTACAACTAGAAAAGTAGAAACGAAAAATAATAAACAGCACCATCACTAAATCTGTAATACAGTCCATTTAGCACAGCCCACATGAAATTCTCATAGAAAACAAGCGAAAAGATTCACTGTGGATGTTGGGTGATTGCAATCTCATCTGTTCATACATCTCAAGATCTTTGGGTAACATCCAACTTTCCAGTATCATCTAGAACTGCTCTTCTGAAGCACGGAAGGCCTAGTCTTCAACCTTTTTAGTGAGGATATAATTTGACCTATCACTCACCCCCTACTACAGCACTGTTTTCCATTCTACCTACATGGAAAAAGTTATAAGTAAGATAAGCTTCTCTTCACTGCATTTTACATTCCTGCTTCAAATACTTTGCGCTAAAGAACATAGCATGCGAGATTCTGGTAAGCTCATAAACTACATACGTAGTACTCAGTAAATCAGGGCGGCTGTGAAGCATAGTTCAGATTTCGGAGGGAATGAGCGACTTTTTCCGAAGCACTCCATTCAAATGAGTCATTCTGTTCTCTTTGTGCCGATGTGCGGAATGCAATTACAGGTTTAGGAGTCTCATTTCGAGTCGTTTGAAAAAGAGGAATGTAAAAGAGGAAGACATTCAATCTGGAGAGAATCCATTACCTGGGTACCTGGTCCAAGGTGAGTTAGGGCAGGTCACAGATAGTCACAATGAGAAGGTGTGAAACTGCAGTCACCATCACCCCAAAAAAGCGATACGAAGGAGCGTGGCCATTTGTGCCGCTGCATATGGCTACCGGAAGATATAAGCCAACCTACTGGCTACGCCATCGTTACATTATATACCGCTGTTTTCAAACAACATTCCGGGAGCACGTATCACAGGAAAAACTTTTCTTCTGTAAACTTGAGATTGAGGTTGAAAAACACCACTGCTAGCAATAGACATCTCATTTCGATTGGTCACTGCGCTCTAGGGTCCTTCTGTTAGAAGTGAATGAAGTTATGTACATAGCTGCAATCAGCAATGCAGCCGACAGCAGAAGAATTCTTTTGTGAAAGTAAGGTAAAGAAAGGCTGCGAAAGCTATGTCGGACAGCAGTTAAGGGGGATTCTCTGCAGCGAGAAGTTTGATCGGGAGCTGTTGACCATATTCGTCCCATTTTCGCGAAATGATGAAATGATTCATCGCAATGAGTTCCAACGCGTGTCAATCAAAATTTGTAGCATTAATCATAAAGCTACTCAGAAGGCATTTCATGAGAAAGTAGCTGTCATCGGAAGGATTCGGTGCTCTTATGATGGTTATCCTGGCTGCGGCCATGGTCAGCTAGCGTCTTCGAAATCCCCGCATAAGAACAAAGTTACCGCATGCAACGTCTTCGACTTGAACTAGTGAAATCCCTGTATATTACAAAGTTAGAAGAGAAGAGTTTCCAAAAACCCCATGTAGATAGATGTGGGCGTCGGCTCACTTGGTTTTCTTCCCAACACATCGATAAATACTTAGCCCAGGCAAAGGGCATGATGAAGCAGAGTTTTGTGGTTGTTAGCCTTGCATGTGGCCTTAGCAGTACCATTTTTCTCGCATTTCGAATTCCTTTTTTCAGATCGGCACGGCAACACTGCCCAAATGTAACGAGATTTGGGTAGTGTTCGATGCAGAGGATCAATAGTAACACCGTTAGGGGTGTGGTCCGTGGTGAAAGACCGTGAAAATACAAAATGATTTCTGCCATTCTAACGTCGCCACGATTGCAAACACTGAAAAAGGCTCACTGTGTAAAGGTAGATGGTCAACTTTGAGTTATAAACTAGCATACATGCGATTACGACTAACAACCAATGACAACTATTGTGAACTCTATGGCGGAACATCAAAGCAATCTCTCTCTGAACATTATTCAACTTTACCATAGATGAATAGGACTATTTCTACAAGAGAATGATATCGAGGGCATCTACCTATTGAACTTGAAGACAAGATCTTTCCACTTCTTTCTTGTTATGGTCTAGCAGGCCCCGTTCCCTCTGAAGTTCGGTCCTACCTACTGGTAGGCACGGAGCGACTCAACTTGCCCGTTTCAAGGCATATTTCCGCGAACTCCCTCACACACCATACTCAGCGCAACTGATGTGATGATCAAGATTATTATAGTATCAGAAGTTAGCCTATTTTAAGTGTACCAGATAAGGCACAGATATCACCTGGCGGTCTGAAAGCGATCAGGGAAAATAAGAGCGGCGAAAGAAAAGCACTTTAGCGTGAGAAGCAGAAGAGGAAAAGTGGACAAGAAATCAGTGGAAACAATCAAGGCACACAAGCAGTCTGGGAAGTCATTAGAAAGATTTTTCTGAGAAATTTCTTCCCTACTTCTAACTACTACTTTGTGCAGGAAGCATCGGCCAAAAAAGTTTGGAGTGGTTCAGGTTTCTCCCAATGAGCAAACTTTCATGGGGTTTCGATGTAAGGACACTTTACCTCTGCGTATACGCATAACACATCCAAGTGCCTCTTCCTTGCTATTCAACTACCAGATTTGAACGCATTGGGTCCAAGGGAACAGGATTTATGAATATCCGGTCAAACACACACATACACATATACACATACACATACACACATACACACATACACGCACGCACACTCACACACGCACCGACAGACCAAAAAACACACTTGGCGAATTTTATAATATATTAGGTTGATGCATAACTATTGCGGATTTTATCTAGCGGATTCTACTTAAAGAAACTTTAGAAAGTTTAAGCAATGACACATCCAAATAATTCTCCGGAACTTATTCACCATCTACGTCAAGCACTGCTTCCCATTGATTAGTTAGTCGGATGCCAAGAGCGAAGAAGTTTTGATCCTTATGGGCGATCCACGCCTTGACTTCGGCCATCAAGTCATCCAAATCGATGGAAGTTCTATTCTCTAGCCATTTTTCCGATGAACGGTTGACGAGATAATCCATAAAAGTTTCTGCTGGCGAATATGGCAGATTTAGGGGCAGATCCCATTTCTTGGTTGGCTCTGGCTGATTGTTCGATCGCCGAAAAGTTACTGAGATCGCGGAATGACTGTGCCACCTTCCAATCTTTCTCGGAGTAGTTAAGCCTAATTTTGCGAATATGCGGATGGTTTTTTGAGTATATTCTTGTAGAGGAAATCGAGCAGATCATTTCTAGAGAAAACCAGAACTCAAAATTCAAATTCTATCGAGAGAAAAAAAGCCGCGAAAAAATCCGTAATAATTATGCATCAACCTAATACATATGCGAGGATACAACGACCTGATTGGTACCTATGCTCAACACAGACTTCATTACCTATTCGAATTTGACCCTTAAAACCCCGTCAAATTTGCATTAGCGCTTGGTCCTTAATCCCCTTCTCAACGGTCATGTGCACTTCTCTTTGGCGTGAAAAAAAGACCAAGACGCACCTCGGATTGGTCGACCTCATGCGATGCTAAGAGGTATGCTCTTCTACACACACAAATGCGAGGTGTTCTTCAATAGCATCTCAATAGAAACCTTCAGAAGGCCCTTAGAGATAGTAGCTGGTTACTCCTCGCTGATCTGGCAATTTCTTCTTACTTACTCTGCCGCTGGCTACGGAATAAAGTTGTTTCCCCGAAAGAACACAGCGGAAAGTGAGGCGTTTCAGCTAGAGAGAAAACGAAAAATTGTAGTGATCAGGCCAGGCAATGGTATCTGGCTTGTTCCCCTATCTCACGCTGTTCAGATGGCTAATGTACTCCTGGAAACTGACACGAATATCTATTGAGGAGATCAATCTTGTCTATTCACTTTGTGTGTTCTCATTTCCGGGACGTGCTCCGAGGCAATGCTCATTACCCCTCCTTTCTTGACCGGATTATTTGGTTTTCTTTGAGCATGATCATCTTTTCATAGCTGTTGTAAGCTCTGAGATCTTTTACTCAAACAGATATTCATTTCTCAAGCGATAAGCTCCTCGGGAAACTGTTCACTGAGAAACAATCGACAGAGTTAAGTTAAAATTCAACCCTAGCAGTCCTGATCACCTGATCGCACCTTTTCAGTTAGGAACTTGGAAGACACATCAGTTCCATCAAGAATCACGTAGATCTCTCAGTATTTTTGAGTGGAAGCTTCTAAGCTAAGAACTAGAAAAGTTTGGGGCCATGGTGAAAGTCCCCATACCGTCGTCTATAGTATCTCGTCAAGAGTGAACCAATGAATGTCATGAAAGGGTTTGATAAAGAACTAATGAGGGTGGGACATGCTCAGCACACAGGACTACGAGTAGTCTGTAATCTCTAAATTCCCTCAACCCTCTCATTTTTTCGAGGAAAATTTGGTTTCACTTTGTTTTCAAGTTTGCAGTCAATTCTTCCTAGAGTGGCGATAAATAATGAATTATTAGAGGTTGTTGAAGTCGGAAGTCACAGCAATTTCCGTCAACTACGGAAACCATCCCACCCCCATGGTAAAATTAATAAAGAACGCATATGAATATATGTTCTCACATGAGAAAAAAGCCAAAACAAAGACACTGAGGGACAAAGGAAATAAGTGGCACCAATATGGGCGGACTGCTTTGTCAAAAGCCTGCATGGGCGTGTATCGAGGTGCGAGGCAGTAAACTGAGCCAAACTGGTCACAAAGGCATGAATTCACCACGCCCCTTGCGTAAATATGAAATTCATCGGGCACAACAAACTAGGCATTTTTTCCTCTCTGAACGGAACCTAGGGGCGGGATAGCTCTGCAAAAGGAAGCGAGATGTGCCAGTAAGGTGGGCATTGCATGGGAGGTAACAAAATCAGGACGAGGTCAGGTAGAGGGCATAACCCACTGTTATGATAATTTTTCGCATATGAACAAAAATCCGCGATTGCTCGCTTTACTTCTCCTCTGAAATACCTTCTGAAGAGATTAAATTTTCAAAATAGATTGGTAATACCGCTTGGGAACTGAGTAAGCTGAGATACTGAGCGATTAACAGCCCTTTATGAGAACCGTGTTGATATGAAAACCGTGACATACCCAATCTCTCATCATTGTCGAACTCTGAGACTTGCATAATTGGGAGCCCTGTGATACACAAAAATCGAATAACTCCCAGAGAGAGGGGTTCTGTAGCTAACTAATGAGAAAATGGAAACCAAGGTGGAAAGCGATATTGGCATATAAAAAGCACAAAGGAACAGCATCACTACGACAGAGGTGGATATGGCTTGAAGTTTTGAGTACACTTCATGTAAGAAGAGCACTTTTCATCAGATATGACAGCTAATCAACTGGGTGATGGAAGTGCACTCCATGGAACTGACGTCTATCTGAAGAAATGTGAAAAGAAGTTCACCTTTTGCCCTTTAAGGGCTGATTTTTGCAAATCTGGAGAAATTTTGCAGGACATTGTCTTAGAGATAAGCAAGTCCTCTAGAAAGCTCGATGACTTGGAAGCATTGAGATGAAGGACTTGATTTCAGGGTGGGAATCGTATACTCCTCACTGAAGAAAGCTGCCCACGGAGAGTTACGAAGTACATATGTACATACGCAAAATTCGTCGCGAAACACCGCCAATATTCGCCATCTCATGGTTACTTAGAATTAGAATTGATACGTCATCGTTTGCATTATTTTATTTATATTGTTATCGTTAACATTATTTACATCACCTGAAAGGTTGCGTAATTCACGCACAAACCCCTGAAGTTTCGGTCTGAAATCTATGTCAAAAGGGCAACTCCATGTAGGAATAGATCATTGTTGTGCCAAAACCTTGCTGAAATTGAGAAAATTTTCTCCCCTATTCTTCTAAATGCTGGGTTGGGCAGGAAGTATCTGCCAAAAAAGTTCGAAATTGTCCAGATTCATCACAAGAATTTTTGCAATCTTCTATGGGGATTCTATGTAGGGAGCGCTTCACCAGCGCGAAAAGGCATAAAATATCCTACATCTTCTTTGCCACTTCACCACCAAGTTTGAAATCTCTGCACACACGAGGAAAGGAGTTAAGAATTTTAGACCGAGAGCACACACACCTACTAGAAAATACAGTCCTAACCTCTCTCTTCAGAAAGAATAACCTGGCTCATTCTCACGGAAACCATTATGAAGGGGTATGATTCACGGGGAACTTCGCAGGTGAAGGCCGATGCAAGGAGAAGTCCTATCAAAAAAAAAAAACAAGTATATATGTTTTACTGTTATATGGGTGCTTGCTTATATATGGGCACCTCGTTGATCATGATCTATTATTTACAAAGCATTTCACGCCCATTGTATGATGATGCCATCGCAGTTCCCTCATGGCCCAAGAACTTCCATCAGCTCGGCATGAAAAAAAGGTTACCCGTTTGTTGGGAAAACAACAAAAAAATATGCTAGAGAAAAGGCTACGGTAGCAGGGAAACAGCTCTCAAGACCTCTAGAAGCCGCTTAACTGGAAATGATTACGCAATTTTACGCTTTGTTGAAAGCCGGTCAGTCTCCTGCATAAAACCAACGGACAAAAACCTGCTGCAACATTCAGGCTCATGAGGATGTTTTTTGCAATTGTGCTTTTCCAATAACAAAAGCATCCACACGAATCTGAATATTGCAGCACTGAGATGTCATCCACACTAGTCGCTTCTGCTTCGAGCCCCAATTTTTCGTGTGCGAAGGGGATATTGTGGAAACCACAGTTGTTCAGTGCCTTGTCTATGTATTAACCGGCATGGTTTTTTTGTCGGTACATATGCTGAGAGATGTTCTGGAATCCAATCATTGAGAAAAACTGCGCTTTAATAAGAAATTTTTTGTAAATTACTCCTCACTATCGATAGAGTCGTTTCTTTCCAATCAATTTACGGCCAAAATAAGAATTGCTCTACTCACGGGATGGGGCTTCTGATGGATAACTATAGAAGTAGCTTCGACGAGCCATATGAGGGGATGTCAGAAATTATAGCGGGAGCTAATTTGTGAGCTCACGTGCTTTCAGCGAATTTTAATTCGCATGATTGAAACATGGCATCGCATCACTCATGCAAGAAATCAAAAAAAGTGTTTTTTTATTTCTTCGACCTTTTAATCGTGAATGTATCATATTAGGAACGATAGCACGATCAGTACAAAGCAAATAACGAATCCTCATAACGTGACTCGAAGTTGATTAGAGAAACGAAAAGACTTATGCGCACCATGACTCGTATCAAATCTGGTAGTAAGACGGGGTGTGCAGGATTCAAATGGAAAGAGCCCGTCACCAGACTTCTTCTGGAAATGGACTGGGGTATTGTTCAGTATGTAGGCTAGTGCTAATGGTAATGCTGTGCATCAAATTGAGTTTCATTCAAAAGACACCCTCATCATCCAATTTCTGAAAAGAGATTTCATTCATGCCTTTCTCTTAGTTATGGGGCCGTAGCTAGCTGTAGAACTTTCCCATGATTAATCGTTCCTTTTTCCCGATCAGATCCATTTACTAATATGATCTCACTAACACCTCGGCACTTGTGTTATTTACTCTTAGTGAAATATGATACTGGGAGTCCACAGGTAAATCATCACCTTTCTAGAGTATTCATTGCAACATTGATGACGATTCTGAGAGATTATGGAGTTCTGGACTGGAACCTATCGAGGAACAGTTGGTGGATTTGTATTGCGGCCGCGCTCAAGTTAACAGCAGAGGGGGTTCCCTGTTTCGAATACTTCACGGTTCAACAATTTTTAGGCCACTGGCTGCTTTCATAGTCCACGATTAGGCCCGCGACCGGTCGCTCGACCAGTCGCGGGCCAAATCGTGGACTATGAAAGCAGCCACTGAGGATCTGCTGGTTGACGGCATTGCTTACGTTCCAGACATCCACCATTGAGACTTGAAATCAGAGTACCAGATACGGACAAACCTTCTGAATTAGATTTTATTCATCCAATTATTTATGAAGAGCCTACAATAAGATAGACTTAAGATGCCTTTGCAGACCATCTGTCTCGGTACATTTGGAAAAGCCCAATGTAGTTTTTTACGTTTCATTCTATGTTCGGAGTTGAGACAACGCGATAGTCTGCGGTGAATCAAGTGGCTAAAATGAATTGATGGTCTTCTACAGATTCATACGGTACGGTTGCGATTCCAATATCAGTAGCAAAATATCACAACTGGATGAGGATCAAGGGGTCATTATGACATCGCTCAGATATATCCGTTCAAAACTAAGTTTTTGAAGAACTCGATGAATATGTCGTTCCTTCGTAATGCCTTTTTCGAACTTCAATGATATATAGGCAAAACAGGTTTGAACTATTCACATTACGCCCCTCCCCTTCAGGGTACAAAGAAGGTTTGACTTCCCAATTGCAGATTACGGTAATCGCAGCGGAATCGTTGCCGCTTTCTGTGGAAATTAGATATTGAAGTCCGTTAACCTCCGCCTTCGAGAGTCGCTATTCCAATTGCAAGAAGCTGAAATCTTCAACTGAGGATGTGCCTTGAAGAAAAAAGTTGCTGTTCGGACCCATTCTCGCCATATTGTTGGAGGGAGTGGACCCCTAGTCAACTTGGACGGTCGCCTAGACGATAGTCTAGAGAGGTTTTTAGCTCTTGCTTTGGATTTTCTCAATTTGACAGACTACTTTGCTGCCTCGTGTTAACGGTTTACAATAAAAAAATGATTCCCTCAGTTTTTCAGTGAATCTCAATAGATTGGATCTCAGGCGAGCATTATTATGACATCTCTTTGGAATGGTCAAATGCGTGCTGTAGCTCGTCCTAGAAGTGCTATGTGCTATATGATAAGTGAAAAGCGATAGAAGTGGAGCGGAAGGTTTTTTTAAACTTCATCATGAGGTTAAATATTTTGTGCCCACCAGAGTGTAATTCAACAAATACGGAATCCTACTGGCTGATGTGCTGTTGAACCGTGCTAGGTGGGTTGGTTACTGGTTTGCTAGGTTGGCATACAGAAATATATCAAAAATACTTCAATGGTCTTCTCGAAAGTGTGATCAACCATGTTTTAGGATTCTAAGACGTTGTGTAAGTTTGTATTTATTATCTCAACAAAATTTTGAGAATGACAGAAAGGGCAAAATTTAAAAAAAATGTAAAATGATAGATAAACCCAGCCAAAAATAGCACAGAAAAGTCTGGCACTGTAAATGTAAAACCATAAACCGAGAAAGCAAGTATTATATAGCCATCCCCGTTCAAATTGCTGTACCTGGAGGCCTTACTGCTGGCATGCAATATTTTATGAGTGGAGCAGTGACAAGTGTCGTTGCACCGCCCTCTGGACAACACTTCCTCAAGGGCAAAAAAACGCTTACACAAATAAAGAGAGAACCATGCGGGTTCCCATGAAATGATTAGCCCATATGTAGCTCTGATTCTAAGTAAAAAACATGCGCAGTGCACATAAAGAAGAGACTTGGCAGTGCAGCAGCTTGAGAGTGTTGAAACGACTTGGAACAAACTCAAAAATATGGATTCAGTGAACGTTTCTGAGAACGCCCATAAAAGGGTCATTGCATCACGAGTGCTTTTGGCTACAACTATGTTAAAGCAATACGTGAACGTTGCAAAACAGGGTGAGCGAAGAGCCATTGTTTTGCACGTCGAGCGTTTGCCTGCGCTGGAAGATTACACGCCCAGCCTCCAGTCCCTGAGGAACGATAAGGCTGACGTTTCAATTGCCAACATGATAAGTTCATGTGATTTACGTCGTTAAAAGGAGCATCCAACATGGTGTGGGCCAGAAAACCTTTTGCAGAAAACATATTTGAGCTATAGGAAGGTCAAGGGGAGGCCTATCAGAATAGGGATCGGTGCTACCATCCCGAGTGGTGGAAACAGAGCTGGTGTAGTGGATTGCCCGAGAGAAATTACGTTTCTTCTTCACGATGAAGGTAAAGAATATGAGGTGATGGAAAATAAATCTATTGTGAGTAAAACCACCCCTTTGGATACTAGAAGAGGAGAAGAAAATTTCCTTCTCTAAATTTGCTAGCAGTCATTCTTGCTAACAGCCTCGAAGGAATCATTCTGGAAAAATTTCATAATTGTTTAATTTGAGCTAGAGCTAGGATGCGATTTGCAATCCCTCAAAGCTTCCTCTACGCAAATGTTTTTCTAAAATGCAACTCCTCTGGGAACTACCCGGATTTCTGGGTGAGAGCAGACCTTCTCCCTTGAGCATGGGCTAGAAGTTATGGAAAAGGTGTTGTGGAAAAAATTGTGTTCTAGAAGTGGAAAAATCTTTATCCTATTCTTGATGGGTAATGCACAGTTCCTCAAAGCGCACTGTTAAAGCCACTGGAAAATGTTTTCATAAGCAACTGTGGGGTGGTAAGTGAAGAAGCTCCTTTCACCTTTTTCTCCACCCAATGGCACACATTGGGCTGCAATTCGCGTTAGCACTCCTACAAGGCTCTCCGTTTGGACCGTTCCGATGAAGTAGGTTGTAGAGTAAATATAGAGGTAGAGGTAAAGAGGTTAAGTTTACTGGCTGGAAGTCTGCCATTTAGGTGTCTGATCCAAGAATTCAGCGCCACATTCGCATCCGAAAGCAGCCTAATCTTTCCCATCCATGCATCCATGCTTACAAGTGTATAGGATACAGGAGCACTCAAATGTGCACATAATATTGGGTTGGAACATGAGTTCGTAGAGTTTTTTCACGAAGTTTTATTTGAAGAAGTAATAATAATTATAATAATAAATTATTTATTAAATTATAATAGTAATCAGCCAGTTCACGAGTTGTTTGGCGACCATCTTTCTTCAATAGTGCCTCAATTGTTCTTCGTCGAATTCTGTAGCTCATTCGCTTCGAGGCGTTTCTTCAGGGTCAAAGTCACCATTTTTAAACTTTGCGAACCATTTTTATGCAGTAGACACCTTCCCCGTACACACTGCATTGCCCGAAGCGGGTTCGGCTGCTTTTTGATCTCGATGAAAAGCAAAAAAAGCACATGTCAAAAATGCTGATTTTTTCCTACTGGATATTTTATTTCTGAGCCAGAAAAAAGACGACAATTAAATTACCAAAAAAAAAAACAAATAAATCAGTTTTGTAGAGGAGAAAGAGCTCTTTCGAATGAATGTATACACTTTGCTGAAAAACGTAACAAATTTTTGTAATATAACTCTAACACGCAAAACTCTACGAACTTATGTTACAACCCAATATAATACTTGATGAAAATACGAAGCCTAATGTACTAAAGATGCAAAATTGAAGGCGATTAACTGGCCCTATATTCCGCAATAAAGAGGAAACGACGTGGCAACCAAACAACTTCCACTGACAGCTTCAATTATGTCAGCAGAGCATTAATAATTTGATTAGCTCAATGGCATATTGCACAATTCGCTGTGCTGAGTCAGATGGAGAGGCCTTTTGTTGGAGGGGAGTATTGATGTCTTATAGCTGTGAAAGAAAGGTAGTGGGATGCACATGGCAAAAAGTTCCTGTCTATTGAATAAGTTCCCGCCCTCCTTTCACGAGCCTCACGTCTCAATAAAGAATTCCAACAGGGAAAATAACTCCAGTGGGGCTAATAATATCAACAAACTTTTGATTATATGAAACAAGGTGATCACTCTCGATCACCCAGTTTTCGTCCCTAATCGTATGATTGTTGAAGGCAGTGCACGAGAAAGTGCTGTCCTGCAAGTGCTTTACATTTTTCTTCATTGGTGATGGATTGTGCATTTGGATTGATAGCTTCCTTTTCGCACCTACTGCTTATACTTTATGCCCTGTAAGGTGCACTGAAGTTCTTGCTCCTTGTTGCTTCATACTTTCGGTGGAGCAGTGATGTCGGTAGGATTGGCAAGAAGCATTAAGCTGTAAATCTGTGGGATCTCTAAGTAGTCTATGCAGACAATTCATTTTGTTCGTGAAGTTTCGTAGCAGGTGTTACCGATGTTAACGCTGATGAGGGTGGATTTCCCCACTTGGTATCATTCGACAAAAGTGTGTTTGTTGGTTTATACCGAGGTGTGGGAGTGTATGAGTATTGGTGAGCAAGTTCGACTGGAACTCCATAACATCCGTTCCTCTGACTCTAGGGCGTTCAAATTTGAGGGGGGGGGGGGGATGGGAACACTGATTCAGGTATTCAAGAGTGATATAAATCGAGGAACTGACAAGAAGCCTCGTAAGTGAAAAGCTTCAAGGCTTAGAATGAATGGTGGAACTTAAACTTTGATGAGTGGTGTGGGGTTTGAAAGATTAAAAAGAAACGGACTGATGAAAACTGATTAAGCCTGATGAGGAGCAACACAAGGCAATGCTATTGAGTCAGTTACGAACTCCTTCCAATAGTAGAACCTTGACACCTCTTAGCGGGTGATGTGGAATGTGATGGGATTGTGGACGCTTGGTGACAGGAGCGATAACATGTGGTGAAGTCTAATGAATACCACTAGATCAGTTGCTCATTTTGCATGGCTCAGGAACATCGTTACTTTAGTAACTTGTATAGAGTAAGACAAGATAGGAGGTAACGAATTACAAAGGATGATAAGAGCTGGAAAAGACTGATAAGGGGTTATGAAAGGTCCTTAATTTTTTCTTCTGATATATGTGATGTATCTTAGCATTTCTTGTCCTAATAGGATAAGGCGTGATGATGGTTGCGTGCAGTTAATGACAAAGTCGATCTCTTCAATGGGATTGCTGATTGAATAAGCATACAACTAAAATTGAACGGTATATTCCCAATACTAATGATTAGCGATTGTCATGGAATTATTCGTTATTCCAATTGTTCTTATTTTCTTATTCCAATTTTACTTTATTCGCGTCTCGAGACTATTCATTCAAATTATGCTCTGTAAGATACTCGTGTTCCTTATCCACAATCCGTGGGTGATTTATCGAGGACGACAAATCGACCAACTGCTGATCAGGCCTTTTTCATCATTTTGCCTCAAAATAGATAAAGCGAGCGAGCAAGTGAAATAGACTGAACTGCAGTGAGGTTACTGATGCTGAGCGATACAGCTTGTCGTCTACTCCTGGTAGTAGACTGGGTACAGCAGAAATACGTGTTATGGGCTCTGATAACTAAAGAACATATCAAGCATATAATATGAAAAATCTCACGATGGTGACTTCTCGAGATTTGTGATTCAATAAGGGGATCTTTTGATTCGCATATAAGTTGCCACAAGCCCTGCCCGACATCAAAAGTCGGGAGCCTATTAGATCTGCACACGAAGGAACCAGGGCTGTGACGGCTATAACTATAGATATCCAATCCGATGACGTCACCATAAATCCGTTTTCATTCGAGGCTTTGGCTGGCTAATTGTTTAACTGCAAAGAAGCCGATGCGAAAGTAGACCCAAGAAAGGAGAGGATTGAATTTCTGAAAAGCCTGTTGTCTTCGGATCAAAGGCAACAATTGTTCCAGAAATGTTGTGAGCGTTAGAGACAAAATTACGCACTTAGCTGAATTGCCTTCAAAAATGTTTTGATTAAAAATGAGCCGTTCAATCCATATAGAGACTTAGAAAGGCAAGGGCAAGGAAATTGCGAATTCCCTGCTATCAGTACTTGTTGATAAAATATCAAATTTTCACCCAATTCCCAACAAAAAAGGGATTATGCTGTAGTTAACACAATAAGAACTGAAGAATGGAAGACTGCAGAAGACAATCTACTAAGTATGACATTCCTGATGAGAAGACAGGAGCCTGTATATGTTGAGTTTCTTCGGGTAATCTAGACCTGGACAGAAAACAGATCAAGCTCAATAGGTAAGCTACTCATTGAAAGGAAGCTTTTTTACTTACTTTATACCAGCTTCGTCCTTCACCGTGTTGTGGAATCATGCTGCTACGGGCAAAATAAGGTGATGATAGTATTGCTGAGCGCATTGTCTGTAGCATTGTCAATGGAATATGTGTGGCAATCTTCTCGTAGGCTCCAGACCTCTTTCGTCAACTCCCTAACCGCCTCATTGGACTTGACTTGACTTTGGAGGGCGAATTTTCTCTAATCAATGGCTAGAGCGCCCAGAGTACAATTATAGGATTCCAGGTGGCGAATCCTTGCCATCCCTGGCACAAGGTCTGTCTTTAGGGCCAAATTTCAACCGGTAACGCTCAAGAGCGCTCCTGGCTTGAGGCCTTGTAGATATTCGAGCCTATTGGGAACATCGTTGGAGAAGTGGAGTAAACCAGTATGCAGATTGAGGTACCGAGCCCATTGAACTAGTATGCCTTAGAAGGCAAATACATCATTTGAGCCTTTCACAAGAATTTTTTTCTTTTGTTGATATTTTATACACAAAGCACGAGCAGCTCTTCAGCCACGGTAGAAGTAAAAAAGTCAAATGTGCCGGAAAATGATCGCTCTAGCACTCCGTGTTCAAACTGACCCTGAAATTACAAATGAAAACGAAATCTGTCCATTCTGCTCATGAAGCAAGTGTAAGTATAAAAATGTAAATATTCAAATATATAAATACCTGCAGTCAAGACTGAATAAGAAGCGTTCAAATTTCTGGAAGCTCTCAAAACGATTGCTCGAAAACATCATTTCCAAGCATGGGGATTACTTTTCGAACAATCTAATATGTAGGATAGGCAAAATCCGTGTTGTTGCCCGAGAAATGGTAAAAATTGGTCAAGGAATTAGCTCTGCACAAATTAAGAGCTATAAATTAGTAAAAAAAAGAACCGAGCTAGAAACCTAAAGTCTCCGCATTCGCATGAAAAGTGAAAAACCTTAGTAAGTCAAGAATAAGTAACGCAATGGCAACAATATAAAAATTCGAAGAGGAGAACCTATGTCGGAGTTCCCTACAAGGAATGGTGGCTTCGAAATTTACGTGTGCTGCCTGCTGCCTTCGATGGACTCCTCTTAATAATCCACAGTTCTCCGTGAATCGTCAAGTGCATACACACTATTAAAATGAGGAATAGGAATTACAAAAAAGTAGTGGCTCACTGGGGTTTTCTCAATAGACAAACTCAATTATCTAGGTGAGCTAGAGCGTTCTAGAGGAAAGTGCATTCAGTAGCTGCTCGAGCCCCAGCCCCTAATGAGAGCATCGTTTGCACTTCAAAGGAGCTGGAGAAATTGCGAGAGATGACTTTGATTGTCGTATGAGTAGCCCGTACTCTCGGGAGTCATCAATTGACTGCCCAAGAAAAAATAGAAAGGTGAGATCAAGGAGCATTCCCACTCAAAGGATAATAGTAGTTCTCGGAGTTTCATGGTTTATCATAACTCTCATATTGCATGTGCGGCAGCTACTATTGGAGCAGCTGCATAAATCTTCCTGAACGTCCTCCCTCCATTCTGGTTTTTGCTTCTATTCTCCTATTCTCTCTCAGCGATGCGTACTGGAAGGAGCATCGAATTTGTTAATGGCGTGATGAACAATGGGAAATTCGACACCGAAGCGGTCAAATTTCCATGAAATGCACTTATTACCGACATACGTTGTCGATTTCAATACTGCCATCATGCAGTGGCGCAAAAGCTCAACGATTTCTGCAGCTCAGGCTCCTTTGTGCACTTGAAGCTGCAAGCTGCTCACACCCCTTTTTTGCGTGGGTTTTCTTTCTAACCATTGTTACCCAGCATGAAGGGCAGAATTCACAACACCTTTCCGCTCAACACAGTACATACATAATGCTCGGATGAGCTGGTCTCCATCTATTTCAGAGGGAACTCAAATCGATGTATTCACTCCACAATACTTCTCTCATCTTGGGCCTCTACAGTATGCCCTACCCAAAGACCAGTACCACAGTTAATATCAATCTACGGACCGACGTGAAGGAGGAGAGGCAAAGCTGAGTTTGGGTAGGAACAGTTGAAATACTAAAAATACACAAGTTCTCATCTAGGATTTAGGAAACGGTTCGACTTCTTGACATTGTTCGGACGTTTACTGGATGAATTGAAGGATTACAGCTCGACTCCATAGAGGAAGATTTACAAAAACAACTTCCCCAGTGAAGGTTTACAAGTTCTGTTGTCCAGTGTAAGGAGAGGTTTCGAAGTTTTTGTCGATTTCTACTTTTATCAATAGTACATGAGTAATGTAAGATATAGCAACAGGTTCGGCTAGAAAAGGGTGCACTCGAGTAGCAACGAGTTCGCAACTTCTCCAAAAAAAAGAGCTCCAATATTGAATCACTGAGGCGCCATCATGTTCCGTCATGAACTCGAGCTCTTCAAGCACGTCAAGATGATTACAGCGCTATTAGGGGTAAGCGGAAAGGGTCTTGAGATCGAAAAACTAAATTGTGGCGCTTGAGGGATTGTGAAGTGCAGGATTTTCGTTTGTGTTCTCAGTTCAATGATAAAGGGTTTTATAACAATGGAAATGTTCTAACCCTCCTTAAAGTTCCTTGACTTCGATTGTTATCAGTGGAGATGTATCTCAACGCTGGCAGATATCTAAGTTGGTATGTCTACTTCTGATTAATGCTTCTGTTGATAGGCCATGTTGGTGGCCTGTTGACCTTTGCAGCGAATATCTGTTGCCGTTCAAGAGGTCTGGTTGGCGAATTCGTGTTCGAAGTGTACCAATTCGACAACTGTTAATGCTTATTGCAAATTCTTCGTCTGGGTATGAAGCCATCGATATCAAATCATCAGAAGTCAACAACCAAAAAGCCAGTCTAGAGGGCTCAAAGTCCATGACATCGACCACAATGGGAAGCCATTACAGCTCAAAGCCCATGATTTTACCCACAATGAAGAGCCGTTTTTGCCGCACTTGCGAAGCAAGACCAGGTTCAACACCTCCCCTCAACATAATTTATGGGCTCCAGTTCCTAAATTGTCGGTCACCATCATTCAGCAACATACTCAAAACGGCTCGATGACAATTTCGATTTTCGAGTCGAATTTTAACACACAGAATCACAAAGAAGCCTTCATTACTTGAATGCGCATCCAGAGCTTCAACTTCTTTGCTCCTCAAATTTTATTGCTTAATGTTTTATATCATCACCAGTTGGGTCGCCCGCCCTATTGTTTACTTTGACAGAGCAGTTAGCAGTTTTACAAGAGAAAATTTTCCCCATCCCCCCCCCCCCCCGCATGTGAAGAAAGGTAGAGTAGAGAAATGTCGACTAGAGGTGGGTTATCCATATCGCTACCTCCATCGTAATCGTAGTTTTGAAGACAGACAGACCGACACACCGACAAAGTTACAAACCAACACCCCGAGTTTCTGCTTCATAAATGAGAGAGATTAGTCCTCTTCTGTGAGTGATCATCAATTATTTGTAACATTGTAATAAACGCCTCTCTTCGAACTTCCGCTATGCATTCAAATAAGTTCAATATAAAAATATCAATTAGATGAGATACGTGCTCGGAACCCAATGCCAACGGCTTTCACTGCTTCACACTGTTAAAGGGCTTCTAAAACATTATGGCATACCGATAGCAGTTCATCGCAAGAAAAATGTATAAGATTGTAAAGAACGACAGTAATTGATTCCGATTTTGCCATTTTGTTTAGCGAAGGTAGTACTATGAAAATAGCATTGCCATAATGCAGTAAAGCGAAGCAACACAAAGGAAGTTCACGGATATAATGGTGCAATGGTTACAAAGGTATGCGTTGAGGACAACGCAAGCGACGAGGTGGAAACTAGAACAGGAAGGGGAAGAGGTGTGGAGGAGAAGCAACGCGTAAGAGCTCGGCAGATTGCGAACGAGACAAGATGAGTAGGAAGGTTGAAGAAGATGAACACCTATGAACTTTGAGGGCAGAGCGGGAGTGTATGATGGAGTGAAATAAATGAACGCCAAGGAAAATAGGGATTTATAGGGCAGCGGTGGTTGAAAAAACAAGCGCAAGCCCAAATGCGTCAATATGTTTTGATGTTAGAGGCAATGAATAGAAAGCTGCAAATCCACTGAGTCAGCAGCCCTGCACAAGAAACTCTGGTGGATAATAATGAATAATGCTTAAAATTAAATGGGCGAAGTGCGTGTGTGGGCAAATGGCACACACTATCATACAGATCATGGGTGAATTCCCGGCTCCACACTCGTTCAGGCCAAACAATCCTTTTATTCCCCTGGTCTGATAATTGGAACCAGAACCGCCTAACAGGATAGAACACTAACTTGTACCGGTGGCTAGCTTGAGCAAGTCATACCACAGGCTAAGCGTTCTTACATCACTACGTATTTGATTGGATGTCAATGTGTGGGCAACCTCAAGAGTGGCAGTGATAACGCCATAATCTTTGTCCTTGTCTAATTAACGTATTAAGAGAAAGCCCACATATAATCCATAAAACTATAAGACGAGGAGTAAAAGCAGGGTAGTTCAGTCCTCTCTTTCATGTTATCAATTCATTCAGGACAAACTACCGACATCTTTAAGCCCATCTAGCTCAGCTCAGCACGGCTCCTTGGAAATTCCCTAATACTTCCATAACCGTTACCGTATCCCTATCGGCTTTCAGAAATTTCAGAGTATGGTGTTCTTTTGAGCCTAAATAACTTATCCGGAAATGTGGTAGTTGCCCTTCAAAACGACTTCAACGAAATCTTACAGCGGAGCGTTCAGTTTCCGACAGCTTCCAGTGTATACATTCCCCAAGAGAGGTAAGCGGAAAAGAAAAAAAAAACAGGATATCCGCAGGAGCAATTCAAAGAGAGAGGACAGGTTTCAGCAATCTACTGAAATCTTTATTGCTTTGAACGAAAACCCTAAACGCTGTAGACGTTAATGGTTAACGTAAGGTTCAAACATACCTAGCTTTTTTTCAACAATACCTTCAATTTTTAATTAAAACTGATTGATTCAATTCAATGGTGTTGACGGCCTATAGTCGTATAGGCTTTGACTACTTGTTGCACTTGAAAACACCAGCAGTGAAAAAATCAGCTACCTAAGAACCCGTAAAACAAGTTTCCCACAATTGCACAGTGGGATAAGTGAGATAAGAACGAGGGGCATCTTGTTCTCACTCTCGTTGATGCCCCATGTACATGATCTAGTCTACCACCTGCTCGCACTGACGTTATGGCATCTCAGCAACTCTATGGTGATCATCCTATATCGGGACGCGAACGTCGCTCTGAAAAGTGAGCATCACTGAAACTTCGTTCAAATCGGTTCCTTACTCTTTCCGAGATGGAAAAAAAAGCTCAGCATCGGCGCCACTTGCCTACTCCTTCGAAGTTTGACACAAAACTTCAAAATCTTAACGTTTTGTTAACTGCTGTTTTATCGCCGCAGTACGCGATACGAAAGTCTCACAAGGATGGCGATTTGTGGGCAAAACTTCGGCCTTGGACGGGACTCGAACTCGTACTTGGGCTTTTCGGGCATCGTGCTCTCTATGCCTCCCAATACCGATACTCCGCATGCTCTCACCCTCTCAATGGTTTATATTTTTATCCTTTGAGAATCTTATTTTTCTCTTTTCGCTCACATTTTATCGACCGTGCCCCTACTGCTTCAAGCCTTACTAAGTGAAGCAGCCTTCTGAATTCGGTTCCCTCCCCAAACCAGATTTTCACCCTTCTGTAGAAAATCAGAAGTTTTGCAAGTATACCGCTTACTATGATACAGAGCCTAGCGAAAGTGGAGGTGTCGTCGACAGCTATCTCTTCTGTGGATTATAATCACCCGGCCCTGCTGGGAAGGAGTTAGTCACTGTCACCTTTTCTTCTAAAAAGTGCAATTTCATTGCCACAACTATTGCATTACCCCCACATAAGTAATAGACATTCTCCTGTATCACGCTTTTCCTTAGTCCTACAAGAGGGTGAAAAAAACTGTATTTCCGACACCCATCCTGAATAGGAAGTTTTTCAAGGATAATTCTAGGAAAGGACCACATTGTGTTGACTCGGCAAGTCATATATGCAGTCATATAGCCACTAAGAATGCCTATCGAGAATTCGAGAATGAGCTGAACACTCAGGTACGTAAGCTGAGGGAAGCACCCGAAGTATAAGTAGAAGGTTGGACTTCATATAGTCAAAGACACGGTAAAAGACGCGAAACTTACCATAGGGCAGCTAAAATTTCAAATTAGGCTAAAGACCCACCATAGCGTTTCGTACTCTATTGGGCCACAACTGAAGTTGGCCAGCCGCCATGACGCTCTTATTTTTCAGACTCTTACTGCGGAAATTGGAGTAATTCCTTGGAACGCCAATGACAGCTCAGCGTTTCTGGTCGAATTGCTGGTCATTGCGAGTCTACGCTGTAACTAGAAACCGCTGGACTAGTAAAATTCTTAAGAGCAATGAGATCGCTCGCTCCAAGCAAGGATTGATCAGGGAAGCTATGGTACAATTGCGGAAGATTGCCTTTTCAACCAGGACCACTCCTTCCGGGTTACATGTTACACTGCTACTCTGTGTTGAAGGTTTTCGAGTGGTAATGGAATCATGGGGTTCACTCCAGATACGGAAAGAATCACTGAATCAATAACTATCGGTAAACAGTTCAATGAAGCATTACTACTTCACTTCTCCAGTCCTCCCCTTCGAATCAGGACCTCCAATTTAGTCTTCCACACTCCCATCTATTTTTCTGAACGACAACGAAATTAACTAACCAGTCTGAAATGCTTTGAGTTGTTTCAGAGTGTTGAGAAGCTAGGAAGCAAATCATTCGACATTTATCGAATTATGACTCAACCCAGGCCCTCAGACCAGTATGTGGTCACAGAACTGGCAGTGGCGGTAAGAATTTTGAATATGAATCTTCTCAACTTTTCACCGTACCTATGGAGCAGAAGGGTTTTTGATTCCCTCGTTTTTCTACCAAATATAGACCCGGTATGTTCGAGCTTCCTGTCAGATAAACATGGGCTAATCGGTGAGCTATGTTTCTCAAACATCCCATAAATTGGACCGTGATGCCGTGTGTTTCATTGCTATGCTTCCACTCCTTATTCCAATAAAACTAATTTGTGTTTTGTCTCAGTTTCACAGCATGCAGAATCAAATTGTTCATACAAAAAAATAACCCCCTGTTTCGAAATTGGTAAGCAACTAGATTTTTTCAAAAACAAGTACTCCTTCACCCTATACATCCAGACTCACCATGGACATGTTCAACTCGCTCGAGTATCTTATAACGACGCTAGTGGACCTCTTTCAAGTACAGAAGAAAAAGCATTCGGGCCCTGCACGATGCTCGACTGAGCAATCGACAAAAGCCAAACAACTAGGCAAATGTTATTATTCACTTGATTTGAAATAACTGCAGTTTGCCACAAGTGATCGATTCTATGGTTTTCGAAAACATGTCAGCTAGAATTCTACAGCGTCTGATGGAGCTGGCTTAAAAATTCAAAGCACCAAATGGCTGCTGATTTTTAGTGAAATTTCTCATGACTTTGTAAGTGAAATACTACCAAAATGGAAAAATAAACAGCCCAATTTCGTCAGGCTACTTCTAAAAGGGATGCCCAAGAGAGTATTCTGCTAAGAGTACATGTATGTGTCTTTGTTTTTTTTTTGTACAGCGAACCTGTTCGTGTATACCGCAAAACTTGTAGCATGGGTAACGTTTTCGATAAAATGAAAGCCGAACTGGTAGTAGCGAAAATCATCTAGATTGAACGGACATTGGATCAGTACCAAACGAATAGCCGCATTTATTCCTGTTGGGGCATCTGTGTTCTCATAGTAGTAGAGTGATGGATCTTGTATAGCACTGATCTGCCCGTTTGACCAGGTGATCTAGCAGGCCGGAACAGTATATGAACTGTAACGTTGTTGTACATTTGTTATGCATGGCTTCTAATGAATCTGCCTGCCCTTCGCGATTAACCAAGGACACAACAATTTCAATAATGATTGGATTTCAGGGCATAGCTCAATGATGAGCTACCAACTTCGGAAGCACTACTGAGCCTTTTATTAGTTTTTCTTCAACTTCAGTTTTTATTTTCTAGCACTTATCACCTTTACTGCGTTACAATTCTTTCTCAATGATATATTGATTGTTGGCGTTTGCGTATATAGTTTTATTGTTTTCGAGGAAGTGTAGCTCAGAATGAAAACCGATCTGACTGAAATTGAAAGTGGTCCTTTATTTATAGCAGTTTACTTCGATCACTTTCCTACAATATCTAGATTGAAGCGAGCATTTTTAGATAATCTGATAATATATTATGAGTTATATCCGGTGGGACATTCACCATGAAAGCATTCAAAGATGCTGATCTAAATTCTGGCACCATATTTGCAGAACCCTCTGACTGACTGTGATGATGCCTTCCATACTTCTTCCATCAGGAGTTCCCTTGAAAATCAAAAAAAAAACTCCGGCAGAGAAAGGATTGCGCCCCTCTTTCTTATGCTACTATTTGAGTCAATAGTGGGTTTTTGTGGAGGTTCGTATGCATCCAAGATGAGCATGTGAATTTTGACCAAATATCATTCTCGGAAACTTGCAAAAGCTTTATCTTTACAAATTCCCATACATTCGTGCTCTCTTCCTGTTGGGTTTGGTTGACCTGGGAGTGTACCGATTCCGATTCAATGTTCGAATCGCAGAACATGCATGTGTTTCAGTGCGCACTAAATTATTTAAAAAAAATCAGCGCAAAGTGTAAAAGTTTGTTAAGCATCCCAATGATTACTGAGCGATCAAAACCTTGCTTATTTAGAAACCGATCGGAAAAAGCGATGTACGGTCTTCTTGTTTCTTTGTTTGTGGTGAACTCGAACAAATCCGCTGAACAAGAAAACAAAGACATACATTGTAGAGGTTTGGGTGGTCAAAGCGCATCTATTGGGATGGTCAAAGGTGATTGCGCGGGAAATCGCCTGTAGAAAGGAGCTACCTGAAGCAGGACGCCAATCTTTCATTGTTTTTTCAATTAGTTTCTCCTTCTCACGCATTTATTGTTTCTTAACTGATCTCGGCCTCTCCTAATTAGATCATTATAGTGATTTGATTGATTGTTAATGCTTATTAACATAAAGTTAAATTACCCAAGTTCGAGGTGTCGACCACCGAACGAATATATACATTTACTTTTGAAAGAATACTCTCTTAGGCATCCCTCTTAGAAGTAGCTTACCAAAATTGGGCTGTTTATTTTTCCAGTTTCGTAGTAGATCACTTACAAGGTCATGAGACATTTCACTAAATACCAGCAGCCATTTGGTGCTCTGTATTCCAAAGCCAGCTCCATCAGATGATATAGAACTCAATAAATGTTTAAACAGGTATGATTAGTTTTGTTATAACTTTTCTTTGTTATGCTTACATTGTATTATTTTATACTTCATGTTACTTCATTATAGTCTGTATTTATAGGTTTATGGGTTACTTGCTTGATTGCTTATTATTATTAGCGTTAAAATCATATGTACTTCTCATTTTGGATAAGCGTTATAGTGGCCCCGAATAATCCTAATCCAATTTGTACATTATCACATAGTAGTCGAATAATATAAAATGTCTTACAAATAATCAATAATTGTAATATTTTTAGAATCGCAATTAAAATAGATTACTGCAATTACATTAGATAGGATCATAGCAGTGATATCAGTTGTCTAATATGGGTAAAGGGAGCAGGCAGGGTTGGCGATCTGACTAGTATTCGGGTAAGTATCCTATAAGCAAAGTTGTGAGGAAATACGAAGTACATAAGATGGATTGATTTTGTATTACAGGCAGAAATTAGCTATTCCTTTGAGGAATCTTCTATGGAAAATGGCAAAAAGCATCTATCTGTGTATAACAGAGCACATAACCCATCTATTAGTTTTGAGGGGGCATACCATACAAACAGCAGACTCGGAGTATCTAGGAGATGTATGTATACGACTTATTTCCCAGCTCTAGTCCTGAATAAGGTATAATGTAGTTTTTTTAGTTTGTATCCAAAACGTAAAGTACGCAAACACTGCATTGAGCACAGGCTTCTGCTATCTGAAATACAAATGCGTAAAGGCGAAATGATTTTTAAAAATAACTCTATGCAAGTGACTAGGGCAAGGAAAATTTTTTCAGAACATTATCTACTGACTTAGTAATAGTACTTAAGTATAAAATTAGTTTAGGCAATCAAATCCACCACACTGGCTAAGTACTGGGATGGGACTACTCCGACTGGTGTGGTGTGACTATAAAGAATATGTTATCAGCTCAAAGATTACCAAGTGGATCAACAAAACCCCATAGCGTACTAGTGTTCTGCATCAGGTACAATGTATTTGTTTTAGAGAGGAAAAAAGTGGGAATCTATTGAACCCGATGCAATATTTGAATTTAACTTCCTCTATGTAAGTGAGAATCGGTTGGATGGAAATGCTAACTTAAGGGATAATTTATTATTATCATTATATATAAACATTATTTTTATAGGTACTGAGTAATAAAGCGTTTTTATTCCACGATACCAAGCAGAAAACGAGATTTCTACGTGGAGGTTACATACGTATCCAAGCAGCCTCGCCTATATGTCGAAGAAGATCAGTAGCCAGCTAATCAAGAAGACGAGACATAATGCAAGATAGTAAAATAGTTTCTATATCAGATTTTAGAGTGATAAAGTAAAAACGAAACCGTTAACTACGTGGAAGGACCACTGGTCCCGGAAAGAAACACCACTGGTGTCTGAGGAGGCGCTGGCCTCAAGTATATTCTATTGCAGGAGAGTATTGTTCCCGTCAGAAGGAACCAGTGTAACGCCAATCACGGGTTACCCTCGACGATTAGCGTACACTAGTGCAGTCCAATTGTGAAACTAAAGGAATCCGTGACTATTCGTTAAAATTCTGGGTGGATACAAAATGCTTGTAGCATAGCCTTAAGAAGTATCTATTGTCACATGCAAAGAATGCCGCACGATTCCGTGCTTTTTTTCAGATACTGGCCACAGTTTCCATCAAAGGCTTACTCTATGGTCGAGTGAATGAAATCTCCTTTGGAGTACGGCAGGGCAATCGACAACTTTGGAGTCCTCGAGAACCACGGGTTCATTGCTGGAGAGGGTTCATTGCTTTGAAGGTTCAACATTGAGCTTGACGTTGATCATGGAAACTAGTTTGGGTGTAATTTCACCAGAGTGAACTTATACTTCGTGAAGAAAAGCAGATTCTACCGTACTCACCGCGATGCCAGGAAATTATCACTCGTCCAATTGTCTATCTCCTTCGCTATGACCTCGGTAAAAATTTATAATAACATTTCACAGAATGGGCTGCAGCAATTTGAGCGGGTTCTGTTTCTCTACGTTGGTGGTTTAACCAATATTCATGGATAAGTCATGTCTTTATTGCTGCCATAACAGTTTGGAGTCGCTGCGGTGACGGGTTTACATTTGTGGAGATGAATAGGAAGCCATCGACTGGAGAACTTCTTAATGTAATAAGTCATTCGCCATCTTCCCAATCTTTGAGTGGAGGGTTAGTTGTGGTCCCTCATAGTCCCTTACAATTAACCCTTCAAGCGAGTGAGCTGAAAAAGCTTTTTATACAGATAGGAAAGTTATCGACACGAGGCTTCTTCAAAGCTTCAAGACACAGTTCACAAAAAAGTGGTTTCGGAGATTTGCACATGGTTCGAATTCGGAGCCCCCTCTGATAACACTTGTGAGGAATGAGGTCGCAAAACGGTCTGTATAGGGCAGAATAAGGAACAGTGGGGGATGGGAGGCCTCCGCCTCTCGCTAGGCTAACTACGAAATCTAATTGTTGTTCAAAACATTCGCACTGGAGCGAAGTTGGTGAAAAATCGATACGCTGATTGGCAAATTGCCAGGAACGGTCAGCTGGTCGACCGCCTCGTACAGGAGCTAGTATTCGGCTGTTATTTCTATTATTCTACTATTATTCTGCGCTATTCTCTTCTAAGTATTCTCTGCCTGCCGTCGTCGAATGAATGAGGTAAGTATTTCATGTAATTTGAATAGGAATAAACGTTTTTTGCATTAGTTTCGGTAAACTTGTGACAATTAAAATTAAATTTTTTTATTCGCGTATTGTTTGTTTTTTTTTGTTATGAATTTCTCACGGTAGCATTCTTTAACTATTCTCATAAGTTTATTGAAGTTTTAAACATATTTTGTGTAGATTATTGCATGCAAAGTTTTTTTTATTTCAGAAACTCCGCGAATTTCGATGTATAATAAGTTTTATATGTATTAATGGTACCCCTATTATACTTTTTAGTTTATTAGTTTTTATAGAATAAATAGTTTCAAGTATGTAGTCTGAATCAGCTGTTTGGGTGTTTTGTGTGCCATTGCACACATTGCGTCGCATTCGTGTACTTGCGCGAAAATTCACTTAACCGCCGTCTTTCCATTATGAAACTCGTCCAACCACTTTTTTCTCTTTTTTTGACCGTTTATTTTTCTTTTTTTTTCGCTGTTTTTATAGTGTTTTATGTTCAACCATTGTCCTAATGTAGGCCTTACCTATCACTATCTCTGAAATACCGGATATCCCTGAATTATCGTGAACTGCGCCTTTAGGTTTTGGGCAGTTGGAACTCAATCAGGAAGCCTTTCTTCACCGGAAGCGCAAATCGCAAAATAGTATTTACCAAAAACCTTAAATAAACTAAACTGCTTCTACCTGCCCCAAGAGCAAAGATATCTCCTTCCGGCGTTTGTTCTTCAATTTCATACCTGAGATCCATTGAGCAGTGCCCACCGTCTGATAATTGTGAGATCCCATCAGAACTTCACCCTATACATTGTAAATCCAGAGTCCCTTTTCGTAGCAAGTACATTTTGATGTATTTGCCCGAATGCCTAGTAATCATGAGTCTGCAAAACAAGAATAGCAATTTGTCCGGAAAAATCCAGTCCGTTATATTCAGCTATTCAGATCCTGGTCTATCCCCATCATTCGAATTGATGGGAAGAATTGGGAAATTTTTGTGGATTGTGAAATACTATTTTTTAGAGTTGATTGCGTCGGCAGACTCTCACTGTAAGTGTCAAAAAAATCGAAAAGCATTCTAAACATATAGAATTCTCACTTAATGACATGTCCGTTACAAAAATATTAGCATTGGTTTTCAACTCAGCTCGACGAGCTGAATTCAAAAATCATAGAATTCTCACTCTCTGTTTCGAAGGGTTGGAATGAAAATTGAAAAGGAAAAGACATAGGAAAGTATGAACAAAGCAGCAGAGGACAGAGCGTGATTAAGCCTTGCATGGCTTAAGGGGGGGAGTATGTGGCGAAGTAGGAAGTGATAGAGCAAAAGCCGCGACTAAAAGAATGCTGCAGAGCACTCGAAATTACATAAGAAGTGCTTGACTTTCTAGGAGCTGGCTATAATAACACCGATTTATTTTCATTCTATTGTCAAGACCGATGAGGACAGTTGAGCAACACCCGGGTTGGTTTCTCTTTTAGCACTGGTACCATTAGAAGTAATGCTTCAGAGGCAGTTCTTCCACCGACATGCAGATAATAATGTGGCTTGCGGTGATCGCTTTCGTCTTTCAGGTTTTTTTAATTACTTAATTGCTTGAGTCTAATTCTACCTGACTGTCTCTTGATGGTGTGCGGCAATCTACTCGAAGCACGGTGTCCCAAATCGTTGATGTTACAGTCTTTCAATTGAATATTACGTCAAGCGCTCACTGTCTGATCCACTGCACAGCTCTTCATATAATGTAATTGCTAGTGAATCAGAATCAGAATAATTAGAAACATTAGGAAGGATAGTGATACGTAGGAGGAGCACGACCTTAGATTCTCGGCCTGACACTGGGCTCTTCTCCTCTACGGATACGGACCACGGCAAATTCGAAACTCTTGTTCAATATTGTTTCTCATCTCGTCTAGACAGGATCATCAAGGGTTACGGGTGTCATGGACTTACTTTCATGCGTTGCTCACATTGCGAGAAGCTTTTGTGCTCTCAACAATTTTGTGTTAGATTATCATATCTGTTTATGCAGTTCTTTTCATTGTTATAAGGTCACCCTCGACTTTAGCAATTCTAGAGAAAGCAGCCAGAATGGAATTTTCCAGCAAACACTGGCCGAATCCTCATCACAATGTGCCTCCTGTACCTATTCGAATTTTGGTCGCAACCCCCTTCACCTCAACTCTTTCATGGATTCTTTAAGATAGTCGGTTTAATACCGTTTCATAGTTTTAAGGTCACCCTGAGAAAGCGATTGATTCATTAAAGTTGATGGCATGGCAACAGTTAAAAATCTGTAGCTCTTCCTCGTTTGAAAGCAACATCAAAGAGCCTGCGTGGCATACTAGAAACCAGGTCTCGGAGACGTTCCTCATCGAGTGCCCTCCATGCTTCGATAATCGCCTGCTTCAGCTCATCTGTGCTCTAGAACTGACGGTTATCCGCATATACCTGTTAGACTATAATGCCTCGGATATTTTCCATCGGATTGAAATTGCGACTGCAGGCTGGCAATGGCAGGCCACTTATGCTTTGGTTTTGCAGCCACTCATTCGCACGGCTCACGTGAATGGAGGCGTTGTCATGTTGAAAGGCGTAGTAAGGTGGAGGCGACGGCTTAGAAAGGGTAAGATGATGCTCCGAGACGTTTTAGTTTTCTTGAAATCCATTCTGCAGCTCACGAAGGCTAGATCCAACACGAAGTCATTGCAAAATGCAACCCACACCGAGGCTCCTTCCATCGAAATTTCAACAGCTGAAGTTAACTGGTTCCTCCCACAAGTCGTGCCAGTAGTATTTGCTTCCGTCAGGACCGTCCAAGTTGAATTTCTTTTTGCTCTTTATTTTTTTTGAGAAGGCGACCTGAATGGAAATCATTCAGCTGTATGGTGAGTGACGAGGGCCTATCTTTGCCCAATCTCACCCTAGGTTCACCTTAGCAGATTCGGGTCGAGCCCTTCTGTGGCGATCGGCGATTCGTGGCGCCTTCTTCGTTGCTTGCCTGGTGATGTTCTTGCATCCTCTTACTGCTCTCCAGACTGTAGTTTTTGACACAGAAAGGTATATATTATCTCCGATCGGATCTGGTTCAAGGAGGACGCACTGTTAGGGAGAGCCCTCAGAATCTTCTGCTCGTCACGGGCAGTGACCTTTCGTGTGCGTCCACAGCTGGTGTTACATCTATGAACGTCACGGCTCTCCAGAAATCTTCAGATGAAGCAGAGGGATCACCCTTTTCCCTGTAGATGGCTCACTTACTGAGCCCAGCTTCACAAAGAGCCCGAACTTAAGCCTTCTCATCAGAGAAAAGCAAACGACTACGAACCATGTTGAAAGCAGGTTCAGAGATGCACTTGCTACACATGCTTACCTCTATAAGTATCTTGGAAGACGAAATTCCTTCCATTCCATGGATTATTATTCACTTTCTCAGGGTGACCTTATAGTTATAAAACAGCGCAAAATCCGACAAACTGTTCAGGAAAATGCAGCTGCCTCTAAAAACGGCTACCTAGGATAGTGGATCCGTTCGTGAGGCTAGAAAAATCCTAAATTATTGCTTCTCCTGAGAGTGCAAAATCCTAAATTTGTAATTATGAAAAGCACTGCTTAATGGTTACCGATTGCTTCGATAACGTCTTCATAAAAATGACAGCTGAATTTTACCAGCTCACTTCTACCTATATAAGGCACTACTCCACCCAAAAGCAGCCTGACGGATTATCCGACAGCCCTCTTTTGAAAGTGCAAGGAGCTGCTGAATTTCTTGACCACATCTTGAGTGCTGGAAGCAGAAGGGTTTCATGTGACCCCTCCCCATTCGGTTTGTAAAGCCGACAGAAAAATTCACTCGTATTAGCATTTCTGGGGCTCCATAAATCTGATGGAGGGCTGTAGGTAGTCTACATGACGCGTAAGAGGTTTTTGCAAGCGCTTAAGACACTTTTTATAAAAAAGCAGAACAAGCACATGCACCGAGGATTCAAACTTTCGTGTCACGCTTACAAGTCAGTCGTCCCTCCAGCTGCAAAATCGCTACACGTTTGAAGACAAAGATCACGAAAATTAGTTTCTGAAATTTCTCCACAATATGAATCCGAGGTCTCCTCGCATACCATATCTGGCGCTATTATTCCGGAAAACGGTCTAGTTAGAGAGTTATAAAGCTCGAAGATTGCACCGAGCGAACCCTCGGTCGAGTTTCCTCGGCATTGTAGAGGCTGCACCGATCACAAGAGAATCCTCTTAGGAAGTTCAAACAACTTGTGCGACCCATAGCGACAGTGAAAGGCAATTCTGATGTGCCTGGCTGGCTTGATGTGGTCCGCTTTTTGCGCAATTGCAACAACTAAAACTCGTCAAAATACCCCTTTCATGGCATTTCTGTCATATAATCTCGTCCAACCTCTATTTTACCCACTTTCAAGGAACCATATTTTTCCCGAAATCGGCTAATTCTCTTGGTTTCTTCACTACCCATGAACAATTTCCGACCCATACTTAAACTTTTCGAATGAAAGCGGGTCCCTCAAAATTTTGGTGAACTGTGACTTTATCCCCTGCTCGGTTCTCCTACCTATAAAAGCAACAAAGTGACATGACACCCAGAGAAACTGAGCCCGTAACTTTGTTCCCAGAATCGTTTCGCAGATTAGGAACTCAGATTAGAGATCAGCGTTGAAAGTCCTTACCTCGGTATACATCTCATCTTGAATGGCCAGTGCGCCCTAGTATCATTCCCTTGTTAGCCCACAATAAAACTGAGTAGTACGTTGCATTCCTCTGACAGGTTTAAGCACTTTGATGTTATTCGTTTCCAAAATGCATTTTCCAAAAAAAAAATCTATCTAAACGATGGTATTTTTGAATTGAAAAAAACCTTATGTGAGTAGCCCTCTAGTCTCAGTGGGTAACAAACGCATTCTTCCGCGATAGCACTCCTCTTAAACTTTCAAGTAGCGTGCCGAAAATTGGGGCAGCGCTTTTTACTGTCCAGGAGCCGGTACGCGGTATTCTGGTCTTTGCGATACAAACTTGCCCTACTAAACATATTCTGGGGTTTGGGAGATAGTTCTTGCTCTGTTTGGAAACTACATCACTTTCAAACTTATTAGAAAGTGGGGTGTCCGGGAAACTCCTGCGTCCAAATCGGGGCGCGCTAAGCACTGTTTTAGCGGGGAGACAATGTATCAATGGACTCAGAGAAATATTTGAAGAAGAGACCATACCATTGAAGAGACCATTGAATACCATCCATCACTATATAGGACAAAATATAAATGTATGGCCCTGAACGCAGCTGATACTCTGCCCTGGCAAAATGATCTGCTTTGTTGAATGTTGGTGGAGATTGTTGCTATACATTTTAACTTTAAAGTATTCTCAATTGTCTAACAATAAGTATGTCGAGTATGGTGTTTATCAAAGTAAGTTCAATGAAACTTTTTCTCTGGCACCTTGAACATGAATGACAGATGTAGAAATTGGATGCTCAAGGTTTCAACTTGAAGCGAATTTGCTGGAGTGGATTCCATACCATTGAGTATGTTTGAAAAAGGTTAGCTCTGTGAATTTTCGGAACATGAATTCTATAATAGTTTTGAACCTTGGATGGATATATGGAGGCCTACGGGAAATAGCTATTTCCAGCGAATCATGGATGTATGTTCACCAAGGGTTCCAAATGAATGTTTCTGATGGAAAGCGTATCTCGTGCTGAACATAGTAAATATCATTCGAAAAGGAAAAGAAAAGTATAGGCGTAGCGTTTTCGGACTTAGGAATAACCGATTCTTGGCAAGAGCCTATTTTGAAGGGGATTCTAATTCTGTAGAAAACATGGGTGACTCATCGAGGCCAGAGGGAATTCATCCATGTTATTTCTCAGTTATTTCTCAATTCGGACCCAAAATCGCTCAGGATTTTCACCTTTCAAAATTCATAGATTTTACAAATAGAAAGGCACTGAAGTGCTCAACCCCATCAATGACCTAGTTTCGTTTTACTTTAGGACGGAATAGTAAATCGATTATTGTGAGCATCGTTGCTGATGCCGTGCCCTTGGGAGATTTGATGAAACGAGGACATCAAAATGAGGCTTTTTCAGATTCGTTATGCGACAAAACTCCGAAGAGTTCAACGAACTCAGTTGAACAGAGTAGCATTCAATATCAAAAAGTATTAGGTTGATGCATAATTATTGCGGATTTTTCCAGCAAATTTTACTCGAAGAAACTATAGAAACATTCAGCAAGTTCAACTAATTCCGGATCATATCCACCCCTACGTCGAGCACCACTTCCCATTCGCTAGGCAGTCTTTCCATCGCCGAGAAGTTCGCTAACATCAGTTTCTGACTGTCCCATCCTCCAATCTTTCTCGAAGTGATAGAACACAATGGGACGTATATGAAGATGACTTTATTGACATATTTTTGTTGAGAAGAGCAAGAGAATTATTACTTTTAAATCCCGAATTCAATTTTGAAACTGTATCGAAAGAAAAGAAGCCGCGAAAAAATTCCCAGTAATTATGCATCAACCCATTAAAATCAAATCTAGTTACGAAAAGGGACCAAGTAGGGATTCCGCATTTTTCCGGGTTCTTTTTATCGATCAAGGTGTTTATCGGTATCCTAGCTATGAAGGCTTAGTTAAATGTGATTGCTAATGTCCTCGTCTTAGCTACTTTCGCCCGATTCATCATTTGGATGTGTACATATGTCGCCTATAACTGCGGAGACCAGCCTCTATACAAGTCTGCGCTTTTACCCTTCCCAGTCTAGTACCCATTAAGCGGCCCTCGAAGGATGGAAGGCCTAGTAAGCCCAGACGGATACCGATAGTGGATTCGACCAGTGATCATGTGTGCGAGACAAAGTGCTTCTTACCATTACACCATCTCAATCTCAAGAAAAGGGCATTAAATTCCACTACTGCGCTCCTTTTCAGTAACTACTTTCATAGCTGGGCTGCATTTACTCCATTTTAACAAAGATGACTTGGAACGAAAAGCACCCCCCACATTGGGTTCCCCATCACTGAAACCTCGGACAGAGGTGCAAGTCCGTCGCTTTGGCGAAGAATTTACAACACACAACCCTGTCTTCCTCATGCTGCAAAATATTCACCGGGTTCCTATGTTCCTATTGCTCATCTCTGGACTGTTTCTCTAGAATGAGCCGAGGAAGTAACCAAGAATCTCATAATGATTCTGCTGCGATCTAATAATCTAACATTCTGGAAATGTGGAGTTTTCTTTCGATAAATTCTATGAAACGATGTGCCATGTATATTAGCATGCCCTATTATATAGACTGCTTGATAAATTATTTTACCTTATTGCGTAATATATAATATATTGCAACTTGATAATATTACTTGCTAAGAATGCTGAATGCTAAGAATTGGAAACTCATGACTTTTTCTTTTTCATGAGCAACTATATCATGGAAAAGTTAATTGAGTCTAACGTCGGCCCAGCTTCTTCAATCCTTTATTGGAACAGGAGTTAATACAGATCAGATTCACTGGAACATCGTAGCAACATTGTGGAAAAAATGCCACGTCTGTGCACCATCTTTGCCATTACTTCCTTCAGAGGATTCGAAACATCGGAAAAATCACTGTTTATCCAATATTTTCATACATCACTGTTTCTAGAATGCATTCTGTTCAGACTTTTTTCTGTTGGTTTTGTTTGGAAAAAATTATAACGGGTTGTCTTCTTGCTGCCCAATCTTGTCGTCATGCAGGGTCATGTAGATTCGGGAGAAGAAAAGGCTCCAGAAGTCTTAAATACCTTTAAGCATGTCGTTCCTGACTGCGTCTGTCCTACTCACCAGCAAATCACTTTTGTGACTTGATCACGCCATTTCAAGTACTCGTACTAGCCTTTCTCATCTTGCCAATTGAGGCAATCGTTACCACTTGGCTTCTCTTTTCGTATTTTTACACTACAGGCCTGCTGCTAGTTACTACTGCTTGAACCTGATTCAAGGGATCCTCCTTCTTTCATTGCGTGATGATGGAATGAATCTATTTTCTATCATCCTTAATATGATTGATGTTAGCTTGATATTCAAGGCGGAATCATCCCGAAAGACCAGTTGCTCACGTCCCAGTGTTTTGTGACGACGTAGAAGTGGTCGAAATTGAAGTCCTGCTACAAAATTCCAAGCAGAACGCTTATTTTATCAAGGTCAGCATTATAAAGTTCTGTACTCTAGTAATGGCAAAAAACACTAAAATCTGAGACATCGAAATTCGTTAAAATCCGGAACCCAGCGGCTTGACAGAGACTGGCACAGTAGTAGCCGAAGAGCAGAGAGACCTAACCATAAAATGCGGTTACGGGTAGGCCTTCTGGCATTTCCACTATTTCACTGAGGGGTGATCAGCCTAATTAATCGTCTGATGAGCTCGCAGAACATCTGAACAATTCCAGCAAACAACAGATAGGTTTTCTCAGTGACTTCACTTCTTTTTAATTAATTCACCAATCAAGTGCAGTCCCAACTGTTATTTAGGTACAGCTTTAAATAGTCAATTTAATGGAGTTTCTTCAGAAAAAAAGTGAAAGCTCATGCTAAGAGATTTGCGATCTTGTCGATATATTTACAGCTCAACCGAGTTGCAAAAAATGTAAGGCCCCGTGAGGGAGCAGAACATAGCCGAAGAAACATCGAGCAGAACAGGAACATGGACACGATATCATATTTCTTAAATTTTTGGGGTAAAATCGGAATTTTACTCATGAAACTCGACCGCTCACTTTGAATACTTATCTCTCAACTTACCATGATACGTAAAGACACTAGCAACACCCACACAAATTAGGCACGAAAGCGGAAAGAGAACTCTTTAAGATATACGATCAAATATGTACGGTCAACGGTTGAACTCAATCCAGTTAATTGAAGTGGCAGTTAAACGAATAGGCGCATGGTCAGGCCACGCGAAGCAGAAGAAACAATGCTTGGAAAAGAGCTGGGAATACAACTGAGAAGGTTGCAAAGTACCGCAGCATGGGTACCTTTCGTGGGTGTGCTTTTTTAATCATGCTCTCTGCCTTTTTTTCACAGAATGAGCAACGTAATAAAGTTTTTCGCTCTAATACCCAATATTATGTAGTTCTAAGTTGAGTATAACAAAGTTACCACTCAACGCAGCCAATAAGGCGAATTAACTCATCGTATGCAGGGTATGTGGAGGGGAGGAGCGAGGAGGGGAGTGAAAGGGAGTACGTGTAAAGCGAATTTTCCATGATTTCATATTTCTTCAAAGTCGTATATGTACCAATGAGTCATGATTCACAAACGAAGACGAAGTAAAGGAATGTTATTGATATGTTATTGATATACAAGTGTCACTAGTAGGCCGTTTCAGATCACCAGAACTTTTTATTGAGTTACTAGTTGGTACGGTCGCTTTTCATGGCAACAGCTCAGTCTGCTTCAATTATTTAACCCCTCAATTAGACCGTTTTCAGCAAAGTCTACGTGTTCAAATGTTTTGAAGATTAAATTATCATAAATCATCATAATCATTCAAATGCGATAGAATGCTGTCAGATGAAGTGCTTTGTAAATGTCGGCAAGTCATATCATCATCAATATAAAATGAATGATCGTTTAATGCAAATTGAATGAGTTTTGTTTTTTCTTTGCATGTAAAAAGGAGAACTCAAAGTCTTAATGAAACGACTAGCCATGCATGCGTTTTGAATGATACGTGTCCAGCAAAAAAGAGCCCATTCAATCAGTTAGAGATAGGCAAGGAAGGTAGTGAAAACGAGAAAGGATGAAAATTGTTCCCTGAGAGGATGGTTTTTCTTCAGTCTACCTCCGGTTTCAATCTCGTTCCGGAAGCGTCCAAAGCTTGAGAACCAAACTATTCATCCTTTACTGATATAATGAACCGTGAGAAGTTCCCTATACAGATGCGCTACTTGTGAGTGTAACCTTCTAAATATGAAATGAATAGCATTTTCATGCATTTAAAGTGGCGTTCTAAGTACATTTTCATTGACCACTGTGGGAGTATTCACGGGTGTTGGTCTCGCGCAGCCTACGTGAATTATGATGGAGTCTTATCAGAACCCCTTGTTAGAAGGACATTGAATTAAGAAGACTAGCGGAGGAGGAAAAGGCAAAAAACAAAAAGTGTTGCGCGTACACTTTCCATCCCGGAATGAGCTATGAAGTGATCATGGTCTGTGTTTTCATGTTCACCTAGTTTTTCACAAGAGTGAAGTTTATGAGTTCATGAAAAAGCAACAGAAACAGGTAGAAAATGGGAGAGTTCGAATTCAATCCTGAAATTTTATCGGAGTCGAGAATCCTGAAGTGAAGAAACGTTCCATTACAGAAAATAATTTTCTGAGTCTCGCTTCTGCGCTCAAATTGGAACTTATGACGAGAGATTAAGCTACTTCTTATAAGAAAATGCAAAATTTCAGTTTATCAATACCAATACTACGCAAAGAACTATGGAGAAATCTTTCATTATACATTTTTAGGTAATCGTTCGGAAAGGTAATAGTTTCATCGCCAGTACCAAAGGATTTGCAAGGAAGGATGAGTGCTGGGCAACCTCAAATGGGGGAGGCACCCCAAGTGACAAGCAAACTGTATATCCGTTAAACATGAATACGAAGCACATTTAAAATTATTGAAGTCAAACCTAGAATTATAAATGACGATAACAAACACAATTTCGACCTCTGATTGGGAAATCAAGGTAAGCAAAGAAAGTTGTACGAAAAAAAGATAAAAACGTCACGGTGCTCTAAAAATTCTTTGAATATTATTTATAAAAAAGAACTTACCACGGCTGTTTTGGTAAGTTGCGCCATATGTCCAGTTTGTACGATGGCTAAAGCCAAGACGCTGGTGATCGACGGACTATTTCTGACTCTGACTTTTGACGGGACGCCTTTAATGGGCTGATTGCGTTATTTAATAAACGGACTTGATCTCGACAATCAGGCGAACATAGCAGCGCAAGCCGATATAGGAATTGGGAGTGAGTATGAGGAATTAGAGAGATGATGGGCTTCCAAAATGAATTTTTTTTTCGCCATATCTTGATGGACACCATTGGCCATCCTATAAGCAATGAATGGCTAATACAATTCATCATCATAGGAGAACACTGCCATAGAAAACTTCCATCTACACAGGACGAAGAAAAAGGAGTGAAATGAGTGATGTCTTGTTGCTGCAGATCAGCATGCAGACTTAAAAAAAAGTTTGGAATATAGGAGGAGTTCTTAATGATTACATTACTCCAGCACGTCCTAAAGAAGCCAGAGAAAATTTTAGGATACAATTCAGTCAAATACCACTACGCCAATGGAGGACCAAGTCTCTGAAGTTTGCGGTAAAATGCATATTCCGGTACCCTTCAGATTTTGGTGAAAACGTTGAAAGATAAGTGAGTGGTGGTATAACTACAAAAAGTCGATTGTTGTTATCACTGGAGACTGTGACAAGCAAATTTTAACGACTGTGACTTTTTCAGGCATGCAAAGTCACCCAAGCAAAGCCCAGAGTCTAATTTCGAGGTGTTCATGTGGGAACTCAAAGGGGGGGGGGGGGAGGAGGAGGAGGGGAGTATCAGCTACGAAATAGTGTAAAACAACGAAAAATCTCAGAAATCCAATAGTAAAAAACGGCAGCATTCATGACAAAGCATCGTTGTGCGAAGGCTGTTTCATTGCGCTCGATTAACTTTGAGTGTGCAAATTCTTTGACTATCAGTTGTTTATCAACTGCAAGAAAGCAGCCTTTTATTTTTGAAATTTTCGTAATTTAATAGAATGAATTTTGCTAATGCCATCTGAGTGTACGTTTCGCTTTTACTTTGTATTTGAAAATTCATCGTTGACTATCGCACCTTCGATTCACTACTTGCGAGACGTCATCACAAAGCCCCTTTTCATATGCCATCACTTAGTTGCTCGAAGGAGTATCCCAAGAATTACTCTATATACTCTATACAGAAATTTTATCTCGTTTAGTCATTTTACAGTGACAAGCAGGAAGGGAAGCTGGAGGTAAGCTAAGTGTTAACGTGATGTTGTGTTTTCTCTCACGAGCATATGATATATCCGAAAAGACAGACAGATACAAAAACCCGAGGTGCATTTACAAAACTCATTTGGTTGCCAAGTAGCAATGAAAAGCGTACTCAGGGATCATCGGCAATGCGGCAAAGAATTGAGCGTCACAGAAGCTATATAATTCTCAAGTGGAAACCGTCTAGGTATAAGGTCAGCGATGTAACATATTCGACGAAAGACGATGACGAAGCCTACTGCTTAGCGAAATGGGCTCGATAAAATGCCCATAGAAAATATAGAAATGTCCCACTTGGAGCATGTCGTCAGCACATAATGCCAATGAGTCGCATTAATAAATATGAGCATAATGGGTTGAGTGAGTGAGTTAGCAGCTATAGATAGTCTTGTTGCTGCATACAAAAAAGCCTTTATAAAATGAAATGAAAGCGTAAATCGTTTGCTTCAAGGTAAATTACGCCTCTATTTCTGCCTCACAAGTTTGATATTTCATCAAAATTTGATAAAATTTATCACTTTGTAGATTTATGCATGTGGATACAAAAAAAAGCACCACCATCAGCTGAAATTTCTACATAGAATGCTATATCGTGTTGTATTGAAGGCACAATTCACGATAATTTTGAGGTACCCTTTTTTATTCGAAAAGCGGAAGTATAGATTTGGAATAGTTCATCTCTAGTGAAGAAAGCAAGAGAATTCGCAGTTTTCGAGAAAAATATGGCTTCTCAGAAGTAGGGAGAATGGGCGAGATTTCCATGACGAAATAGAAAGAGTAAAGGGGTAAGGGGAGGGGTATCCAGACGAGATTTCAGTTATTGCAATAGCATAAGGAACTGACTACATCAAGCCTGAACTGCACAGAACTGTCTTTCACTGTCCCTGTTTGAACTGTTGTTTGAACTTCCTACATGGGTTCCCATGTGATTGGTGCAACCTGTATAATGCCGGTGAAACTCTTCCGAGGGTACACACGGGCCAATTTTTGAGCTTTCATAACTATCCAACTTGGCCGTTCTCCGACCTAATAGTGCCAGATATGGTATAAGCGAGGGCCTCAAATTCATCCCGTGAGGAAATATCAGAAACATTTTTTTCGTGAACTGTGCCTTCAAAGTAGTAAGTAGTGGAATAAATGGCAAATTAGCTGGAAGATAACTTGTCTTTTCATTAAATCATTCATCAGAGATTTTAATGAGGATCAGTTGAGAAGAGAGCATCAGCATGGGTTTTCATTGTGACAATCCGAATCGACCCAGACAACCGCAGACAATATCGAAGCAATCGAAATTGAATCAAATATAGGCCACGAGGTTGCATAGTTCAGGGTCAGTGAGCTCTCTGCAACCTTAACCTTTTGTTCCAACCCATTACAAGTACTTCTTCTCAATATGATCGAAATAAGACTAATCAGCTGCCGGGCGAAAGGGGGATCTTGGATGTGTCAACCACAGACGACGGGTAAAGAACAGTAGTGTTTACCGGGTTAAAATCTGACTAGACAGCTCAATTAAAAGAAAAAGTTATTCATGATGAGTTCAGTAAATGAGGACAATTTGAAGTAGGAGAAAGAAGATACCTCTCAGTAATTTTTTATATTAAGTAGCTCTTGGTAGGATCCCTTTTTTAGTTGGTATGCGACTGCAATACAGGTTTTGCTTCGAGTGTATTTGGGGACTGGAGAATTTGATTTTTGCGAAAAGGCAGGTCTAGTGCACGAAAGTTAACTAAGTCGGAAACAGACTCGATCTCCATTACCCATAGCAGGAAATCAACAAATGGAAATATAATGAGAAGCTTGCACGGCATTGGCACTCTGATTGGAGGCAAAGAACAGAGTATGATGAGAGCTTTTTGCTTTGACGGCTTAGCACTATAGTAGATTGAAGTTCCAAATAGGAATTAAAAGTAAAACGAATACCGAAATGGTATAAGCAAAGTCATTGGATTAGGGCATGAAATTCCTAAATTCGAAGGCCCTTTTCTTACAATTGATAGTAGAACTATTTCAAAAGCTGCCCTCTCTGATGCTCTTCAGAAATTTTTGTGAACAAAAGTCTTGTATGCGGAATCGCCTTGAAAATGCCTAAGAAGTACAATTACAATATGTGTTGCTGTGGGTTCTTGAGGTCTTTGCCAAGTTGCATTCAATAACTGAACTCCAAGTGCATGTTTCAGAACTCAACAAACCCCTTTACATTGGCCCCACCTACCAGATGCACCTATTGCTCGCATTATGTTGGAGCATTTCCGGCATCGTTATTTCTTGATCTTGACGTTTTGCACTTTGTACCGATTGTTAATTCCCTCAACAGAAAGGCCTGCCTCTCCTTTTTCCTTCTTTTAGAACCGCATTATTAAGCGACTTCCAACCTCCTATTCAGCATTGCAGTGAAGTGAGACATCGAACATGAAAACCTCAGAAGAGGACTAATTGGCAAATGGAGAAGAAAAAAGCTTGCAACTGGGTTAAAGCCACCAATCTATCACTGAAAAAGCAGTGATTGAAGAGGAAAGATGGTGAATGTACTCGCGCATAAGCAGGTTGCGCTATAAGACCTATCAGTTTCTACTGACAGGTCACAAAAATTTCAACAGAACACACGCTTGAACGCTATGATGCACGCTTATTGCAGTCACTGCGTGAACGGATGTCGTCATACTGGAAGGTTTGACTGTCTTCACCGTGATTTATAAAGATTGTTATGCATAGCCCATGGATGCGATTCGATGGATAAATCACGTGGGAACGCTGATGGCTATTACTGATGGCGTCTGATATTGACTGTTCCGAGCGGGTGAAGCAATAAGGAGTACTCGAATCAGATAGTGGGGAGATCTAGTTCTAATATCATGATTCCTTTTCACATTGCTACTTTGAGTTACCCATAAAGGAATAAACAAAAAGCGTCTCGTCAATTGAGCATCCGCCATTAATTTTCAAGTTGGCGATCTCCAAACTCTTCCGGCTCTTCAGCTTATGATTAGTTTGTCAAACGGTCAGGGCAGAGATGAAGAGACTTTGAAACAGAAATAGACTGATCTTATATTTTGAAACTGGACCGACATTTTGAGACAAATGACACTTGTGAAGGTTACCCATCCACTTTCTGCCCATTCGTTGGCAACAAATTGTGATACTGGTAGTGTATATAGACAGCCGACAGCCCGGTGGTCGGACCTCGTCACGACATTTCTGAAGGGGAGGAGTGTTCTGCCCCGTGTCCCCTTGAGCGGGTAAGGTTCGCCGAACTGCTATGGCTAGCGACAGGGACAAATTGAGACGCTACAGGCGCCCGCTTGAGGGAATCGATGATCAAAGGGACGACATTGTTATACAAGAGATAGTGCATAAAATGCTCATTGAAATCGCACTTTTCTCAATATAAACATAAACAGTAAAGTTCGAAAAATGCACGGACTTCTGAGACAATTCAGCAGTGTTCACGAAGGGGTTTCATTCTCATGAGCTTGAGTGGGACCCCAACACGGCAACGTTGGAAAGGACCGCTTGGGAGAGGCTGGTGGAATCTCGAAGTCTGCCGAATAGTAGGACGGCGATGGGGCGATCTGCACCTCCAATGCACGAGCGCTTTCATTGGAAACGTGCATCAAGATCTGACGGTGCATTCTAGGGGAACCATTTACGACGTCATCGAATGGGGCGAGGTCAGAAGGCATCGTCCTTTCCCGACTTTGAAGAAAAATCTTCCTTGAAGCTGTGACGTCGGCCTTATAACTGTCCTCGTCCACACGGTCTTAGCCATGAACATACATTGGTGGAAAAAATTGCAACCCAATGGTACGTCTAAAATTGGGAAGATGTGGTTCAGCCTGAGCTCTAATAACCCTGTTTCCAACGTCCCAACATAGGATACTTGCTGGAGTCGTCTTATATGGACCAAGATGGACCAAGGAAAGCTTTCCAGAGAAGACCACACTTTCTTCGAAATCATCGTCGGTGATTTCATGCAAAGACTGGGCCTGGTAAAATGAATAAAGAGCTACGTTCAGGTTACCTGAACCGATTTGAATGAGCATGGTGCAATACCGCTCGAGTAAAGAATTTTGACCCAAAACATCTATGCTAGTTCCCAGATCTACAGGGGTGCGCCATACACATGGTAACAACTTTTCGGACGTCCGTAATTTTCTTGTTTGGAAGGTTTCTCCAAATCTGCACCTCCCCTCACGTTTGTGATATACCTTAACCTACATATCTATGTACTTTGGTGCTCTCAATTCGTCAGTCTGAAAAATGGTGGAACTTCGCAGACATCCACCATTCGTTCCGACCTTGCGCGCCTTTGGTGAATACTTTTCCGGAATCGCTCTTCGTTTTAAACATTTCCCACATTGACAGTACTGAATCCAGATAGAATTTGAAAGCCTCAAAAGCTTTTCGACGAGAAGAAGTTGGAGAGAAAAAACAAATGCCGTGCGCTGATTGCGCGCGGCACGCGTTTCGACAAACCTTTTTTCGACTGAAGGGTGTTCAGCGTGGAAGGAATGTTGAGACTCTAAAGTATACATATGTTTCACATTTTGAGTACTGAAGCCGCTGAGAAGAGTCGGATAGCCTCTCATAGCCATATTCCCTCTTTGATGATGGTTTTTGCTAGAAACTCTACAAGCAGAGCGATATCGCAAATTTTGGTCGAAAAAAGCACTGATGTAATCCAAAACTCTTCAAGAAAGGCCCTTCTGAAAGGATGCAGCTGAGGGCCAAAGATGTTCATAGACATACGATTTGAAAACTACGGCGTACCTGCTCACGAATGAGAAAAGATAAGACTGGTGCTAAGGGAATGTTCGCTACTTTATTACAGCTTCCGATCCTCCTACGAATTTCACGGACCACAATGTGATGGGTTCCTGGGTATAGTTCATACTGGACAGGAAAGCCTGCGCTTCATAACAAGGCTGGAGTTTCTCAAGAAACTCTGCGTGCCACCGTCGATGAGTAGCCGAAGCATATTTGAGCTGTAATCAGTACAGGAAACGGTTACACCAGATAACCGTGTGTTCGTTTTGTAGATGCGATGCATAGTAAATAACTCATATGAATTCACCATGTATCAATATAAACTGCGGTTATTGTAGCCCAATTCTCTTGTTACCATACTTATGGCGCACCCTGTAGAAGCCTTCTCGTTTCCCTCTTAGCTAGAGACTTACCTTGTAGGCGATTACATAGTGAAATTGGCATTACCTCTACCGGAAGTTTTGCTTAACAGACGTCACTGTTGCCCCGTACTTTTGCACGGGTTTCCTCCATGCAAATTATGTTCTTGATGTGTGGAGAGAGCTGCAAAGTTAAGGAAAGAGGTCCTGAGGCCGTTGGAAGTTTGCACCTTCCACTTTTCTCGCGAGGCTATGGAAAGAGTCCGTTGTCGACATCATCCAAACAACAACAACACATTTGTCTGACGGAATAGCTAGCGGAGTACCAAGTTTCCAAGTTGCCAAGGGACGTCTCTGTTCGAAGACTCTTCAGCAGCGTGGAATCGCACAAGCAATCATGTACAAAGATCCGAACTTGCTGCGCGGTGCAGAAAATCAACAAATGTCATCAAAAAAACGAGGAGCAGCAACTCCGGCTTCAGCCGTCAAGATCGAAAACATTCAGAGGGCCCGCTCGAGCTTCAGCAAATGACCGAAGTCAATTTTCTCCAGACTTTCTGATGGGCAGGTTACTGCATCTCAAAGAGTGAATGTGTCTTCACTCCATTTCTTCCTTTTGAGGATTATTTTTTAGAACATGCCATCATGTCGATGATGACTTGTTCAGCGACCGATCCCGATACGATTGAGCCAGAGCATCTCCGGGCCTTCCAACAGGTATCTTCAAAGCCCTGGCTCACGCAGCACCTTTCAGAGGTCAGAGAGCCTACGTCATGGAAAACTAAGAAGACTGTGTCGCTAAATAAGATGGCCCATCAGGAAAGTGCTGGCGACTGTCGTCCAATTAGGCTGCCGTTTGTGACCTTCAAACTCTTTATACGAGTCATTCTCAACAGGATACATCGTCTCCGCATTGCAGACGATATCATGCCACTAAGCCGAACATCAAGTTGGAGGTGTTTGGCGTTGCCTGTGGGATGATAAGCTTGCAACGTAATCTAATGAAGAAGATGTTCATGAAAAAGAGAATGTTACCTATCCTCCTACGGCTGTAGCTCCTTGGTACTAGGACCAGAATTCAAAATGTGAACGTGAAAACTAGCGAGACTGTGTTGCTTTATATTAGCGGAGGTCCAGACGTTAGTAACAGCTATCGGCCATTCTGCCTGCTATCTGTAATGTATGAACTTTCCACAGGAGTCATCCGTGGTAGGATTGACAGAACCAGATGAAGGAATCCATGCGAGCAAGTAGGGTTCCGGAGAAGGTTCAGTACAGTCGATCACATCAACACCTTCACAACAAAACTCATTCAGTAGATTTAGAGAGACTACAGGATGCCGCTATATTTTGCGTTCAACAATTCAAATTTTATATCATCGAAAAATTGCAGTAGTTAAAGCTTAAGGGGATTAGGAATCTCGAGGAAACTATGCATCATTTGTAATGGGAAGACATGGAAGTGAAGGGTGACTACCGTTAGTCACATACCTTCGGTTTGCAAACGATGCACTGCGTATAACACCTTACACGACAAAGCCGATTTCGACAACGTATGAGGAAAGATCGGCTCACGACTAAGCTTAACGGAGACGATGTTCATGGGAAACGGATTGGTACCTGATGCTTTCTTCAGCTGCATGGAGCGAATATCTTTAAATAGCCAGAGCATCTGTGTCGAAAAAGTCATTTTGATGGGCAACCTGACTCCAGTGTAATCGCAGTCCAGATACCGCATTACCGCCGAAGATGCCATTTTGACAATTTGTAATTAGTTACCTCAATGTCGTCGATCTCACAAGTGTTTCCAAATAATCGAAGTGAAACAGAAGTGGATGAAAGTCTATGGAATCTATTTTCTCTAGGATGACTAGCATTGAATGAAAGCAGGCACAATTTGGAGTGCGTTGTGCATAAGTAAAACGAGATGCTTACTTTGTGCTCTGAATGGTTTCCACATGTTCGAAATATGTTGTGCATAGAAAAGTAGTTCTTTTATTATGGAATGAGCTCGAATACACAATGCATGTATTCCAAAATTACCTTCATTTCAACTCCACAAGTGTAAAGAGTTGAATCAAATGATATATGCATTTTGTATAACACCTAAACTTGAGCCGGAAAAGGCGCAGTCAAGCTCCTTCTGATGAATGGAAGAGAATAGTGAGAATTCTCAACAGAAGAGCCTTTCCATTATGACTTTTGATTTACATCTAAGATAGCACATCTGTCCATTAATTGCTTAAGTTTATGCCAGTGCAATGACAAAGTTTTATAAAATATCTTCTCGTTTCAATGCATCCATGCTTTGAACTTGTTTCGATATCATTAAAGTGTAGAGATCTCATGAGCAACTCTAACAAACGGAGAAGATTGGAGACGGCAGTGATGATCACTCAAGTAATTTGATGGTTTGGAGTAGAACTAAAGTAATGAATTTCAAAAACAATTTACAACATTGGTTCATCTACGAAAAGGTCTTGAATAGAAGAACAGATTTCTACTTATAAAGTGTTGAACAACTGAAGCTCTACAATCCTTCGTTGGCTAGGGACGCATTCTGCATCACTCGGACTCGAACTCATTAGACAATGAATATTGCCTTACGACATGCAACAATCTAATTAGAATCAAGAGTTGGTATCGTGAAGCTTTGGAAACCGGAGGAATTAAAGGCCGCATAGCATTTTGGCAATCAATAGTAATCTATTGAAAGCTCCACCACAATTAAATAGATAAGTGATAGCTGATGAAAGCATATGTACATTACGATAGCCATATTCACTTCGGCCTTCTGGCGATGGCTAGAAAAGCAAGTATCGTGATGAATCCTTTTATATTCTTGGGTATTTTGGTCAGAGCTACGGATATACAGTATCGCTCAAAAGTCTTCGGTGAAATAGGCTCTTCAGCAGTACTTTTCGGTCGCAACTCCTTTCCTACTGGATCTAATTATGTGAAATTTTAATATGTGTTGCATGGGTGTATTGTGAATATTTACCACTATTAACCTGCAATCTGATGGTGTTCCAAATATTCCAAAGAGCATGAACTCAAAATTGACTGAAAATACTGATAATGGCCCTTCTAGAATCTCTTTCCTTTTTGTCATGTCTAAGGTGTACGAGCGGTAATGCCGAACACAGTGAATGAGAAAAACGCTTATAAGGTGTAAATAAGTGCGGACGTCAACAACTTTACTTTTAGCAAAACCTGCTACCACAACAAACACCCTGCTCTATTGTATATATTGCAGTTTCGCAGTCAAATTGTGTTGTGTAGGGCGAAATATGCTCTAGTTAAACATATCCAAATTTCGCGCGATTTGGTCTACTAAGAAAAAAGTTATGAACGAAAAAGCCTCAAAGCATTTCACCGAAGACTTTTGAGCGCTACTGTACACTCCGGAGGAATAGAGTTAGTTTATATTCAAGTTTCTTAAATATACATAGCATGGTGGTACAAGCGCAATGTTTGGACTGGGATAATTTAGTTCCTACTCTTTGCAGGCGTTCGAGTCAAGGCAAAGGTTACCAGTGTTAAGTGAGATAGACCATGGAAATATGCTTGGAATGCTTGGAAATAGTGTCCTGTGTAGATGAGATATGAGCCGTCATCACGATCTCATAATATTGAATGGCGGGGGGGGGGGGGGCAGCATAAGACAGCCTATTCGGAGACACATGTTGAAAAAAGTGAAAATTGCTTATTTGTTACTGGTTTCCTGATATCAGTCAGTATCAGATTCCTGATATTTCCTGATTTCCTGATATACAATCAATTATCAATTTGCTACAGCGATAGTAACGAATGATTGCCATCCTAAACTACAAATGGTCCAGAATGTGAGGATATAATACTTCTCAAGCTGAGCACTGAGCCAACGAGAACACTCATGAGCTGTGTGACAAGGAAAACAGTCCGTGTAGTTCAGCCCTTCGGAGAAAGGATTCAGTGGAACGCGTCGCCATCTGGTACTTCGTTAGGCTTTCAATCAAGAAAAATGTTCTTGGCAAAGTCAAATCTACTAAAATTAAAGTGAGCGGCGAGTGAAAGACAATTGAACAAGTTCCATAAAGCAGCTTCTAGGCTGGATGGCTTTGATGGCTGAATGTGTCCGAAACCAAAGCAAATATTTTTGTGTTGCATATGCGAGAAGTGCATATACTGGAACTGCCGCTTATATAGAGGCATTAAGTTTATATGAACCATATGTGTTGTGATAGTCAACTTTTTGCTCCCTACTTGATCTAACTATCAAGCAAGTCTCTGCTAGCCGGTCATCACTCGAATCTCTCACATTTTCAGAACGAATTCTCTTATTCATCGTGCTCTTCCTCATGGTAAGATCTCTTGTCAAATGTAGATCAGTGGTCTGGGTGAATTCGCTATAAAGTTGCTGGCATTGCAATTAAGGGATGCCAGTCGGATGTGATTCCGAAGAGAAACTTAATCATCTTGAGTAACGATGACGAGAGGTTTCGATGCTCGATGAAAGGAAGCAGCTGACTGACTAGAATGAAAGACGTACTTGAATGCATCCCAAATGGAAAATGCTCATCTAAATCTCGCCTACTAATAGATGAAATAATGAAACACTTTTTATAATGAACTATAATATGATTCACTGTTGCAGAGCAGAACTAAGGAAAAAATGCCTACTTCCAATGTTCAAAGCAAGGCAATGTCGCGAACGCCAGATTCCAAGAACCATTCTAGGGTTTGTCCGTATCAAAATGTCATGAACTCCAGTCCGAAGCCCAGTGCATAACGAGAATTTCTCAAGTTACTTGAAGCCATCAATGCTACTTCACCTGCGGGTCTTCAGCGATTATATTCGACGTTTTTGAGGTTTTCGTCGGAACTACTGTTTTCTTACCCCTCTTCAGAAACCCAACTGATTCGAGATTATGGTATCAGAAGATCACATGATCATAATGATATTTTATAAACGCTCATTTCGCAACGGCGAAATCCCTCAATCACGATAGAAACCTTGTGAGTATGCCTTCCAGGTTGAATATGTATTGAGAACTTTCAGTTTTGTCTCATATTCGTCGAAGGGGCGGCTAGCGAGAAATGAAAGCATGGTAGGGCAGGCTTCGTAATTTCTAATATGGAAAAACGTTTTCGAAGAGATTAATTGAGTTTTTATTGTTATTCTAATGAGCCCTTATAGTCAACCTGCGTTAAGGAGATACCGGCGACGGCGTTCGACACATGTTTTAATACCGTAGGTTGATTCTGAAGTGCAGTTTCGAAGATTGCTTCTACGGCTCTCTTCTGTAGCGAAGAATGAGAGCATGTACCTTCATATGTATGTGCATGTGCAGAGCGAAAGTGGCGCTCATTCTGTGACTGATAGAATAGTGAGTGGCGTTCGACTAGCCTTTGAAAGCCTCAGATACACTGTAACCCGAGCAAATTGTCACTTTGATCTTTTGGAAATCTGGGCATGCTCTACGATTAGTTATATTGCTTTGCCATACCATTTGGTGTGGTAGAACCGCCACATTCAAACAGCTTCCAGTGAAAAAAAGAACCATAAAACAAATGGGTTTGCTAACGGAGACGTCACCGAATCTGGTTATGAGCGACGAAAAAGGAATGGGGAAGGTATGCAGGGTAAGAGAAGTTGACAAATAGACTCCAAATTCCCAAAACGACTTATCTTGCGTGATACTATCTCACATTCTCTAAGACATCGAATTAAACATAACCTGGTAATTTTATTTCGATATAAACGTTACAAAATGAGTTAACCCTTCAAAAAACGAACGTAAATGAGCACATGGTCTCCACGGGTTTCTGCACTGTAAAAAGGAGTGACTTGTGAAAAAAGCTCACGGCTACTAGGAGTTAGTCTAATTCCCTAATTAGTAAGTAACCCTGGTTATTTTTCGATTGAATTCTGCCTTAATTGCAGATCAATTAATTAACATCTAACAATAAGTAGAGCTTCGGAGACAGGTGGACTTGCCTGCTTTGCCTGTTTAGTTAACTGCCGAAGCAGAAGGTGGCTGGAGTTTTCGCAATCTAGAACATCCTAGAACAAGCTACCTTGAAATTTAAAAACGTCAAGTTCCAAGTTTCTACACCGTCGTCATCGTTCACATCCATACAGATAAAAAATCGTTCCTAAGCTAAGGTCTTAAGGTCCGAAGTAGTGGGCCTGAATCTTCAGCTGGAGGCCAAGGGATGTGAAAGATGAGGATTTTGAGACGGGGGACCGGGCCTTTTGCAACGAATTATTTTTCTTGTTGGTGGCAACTCCTCCGGTCTACTCCGGCAGTCCGTGTTGAAAGGTCAGGAGCATCCGGTCTTATCTATAGAGCTTTATAGTAATCGGAGCCGGAGGCTTGCTGAGAACCTTTCTACCTTCCGATACACTTTCAAATGAGCATGATTTGGGAAACGCTTTGATGCTTCGAACCACTATACCATCAGCTGCCCACAACGAGCTACCCCTTTCTTTCTCTTACTCTTTCATATTGGCGCTCAGTCCATACTCTGAACGCGGATACTCTAGAGCTACCCTCACGATTAACACACGAGCTGGAAAAAAAATTGCTCTTTGCTCGGATAGACTGTAGACACAAGTTTTCTGCTCGATGCTAAAAGCATGCGTTCCAACTAATGTACCAAAATTTGCAAGACAGCGTAGGAACTCATGTTGGCTTGTGAGTAAACGGCTTAAAGATTCAATTTTTGCAGTGCTTGAAATTTAGTTTCGTGATGCTTTATGAGGCTAAAAAATTATCTGCAAGATTGAAAGAAGTACGGGCGTCCAAGTAGCGCTCTGGCTCTGAGCAAAAGGAAAACCAGGTGTTTCTGGTAAGATCGAAACCATCGAACTCATTGAAATCGCTCCGATAGCGAGCTACATATGTACATCGGAAGAATTAGTACAGTCAAAAGAAAAGTAACTCATACCTGTGAGTAGTTCTAGTTGTACATACACCAGGGACCTTCGAGATCCGCAGAGAAGTCCAGAGGTTGAGCGCACTGAAATATTATTATATCAAGAATGAGGGGACGGAGTGGTGAGCGGAGAAAGTTTTGAAGTAAAACAAATACACTACAAAGCAAGACTGTAAAAACAAAACATGGAGTTCGAGACTACTGTTGATTACTCAAAATTCGATTTTTTATTTCCCCTTTCCGCCATCTTTCTCAAATCCCAAGCAACAGTAATGCCACTCTTCAATTTTTTGATGTTTTCTGTTTGTGTAAACCATTCTCGAATGCACCATTGAGGAGGTGTTCTTCTGGAATTGTCAAGTGATCCCTTACTAGTTCGATAGCCTAGAAATGTTTAGCTTCCATTGATGCGCGTCTGGATATCGCTGGTTAGAGAGCGAGATCTTTCAGCTCAATTATTGCAGTGAACCTTGACAGGGCAATCATGGCTAAATAAGAAAATTATTCTGGAAAGGACTTGATCTGTTCAATCTTTCCTTGAAAAACGTAACTCAATGATAAACACATCCAAAAAGGATTGCAGCGAAAACTGCGTACTGCAGATTTCTGAGCAGATAGGCAAAAGTAATATTATAAGCGAGTAGCAGATCTCATTGCGGAGCTGCGATTCCCTCTGGTATCATTCACCATGCTCTGATGCCGAGATTTATCATAGACAAGAGGATGTTGGGGCATGAAAACAATAGAGGAAGACTGAAAAGCCACCATTCGAAAAATAGCATTCGAAACTGGAAACCAAATGAATCGAAACTTAGCTCGATAAAATCCGAAAAGAAACGGCTCTGCATGTAAAAAATTGAACAAACCTTCTTGGTCTCAGAGGCACATGTGAGACAGCGGAATGTGTTCAACAGGGTAAAAATGGGACAATGCTGATAGGCATTGGTGGTGCGACAGGAACCAACGAAGACGAATAAGCGTTAAAGCTCGAATTTCCGTCCGATCTTATTAGTAGTGCAAGGTCACAGTGAGCAAAAATGTCGGCTAAGTCCTCTTGAGCATCTGCATTCACGTCGTTCCCAAGCCCTTAGTTGAGTTCGCGGAGTGGGAAATGGTCGTCTTATATCATGAATCACAGTAAGTAGAAGGATACCTCAGCAGCCACTTGGGCACTTTAGGGCATGGCAGTATGCAGCATCCTCATTCCAAAAAGGAAGGCCTCGATGGTAACCATCACAGGTGCAGGGAGGCAAGCGGAAATGAACTTTGTACTTGTAACATGCGTCCTTACTGAACGGTTGTAAAGGATTAAATCACTCCTGAGCGCAGAATCGTTTCCGGAACACAGTTCTCTGTTGGAGAATATGGACTTTTTTTGGAAAACAAATGGCAACCGATAAAGAATTTTTGAGGCTGTCGTTCCCTTGCTGCCTATTCGAGAAAGCCGATCTTTTACAAGCAATGTGAGCTGGAATTTCATGATATTGAAAATCATTATGAGCAAGTCAAAGGGTATTAACTTAAGAGAATAACAGTAGTAACAAAAACTTTCTAGAAAACTAGGTCTTTCAACGCAAAAATTTCACTGCAGTTAGCTGAGAGTCTTAATTATGTAAAAGTAAAAAAATCAGTAAATGACGTTATTGGTGCTATAAAAATGGAATAATATTCCGCTTTGGGGCAAGTTTACTTTTCACCTGTGCACAAGAATTAATTTGCCCACCAGCATTGTTGTGATTTTTTCCAATCCAGATCATGTTTATTATGTTTTCTTTCTCAATTTTTTTTCTTATTCTTGTTTTCACTTCAACTATTCATCTTTCACTCGCTCGCACCGGGCTGCAAAGTGACAACGATCGTAGATGGGTTCACACGTCAGCGAATTATCACACGTCCGAGACTATCATTGGTCACATATGTATTGTCAGAGCCACGAACATATTCGACCAAGCTTATACTCAGCAAGAGATAAGGCGAACAAAGCAATCGCTAGATGAGAGGCGTGGAAATAGGCAACCTGATGAATAAAACAATCTTTATATCCATGAAGACTTATTTATATACTTAACAGTACTCGAAAAGCAGGATTCAGTGATGATCTGAACAAAGAAAGAATATTTTGAACCGACTTATAAAAGGCGAAGCAAAAAAGCGACTTCGCGGTTTATGCAAAAAATTTGAGATTCCATGGAAACTGTATCAAAAAGTTTGTTTTGCCTATTCAGCTGGTCAATTCCAGATCCCTACTTTCGCGCTTCGTGCGTGCTGAATGATGATTATTGTTCTGTGTACATAGTTGTATGACACCGTAGAGGTGTGCCCGTAGTTATGAGTAAATGGGTACTATGACAGACCCATAAAGTTGGCGATCTATGGACAAAACTTCAGTCTCGAACGGGACACGAACCCGTACTTGTGCTTTCCGGGAACCGTGCTCTATCTCCTTCTAAACGCGTACTGGGGCGAAGAGCGGCTGTTAACAAAACATCAAGTCAAAAAGACGACATTACAAATCTTCAGCTAAAACTTGAAAATTGTTTAATTCTTACACCACTTCCGAACGATTCACTCTGCTATTTCCTCAAACTTCTTTTCTGTACTTCTGGGAGCAGCTTTTCCCAAGATTAAGGCTTCGTTTCCGTGAAAGATGGGTATTGAAGTACTAAGAGTAATGTGCACAGTGCAGCCACAACACTGATACATTCCTTCAAGTCATGAGAAAGGCTGTAGCTGTAGCAAAGTACTGTCAGTCCCCTTCGATCGGTTAATGAGAAACTGAGCTCGCAGTCCAAAGGGCCCAGGTTGAAAACGTTCACACCGCGACCTCTAAAGTAAAAGTGGAAGTGTATAAGATCTGAAATGGTAGCACCTTTCATTTGCACAAGATCTGAAAACTCTAGATAGCTCTATGGAAATCCGAGTTCGAGTCGTTTGAAATACGATGACGAGTTGCGATAAAAGAGTTGTCAGAAGCCACAGCCCCAGGACTGTCCCCCTCCCACGTACTCGTTCTGAGGCTTTTATTAACCCGTAGAAAAGGTGCCTGTGGTTCACTGAACGATGGCTTTAGTAGTGGCGAACTACTTTCTTGGAAAAGAACTGTTAGATCAAAGCTCATTCGCTCTTCATTCGAACCACACCATTAAGTAGAAATGTATGTACGTATGTTTAGCGCCGCCCGAACAGGAGGAAAGAAATCCGTCAAGCGAAATGTTTTGTAAGGTATGGACGTAGCTATGGACTAGCCTATGTATATAAGAAGAAATACGACCATTTTGTGACTTATCTCTGACAAAGGAAGGATACTTGGACGCAGTGGCCATTCAAGATGAAATGTATACCAGCGTAGGTAGTTTCGAACGCTGACATCTATGTTTAAAATCTGCTAAACGGTTCTGGGAACTAAGTTATGGGACCAGTGCCTTCCTGTGTTATATCACTGTATCGAGCAGCTTACAGAGCCGAGCAAATGCTTACCTGTGCACCGGCTTGTAGAATGATAGCCTTTTAGGCATGACACCAAAGACCGATTCCTTGCTGCATGCGTTTGCTTTGCTCTCCTACGGAATGCATCCTAAACGCTTGCAAAACGTTTCCGCGCTTAATGTTGGACATCTACGGAGCTCCCTCACAATTTAGGATTCCGGAGAATAGTAATCCAATGTAAAATTCTTTTACAACTATCGACCGAATAGATAAGCCTCTCTACCCCGAACAGTTGAGGGGGTGTTTCGAGCTTTTCGGCAGCACCCTGCAGTTGCAGTAAAAGGCGCTCGAATGGCTAATCTGACCAGAGCTCTCCTTCTGAGGACGGCAGCTACAGAGCGGAAGGCATCAAGGAGCATCTTCAGCCGCTGCGTACGGCTGTGTAGCCGTATTACTTGTGTGCCTTTATTACTCTAGTATTGGAGCGCATCATAGTTTGCGCGCTATTTTTAAAAATGCACCACGTGACACCCTAGTTGCTCCATCACCGGCCTGTGTCCTTGCCCAAAGCCCCTTTCCAAACGTCGTATATGTGGCCGGTGAAAATTTGTGCATTCAAATAAGGTTCTGCCGTGAAATGAAGCGTAACGTCTACTGAATCTGCGCAGAATTCTAAGGATGCTCTTTGATAGCCTCCGCTCTATACCGTCACTTCTTTTTGAGGTTACGGTCGACACGTTCTAGAAAAACTGTTCGCACTCCCGAAGCTGTGGTACAAGTTAAATGGCATTGTTGAAGAAATGCCGTGAAACAGAAGTTATTCGATTTATGTGCACAATTGATTATCCGCTGATTCTTAAAATAAACGACCTTCCAAGCAGCCCGTTCACGAGGTAAACGTAGTGATGCGGTGGGACATGATACCACGGATGTTCTCAAAACCCTGAATCCACCTATGACTTACTTTGATGTAGTTCCTTATGAGTCTTCTTTGCTGATAAGCGGCATCCAGTAAAAAGACTGTCGTGCAAAGAGATTCCTATACTAATTTTATTATAAGTTACCCTTCCAACTTATTCGCTGGTCTCCATAGGTAGAGAGATTGGTCCGTTTGTTTTGCATTTGATAAGTACAGCCATATAAGACATCGTAGTTTGTCGATAATAGACTAATCGGAAGCTCGATTAGCAGATTTGAAACACGGATTTGAGATCAGCGTTCGAAGCTACCTACGGCGGTATATACCTCATTTCTAATGGTGCTTCCATTGTGAGCCCCACAGATATTGAAAAGCGAGTACTGAACAGCTATTCTCTCCACCATCTTTGCACACAATGAGGCTCGAGCGACACAAACGACAAGTGCAAGAGGCGACATGATATAGTGCTTGGGTTTCATCGTCGATATCCTCTTCATTATCAAGTGGGATGGTGGCATGGAGTAATGAATGCAGTGAATCTGTGAAATGCATGCTGCTTAACCTATTCTATCAATTTTTATTTATAAATTTGTTCATCAATATATCACCAATAAATTTCATTGATCACTTCCTCATTGATCGACGATATTAGGAGTCCGTCACTGTCGACTGTCAACATAATCGACGATATCTTTCAGTGTTGAAAACGCTTCCACTGTCTCGGGGTCTGTTTCCAACTGTAAATGAAAATATTGCTTTTGTCGATTCTGAATAAAACTAAAGCTTCACTCACTTTGAAATGGTACGTGATCGCTCCCGCTAGCATCTCGAAAAAATAGTTATGATCGACATTGATATCTTTCCGTATATCAAAAGTCATATCGATGTCATCTGGTTTTTTGGTGGAAAATAGCGACACCAGGTGACGTATTTTTTCCTCTGTCTGAAGGAAATGACATCATTGCAAACTCTGTTTTCATAGGGTGCGCCATAGACATGGTCATTCTTTGAATGTGGGTTATTATACATGAAATTAATGAAAAACAATCAGCAGAATCCTAATATTATTCCAAAAAAATCTAATCTACGAGAAAACTTGATCTTTACTCAATATGGCTTTCCTTTGCACGATTAACACCTTTAGACCCTCAATATGGATTTCAATGCCGTACCTCGGAATTTTGATCACAATGTCCTTCCACACCTTTTCCTTGACGATTCTACATGTAGGATTGATGCATGGTCATGGCGGATTTCTTTTTGCTCTTTTTTCTTGATACAAAATGTGGATTTCAAGTTTGGGATTTTTCCTTTTTCTCTCTTTCTTCCTCTTTCTACTTCTGTCTCTCCCCCTCTAGGACTTTCTCACAATGACCTGACTGGGGCAGCGTAAAGGTGCAGTTCAAGACGATAACAATTAACGTTTTTGATTATATGATTTCATATCTTAAAGGTCTTTCCTTGTACAATCGTCATTCTTTTTTTAGAAAGTATGGAAATAAATCACCGTCGAATCGAACAGTTCTTCCTCTGACACGCTCATTCCGTAAACAATTTTTGCTGACTTCTAAAAAGGGAGAAATCGGTCTAGGTGTAATAGTATTTCTAGGTAGTACAGGCAAATGAAATAATGACTAGCACAGACAGAAATTAGAGTGAAGCTACTGAAGACAGCATGCTTCAATGAAGAAACGTTCTACAGATATTACTTGAGTAGTGAAGTTCGAATGGAATGCACTTCACACTGAAACGACGGTGTGTAATCATGCGGTCAGCTGGGGCTGCACGATTCGATCATCTCGAATGTAAATATACAGAACATTCGAGAAGAGTTTGAAATTTGCAGGCCACTATATAGATTCAAAGCAAAGCAATCGTCGATATCAAAAATAACTAAACCAATGGGAAAAGAAACGTTCGTTAACCCAAGAAAGAGCACGGGCGGAGAGAACAGCAGCTGGATCGCATAGTGCTGGTAGCAAGCAGGTTGTTTTTATTGGCGTTGAAAAATCTATTCTCGGCTTGGATGAGAACTAGACAATGGAAAGGGAGAAAGGGCAAAAAATCTCAACAGCGCAAACAACACTGAGTGTACTTTGTTTCCGCCCATGGTTAAGTAGGAAAATTGATCAGACTGGGTAAAGATTAACTACGTGATCCAGCCAAATAGATGGCATGTAAACAAGGGGACCAACGATTGATGACGTTGAGTGAGGACATTTATTACTGACCGATTGTCCGTAGGAATGCTCAAACTTGACATGGAAAAGCTGGATGTCACTATAGACTGGACCTCCGTTGAGGGAGGTTAACGAATTTTCTTTGACATCCTCATATCCTCTTTGTAAAATTGAACATTAAGTTAAGTCCTAAACCGAAAGCTGTTTGAGTAAAGTCGGGGTGTATCAGAACTAGAAAGTCATGAACTAGAAGTGTAGTTAGAACCAGATCAATGTCACAGCTCGATGATAGCGCGAAGTCCTCTTGAATCTATCAGCAACTGTTCCAATCAGATTGAATGAGAGTGAGAGTAAGTTGAAAAAATTGACTATTCTGGTCAACTTGGGCACATCAAGACCTGAGGAAGAGGTAATAGTAATCACAAGAAAAAAGAAAAAGAACGTTCTCTAGCGAGAGCTATACAAAAAGTGAAAACTATGTATGTCTTTCTCAAAGACGTGAAAGCAAAGTATTGGAGGAGCGCAAGATTTTAAGGAACTCCCAACTCAGTACTCAAATAAAAAAGTCGGTACATTCATATCATACAAGCAAATGGGGAATATCGTGGAAGTTGGATAAGGCCTATCCAGTCATGTTGTTTCCAACCGCGAAATCACTTTTTTATCTGTTTGACAAATTTGTTATCTTTGATTTCTTGCTCGAATCACACCTGTTTTTCAAGAACAGGACAACGCCGGTCCCTTGTTTAGCATGCTCGGATTCCTGATTGTCGTCTGCGACCTATGGACCTGGGACACGTTAAAATCATACAAGCGGTGGTTTTTGAAGAAATACCTACATATCGCATGTCTAAAGGTGCCAAAATAGTGATCACTTTTAAATGTTGATTCCCAGGAAGGTCAGTTTCCCACACAAGGAGGGTAATCAACATTGCCTACTCTATGATGATCCATTTTTGCATGCTTTTTGGCCACTAATTTTAGAGGCACAACTCACGATGAAATTAGCTAGTGTTAAGTAGCTGTCTTGTTGCTAAGGGGAGCGATGTGTACTCTGATGCATCCGTTGTCCTCTTCTGCCCTTGCCTGTTGTGCAAAATTAGGCTTTCTCACGCATCCATCTTAAATTCGAATTACCCCATTTTTAAAGACTTTTTCCGACTTCTTTTTATGCAGCAGTCCATTTAGGTATCAGCCCTCTTGTCTTATCCTTTGACTGCTTTGTTCGCTCGAATGTTCACTGTTGCTTATCCGCACAAAACGCTGCAACGGACGGCTGTCCCTCTGTATATAACCTGAGAACGACAATGACGTACTGTCATGAACTCGAGAAGGAAATAATATGATTCCATTGTGCAACAACCCTTGAGCTCGGCCGCCTAGCTTTGCCACCAACCATTGAGAGTTGCTTTCGTGAGAGAAAATCTCCGTGAAGACGACCTCCGAAGAAGAGCTCTCCCACTTGTCCCACTTGGTATTTACAGGGTTGGCCATAAATATAGCTACAAGGCTTTCACCCTATATCTCAGAAAGCAAAAGTGCAAACGAGTCATGAACATAACATTTATTAAGTAACAACTGGTACATTAACAACCATAAGTTACTTCTCGATTCGGCCACCTTTGGCACGGACGGCAGCGCGTGGCGTCAATGACCGGACGCAGGAGCGCGTCGTCGATTTCGTCCCATTCTCGGATGAGCGCTGCCTTCAGAGAATCCAAATTGGGGTAGGGAGTGGCGCTGGCCTTGCTCTAAAGATAGGACCACAAGTTATAGTCTAGTGGGTTTAAATCCGGTGACGATGCCGGCCATTTTTCTGCCGAGATGAAGTCGGGGAGTTCGCTCTTGCACCACGCTTGGACGACCTTGGCCTTGTAGGCGGGCGCCGAATCTGGCTGGAATGTCCACGGGCGGCCGCTGAAGTAGGAATTCGCCAGCGAGAGTAGAGTATCTTCCAGAATCGTCTTCAGGTAGTAATCTTTGTCAATTTTGACACCGGGTGGACGAATATCAACGGCCTCTTCCCGAGGCACACACCCCTGCCCAAACCATGACTTGGGCAGGGTGTGCGGCCCAGACGACTTTTCCCTTCTTGTCGGCCTCCTTGACATTCCTCGCGATCACTCTGACGTTCTGAGCGTTGAACTGCTGCTCGACGGTGAAGAGCTTCTCATTTGAAAAGACGATCGAATGGCGGCTCTTGTTGCGTGTCCGAAGCAAAAGCTGTCAGCACTTGTTGACTTGCGCCTGCTGATTCGAGGCACTGAGAATAGCAGCCTTCCGAGTACGGTAGGGGTACATCTTAAGGTCTTTGTTGACGACCCTTTCCGTAGACTTCCGCGAGATTCCCATGTCGCGAGCCATCGTCGAGATGTTCCGAGTCACGTTTCTTGCTATCCGCTACCTGACGGCCTTGACGACCTTCGGCGTGCAAGCAGTACGAGGTCTCCCACTTCTTCGGCGGTCTTGGAGTCCACCAAGGTCTCTATAACGTTGGAGTGTGCGATACACGACGCTACAGTGGATGCCGAGGTGCTTAGCGATCCTGGCGGGTGCCGGCTTTGTGCAGACGAGCGATAGCGGAACGATCAGGAGAAGGATTCACCATTTCACTATGAATAGACCAAATTCAGCCAAATTTTAACAGGAATTAGAAAAAATGATGGGATTGAAAATTCCATAAAACTGGCGCGCTATGTGCGCGATAGGATGTACGCTAGCTGCAGCAAGTCTTTTCGCTATAATTTTGGCCAACCCTGTACTCTTTTCTTGGCGATCTTATAGTTAATAAGTTATAAGTTTATTACGCCTGCGGAAGGCAAACGTGAGAAAGAAAGGAAAACACAACGTAAATATTAAACATGTGTACAAGCAGTCAATGCACAATACAAAGATAAATCAGTTAGTTAATCAGTCTCAAGAAACGTTAGGACCAGTTACCTCCAGCAGCAGCTTAACTACTTGGCGTTTGAACTGTGCCAGCGATGAAGAGACGGGTATATTTTTCACCACTGTTAGATAATCACTGCCAGCCTGAAGGTAAAGCTGTTCGCTCGCAAGTTTGTTTTAGGACGTGCCAAAGAACTCTTCATGCAGCCACCCCTAGTCCTCGAATGTGTCAGCTTGAAAACATTGGAACCGTGACCACACGTGTCGTGTACAAGTCTGTGAACCATGCAAAGATCGAAAACTCTGCGTCGCGTTTCTAAAGATGTCAGTCCAAGGTAGTGATTCCTGATAGCTGCCTTTGGTATTATGGAATACAAAAATCCACCAAGTCGAATGAGCAGCTTACGAGTAAAGTTATTCTGAACCTTTTCAAGCGCGTAGACATGCTTCCTTTTATTGCTGTTGAAAACCGTAGTGCTGGATTCGACCAGAGGTCGCACATACGACTTGTAAGCACACTACAGAGCCCCTTTATTAGCTAAAGACAGACCTTTGAAAATTTGGAATGTCCGAAGATTGGCTAATCTGATCCTCGTTTTGATGTGCTCCGTGAAGTCTAGTCTGTCATTGTAGTAGAAGCCGAGGTCTTTGACGGATTGCACAGCAGAGAGAGGGACACCATCAACAATGTACGTTCGCGTTGGTGAAGTACAAAAACGAAGTTGCATGTACACTGTCTTGTGTGGCGCTATAGGCAGTTGCCAATCCTTCGACCATCTCTCCGTTAGATCAACTGCTCTTTGTAGTTCCTGAGAGTCTGCTTCTACTAAAATTGCCTTATAGATTTTTATGTCGTCAGCATACACCTTCGGCGTGACGCCTACTTCGCGAAGCATATCAGGAAGCTCAGCCGTGAAAACATTGAAAAGCACCGGTGACAGCACACCTTCTTGGGGCACACCACTTATTACCCGCCGGACTTCTGAAAAGGACTGACCAAACTTAACTCTTGAAATGTTCTATTACTCAAATACTCTGAGATCCAAGTCGTAATAATCGGGTGGAACTTCAAAGCCTTCCATAGGTTCCATAGGTTTCCTGATGGTTCCTGATGAATTTCCCACAGTAAATTTCAGAAGAGCATGCTTGCGCAATGTTACTGATTAAGAATTTTTTGCATAGGAGCACTGCTTTTGATACTGTCTCACTATCAGATTAATTTGGTTTACTCGCTTTTAGAAAGTTGTTTTCCCATACTTCCCAGTGGGTTAGTCTCACACATCAGAAATGATGCCCAGAGGAATGTGCGGCACTTGGCTTGCAAAATTCAGATAAGACGATGAAAAAATTGCTCACATAACCGTCGTCACTTGCAGCATAGCTGTAGATTTCTTTGACATGGAAAAGCTGTATGGACGTTTGAAGAACTTTGTATACGAAGTGAAACAGGGTCTAGCCTCGAATAAGGAAAGGCTGGAAGAGCTAAGAAAACCTCGGCTTTCAATCGCAACGAACCCTGTTTCATAATGGTAAAAGATGTAAAATTCCAGCAATAATCATGGCACTAGAAAAGGAGACTACAGCGCGGTAAGCACTCGAGTGTGTTGGGTTGCAGCTAGGGATCTGTGTTTTGAAGTAGCCGTCCAAAGGATAGTTCTTGTGACCTCACACGGAACAAAACGCGGAACTATAAGGAACTATACAAAGTTTTATGGCGTAACCACAAGGAACACTAACAAGTAAAATAACTGAAACAGTTGAACGAAAAAAAAACCGTCGGTAGGTGACGACGAGGGCGAGGCGTGTCCTGGGAAGGGCGAGCTTCGGTGGCGTCCAGGAGGTGTGGGCTCTATGGTAAAAAGGATCCGAATACTCTAAACAAAATGTTCAGCTGCTCATACCCAGAGGACCCTCCTTCCCTTCAGAATCGCCTCAGGTCCTCTCTGATGGGTGGGTCGCAGTTGATCTTGCCGCCCATCTCATGATCCTTCTTGACCTATATGGCACGCCTCTTGCGACCCCATGTGGGTCCATCCGACAGATCCACAAATGAAATATTAGGTTGAGTCATAAGTTCTCGGACAATGTCAAAGTGATGACTTCTAGAGATCATAACTCGGGACAGAGGTGACGAAAATGGACGAGCGAGGCATCGTCAGATAGAGTATCAAAAGCTCTTTCAAACACATAGTACCGAGTACACCTAAGCATTTCCTGCGCTTGAGCGTGAGGAGAGAAAGTGCGATGCTGGCGCGAAAATCCATGTCATACTGCTTCAAAGCATGAGGCACCCATCGACCGAGCTTTCCCACCTCGCCGATTGACTTCAATCTACGAATAATTGTGGACTGACTCCCCGAAGGTGACTGCAAGTTCACGAGTAGTTTGACACGGATCGTCTTCCATCTGGCTCCGCAGCACCTTCAAATCCAACTCCATTAAGCGTCCTGGACGGACTTCATTTTCGATGGAAAGGTCGTCCGACGTGATCTTCGTGTGCCACTTGCGAGCTGTGCATCTAGCAGGAGCACCCTTCTTGTAAACTGCCCTAATACGTCTATCAATCTCCGCCGGTTCTTGTCCAGTTAAAAAAAGAAATAGGATGGTGTTGCGGAGGTGGGTTTGCGACAGCTTGAAATCATGGGGCATGGTTGCAGGGAAGGAGACACTTGAGTGTGTTCGTTAGCATGTATTTTAAAATGCTTTTCATACTCTATCTCACAATGCCACGTGCGTTCATTTTCGTCTCCTCTTTCCCGAGTTATGATCTCTAGAAATCATTGCTATCATTTTGTCCGAGGACTTATGACTCAACCTAATAGAAAGGAAGAGGTGCTACCTTAACCTGTGACCTCGCGCCCTTTATCGACTTCTGCAATTTTCGAAATCACGACGAGATCAGGAAGGATGCAGGCTCACTGTGCGCAGACGTCCATCTCTGAGTGTTTGGTCTAACGCTCCGGTGACCTTGATTGACCAGGTGAGTCTGTAGCAATTCTGTGGGCGAACTTGCAGAAAAGTTCACCTGTATCACCTGTATCACCTGTTGTCCCGTTGATCATCGACTTCCTCGAGCGGGCGCCAGTAACGTCTCCATTCGTCCCTGTCACGAGCCAGAGTTGTCCAGTGAATCGTTCTCGCTTCAGGGACACGAGGTTCAACATTCCTTTCGTTCAGAGCTTTCGTGAAGACTCTGACCTTCTCGTTGGCGGCCTTCCTGGAGTTCGTTTGATGTCCCGAGGGATCCAGTCAGTAACCGCCCTGGTCCAACGATCATCACTATATCGCATAACGCGTCCGGCCCACCCGATCTTCGATTTCGTGGCGTAATCAACGGCATCCCTGATCTTCGTTCGGTGACGGAGCTCGGAACTCCGGATTCCCTTCTGCAATTGCGTGCATAGGGAAATTTTGAGCATCGTCCTTTCCAAAGCGCGTTGGGTAACGCTGACAGCATGCTCATCCTGCTTTCGAAGGGTCCAAGTCTCTGAGGCGCACGTCAAAGCAGGAAGGACAGCAGTGTCGAAAAGGTGAGCCAAGAGTGAGAGAAAGTCGATCATGGTCTGTTCTACAATACGCTCTATTTAAGGACCGTGTGCAGTTTGTAGCATTGTGCTATACGTTCTCTTAGTTATCATCTATAAAGACTAATTTCCTGTATATAAGAGATAATCAAAAATTTATGTGAAGAGAAAATGAACTGGCACGAAGGCTGATTGGTGGCAGTTGCGGAAATGTGGACAGTTCTATTGCCTTCCTTCACTCCGATATGTAGTTGTCGATGTCTTGTAGTGTTGAGAACTTTTCCAAAGCACTGGCATCAGTATTTTTCTGCAAAAAAAATATTGAAATCTTGTCAGGCTGCTCTTAACCCCTTACTCACTCCAAAATGATAGGTGAGCGCTCCGGCCATCATTTCTAGAAAATAATCGCGATCCACATTGATGTCATCATGAAGGTTGAAGGACATGTCTATGTCATCAAAACTTTTGCTTGTGAAGAATGAAGCCAAACGACGAAGCTTATCTTCTGTCTGAAAACGAGGCGAATGTGGCATTTATGGAAATAACTCACTGAAGATCTGATTGAATAAAATATTAAAATCTTTTTCAGAAACATGTGATAGTGGTCATTATGGCAGCTGTTGTAAAGTTAGCTCTTGAAATCTTTTATAGAATTCTTTTACCAGTATGATTGATAGGGATCTCTCTCATCACTGTTTGGAAAGTGAGCAGTAAAGGGCTCCCTCACAACAAAGCATAGTGGACGCATTAGACAGTCTTTTCCTCGGTTGATTAAACCAGTCGGAGTGCTCGGCTGGGCTGGAGAGCAGAGGAGGGTAGCCGACCTGACCTGTACTTGAAAACGGTTCTAGGCGAAAGAATATGTATGGTTCCGAGCTAAGCACCAGTAGGGGAGGAGCAGTGGGGTGGGCGGGATGATTACCTCGTGCAAAGAGCTAGGATGGGTTATGTCTTGAACATTTAATTGCTTCACCCTCCTCGGTACCCCTTCACTAAGGCTCAGATCAAAAAGCTGCATGTTCTAGGCTAAGAAACGCTAATGAGCGCAATTATGTGCTAACCTCGTTATGTTGGAATAATGTTGAAAAAGAGCAGAGGTCTCCCATCTACGTTATTATGTCAGATTTTTGTCTAGACGTACACAACAGTATAGGTCGGAATCGCAGTTTTGAAGTACCCACTTCTCTCCAATCACTTCATTTCGCAGCACTCACTCTACTCCATCAATCTACCCACCAAGTGACTGCCTTATATGTATATAAGAAGGAGGTGTAGAATAGAGCTATGTTTTCCATATCGCTACCTCTATCGTAATCATAAGTTTTGGTTCTGATAAAGCTCGAGGAACGAATCAAACTTCGACTCCTCATATGGTACCGGCTTTAGCCTTTTCTCACCACTGCGTTTATTAATCTTTTTTCAACCTGCTCTATCATTTCATCCGTCACAAGAAGAATATCAAAATGACAAAGCCACGCCCCAAATACCAGAAGAGATAGAAACTCTGCTTTCAACTGCTAGGATTTTGCGTAGTTCGTGATCTCAATCTAGTCAAATCCTATATCAGACATTGTAGTAGAAATGCTTCGCTACCATATAAATTAGGATCTAGTTCTAGACAAAATCCGTATCCACTCTAAAGTACCGAAGATCCACTGCTAAATGAATGGGCCAACCCACGGCTTAAGCCTTCTTTTGCTCCACAGCCGTGTTTACAAACTGTTATCAGTCCCTGTCACCGAATATCCGCGATACGTCACTTCCCACACAAGCTAACAAAGTTTCAAGGTTTTAATGTTGACAACCCTCTCCTTTACTAAAGGATCGTGGAGTAAAGGAAACAATGGATTTTGAAGCCTCAAAAATTTTTGTTTTCTATATTGGACGATTCTTTGGTCTCCTCAGTACGCGCCCGTACGATTGGTGACGCTACTCTCTCGTCTTCAACTTAACAGAGGCTCTTTCCATGACAAACGTCACTCGACGTCTTCGTTTCTGTTTCGGTTTATACCATTCAACCGCAGGCATATCTGAGCATTCCCATTTCAGCAAATGAAGCAGCCTTTTATGATTTCTACTCACGAGCCAACACTCACTGCTGTAGAGCATAATGAGCTTCACAACTGTCCAATATGCCATTCCTCAAAGGGTCCTGGGGCACAGAATATCTCAAACGATACTAATGAATTCCCTTAACTCTAACCATCACTTATTCGGGTTTCAACATTCTGTTCCAAGCTACCATAAGCGAGAAGTTCACACCCAGGTATCGAAAGACCTGTACCCTTTCGATGGCTTCCCCAAGCCCTCTACGACTGACGGCGTGCGCTAATCGCAACCAAGGGACTTGGTCTTCTTCACATTCAGCACGAGATAACTCTCTGCCAGCACTTTCTGCAAGTTCCGCAATTCGTCCACGTGTTCTTCCTGCTCTTCGCTACCAGAGCAATCTCAGTCTCAAGTGATCCGTCCATTTTTTGTGATGGAGTTCCTTGTAGGCAGAAAGGGGAACTGGCTCAGAGCTGATCATTAGGATAACCTAACCGGGACGTCTATTGCTTCAATTTTTTGTTGTAGCCCCATCGTTCATGTCTCTGACAAGGAAATCCGGTGTTCTGAAAAGTTCTGCTCTCGGAGCGCTCTCCAGAGGGTTCGTCGAGGAAACGGTCGAGTGCTTCATCTAAATCGAATAAGGGTAAATGGCAGGGTCTAGGCTTCTCAGCACTCGTTTATACTTCTCCATCACTTGTCTAGCTATGAAGATGGCTTCTGTTTAAAGCCTCTGGGGCATGAAGTTAAACTGTTGCTGCAGGATCGAAAGGTCAAGCCCTTACAATTAGATCTCGTGTCGACCATTCGCTTGTGCAGTTTCATCGTGTTAGTAGTCAATTAATCCTCTGGTGGTTGAAAGACTCCGCCACCTTCCTTATAAAAGAAGGAAACGGTGGCAATACTGTCCCACTCATCTGGGATTCCTCTTTCAGTGGTTACAATGTGAGGAATCAGGAAAGCTACTTCATTCCGCACACTTCGAGCATCTTCCAGGTTTTTATTGACAACCCATCCGGTTGTCTCTAGTTAAGAGTTTCTCTTACTGACGAACTCTTTGTTTAGGAGCTTGTGGAAGTATGCCTTCCACTTACATCCGACCTCACCAGGCTTCCTCAGGATTGCACCTTCGCTATTTTAAACAAACTTCACTACCCCGATGTCCTAAGTGGCCTGGAGCCGAGCTTTCGCTGCTCGGAAGCACAAGTTTTTTTCTCGACCATCGAGTTTTCAAAAGAGGCCGTTCACTTCCATCTTTCTGGCTTTTGCTATAGCAGCCTTGGCAACCCTCTTGGAAGTACTGTAAACAGCTAGGTCTTGCGGAACTCGCGCTCTTTGCCAGCGCCTGTAGGCCTCTTTCTTCTACCTCGATTCGTTGAACACAATCGTTCCAGAACCATACGCCCTTGTCCACTCAGGGTCCACCTCGAGTCTCCTCTAGCTTTTTGTTGCTTATCGTAGGATAACTTTCACAGCGTTGCTCTTGGCGCTGAATCGCTTTGCGAAATCTCGTAGCCCAGCTTACAGTATCTCCTGTTTGAGATATTCGTCTTCAGTTCGGTACAACGTGCACCATCCAATCCTCCACTTCTTTCTTGTCTTTAATTTATTGGGAAGCTAGAAGGCTACGTCTACTAGAGGATGCCGTGCTATGGGTCTTTTCTCTTTCTCGGAAGTGCTTCTGCGCCCTTTACAGTTCTGAAAGACGATTCTACAAAGTCGATTTTCGATTGTCTTTCTGTTCTTCAGTAGGTTACCTTCTAGGTTTTTCTTCTCGCGAAAAACGTTGCAGACGGGGACCCTCCAGCCTTTTCCATTCCTGACTCCTATTCCATCACCTCCAACGATCCTTTAGAGGTCTCTCTTTCACTCCCAACGTGGCCATTATAATCATCCGCTACTATAGAAATGTGAGTTCTTCTCCGGGCTAGTCTGATGGTCTCGTCACGGCATGGATAAATCTCTCCCTTTTTTACGGCTATGACATGGCTTGCGGTGTTCACTTGGGTATCGGTGTCCAGTTCCCCTCTCGTGTCTATCCCCTTATCCCTAATTCGGCCACTGATCCCTTTGCTAGTTAAGACAGAATTTTGTTGGGACTCCAGATACACCGTGTTTCCTGAAGGCATAGGACATGGATGTTTTAGGCCTCATTAGGTCAAACCTCTCCGGACTCTCCAGTAAACGATCCCACGATCAGAGTCCTTATTTAAACTAACTTTTTTCGCCGAGATCGTTCACTCTGCTTTAACCCTAGCATACTGTTCTAGGGAGTCGAACGAGGGTCCCGACTCCTGTCCCCAACTCATCTTTGCCCTTTTTTCCTACCGAGGTGGCGAATTCCACTGGTAACGCAAAGAGCCACCTCCTATCACTTACCATTAGTGTTTTCACCTTGCTGTTTGTATTCCTCCCAAATTTGGATATTTCAAATCCAGAGAGATTGAACTTTTTATTAACCTATGGTCGAACACACATGCACACACGGACACACTTAACGAATTATACAAAGTAGAATACACCCCAGTTGGAGCCAACAACCCTTTCTTCAGCACTTGCCGAGTTATTTGAATTCTATGGGTGAGCGAAGTGAATCGATCAGAAAAATGTGGGAAGAACGGATGAGGCCTTATCTTTTTTATCCACTCGATGAAATATTTTTTTTGTCAGTTTTTTTTGAGGACACCGCTCCAAAATTGATCCCCATTCAGAATGGTACTTTGGAACACAGATCGAAGACATCGCCCACCCAGACGTGTTCGATCCCCGATCATGCTCGCGCTAGTGCGCCGGCCGCGCACAGGCACGAGAGGACGTCTACTTCAACCATTTTCATTTGTCTCTACCCTTTCTATCCGTGCTCCCTCTTTCTAACACTGACCAGTCAGCCGTAAAATGGTGCCATACTACATCGTTTGATGTGGGCAAAGTCACTACCATAGAGAAGGGTGTGCGCGACGTCGCTCGTGGAAGTTAAGACAGAATTACACATGAAGAAATGCAAGTTACCGTTTTTTCAGTGAGTTCCTCTTGCAGCATCGCGGCCTGAAACATATTCCTTAAGCTTTCTGGCTTGAATCTCAACACGAAATGCGTATAATTTAAGGTTAAAACAACCGATGAGGGGAGATATAATGCGGGCAAAGTCACTACCATAGAGCTCTTCTTATTTGTACTTCTGGCACTGAAGTAAGTGGGGCCGATGTCAGGATTTCATAATTCTGTTCAGAGACGTTCTAAAACGCGGGAAAAAGTGGTTAGAGGTAGTGGATCGAACGTTGTCAAACCCACGAAGTGATCAGGCTTGGCACCAAAAAGGGCGGGCAAGGCCAAGATCAAAAGTTTGCAACTCTGCTCAGAAACGTTCTAGACACCTAGGAAAAAAGTGTTTAGAGGTATTGAAACAATTTGGTCAAGTGGCTGGCACAGGAAAGCGGAGCTAGGACCAAAAATTCATCTCTTCAAATCGCATTATAGGCGGTTACTATCTGGATCCTTCACGAAGTTGAACGAACACTAATGCGGGGGTAACGGAACTTCTCCCCTATCGCGGCATTCTCCCTTGCGGCATGCGGAAAATTTCACTGCAATTACCGTACCCCGCCAATCGATAGGACGCGAAATTTTTCCTTGACTGGCTTGCTTTTTCATTGGATTTTATCGTTTTTTCTTCTGTTTCTTTTTAGCTTTCATGTTTATTAGACTTGATTAATTCAAATAACTCCTCCTATATAAACGACGAGCAGAATCGCATTGGAACTGAAGAGAGCGGCCGGCTAATTCAAATGTTTAAAGGACTCCCCACCACACAAATTGCGCGCTCCAATCTTCCATCGCAATCCTGCGATAGGCGGCGGGTGCGGCGTGTGCGACGCCGTGTTAGGGGAGAAGTTCCCGGACCCCTAATGCGGCCGCCAGCGGGATAATCGGACTTCTTCTTGAAAGCTCTGAGCGGAAGGAATATTATGTTATCGTGTTCCTCCGGCAAGGACGACCCACTGAACTTCTCTGGCTCGTGAGAGGGACGAATGGAGTCGTTACTCATTCCCGCTCGAGGGAGTCGAGGATAAAACGACAGGTGATATACATATGTAGGTGATGAATTACCATGAGGGAGGCTTTTTCAAAATCTCAAAAAACGGTTTTAGAAGGAAAAATCTATGCTTATCTATCATTGTGCTTATCTATCATTTACCGGAGATAACGCAGCAGATAATATGATACTATGCGATGACCCTCAATACTCATCTGTAGTAGGCTAGTGACGAGAAGCTCATGGGCACAATTCACGATAATTTCGCGTTACCCATTTTAGGTTGAAAAGAGGAATATCGAAGTAGGTAGTGCATCAAGTGCATCAGATGCGGAGAACGCGAGAATTCGTCTAGTTTCCGAAAAATAAGGCTTTCGAAAGGTAGTGGAAATAGTGGTTGAACGAGATTACCATGGCGAAAAAGGCATGAATGCGTATTCGGACGCGATTTCAGTTGTTTTAAATGCGCAAAGAGCTGACTACATCAAGTCAAAATTGTCTAGAGCTGCCTTTCACTGTCGCCATAAGTCATGACAAGTTAATCGAATTCCCAACATGGAGTCCCTTCAGATAAAACAGCTTCTAAAACACCGTTGAAACTCGTCCGCTGTGAGTGTGGCATTCCCACGGTACAATGTTTGGCCGCCTATTGTGCCCTATTCAAAGCGTTTCTCGACCTGACATAGGCACATATGGTTTCAGGAAGGGCCTCTTATTCATTCTATGGGGGAATTCCAGGAACCATTTTTTCGCGAACTGTGCCTTTATGTGCGGTAAGGCGGCTAACTCTGTTCACAAACCACAAATGAATATTGAATGCAGTTATTCGCTCCAACCCTCCAGCACAGAGAAAGAGTGTATTCAGTTGCCCCCACAAAATATCCGAAGTCAACAAATCAGAGCAGTTCGCTGGTGTTTTTTTTTTCTTTACTCGGTTGGTGACCTTCGATACCAAGTCTCTCTTTTCCATCAGAGAGTAACTCAATCCAATCTTCTCTTTCAGCCTCGAGAGTATATAGTGGTGTTGCTCACACGGCTAACTTCGCCTTGTAGTATGGACTTCTTGCTACCCATGTACCAGTCATAGTGAGATACCGTTAAAATAGGAATAGCGTGCGAAATGGGGAGGTTTCAGATAAGAATCGGTTCATCCAACGAGCCCGATCACCTGGTCGAATTACATTCATTATAACCATTAATTGCCGACAGAGGAGAAAACACACCTCGCCGAGAAAACTCAAGAGGTGAACTACTGGATGCCGCAAAAACCAGTTGAGAGAAATAAGAAAAAACCGCACTCATTGAAGAAGGAAAGCTCTAAAATAACAGAGAGTCAGGGATGTTGAGCACATCTTCCATGAAATGAGTGGGTGAATGCCAGTGTTACACTAGAAACCCGGCGGTTTTCTCGGCGGAAACAGTAATAAACGCACTCTCTCAGCACTTTTACAACGAAATATGAAAAGGAAACTGGTTTCAAAGGTCAATGATATAGCGAAAGATAGTATGAATAATTAGATGCTGGAGAGCATTGGAAGGGCAATAATAAAAAGGATAATTCCCAGCAAATCAACCACATACTGTTCAAGAGCAATAGTAGAGTCTGCATGTTCGATAAAAATCGGGCCCTCTCGATATCAGTTCCATTAAAGCCAGATTTTTCTTTTTCTTGCCAACTTTTATTTACTATCTCATTTTAGTAAGGTGTTAAAATTGACTAAGGGCACTAAGCCGAGCCGAGCCAGCCCACTTTATCACTTAACCAAGGCAAAGATTATAGTGCAATATGATCTTCCATTTTCATTCATTTTGAACACAAAAGTAAAGGTACAGCTCATAGCTCGAAAACGTGGACAACGCAAAACTACTTAAGAAAACGACTCGACTATTTCATCTTCCTCTCTTCTGGTGGTTGTGGCCTTTTCTCCTTTTCTCGCGAGCCTAGCTCCTCAACACCAGCTTAGCTTGTGACTCATATTACGCAGTGTAGAACTACAATGAAGCGCAAGAAATGACTAAAGGGCGGCAACCAGTAAATAATTAAGACCGCAAAGGGAACTATCCATTGTTGCGGATACCATACGAAGGTTCATCTACAATCTAGAACGCTCAAGTTTGAAAGGAGTGAAGGTGACGTAGCGTGGACGTCGATGAACGGAGGCTGGTAACAACTGATAGAGACTAGTAAGGTACTGTTAAAAGCGTTCTCTAAGAGGCCTGTTACGCCCTTAGTGACAACTTTGAAACCATTGCTGGCGAAGTGTGAATTTATGTTAGTTATTGACAGAGTTTGATAAAAACTTCTGGCGACTCCTAAAAATGCAACGTTCACTCAATCTTTTTCTCTATCCGTACAGAATACGGACTTTTGTTTTTTCATTGTGTAGTAATGAAAGAAGTTGCGCCATAGATGGGTGTTGTATGAAGGTGATAAGTTGGGAGAAAAGACCGTAAGGATCCTGTAGAGCGAATTCAACTTGTCTTATACCTCTTTCGTATTAACGGGGTAGAGCCTTTTCCATTACATATGATACTGTGGGATTAGGCGGGAGAGTAGATGTAGGCTGACAAAAGGCGACCTTAACAGAAGTGAGAACTATGGGCTATTACTTTCGAGTGTCGAAACATGGACCCACGTTCGGTAATTAATCCTTCCATTAGGTTTTAACTTGAGTGGCCATAATTAATCACGATCCTACTCGTATGAAGCAAAACTTATTTACCCACTGATTACCTGGAGATCTCGGTGGAGCTTCATATTCGAAGAGCAACGAGGTCAGCAAATACATATCATAGGAGACCTTGATTTTCTAATCAGGTTGTTCCGCTATTAAAGTGGTACTGCTTCAGTAGGCAGTAGTGGCACTGCTTGAAGAAGGGAAAGAATCATCACTATCAAATCCTTATCATGATACGGATTCAAGGAAAACAGACCGAGACCACATACACAGACCGTTAGATGGTAGTCAGGAAGTGCATTCGAAAATTTTTCTGTTTTCGGACGAAAAAGACACAATTCACGATTATTTTCTAGTATCTTATTTAGACAACTCATGGAGGTGGTATCATTTCATTATTGACGTAGACAATAAGTCCACGTGAGCAACAATCCAGAAAGCTCATAGTAGTGAGAAAGTAGCGAAGTTAAAGCCGAAATCGGCGCACCTAGAAAATGTAAGGTTTTGAAAAAAAGTAAAGTTAGGGACTGGACGAGAATATGGAAGTAGAAGTTGCATGGAAGGGTATTTGGACGAGCTGTTCGTGCGAAATTGCATACAGCTGGCTATGGTAAGGTGATTGCGTTCAAGGTGTTGGTCCTGGTGCAGATAGTGGAACAGCTTTCTATTTCTTCCTTTTACAGCTTTCACAACGTTCAAGAACTCGTCTGCCCGGGGTGTGCACGTCGGCTGATCCGGATTTAGGGCCGCTGCCTTGGCCGTTTCACGAGTCGACAGCGTCGCTTAGGCTATCGTTGGGGTCGCTGGGTTATCCAAGGATAACAGAGAAGCTCAGAAACCATTTACAACGTGAAGTGTGCCTTTCAGCACGTACTACCAACACCCTATAGTTTTCCCTATTACTATTTTTTTACGAACACCTATCATGACGAGATAAGCATTTATCTCTAGTTTTCTGGAAACATTTCGCTAAACTGTCGCCTCCGTTTTTTCATCGGTAAATACTACGCCATATACACATATGTACAGTGTGTTTCAAAAGTATGTGCACACCCAACATTTTGTTTTTTTTTGGGAGTACCATTGCTTTCTGTAACCTGTGGCCTTCACCACTCAATTCCTTGTGTGCGATAATCTATGAATACTTTCTCAGAGTAAACATCGCAGCTGCTAACACAATTTTTTACTAATGAAAAATTTTTCTTTGTTTCAAAAGTATGTGCACACTTAGGAAAAAACAAAAGTACAACCGAGATCGGAAATCAATCGGGCCCCCTAAATTTATGTAGAGGTTTTCGACCACGAGGAATCGTTTGAGAATGGTTTCGTTTCGGAATGTTCTTTAGGCACCTTTGAAATGAAAAGTTTTGAGTGTGCACGCACTTTTGGAACGACAACTGGGCTGCTCTTTTGCATACATTGCTAGATTCATTCAAGAACCTGGCAGCTATCGCTCACAACCTACTCCTGGCCGTCCACGTATTTTGACTGCGCAGGACAACAGGAGAATAGGCTGTCTTGTGGCGAATACTTCTTTGTCTGTGAGTCAGATCCGAGCTCAAATGGGTTTAACAGTCTCGCGCACGACCGTTTGATGCTCTATCCGCTCTACGAGTATATCACACGAGAGACCTTGAAAAAGGCTCCTCGACTCAATACTCGCCACAAGCTGACAAGGCTGGAGTTTGCTCACCGGAACATGGCAACATCATGGATTAAGGTACGGTTGTTCGATAATTTTCAGGATTTTCCTATTTTTAGAACAAACAATGTGTTTTACCCATTTTGTTCTTAGGTGATCGCGTCTCTGATGAAAAGAAGCACAATATCGGTGGGCCGGATGGATTTTGTCACTACTGAAGGTACGTTCGCCGAGAGCCACTCGTGTTTTCGAGAAGGAATTTCTGAGAAGGCTCTTTGATGGTCTGCGCGAGCAAACTCCAGCCTTGTCAGCTTGTGGCGATTATTGAGTCGAGTAGCCTTCTTCATCGTCTCTCGTGTCATATACTCATAGGAGCGGATAGAGCGCCAAACGGTCGTACGCGAGACTGATAAACCCATCTGAGCTCGGATCTGACTCACAGACAAAGAAGTGTTCGCCACAACACGGCCTATTCTCCTGTTGTCCTGAGCAGTCAAAATACGTGGACGGCCAGGAATAGGTTGTGAGCGATAGCTGCCAGGGTCTCGAGTGAAACCGGCAATGTATGAAAAAGAGCGGCCCAGTCGCCGTTCGAAAAGTATGTGCACACTCAAAATTTTTCATTTCAAAGGTAAGCAAAGAGCCTACCGCAACGAAACCATTCTCAAACGATTCCTCGTAGTCGATAACCTCTACAGAAATTTAGATGGCCCTATTGATTCCTGATCTCGGTTATATTTTTGTTTTTTGCTAAGTGTGTACATACTTTTGAAACAAAGAAGAAAATTTTTTTGATAAAAAAATTATGTTACAGCTACGATGTTCTCTCAGAATAAGTGTTCGTAGGTTATCGCACACAAGGAATTGAATGATGATGGTCACAGGTTACAAAAAGCAATGGTACCCCAAAAAAAATAAAATGTTGGGTGTGCACATACTTTTGAAACACACTGTATACTGCATCCAGAAGTTACTTGAAATTTTCAAGGCTTCACATTTTGAAGCAACGGTGATGCCTATCGGGGGCACAAGACTCTTTCTCCATTATTTGGGTCATCAAACACGGCCTCGTGAATCGACAGCGTCCATTACTCTTTCAATCTCTTCAATGCCTTCGAAGCGAATAGCTCGTTTATTAGTCAGGGCAACTAGGTGATTTTACCATCAGATTCACTCACTGTTCTTGTGAGTGAACGAACTCAGCAGTGTTCCCAATAAAGCTCACAAAGTAGATCGCGTTCTGCGAACGCTCCTTCTTGGTACTTTAGCCTCGGCCTGTATCCTTTCACTATACATGAACATGCACTATCAATGTTTTTTCTTTTCATACACGTGATCTTTTTTGATTGGGCGCTGATGCTGTCCGATACACATCATATTACATATACATATAACTATGCCTCCGGATCCCATGTAATGCTGACCTCTTGCCTTGGCCCCTTGGCAACCCCTCTGCCACTACGGGTACTCCGCCGCTCCGCTTGAATAGAACCTCTGAACGATTCCCTCCTTCATGAAGGATTTTCTTACCTCTCTTGTCTTTTGAGGGTCGGATGAATAGCGCCAAATACGAAAGATTCGGCAAGCTAGTCCAGGATCGACTTTCTTCCAATCTTGGCATGATATGTATTAACGATAATCCTCTTTAAGCCTTTCAAGATTGAATGCAATTTAAGGCCAACGTTTCAGCTGCTTCGCCTTCTTCAGGGCCTGAAGTAGTGCAAAGCATTGTGTGGCATGCTCGCCCAAAAACCCCAACAAAACCTAAGCAAAACCTCAAGTAGTCAGCAAACCCCCAAAGGTATTGATCGAATTCTCTCCGGCAGAACAGTGATCACTTAGAAAGAACGTTTTCCTTGACTGCCACTCTTAGATTTAGTATGCAGTAGGACTCTGATAGCAAAAATTCTGCCCGAAGGATGAATGATCAATCTACTGATCCCGCCGAGAGTTCAGCACACCTGTGATAATTGAAAAAAAGGAAAATGAAAATCTTATAAGCACAGTACACATTAAAAGTAGTTCTTGAAATCTGCAACTAGAACGAACTTGCGACCTCTAATGTACCTCTATGTATGTCTTAGTCTTATTTTTGAACAGGTTCCTCATCGAATTTGTCATATCAATGAAAGAAATCAAACCAGAGGAGCTTACCCTTTACGTTAGACCTATCTTCAATCTATTCCTGTTTCGTAACTAGATGGAAGAGCAATGCTTATCCACTTATAATCTTTCCTGCTCATAACATTCAAAATGTTATTCATCAAAGTAATTTTCAAGATTAACAAGATTTCTTCAGAGCGCTCCAACTCCAGTGACCGGGTGAGCATATATGTATGTATAGCGACGTCCAAACTGACTGGACTTCTTTGTCAGGCCCATTGAAGGCATTCGAGGAATGTGAATGCATCTCTGGCAGATAAGAAAATTTCACTCTTGCAGTGCCGCGTTCAACGGAGAACAGCTTTCAGCGTATTTATCACTTACTGCCAAGTTGAACCTAAAATCACAAAATCACACCTATTGAGCAATTTTCTACATTGTATTGTCTGTTCGAACTCAAAAGTTTTCACTACAGAGCATTGCTTGTTTTGGCAGCTCTTTCTCTGCGCGCTGCTGCTGTATTCAATCGCATTTGAAACGTAGTGTTTATGGTTTGTGCTTTCGATACTTCAAGGTGATAACCGTCCTAGTGAACTCAAATTTCTGTGACTTCAGCTACCGCATTTCTTTTTTCGACAGGTAATGTAGTTTTTATACTTTTTATTGTTGTATTTGTTATTTTTATTTTCTTGTATTGATACGGTGTCACCGCACTTAATTTTTTTACTGAGCATGAGTCTTCGATCGCTAACACTTTCAAATTCATGGTGTTCCATTCGCGTGTCTATCGTATCACCAATGCCCATGACTTCATTCGTTTCTGAACCTCTCATTACCTTTGCTCTATGATTTTACCTGAGAAAATGAGGGTCAAAGCAGCGCTATGAAAAAATAAAAATTGATTGCTCCAAGTGAATGCTCTTCAGTTTATCATTGTAGTCCCAATCCACTGTAGGTTGACACAAGCGTTTTGGCACGTCACTGGATGTACAGATATACATAAGGTGGAAGTGATAGTATAGATGAGTGCGCCTCTCCGATGATAAGATCCAAATTGGATTCCATGAAGAAGTTTTCCGAAGGTTTAGAAATCACCTGGTCTCTCTTCAAACTATGCCGTAAATGCTACAGCCGCAAAATCATTTAAACAACGCTCAGCCAACTATCCAGAATTTTGAGTGTTTTCGAAGGGTTGTAGTTCGTCAGCAATGCTCCCATTAGACTCTTTGTGTTAGATAATCCTTTTTGGTCTTGGTCCCTTTCTAGTAGTATTTGAAGCTCTGCGATTAGATTCTTGGGTCTTCAGTAGACCTAGAGAGGAGTCAATTCGAGACTCGCCCCCCAACTTCCTTGACGTGTTGTAAGGTTTTATTCGATTTTTTATGAGTGTAGGCATTTCAATTGAGTGCTTCAGATTGTTAGTGGACCAATCCGGAACTCTTATTTTTTTACTTGAAGCTTACATTCTCAACGTTCCAGATGAGGGTTTGAACACTCCTGCTGTGTCAAGGTTACCATGCAGGTTAAACTGTGAACCGCGTTAATTTCCATTTCCACAAGAATGTAAAAACGATTTTATCTTCACATTTGCGTGGTTCAGCGCATCAATTTCGATACTCACTCGTCCTTCAAAACCTAATTGACCTCAGCTATAGTTAGGTAACGAAAACCGACCACATCGCCGGTGTAAGCCGGGCGTGGTTGTCGATTTTGGTTATCTGTCTAATTGACTATTCGGTATGATGTGAGAACAGAGATCATGATGAACCTATCTCAGCCTACCTTATCATCCTGTAGAAAGCATTGACAGAGAGAAGAAGCACTGTGTGAGTCACAATTCTAAACTCATTGCAGCTGCCCGAATTTTACTGCAAAGGAGCTTCAAACATAGTTCACGACAATTTTGCGGTATCTAGTTCTGGATATATAATGGAAGTGATTCGGAAGAATGCAAAAGTGCCAAAGGAAACGAGAAAATCGGCGTATTTGGCGAAATTTAAGTCTCTGAAAAAGTAGCGAAGTCAGGGGTTGAGGGTTGGACGAGAATTCTACGCTCAAAAGTACATGGAAGGGTATTTGGACGAGCTGTCCAAATGTGAGCGTGCTATTACGTTCAGCTAGCTACAAGCTGTCTGCATGCAACGTGCGCGTCCAAATGCGAACGGTGAAACCTCTTCAGCCTGTACCAGCCTTGCTAGTTCTCCCGTCTCGGGTTGTACTACTAGTTGTTTTTCGACCCGACAGCGTCTCTTGTGCTATCCGTGAAGGTCACAGGCAACAACTAGGAACAGCGTATTATACATAACCCTGGAACGATGACACGGTTAAGTCTGAGTCAAAGTCTGCTGTTTGAGGGCAGGGGAGAGCGAGGAGAAGTGAGGAAGTTCATAGTACTTTAGAAATCAAACCAATGAAGGGAAATTCCAAGGAACCCTTACATTTTTGTTCATAAAAAATGTCGTACTGCATGTAACTGCGGTAACCATGATAGAACCTATGCTGTTCAATGATTCAAATGAGAATGATGTCAAAGGACTTGTCACCTGAATCATTAAACGGTGGTTTCTTATTGGGTAAAGGGTCTATAGTTGCAGGGCAAGACTGGATTTCGGATGACGGACGCTGGAAACGTGTGCAGTTCTCCATTTTCTTAAAGAAAATACTACGATATCCGACTGAAAAAAGGTTTTGGGGTCATGTATTACCTGCATTTGTCAAACCTGGCATCCTCTATGTACCAATTTGCCTTCCTTTTGATGACTGGTCTTCCAATGCGGGGGTGTAGTTTTCTATACTATATCAGTGAGTTGTGGGTGAAAGTTGGTATTGCTTCGAAAATGTTCCACGGGTTTTGAAGGTTGCACTCGGCATAGTGCAATGAAAGACACCAGATATAAAACGGAGGTTCACTAGGGACGGTATACGAGGATACATTTTGGTTACAAAAGAATATTTTAGTTGCAAAGCTTCCTTCATTAGAGATGATGCAACTAACTTTGTGTGAACAACTTTCACAACTGCTCCATCGATATCTCATACTCGAAAAAGGGTGAAAATGATTGAATGATCCCACCTGGTCACCACTGACTGATACACATCTATTGTTTCGAAAAGGTGCTTGCTTTTTATTTATTCGTTTAGTGTTGTAGGAGGTGTCTGGTAATACGATAACAATTATAATAAATCTGTGAGGAGCCGTCAAAAAAGTTGTGCAGAAAGAGAGACAAAAGCCTTTGACCCTTATCGTGCACACAAGACCATGATGACAGAGCTCAGAATCGAGAAGCCACTCCCTACTTTTCGCCTAGAAGTAAACTGTAAATGTCGAATAAGCGGTAGCTGGCTAGCATAGGACAAGATGGGAAATTGGCGGTCGTCGTAGTACTGCGCATACTCTCGACATAAACCATGAGAGCCTTCAATATGATACGAGAAAGAACCCCGTGGCCTTGAAACTGCACAAGGAGAAGAAAAACCGAAAAACTCTTCGCAACTTCTAATAGGTATCATTCGGCACGATAGCACTGCGACAGGAAAACTGGATGTTTTCATCGTTGTAGATCGAAAGATACTGGAATGTCTCAGTTAAGGTTCCAGTTAATTTGCAAACATCTCCGAGTAATTCACGAAGGTTGTCGACGGACGACAGTTGAAGCTGTCCTGACTCATTTGAATTCCATCACCACAACACTATACAATAAGACATTGTAACTCATAATGAAATATATCCCTGCGACATATTTAGCACTATGTAAATGGCGATCAGCAGAAAGATCGGTATGGAAGGGTTTAATAAAGTTCGCCGAAGCTGTGGCCGGCATGTTTCAGAAGACTTTTTCAAATAACTTTTCTAATTCCGAACAATCTCAACGGATACCGTTCTGCATATCGTGATGTCCTTCATCTAGTGACAAAATTACCTGCTGAGCTACAATGGCAAGTGTCTATATAAACCACCCACACAACTAACTTCAAGTTAGTTGTGCAGGCGGTTCATATAGGTACTATGCAATCACATACTTCCCATTCAAGGCATGCCTATGCCAGAGATTTGAGAAACATGTACAGAAGGCTCGGGAAGCATATGCTAGTAAAGATCCCTTATCAGGTCGTAATTTTTTTCCACCTACGGAACCTATTTCTTCGAGCTTAATACGGAGTGGTGGGGGGGGGGGGGGGGGGGGGAGGGGTTCAATGCACCTTCTGCAATTGCAATCGTCGCCTTCGGTAAGTCCGGTCATGCTGGAAAACTGCGTTGAGTCAAAGGAAGACAGTGGCCCTTGTTTACAGGACAGACTGATTTGTTGTGACTGACCGACATCGGTCTTTGGCCGTTCACCTTTATTTCGCTAAACGGGAACGTAGGGGGTGAAAATGTTACGTGCACTATAATTACACACATTATAAGCTCCCATTCCGTAATGTCCCCGTAATCTATCACGAGGGGAAATGCACGGTCGGGTAGCGGATCCAACGCAGTAGGTGAGAGGATATGTTGGGCATAGGAGGGGAACAATCTTAACAATCAATATTTTTGCATTACGCAATGTGTTTTTCGTTGGTCCGAACTGCACATACATAGTTCAATAGGATGCTTGTTGTTTTCGTCTAGCGCGATTACTCAGCTGCATCGGATAGGCTTGAAGCTCATCGTTTCTCTGGAATACGAACATCCATCGGTAGGACTCTGCAGGAGTTTGAAGTATCACGACCATCCATCGGTAGGACTCCGCAGAAGTTTGAAGTATCACGATGCGACCAAGTTCAGGAGAGACATAGGGAGTTTCGAACTTATCACTGATAACATGTTTGCCACCTACGTTGCCCAACAAATGTCACCGAATTTGCAGGAGTTGCGATGGGGATCTTACTTTCGCCTTGGAAGCATTAAAATTTCCCGGATGCAATGTACTCGACGTGCTGTCCAATCCAATCTTGGAAAAGAGCGGCAACATTAGGAATTCCTATTGAGCTACCACAAGATCAGCTTTCTCACTAACACCTTTTTCCAAATGCAAACATTTTCCAAAATGGGACTAGCACCGTTGCAGATCATTGAAAAGGTTTCTCGAGAAATCACCATAGTTCCTGCTACGACCAAATATAAACAAGCTTTTTTTGAAGCTTGTTGGTGAGGCACTCGAGCAATCACCAAATTCCGAAGAAAACCACCCTGAAGTAAATTTGGTGGGCGAGTGGGTGAGTTTCAATCGTAGGCCGATATTAATTGGATTGGAGACTAATTTATCCTACCTCTAAACGTGCTACCTAATTTATCGTCTGCCGCTCTGATTGAATGCCGAAAGCTTCGAAGGCATCACAGTCATCAAAGAAAGTTTGCTGAAACCTGAATGGAATTATTATACCTTAGGCTTAGCTTTGGTGTGCGCAGTACACATTATTAGGATCCCACTTTGAAAGCCTTATAGTCATAATAAAGCAATCACTCCCAGATCCTTCTGAAGGAAATACTTCAAAACAGGAATCAATAAAAGAACTTTATTTAGGAAACGTCACAAACTTCTGATCAACAATTGGATAATGGAGATACACTGTAGGACACTTTTCCCTGAAATGCCATCAAAACACAGTTCGTGGGAGCATTTCGCAAGATTCCTTTTAATTTAAGCACCATCGAATGTGCTTAAGGCATCTTTGGTCTCCCTTGCAAAGGAATTCGTAAGTTGCCGTCTCTTCGGCTCAATCATCTCTGACGAAACTGAAATGTTTAACTGATTAACTGGCGCACCGTTCGTTCTCCCATGTCCCACGTACCCCTAGACGATGAAGAACTGAATCGTTATTGATTCGAGGTTATGCGTCAATAGGTGCGACTATAAATGGCATGACAACCCATCAATCATCACCGACAGCTGACATGGAAGTCGAGTACCAGCATCGGTGCAAAGCCTACCGTTTTGTGGCGTACTCTGCCGTCGCCTTTTCTGTTGTTGCAATAATTGGTGCTGCCACAACCCTACCTATGGTTTACAACTATGTGCACCACGTACGACGCGTTATGCATTCCGAACTCAACTTCTGTAGGGTGAGCCGCAATTCAAAGCAGTATTCTATTTTGTAAAAGATTCTCTTCATACGATTGACCAAAGCTTGTTTAGTCCTCGGCCCGTGATATATGGTCCGAGGTTAGCACAATGAAGACTACCGGCAACCGTACTGCCCGTCAGGCTGGTTATGGTAGCGATGGTGGAGTACTAGGAGATGGCAACGTTGGAAGCATCGGAGGAGGAAACACTGGAGGAGGAAACGATTGCACTCGCTGCTGCTCTGGTGGAGCAGCTGGACCACCCGGCCAGCCAGGAAACGCAGGGCGACCAGGGAACCCTGGAGCACCGGGTCCTCCAGGAAATCCAGGCCGACCACCTGTTCAGCCATGCGACAACCCTCCAGCTCCTCCATGCAATCCATGTCCCCCAGGACCACCCGGACCTCCAGGAACTCCTGGACAGCCAGGAGACCCAGGACGTGATGGAAATCCTGGTAATGCCGGAGCTCCGGGAGGTCCAGGCACACCCGGACCTAAGGGACCACCAGGACAAAACGGAAACCCTGGCAGCCCAGGAAGCCCTGGACAGCCTGGACAGCCCGCCACCTCCATCCCAGCCTCGCCTGGAGCACCAGGACCAGCGGGACCTCCCGGACCTCCCGGACCACCCGGACCCAATGGACAACCTGGAAACGCAGGAGCACCAGGTAGGTTTACAATGCCTCAGAAGGTTGTTCATTTCCATATGGATTCCACCAACATTTTGACTTTGCAGGTCAACCCGGACCTAAAGGACCACCTGGAGGCAACGGTCAGCCCGGTTCACCAGGTAACCCAGGAGCACCTGGAGACAGTGGAACCCCTGGAAGTCCAGGAGAACGAGGAATCTGTCCCAAGTACTGTGCCCTCGATGGAGGAGTCTTCTTTGAGGACGGAACACGTCGCTAGTTGTTTCATTGGAGTAGAATGTGTTAATAAAGGGCTTTTTATTAGAAGAGAATCAATCATATGTATACCGAGAATCGAGAAACGCATTACGTCAAATATTTTCGGGACTGAACCACATCATTCTTTTACTATTATAGATGAGTGGTGAGGCAGATAAATAAGTGAAAGGTAGCCGACTAGAAACAGGGAGAGTGATCGGACGACAGTCGCATTCACGCCTCAATGACCTCTTCAAGGGTAAACGGAAAATTGTCTCGAATGAATGAAAGCTCAGTGACATTGAGACAGTAGAGAAACAATGAACTATTACTCGTGCAGCGAAACACACTTTGGAAATATAGCTACAAAGAGTCATAGCCACTACCAACCTGAATACGGATCTGGAATGCGATTTACCTCCCTCAAAAGTTTGATGGTGCATTTTTAAATTGAACAAGTGGCTGTTATTAAGACTTATAAGCTAATGATTTTGCGAATCCGTCATAGTCAGAACGTGGTGGAATTCGAACCATGAAGTCTTCGATAAAGTATTATCTTGCACGGGAAGTATCTACCAAAAATTAACGTTATTCCAGACTTCTTTTTGGATTTTCTGGAAGCTTCCCTACAGATATTACCTTGGCAAAAAAGTTCTGTGAGGAAAACAATTAGAAAAAAAAGTCGAATCTTAAATTCCATATGAATAGGTAAACACGATTGCAAGGGTGATGAGCTTCTAGGACATTTCTCGGGCAACTAATCGTAAGACATGAGTCAACAGGGCACACATGTAGGCTCTTGCAACTTTACCGTCAATTTTTGACAACACCGGATTCGTACCATCAGCTTCTACGAGGCAAGTCAATTGTAAAACATAAGTGTAGCGGCTGAACCGATCAACGATCAACAATTGGTCGAACTTCTTCTCTCAAAGGAGATACCAGCTTAGAAAGCATCGTCTAGTGGTTTTGTAGGACGTGAAGGGATTCATACCGCTATGACTTGCCAAGCGAGGCCAGATAGTCACAGATGTCGCTTGCCCCTATGAACCCTAGCAGTTGGTCAAAGCGATTAGAGAAAGACGTCCACAACCACCACTCGAGTACCAACAAAAAGCACATCAAAATCTCGCTTCAGTCGCCCGTCAAAAACTTACCGGCCTCGCTTGGCTTCAGGTTGTTCGTCATTCTTGACGGCACTTGATCCTTTTGGTGAATGCATTTATAACATTCGATTAATGTGGAGAATTGTGGAAATGAACCTAGTGAGACTTTTTTTCGCAGGACTTTGTTGCCATCGATTACCATGAAAATGTCATACAGAAACGGGCAGTGCCAATGCCCAGGAGGACCGAAAAACACATTTTGGGAAGCATCCCGCATTTGGCATCCATACAAAATCGTTATGGTGTTTGAATGCGTTTATGGCTTATACAATGATTTGCTTTCTTCAAGCAAATACTTTCATTCTCCCGTATAGGTCTGGTACAATTTTTATCCCGGAGAATAAAAGCACCTGCTCAAGCGGCCCGCAGGAAGAATGGCGTTGGTTGGCTTGGTCCACTAACGACCCGGAATTCGACACCCAGACTATGTGTGGATTACGACGAATTGACGTACCTTTTCCCATCCACGGATGAGATCGCAGAGAATGAGAAAGCATAGCTCGCCAAAATAACTCAGGGTGGTAGTCAAAAGGTCAGCTCTCACATAATCGACAGCATTCTCTTGCTACTGAAACGAAATGTATAATAGTGTTCGTACACGATGATCTCATTCACTCATGTAGTCAGCCATAAGACATTTACCCGAGTATGGAACTGTCATATTAAAGAGTGCCTTCATACTTTTAAGGCAGACCTGTAGGTTTGGACGGATAAATTTCGTGAATTATCTGTTGTGAATAATCTGTGCATGAAAATACTGGCTCCTTTATTATTTTAAAAATATTTGCTGTCAAAAAACTCTGAAGTTTATTTCTGTTAGGGCTGTAACTCAAGCCTTCCCTACACTAACCCTCCCTTTTTGCTTTGATCACAACGAACACGATGCTATTCATATTTTGCCCGTTCATCTGATGTCCACTTTTCATGGTTAACTCAGAAACAGTCAATATACTTCATACGGGCGTGATAGCCCATGAATGAATAAACGGTGCTTAAGATCAGGAAGTTGGAAAGTATGAGTCTTAAACAGGATCAAGAATTATCGAGAGACTGAGTCAAGCGAAAATGCCGGTTTGGAGTGTTGCGAAGTCTCAGATGTGAAACTGTGAAAACCAAGAAAACCAATATTGTTTAAGTAACTCGTTTTTGGTAAACATGTCTTGAGACAAAATAAGGGCAAGGAGTTCTGACTAAGAGGTGCTAAAAATCCAATAAGTTGCAATGATCCTTTGGCGAGTCTTACATCCACTGCTAGTACGTTGTAACTATGGCTAGATGCTCAGCAAAGCGATAACATGTTTGTTCAACTTTGACTTATGAGACAGAGCAGAGTTTCCGGCCCTCAGTTCTCTTCAACGACACAGTTCGCGATAATTTTGGGGTATCTTGTTTAAGAAGTATAAAGGAAGCGATAATTCAAAAGATAATGAGTGTAATAATTGTGAAGAAGGCGCAACAATCGGTGTGCTAGAGAAAAAGAAGGCTTCGAAAAAGAAGTCAAATTAGGAGTTAGACGAGATTGTAACGACAGACTGCGCATAGAAGGGTTACTTAGTTGAACTGTCCGAATACGCGAGCCATTGCATACAACTGCCTGCAAAACGCTGCACGTGTGCATGGTGTGGGTCCCACTGTGAATGAAAGCTTTTACAATTTCAACACTCGTCCACCTTGGGTGTGTACATCGGCTGAGCCGGCTTTGATAGCCCTTATTACGCCCTATATTGATTCTTTTTCGACCCGACCCGACAGCACCTCTTAGTATAGTCCCTTGGGGACTATAGGTTCAGCTTGGAGAGGGAGGAAGGTATCACAAAATTAGGAAGTCTAATGATACTGTTTATATCGTTCCCTTGAAGCAGCAACGTGTACAGTGCGTTTCAAAAGTATGTGCACACCTAACATTTTGTTTTTTGGGGATTCCAGTGCTTCCTGTAACCTGTGACCTTCACCATTCTGTTCCTTGCGTGCGATAACCTACGAACCATCGTAGCGGCTAACACAATTTTTTATTGAAGAAAATTTTTTCTTTGTTCCAGAAGTATGTGCACACTTAGCAAAAAACAAACATATAACCGAGATAATAAATCATTAGGGCCTTCTGCGATCCTTTAAAGCTTATCGACTATGAGGAGTCGTTTGAGAATGGTTTTGTTACGTTAGGTTCCTTAGTTACCTTTGAATGAAAAATTTTAAAGTGTGCACATACTTTTGGAACGGCAATTGGGCCGCTTTTTTTCATGCATTGCTAGATTCATTCGAGACCCTGGCAGCTATCGCTCACAACCTATTCCTGGCTGTACACGTATTTTGACTGCTCAGGACAACAAGAGAGCCCGTCTTGTGGCGAATGAGTCAGATCCGAGCTCAGATAGGTTTATCAGTCTCGCGTACGACCGCTTAGCGCTCTATCCGCTCTAACGAGTATATCACACGAGAGACGATGAAGAAGGGTCCTCAACTCAGTACTCGCTACAAGCTGACAAGGCTGGAGTCTGCTCGTAGGAACATGGCAATATCATGGGACAAGGTACAGTTGTTAGAGAATTTTTAGGATTTTTCATTTTCAGAACAAACAGCGGTACTCCTTTTATTCCTAGGTGATCTTCTCTGATGAAAAGAAGTTTAATCTTGAAGGGCCGGATGGATCTCGTCATTACTCTTGGCAAAGATTTTGGCATGGCTCAATAGATTCAATGTTGTTCCACTAGAGCAGCATGGGTTCTTAAGTGGAGCTTCTACAGCTTCTAATCTTCTTGACACTTTCTTCGATTGGACTGTTGCCTTAAATAATGAGGAAGCAGTGGATATTGTATTCATTGATCTTTCTAAAGCCTTTGACAAGGTCAGCCACTCCAGGCTTCTTTCAAGACTACATGATCTTGGCATCAGTGGGCAGCTGCTAAGTTGGTTTAGATCTTACTTAAGCGATAGACATATGACGATTAAAGTTGGTCAGAGTTTCTCGCAGCGTTACTATTGTCACAGTGGAGTTCCTCAAGGTGGTGTGCTGTCACCCCTTCTGTTTCTCATATACACAATTGATCTTCCAGCTTCCATAACAACTTCTAGTTACATCAAAACACAAATCTATGCTGACGACATTAAGATCTATGTCTCGTATGGTATGGAGAACCGGGAAGAAGCCCAGTCATCCCTTCAACGCTCTCTTGTAAAGATGGCTGAGTGGGCCGAGCTGTGGCGTCTTCCCATTAACCTTAAGAAATGTTCGGTGTTGCACGTTTGTGTAGGATCTCCTTTGGATTATGAAATTTATGGCATCAAGCTGGCCCATTGCTCGTCTGCCAAGGACTTGGGGCTCACTTACGGTCCTGATCTCAAGTTTACTTCCCATATAGACAGCGTGGTTAACAAAGCTTTCTCTATCTTGTTCCTCATCCTGCGCAATGTGCTAACAAACGACAACAGAATTTTGATTCGCTTGTACAAGGCATATGTCCTCCCTCATCTCGAATACTGCTCTCAGGTATGGAGCCCGGTGCTTAAAAAGGATATTGCTAAACTTGAGAAAGTCCAGAGAACTTTCACGAGGATCTTGTTTTTCAGAATGTTCCCTGGCACGGAGTACAGGCTGATACCTAGTTATGAAGATCGTCTAAAAATGTTTGGTTTAATGAGTTTAATGAACAGACGTATCATAAGTGATCTCGTTTTCTGCTTTCGCATAATACGCAAAGAAATCAAGCTCAAAGCTAGTAAGTACTGGGTCTTCCGGCCTAGTAGTGCTAGATCTAACGGCTTCTCGTTGCAAAGCAAAAGAATAAAAAGGTTCAATCATGCCCTAACATTTAATTCCTTCTTCTTCCGTACAGCAAGATGGCTTGAAAAGCTTCCGCGAGAGGTGCTACAGTCGAGTAATGGTAAGATTTTCAAGGCCAAATTGAGGGCCTTAAATGTAGCTCAGATAATCGACTCGTAAGCTTGTTCATTATCATGTTGCCATCATTTACAGGTCTTATTGAGGTAGTTCGCCGTCGATATCGATCGGGTAGCAGCTATACCTGTAGCGGTACGTAGGGACAACCGTGTTCCAATGGAATGCCTCTCCGGTTATTTTCGTTGCATTGAAAGTTTCATTCCAAGTCTTTCGGATGTATATTTCTTCTTTTTTTGTGCTGCGATCATGTATCCTGGTTCTGTATTCTCTTGACGAATCTCTGTGTCGCCGTTTTTCTTCTAATAGCCTTGTCTCTTGAATCTCACTTTCCTTCCGTGTCCGCCTTTGGGTTGCTTTCTCCTATTTCCTTTTCCTTACTTGAATGTTGTTGTTTTTTTCTTTTCTCCTTGTTTTTTTTCTTTTTTTTCCTTTCGTTGAGCTTCTTTTTTGTTCCTGAACTAAGAGTCCGTCGCCACCATTGCTGAGTCTGCCATATCGAAGCTTCTAATTTGGTCATTGTCCGACCCAACAGCTCACATCTCGCCGTTCAGCCAGTAGCATACAAGTCGGTTCCACGAGGGAAGTTGGCGTACCCGTGTGCCGAAGTTCCGACTTGGTCCTATGACTCCTTACGGAATGAGGGCACCTTGGCCAACTGGTGCGATTACTGGCTATGGAGGCTTCTTCGTTGAACTCACTTCCATTGCAGTTCTAGAGATTGGTATTTCTGTCCTCTCTCCCTTCCTAATCTCACTTGTACTGTGGCGACGGGTGGTTTATTTGCTACTATGCAGTTGTGGCGCACTCAATTGAGTGTATAAATAAATAAATAAATAAATAAATAAATAAATTACTGGAGGGACCTTCGCCGAGAGCCACTCGTGTTTTCGAGAAGTAGTTTCGGAAGAGGCTCTTCGATGGTCTGGGGCGAGCAAACTCCAGCCTTGTCAGCTTGTGGCGAGTGTTGAGTCGAGGAGCCTTCTTCATCGTCTCTCGTGTGATATACTAGTTAGAGCGGATAGAGCGCTAAATGGTCGTACGCTAGATTGATAAATCCATCTGAGCTCGGATCTGACTCACAGACAAAGAAGTATTCGCCACAAGACGGGCTATTCTCCTGTTGTCCTGAGCAGTCAAAATACGTGGACGGCTAGGAATAGGTTATGAGCGATAGCTGCCAGAGTCTTGAATGGATCTAGCAATGCATGAAAAAGAGCGGTCCAGCTGCTGTTTCAGAAGTATGTACACACCTTAAAATTTTTCATTCAAAGGTAACTAAAGAACCTACCGTAACGAAACCATTCTCAAACGACTCCTCATAGTCGATAAGCTTTAAAGGATCGCAGAAGGCCCTAATGATTTATTATCTCGGTTATATGTTTGTTTTTTGCTAAGTGTGCACATACTTCTGGAACAAAGAAAAAATTTTCTTCAATAAAAAACTGTGTTAGCAGCTACGATGTATTCTCAGAAAAAGTGTTCGTAGGTTATCGCACACGAGGAATCGAATGGTGAAAGTCACTGCCTACAAAAAGCATTGGTATTCCCGAAAAAACAAAATGTTGGGTGTGCACATACTTTTGAAACGCACTGTGCATGAAGCATCAAGCATGTTCCCATGCTTTTCTTGAATTAAATGTATGGATGTGGACGTGTGATGCACGCGATAGCGTGCGTAACCCAACTTGTATGTATACAATTTGGTTTTTGTGGCAATTTTCTTTGTGCGACATTTCACTTGCGTCATGGCATGAAATGCGCATAAACAATGTATAAAGCACAATGAATACTTCTTGCCAGTCATTGGTTTGAAAAAGAGTTACTAGAGATGGAAGGACTCGTCTGCCAAAACCCGAGATCACACGCAGGAAATTGCGAGGATTTTAAATGGCCAGTTAAGGGTGCGCCCTGATCTGAAGAAATATGTACATCCACTGCCGATGTGTTAAAGATGTCTTTGTCGCTGATCATTCCCGTTATAGGCGCCCACGCATTCAGCTTCCAATCATCTATCATCCAATGTAGACTCCGGCAAAATGGAAAGTTTACTGGGCCTTCACAGGTATAAGTTCGAGTTTCAATCAGTTGACCGTAGGGGTGGTAGTGGGCCACTCGACACTATACTGTACTACGTCCGTCCGCTGGGTGTGGGTACTTCTCTGCGGAAACCGCGTTGCATTCGCCAAACACGATCGCGCCCTAAAGGGAGGGGTTGGAATTCCCAGTTGAAGGATACGGTAACGCCAAGGAACCTCTGCCGCTTGCCGTGGGAATTCCGGGAAAAGTGCCGTCACCTCCACTCGCTTTACTAACACCCTCAAAAATATTCCAAATTCTCCAGCCCAGCTCTTAAGAATACGGCGTGGAACACTATCACGGTGCCTGTTTCCTCTGGACTTAATACCTGAGGTAGTAGCAATGCCCCGGAGAAAATCCCCTAGTTTTACCTTCAAAAACGTGAGACTTATTTGAAGCTCCACCAAGAAAAAAAGAAGCTGAAGAAAGCCAAGATGATGTAAACGTTGTGATTTTAACTATTAATTTGACTAGGTTTCACCCTATGGAGCCAAGGAAAGACCCATTCTCTTATGCGACAGTGAATTCATTTTAAAGCAAGATTTCGAGCCTTCAAACTACCTGTAATGGTTACATCGAGATCTTCCTTTTCAGGCCTTGTGAAAGAGCAACACAGGAGTCGAGTTGAAAATCTAGTTACATTGCGAAGACGTCTGATTGAAATTTGAAAAATTTACCGTTTGATTACTTCCTCCGCACTATCGATTTTATGAAGAATGGAGTAGTAGCCTGCACCGAAGCTGAAGCTGGCCAGTTTGGGAACTCTCCATAATTGTATCACGTTTTGGATTATTGTTGTATGATTATAACTTTTCTGAAAAAAATTTGTTTCGGAAAATGAGATTTTAGCATTTTATGGAGTAAATCACGTGATTTCATCACCCTCCCCACCCTGCATCACATAGGCAAACGGCTAATTCCAGGAAGAAGCGGTGAATAGTTGCGTCTGAAGGACACACCTTCAATGAGAAATGGATGTTCAATATGGCTAAAACAGATGTGTAGCGATAGAGGTGATGTGTGTCATGTGATGGCCTAACACATAGTTAAGGGCCATTTCATGTATACTAAACCAGGTCAATCAAGTCTTCCATCCCTCCAAATTGCTCAAGTAGTGCCGGACTTTTTGGTATAAAAGAGCCGACTTGCACTCCACCATTCACTGTCTAAGCCACATACGCATAAGCATGAATGCCACTACGTTCCTGAATAGAAGTCAAATGTGAGGATGCATCCCAATATTGGAACTAGTGAACGCCAAAACTCTAGCTTTTTGTATCAGACGTGGAAAAGTGTGGAGTTCGAGTTCGACAACTCCCATCTTGAAACTATTCTGATTGATGCTTGTGTTCCCTTCTCGACATCTATAGGAGAAACTGCACAAACTTATCCACACGTCTACCGCCAGCTAAACATCCAAATTTTTCGTCAACATACATACATAAGCCTATTAATGTGTAGCGAAGAGGGTGAATCGGGTGAGGATGGCTGACCTGACTGTTCAACCGCCCGCGCTTCTTCTGCACCAATCGAAAATTGGAAGTTCAGGACCTAAACTAGCCTATATGAAAGTCTATTTAGCGTAGCCCTATTCTATGCACAATTCGTCGCCTTTTAAATTGTATCTCAATACACGCTTGGAGAGTTATAAAAGCGATTTAGCAAAAGCTTTAAAGCAAAAATATATTGGACAGGAAGTGCCATGAAGGTTTTGTCAAATAGATGAGCATTTGAGAAGATACGCCGGCCGCTACTAACAGTGGAACTGCTGAAAAACTGAATTATTCATATTAGCGTGATTACGCCGAAAGAATCTCCGCCCGCGATAAGCAGTTCAGGTATGGCGGTTTAAGATGCGTAGGGTTCGAGTTTTACAAAATATCGGAAGAGAAGGTTCAGAAATCGCAGGTAGGAACTCAAACGTAGAGTTAATACAATTGAAGAAAATTATCATTGGAAACGGCCGTACCGCTCTGAGCCGAGGAGTGCAATGTTTAGGTCTTCTATTCGGGACAGCGACGATTCTGGGTCTCTTTAAAAAGTGCTTTCATTTCAAGTAAGTGATGCACTGAGCGAAACTGTGCATTTTGCTCGAAGTAAAATGCAATGGAGACTTGTGTCTCGTGAGGTCTCAACATTTTCTATGAACCCATGAGGAGGAATCTCTCCTCTAGGATCGATTCCTCACCGCTGATTGCTAGATTTCCTCTGAAATCAATGTGGAAATATTAGTGAGCATTCGGCTATCACGACATATTAAAATGTATGCATTTAACTTGTTGTACCTTTAATCGGGCTAACAACTAGGCATTCATTAGAAATTTCATATTTTTCGCCAGAGCTTCAATTTCACACTTTACTTGCTCTTCTCTTTCGGCAGTTTTGACATTCAATCTCTGGAAGCAAGAGTCAGCTGCCCCTGGGAATACAAACTTTCAGTCACTTCTGCTGGGGTTGCCATTATACGCTTGTAGTAGGCGTGAACTCCTGATTGCCGAAAAACTGAATTGTTTTTATGCGCAAGGCAAGGTTATGCGGCAGCAAGCGCGCCTATAAATGGCATAGAACCCCACTGCTTAACACACCGCCGGTATGGATTCTGAGTGGCAACATCGATGCAAAGCCTATCGCTTTGTGGCCTATTCGGCCGTCGCTTTCTCCCTAGTCGCCATCCTCGGAGCGGCAACCACTCTGCCGATGGTTTACAACTACGTTCATCATGTACGCCGCACGATGCATTCCGAGCTTAACTATTGCCGGGTGAGTGAATACTCAGGAACTTTCTTATAATCACTAAGTGGATGTAGTTCACTGATCCACAACTGTTTAGACTTCTGCCCGAGACATCTGGTCTGAAGTCAACACAATGAAAGTCGCTGGCAACCGTACCGCTCGTCAAGCTGGATATTATGGTGGTGGTGGCGATACTGGCGTCCTAGGAGAGGGCAACGTTGGAAACGTCGGAGGAGGAAACACTGGAGGTGGAAACGACTGCACCGCTTGCTGCTCCGGCGGAGCTGCTGGACCACCCGGTCAGCCAGGAAATGCAGGACGACCAGGAAACCCTGGAGCACCCGGAGCTCCAGGAAACCCAGGAAGGCCACCAACACAGCCATGCCCACAGTACACTCCTGCTCCATGCAACCCTTGCCCAGCCGGCCCACCCGGACCACCTGGAGCCCCAGGACAGCCTGGTGATGCTGGACGTGACGGAAATCCTGGACAACCCGGAGCTCCCGGAGGCCCAGGCACACCTGGACCTAAGGGACCACCTGGACAAAATGGAAACCCTGGAAGCCCAGGAGCCCCTGGACAACCTGGACAGCCCGCCACTTCCATTCCAGCCTCGCCTGGAGCGCCAGGACCCGCAGGACCTCCCGGACCACCCGGACCACCTGGACCTAACGGACAACCTGGAAACCCAGGAGCACCAGGTATGAATGGAATATTTCGAAAGCTTGTTTATTTCCATTTGGATTCCACCAACGTTTTGACTTTGCAGGTCAACCCGGACCCAAAGGACCACCTGGAGGCAATGGTCAGCCTGGCCCTGACGGAAACCCTGGAACTCCAGGAGACAGAGGAACACCAGGAACACCTGGAGAACGCGGAATCTGTCCCAAATATTGTGCTCTCGATGGTGGTGTCTTCTTCGAGGACGGAACTCGCCGTTAGGATTTATATTTCGTCGAGTAGAAAAGGATCTAGTAATAAATTCCTTTCCACTGAGTGCTCTGAACTTTCTGATGCAATCTAGTCATTTTCGAGCCGACTTCAGAAAACAGCCACAGCCCATTAAGAGGGAACAGTTTTGGAAAGTGAAAGAAATTTTTTTTTACTATCATATCATCTTCCGGCAACAGGATTTGACAGAACTGGTACTCTTGGAAGTCTTGAAAGAGAGAAAAATATGGTGGATGATTTGTGTTCATCGAAAGAGGAACAACGTATTTTTTCTTAGTGACAGAAAACCCGTAAACTTTTCTCGCTAAGGAGAAATTTAAGCACTATGTGAGCTGTACCCTTTAAAAAAGCCAACCATTATCTTGAAACAATATAATCTACTTGATCTTGTGCTAAAGCTCTGAAGAATCTAGCGCTTACCTCCCAATCGAAGGATGTTGATTTCAAAACCTGAAAACTCAAAGCTTTTGCAATTGGACAAACAAGCCATCCTCTTGTTGTGATAGTCAATAACGAAATAGCTCGATAACATAATGATGTGTCAAAATTTCAAGCGTCTAGCCATTCGCGGTGCTCATTCTAGGAGAAAATTCACAATTTACCCCGTTCGTTAGCAATTCCTTGTTTCCAATCCTTTACACGGAATGGCGGTAGTTGATATGAGATTCAATGCAGCCACCTTTTCTGAAATCAAACAAGACTACTGCACCGTTACTTCATTTTTCGACTTAACGTTGAATGGTGGCTGACGCAATGGGCAAGAAAACTTTGAGCTGTCCGATGTCGAATAAAAACCATAATTCCGCGCTCACTTGGCAATGCAGTTCTTATTAGGTTGATGCATAAATACAGCTGATTTTTTTGCGGCTTTTTTCCTCTCGATGGGGTTTGAAGATTGAGTTTGTACGGGTTTTTCTCTAGAAATGATCTGCTTGATTTCCTCTACAAAAATGTACTTAGAAAACCATCCGCATATTCACGAAATTAGACTCTACTACTTCGAGAAGGGTTGGAAGGTGGCGGAGTCATTCCGCGATCTCAGTAACTTTTCGCGATGGAACAGTCAGCCAAAGCCAACCAAGAGATGGGATCTGCCCCTAAACCTGCTAAACCTATTCACCAGCAGAAAAACTATGGATTATCTCGTCAACCATTCGCTGAGAAATGGCTAGGGAATAGAACTTCCGTCGATTTGGATGACTTGGTGGCCGATGTCAAGGCGTGGATCGCCTCCAATGATCAAAACTTCTCCATTTTTGTAATCCGACTATCTAACCAGTGGGAGGCCGTGCTTGACGTAGGCGGTGGATATGTTCCGGAGTAATTTTTTGAACACGTTTTTGCTCATGTTTTTGTTTCATTGAGTAGAATTTGTTGAAAAAACTCGCAATAACTATGCATCAGCCTAATAGGTACGCACTCGAATCAAAGAGAAACCCCATCGACAGGTTTGCCTTTGCTTGTAGGTATAGATCTCATCGTAAAAATGCCTGCATTTCCAAATTAATCACCATTCTGTATCTTTTTCGAAAGTGACGATCATTGCAGTCTGAATGACACCGTGGTTATGAAATTGTTTTCATTTCGATAATTCGAAGGAAGTAAAAGGAAAAGAAAGAAAGGAAAGAAGCAGCAGGAACGCGTTTCTTAAGTAGAGATGTGCCTTTCAGTACTTATTTTGGTGATCCCTCTTTTCCAGGGTTTTGACACGGTATGTTCAATTTAGCGACGAGACCTTTCGAAGTTGGCCATGCATTGTAACTTTGCAGTTCGATACACCACTCGATAGGTTGCAACCACAGAAGTTACAAACCGAAAGTCGCCACACCTCCCCCTTCCCTCTCAGACACAGATGTGTATTACTTGTCGTCCCGTTGATAATTAATACTATCGAGCGAAATCCGGAGCCAATTCGCGCATCATGTTGACGTCTCGACCTGGATACAAGAACATCGGTGAAGCTTTCAAAGACGTTCGCTCTACTCAGTATAAAAAAAGTACCAGATATTAATCCGTTTTCCATGGACACGGTCTTAATTTTACTCGCAAGCTGATTGCATAACAGGCGTTGTCAAATTTCAACAGCGTTCGTTCAGCCTGCTGAATGTTCAGTGTTATAAGCGAATTGATGCTTGGTGTCTCAATGCACTGCTGCCATGGCTTCAACTGGCACTTCTTTCTCGATGGCATCAAAGGATCGAAAGGCTTCCCAAATCGAGCACCGTAAGACACTATGATTGTGTGGGTGTTGTCGATTGTTCTGAATCATTTGCGGAATCCTGATTGCTCTTTTGACTGTTTTAATCTTGTATTCTGCCAATCCTGTTGAGGACGACTAGAGCGGGAAGTTTATTTTTATACTACAAACAGTGTACAGCTTTAGCAGTAGTTGCCAAGTTGTCGACTGAATCCGCTTTTGCAGCACGGTCTTGCTAGATTTCCATGACCTGAGTCCCCTACATCGCGACAAACGCAGCGCGAAGAGCCGGCTCCGGGTTTGGCGACATATACATTCTGCCCAAAATATTAATCAGGCAAGAAGACGTAGCTATCGAAGAGATCTGAGTAGGAAACGTGGATGACTTCTATGAGATGTAGTGAACGGTCTGTCAGGAACACCTGTAGCTCGCGTGATCTTGCAGTGGCCTCTCAGCGTGAGAGTTTCTCAAGGGGGACGTCATTTCGTTTTCCAGCTGATTTCGCTTTCCTTGCTAAAAATATTCATCCCCTGTTAATATTTTACTGAATCCATCCGTGTATTCAATTCGCCGGATCGAAAATGAATAATGTTTTTACAACGAAACGTTCATATATATATGTTTATCTTTTGCTGAATTGCATTGTTTCGTGAATTCCGTGGTCAAATTTCGGATTGCTTCTTTATTTGCATTGCATGTTTTTCATTTGAGGTCATTGTTGTGTCCTAGTACAATGTCAAGAACAATAATGAATTTCTCTTGAAGAAGTATGCTCATTTTGAACTTACTGTTGGCATGTCACCCCCTTTTTCCGCTTCCTATGAAAATGTGAGTGTGGCGAGCTCTCTTTAATAATTACATGTGTTAATCTCTTTTTTCAAACTATTACATCTATATATTCGTAGACATTAATTTGTATAATGTTAATATCATGCCTTTCAGCATGTTTTTGTTAAGTTAAGTGAGCTCAATGTAGATTTTACCGGCGTATTTCACCGAAATGCTGTCGCGGTGAGTTCATTTTGAATGGTATCTTCATCAATACTTCTTTTTTCTTAGATATTCATCACTGCTTCATCATACGCATGTCCGTTTTTTGTTAAAATTTTTTTCTGTATCTAAAATGGAGCGGTTCGTTTCTTCCAGTTGCAATTCAGCGCGTATCACTCCGCGTCCCAGGGCAGAACTCCTAGACTGGTGAATTTTACTTGATTCATTGATTCTGCGCTTCTAAATTGCTATTCTGTTTTATTTGCTTATTGAAATCTTGCTGGTGTTCATTAAAATTACATCTGCAATTGTTGTAAGCTATTGCAGTTATTTATATAGTATACATGCAACATCAACGGAACTTTAAAAAGAATTCACCACACTCACATTTTCAGGAGGAAGCGGGAAAAGGGGGGGCTGGCAATAGGAAATTCCAAATGAACATATAATTCTTCGAAAGAAATTAGAGGATTTCTTGACAGTGTACAAGAACACATCAATGACCCCAAATGAAGAACATGTAAAGCAAATCAAGAAACAATTGAAAGTTCGACCACGAAATCCACGTAAAAACATAAATATCAACGATTTCAGCAACTTTCCGATCCAACGAATACAATATCACAGAAGAATTCTAACATCGATATTTGAAAGGACACCATCGCGACTAAATTTTAGCGCTGAGAGCTTGTTCCTCACGCAATATTGATGTGTAATGAAACAAAACTGATGTAATCAAAGTAGTACAAGGTCCTTTACGTTCAACATAAACCTTAAACGTACTCATTACAATGGACAAAAGTTAAAGAGGAATTAGTTCAGTGACCAAATAAAAAGTAATCCACTGCGCCTGAATTTCAGCGAGAAGTGCTGCTTCCACATGCAATAATCATATGTAATGAAATAAAATGGTTCTATACAAACAGACACATTGTTCTCAACAATATGCAATACTGCTTTTATCTATTAATAACTATGATCAAGTGAAAAAAATAATCAGTAGAGTAAACAATCAAAATTACCACTCCTACTTTTATGATACTTACATTTAACAATACAGTATCAACGAATATATTGCTGAGCTTGTTCAAAAGGAAAAGAGTATTATATTAAATTTTACAAACTTAACTCACCTAACTGCCACTTCCTAGAGAGTGCATGCCGATGCTGGGTTCTATCTAACCACATAAAGTTCTTCGATCAAAGTCAAAGAGTGTCCTCAGCACTGTACAAGAACACACCAATGACTCAGTTTGAGGGAAATGCAGTTCAAAGATGGTAGCAGTAATACAATATTTATTACGCATTGACACTCGTAGTTTTACTTCGAATAAAAAAAGTATTCAAATGCCATATTTGACACGAAATATCTCACAATCTTGACTGAACCTCTGAGGATTGTTTTTGAATGCTATCATGACCGTTCCATCGAAAAAATCAAACAGTGCGCGAATGAAAAAAGTTGGTACCATTCTACTATTACGACCCCAAAAACCCAAAATTTTAATTTTCGATGAAACTTCGCCTATAGGGGCTAATCCGATGCCCTGATAACGAATATGACCTTCACTTTTGGCCTTTGACCTTTCAAATTGGCGCCAATATGGCGCCAAGGGTGTTTTCACCAAATTAGCTGAAAACTTGCGTTTAGGGATAATTTCAGGTCCTGATAACGAATATAACTTCCATTTTTGTATCCTCAAACAACGAATAAAACTTTTAGTGAGCTACGCCATATGGCTCGTGGTGATGAGAAGGGTGGTGGCTTCTGAGACTGAGCTTTGGGAAGGGAACGAGCCTCGAGTGCTCTGCCTTCCCATCCTCCCCCCCCCCTCCCTCCTTGAGGGCTTAATATCGGAAATGTGGCCCCAAAGAGGCGCGTTGGGTTAGTGTGCGTGAGATGCCAGACCGTTCAGCAGGGATATAGAGCCACAACTATTCGTTATAAGGACCTCAAATAACCCCTAAACGCAAGTTTTCAGCAAATTTGGTGAAAACTCCCTTGGCGCCAAATTGGTGCCAAATGGCGCCAGCGCGAAAACAAAGGTCATATTCGTTATCAGGGCATCGGATTACCCCTATAGGCGAAGTTTCATCGAAAATTGAAATTTTGAGTCGAGTTTTTGGGGTTGTAATATAATAGTAGAATTGTACCAAAAAGTTAATTTTTATTGTCACCAAAATATAATGTAAAAAACTATCTTTTAAATTCAAATACATAAAATGCTCACCCGATCCTCAGCAGAGAAAAAATAATTACAGCAGAATAGTACAGAAAAACAGTCACAGAACATGAATACAGTCGAATATAAATAACAGTAAGATGTCGATCAGCTTGTCGACTTTTTACTAATGTTGCTCCAATGCGAGAGTGGTGAAGGACAATAAGATTTAGTAGACAGCCTGAAGGGGGGGGGGGGGAGGGAGTTGCCGCGGTACAAATTTTGACCCCTTATTGTGCCCTATCCAGAACGTTTTTCGACCTAATTTCGACAGATATGGTATCAGCTCGAATTCACACTATGTGAAAATCTCCGAAACCGTTTTTATCGTGGACCGTGCCTTTAAGCAAATTGTCTGTTGAAAATGACGTGGTTAATTCATTGTGTAACTACCGAATACTGAAAACCGAACAGTCGAATAAAATGAATAACAGGGGAATAAGAATGTGATATTCACGTATCCGGTCAAGGGGATTGTTATCAACGGCCCTTTCCCTGCGCTCAGGGTGCACCAAGACACCAGCTGCAGTTTGAAGTGGTGAAAGCCATAATGGTCTTCTCGTTGTGCGCGGCCATCCATTTGCGCAGTGACGTGTTTTTCTTACGATAAAGTCGTCAAAAAGCATAACGCCCTAGAAATCTGTAGCTGTGAAGAGTGCCCGTTTAGATTCACGTTCATATCTTATCGACTCATCATCTGCGACCCTTCAACCGCTTGTGATTTTGAGCTTTAGCTTGAAAACCCACCTGTTTTTCACTCATAGCTCATTTCGAATGTGGTGAAACACTTCGGTCACCGAGGAGATAGTCAAGATGTAGAGTTCTCGCAAGGTATTGACAGTGATTCAGTCCATGCGCCTCACCATTCAGTACTTGATTTCATCTATAGACACTTCGTGGGCAGAGTTAACATCGTGGACACCACGCCTGCCTCCCCTTGTGTCAGTTTCTTCCCTTCCACGGACATCAAAGCCTATTTGTTGGCACTTCAGTTAAAAAATCACAAGCTTCGAAAACGTTGATCCAACTCACGAAATATTTGATCAGCGGGTTTTCCTTTTACGACGCATACTTTAGAAATCAGTTTTCGAGCACTTTCTTCTGCAATCGCGACGATGAAATTGTACTAGTTAGTTAATTGTACGAGCTTCCCATTAGATCATTCTATGTGACCAACACATTTCTTTTCCCACCATCCCTTCAAGCGTCTGCGCATTTTCGGACGTCAGGACCTAAAATATCGGCAGATGCAGACACAAAGGCTATTTACAAGGTGTTACCTCCTATCGGAAACCTTTTTGCGTTTTAGTGGCACGTTGATATGTTTGATTCATTTTGGAGTATCCAAGACTACAGTGAGCAATAGAGAAGAAAAAATGAAAAAAAAGATCAGCTATTCTCAATAGTTTCCGAGGACGATTCCCGATTCTTACCTCTAATCTTTTCAGGAATTCCTGATTTGTATGAAAGCATGTACTTTATGAGATCGGAACTCATGCGAAATTGCAGCAGCCAGGCTAGGAAAAAACAAGTGGAATATACAGTAGCGCTCAAAAGTATTCGGCGAAATGCTTCTTCAGTTATAATTTTCAATCGTAACTTCTTTCCTAATGGATCTAATCGAGCGAAATTTCAATATGTGTAACATTGGTGTAGTGTGAATATTTACCATTATTAACCTGCAATCTGATCAGGTTCCAGATATCCAAAAGGGCTTGAACAAAAAATCAACGAGAAATACGAGTGATGGTCCTTCTAGGAGTCCTTTCCTTTTTGCCATGTCTTAAGTGTACGAGCACTAATGTCGAACCCAGAAGAATAGAAAAACGTACATAAGGTCGGAATAACTGCAGAAGTCACAAACTTGCTTCCAGCACAGTCTACAAACGCCTTCCCATTAGTATGTGGATACGGCTGTTTTGCAGTTAAGTAGTGTAGGGCAGTGTAAAATACGCTTCAGCTTAACATATCAAAATTTCATGTGATTCGCTCCGCTGGAAAAAAAGGTACGGCGAGTTAAAGTTGGCCGAATACTTTTGAGCGCTACTGTAGGTCCTCACATTTGCTGATATTTACTGATCGGCTCTTGATTCTGCTCAGCTCTTCACGTTCTTATCAAGAAGATGGCAGTTGTTCTAGTACTGATCACTTCACAGTCGTTAGTTAGACAAGGAACGGAAAGGTGAGGAAGGGGTTAAAACAAGAAAAAAGTCCTATGGAGCCTTCAACTGTAGTGCACATGCGTGCATACTTTGGTGTAAAACACTGTTTATCGATGACTCTATCAAAACGAAACAAGAATTTAACGCCGAGTTCCGTCCTCGAAGAAGACACCACCATCGAGAGCACAATACTTGGGGCAGATTCCGCGTTCTCCAGGAGTTCCTGGTGTTCCTCTGTCTCCAGGGGTTCCAGGGTTTCCGTCTGGACCAGGCTGACCATTGCCTCCAGGTGGTCCTTTGGGTCCGGGTTGACCTGCAAAGTGAAAACGGTGGTGGAATCCAAATAAAAATGAAAAACCTTCTGAGGCATTGTAAACATACCTGGTGCTCCTGCATTTCCAGGTTGTCCATTGGGTCCGGGTGGTCCGGGAGGTCCGGGAGGTCCAGCTGGTCCAGGTGCTCCAGGAGAGGCAGGAATTGAAGTGGCTGGTTGTCCAGGCTGTCCAGGGGCTCCTGGGCTTCCGGGGTTTCCGTTCGGTCCTGGTGGTCCCTTGGGTCCGGGTGTGCCTGCACCTCCTGGATTTCCAGGTCCTCCTGGGTTTCCGTCACGTCCAGCATCACCAGGCTGTCCTGGAGCTCCTGGTGGTCCGGGTGGTCCGGCTGGGCAAGGGTTGCATGGAGCAGGAGTGTACTGTGGGCATGGCTGTGTTGGTGGACTTCCTGGGTTTCCTGGAGCTCCAGGTGCTCCAGGGTTTCCTGGTCGTCCTGCATTTCCTGGCTGGCCAGGTGGTCCAGCACCTCCGCCAGAGCAGCAGGCGGTGCAATCGTTTCCTCCACCACCTCCTCCTCCGATGCTTCCAACGTTGCCGCCTCCTAATACTCCATCATCGCTACCATATCCAGCTTGACGGGCCGTTCGATTGCCAGCGATTTTCATTGTGTTGACCTCAGACCAGATATCACGAGCCGACGTCTGAACAGGAATTCATCCTTATGAAGAAAAGAAAAAATGAAAACCAACCATGGATAAAAGCGGGAACTATGAAAACTTACACGACAATAGTTGAGTTCAGAGTGCATCGTGCGGCGCACATGGTGCACGTAGTTGTACACCATGGGCAGCGTGGTTGCTGCTCCGAGGATGGCGACCACCGAGAAGGCGACAGCCGAGTATGCCACAAACCGGTAGGCCTTGCATCGATGCTGATACTCAACGTCCATGTCGACTGTCGGTGTTAGGTGATGGAATCCGGCACCTTTTATAGGCGCGTCCCTTAGCGCATAACCTTGCTAGTGAAAACCAATTCAGTTTTTTTCGGCATCTGCGGTTTCTCCACCTTTCTGGCAATGCAGGGACGATAAGCTGAAGGTGTGGTCTTATGCTTAACTGAACTAAATAGGTCAGGTTTGTGCAATAGCTTTTTCTTCAATATTTCATTGAAGACGTGATTCCCATCTCATGGTCCCAGCTGTCACCTAGTACGTAGTTCCGTGAGAAGCAGAATCATCTTGGACAGGAGGGTTTCTCGCAAGCTGGAGCGCGTAAGAATCTCTCCCCACCTCTATCATTGGATAGATTTCTCTATCTATAGTAGACTAGAAGTTCCACAAGTCGAGAAACTCACTGAACAGTGATTATCTATTTGTCTGGAGGATTGTGACACACAGAAATACGGATTTACAATTCACATATACAAAACGAGTATTCGAATCAACGGTTATACGACCTTCAGGCAATGAAATTCGGAGAAGAACACCTAGGTACCATTGAGATACGTCTATCTCATGAAACATCTCGTTGTTGGCGCTTACTGCATGGGGTATGTACATTTGGGGAATCCGGTTTTCTCACGGTATCCACTAGCGAAAGCATCCTTTCTATTTTCAATACCTATTTTGAACCTAAAACAAGGTTCTCATAGTGATTCTTCCTACTTCTACTGCAGGTTATTAATAATCAGTCTCATCCCACCGTTAACCGCGCGCTCCTCATTTCTCTTCTATTCAAGCTGGATTCTTCGAACATGATGGTGTTATTGTAATCTGTAATGGTATGTTTGCATAATTGCAGACCACTGAACAGCCCTATAGAGAATTAACTATGATAGCGGCTTTTCCAAAACGCCGAATCCCCGTTGTGCAACTCCCTTCGACAGATTCGTATCAAGCTAATGCATTAATCCGTCGCGATAATGCGAAAGACATTCGCTGATCGGACATCTAGAAAGCGGCTCGAAGCTCAAACCACGAGATTTGGCTTCAAAGCGGTATTTGTGTGACAACTCTGTAGAATTAGGAATATAATACGTCGTCTTCATAGAAAAGTAGGGGGAACTAGACGAAAGCCTTTTTTGGTTTTCAGATTGTTGCCACTGGAGTAAATGACGCTCTCGTAGGTACCCATCATTGGTTAGGCTGTAGATCAGTAGTGTTCTTGAATCCTTTCATTGTGATCCACGAAAATCACTGAAAAAGCTTGTTCTGAGCTTTTTACAGAAATAACCAATATGTAGTGCTTAGATGGTTTTATGACGCCCCATAAGGGGAAATTGTCTTAAGGTAATAAAACCTCCGAATCTTCCATTCACTTTCTCCAAACACTCAGGAGCTTACTGTTCGATATAAAAAGAACGTAACTGCTTTCAGTTCGTATCGGTTCTCCGATTTCCCCTTGATGGCCGTGAACTGCCAAGAACGATAACCGTTCAGATGATGGACGCTCAGGAAGGCAAATGAAACACCGCCTGCCCGCGTACAACCCTGTGAACCTTGAAAGAAGGGAACTACCAGTGCTGTGCCCATATCACAAACTCGATCTGTGCGGAAAGTTCGTAACCCATGAAGGTGAAAACTTAAATTGCGGCTGGTCATCATACCTTTGCGAATTCTTCCGAACATTCTTCTTCTGCTTCTGCTTTCTCTCCTGCTGTTGAATTATTGGAACAGCATGCTTATTGAACTTTACATTAATTTGGACTATAGGTTCCACGGTTCCAGTTCGCATTCTGCCAATTAAAACGTTTCAATTTCCATCAGGCATTAATTTTTGTGTAAACTTCAAAGTACCGCGTAATCTTGAGGTTCTCAACACCTATCTTTTTACCCTTTATATCTTCTCCATGACTGGATGAATGGCACAGATAAGTTTTAGAACTGTTTTCTGTTGAATGGGAAGTCAAAGTGCTGCACAATTTCTGCTCATTCAAATGCATTCAAGGCATAACAGCAACTGAAACAAAATGGCAATTCACCAGATTGCAACCTTCGGTATGAGTGGAAGAAGGTGTTGAATGAAGTCAGATCCAGCAAAAAAATGTGTCTCGACTAGAGGAAAAGAATTACGAACAGTTTTTTTGAAAGTATTACAAACCATATAGAGACTGAATTCGTTTGAGATATGCTAATGATGAAATAAGAGAGTGAGCATCGCTTAGGAAAAAAAAACAGCTTTGGTCCTTTGATGGCTGGTAGCGCCGCTAAGACAGGCCTTTTTGCGAGCGCTTGAGGGATAACCCATCGTTGGGCTTTTGCTAAAATGGTCTGAACGAGCTGGAAATCATGCTAACTCGAGTGGCCTTGTTGGAGGGTGAGCTAGGCGTGAAATGCTCTTTTTCTCTGTTTAGTTCGCTTCATTCTAAGGAGATCCGTAGACTGTATTCCCAAGTATCTTGATCACCTCATCATTGTGGCACTTTTGGTCGGAGTTGTGAAATTTTTTAAAGCCAAAACAACATAGGTTTTTGTTGATCGTTTTTATGAGACTTCAGTTCTTTTTCGCATTCGCATTTCCGAACACAACAAGCCATTATTCGCTTAATATGTAATGGCAATGAGAGTGGACCTCCCATTAAAGAATCGCCTGAATCCACCTAAAATTAAGTTCAAATAGTTGCATGGTGGAGGGTGCGACTACCAAGCCTGTAGTTTGGATCCAAACCCAGGATCCAAACCCAGGAACCAATTCGCTGACAACATTAACGCTACCAGCGGAAGCCAAGGTGTACTAAATTCGACACTACTGGTATTGAAAGATTGGAAAGAGTATAAGAATGGGGATTGAAAATATTCAAGGGGAATGGGAAATACCTTGGCTATTAAGCCAAGTGATCTTGGCAAGCGCAAGGAAAGCTGTTAACAGCTTTATAAAAATCAAGAAGATATCAAGAAGACTTGCACAAGCCAGAAAGTCTTTTGGTGTCAATCAATCTCATCCGAGGGGTGCGCTTCCACATTCAACTTTCATTCAGAATCGTAGCTTGTTGAATGCATGTAAGGCCTAAAAATGACTTGCGGTGGCCATCCGATGAGAAAGTCACTGCTTTAATCTCCTCAGAGGGATAAAAGCACTGAATCGCTCATTTTTCCTGACTTGCTCATCGGATGGCCGCCGCACCTCCGTGCTTTCATCCTCTCATAATTTACCAACCCAGGACGAATGGAAAACTTTGTCGATCTATGCGGATATAAATCCGGAAGTCGGACTCGTGAGCATGCGTGTGAGATAGTGCGCCTTTGTCACTACACCACCTACGCCCCACACCACATCTTCCCTTTCAAACCTACACCGATAAAAATTTATCGAAATTGCTCTTAATGGCCTTGCCAACAATGATAAAGAACTAATTAGTAAGAATAAAATGTGCAGATCGGTCCCTCTCTTTTTCATTATGAGACATTTTTGAATTTTCTATGAATTTTAGAAAGCGGCAATCCACTTTCAATCAGGTGACTCTTGGGGGCCTTGAGTATTATACCAATTACTACTACTTACATTGTTTCCAGAATTCTATCCTACACTGTTTTCGACGCCGAAGCCTGTTTCTAATTGTAGGTCCAATGACCTCAGTCGCTCACCAGGACCATGCTGCAAGCATTCGAATCTACTTGAGCAGAGGGCTCTCCAATCACTCACCAAACATCTGCAACGCTCAACGGGGCCTCACCTGCACCACACGCTTCTTGTGTGCAGGCTCCCTGATTCTCATGCCTGCCTTTAATTGACAAAGAACCTACAACACCACTACATGTTTCCGATAATGGTGGAGAAACTAGAGAAAAACCAAATGAAGAATGATTCGATTTGAAGCCGACCCATTTGGGAAGGGTGGGAACTGTCACCTCTGTGCGCATGCTAGTATTCCTTTTTTCATTTCTCAGTATATATTCTTTGCACTAAAACACTCGAAGTTTCAGGTAAGGTGAGTGGCATACTTTGCTATTCGGGATCTTTTTGGTTGGAAGGAAAAAGAAACATGAAGTTTGATAACAATCAATTTTCAAATGATCGTAACAAGGGTGTTAGCGAATATTGAGATTATGATGGAACTGTGGTTATGTATGTTTATGGCAAAGGGGATCTGTTAAGGAAAGTGTCTTTATCTGTACCGATGTAGCCAGCTGTCATACACGACCTGAGATAGATTTTGATTTGATGTTGTCATGTAATGACTACCCAATTTATGCGTTGGTCCTTATGGGTTGCCTTGATGTCGTTCCTAGTAGAAAGAAGTCTCCCTCCAGTGCTCACTGGATACAGTATGCCAAAAAATATGGGTGCCAAAATCCAGGCGCTTCTAAGGCAGAAATAGTTGATTAATTTCACTTCATTCACTATTGACTGGTTCCGCAAGTAGCATTTGTTTCAATATTCATCACAACTTGTGTTGGACCCCAATTCCTCTTCTAAACGGTACTCTTCCAAACGGTTAAGGCTCTTCCAATGCCGCTTGCAATCATTTCTATGCAAGAGGCGAAAGGGCATAGCAAAAATTTTCGTGAATTCAGTCCTGACAGCACAGAAGGCTCGTACAAGACATATACAAGCAGAGCCAATCAAAGGCAAGTTGGGAAGCAGTAGGAGGGCTGGTGTTTCGAAAAATTAGACTAATCAAGTAATTCATTTGCGAGTCGATCGCGATCCTGGGTGGCCCATGAAAAGGAAGGCACTGAGCAGAAAATAACGAAGACTGTCGATGCGGCGGATTATTGAGCAGAAGCTTCACTGCCATAGCTATCGTGTACAGGAATACCACTTCACTCCTGCTCTCAACGGACAGTGTAGGGCTAGAAATGAAAAGATTGCTAGTTCACTTGACTGGAAACACGCATCTCTTCACCGTTTCCTCTAACATGATAATTTATCATGACGAAAGCAATCCTCAACAAAGAAAGCAGTGGCGCTCAGGATAGAAACATCGATATTGCAATCCCTCACGAAAAAGTCATTATAAGAACAGAAAACGATGTTCATTGAAAGTCGCTACCGGTGCGAAGATTGACAAAGATGTATACTTAGAGAACATACTGATAGAAGTGCAGAAGCTCTCCGCTCCCTGAAACAGCCCGTGGTCCTTCCAGGAGGACGGTACTCCAGCCCACAGACTCGAGCTCTGTCAAGAGAGGTGCCGACGCTAGCTGCACGATTTCATCTGCTTGATGGAATGACCACACTTTTCTCCAGATCTCAAACCACTTGACTCTTCCGTATGGTCCCTGATTATAAGAGGACCAGTCGAGTTAGCATTCCCAGTTTTGAGCCCTAAAAGCAAGACTCAAGAACTCCTGGGAAGAATCGTTCGCGTTCGAGAATCTATTCCAAACATCTGTTGCTGCCAGTAGAGGATATCCCAAAGGACTGTAGCTTGTTGATGCATATAATGTACGAAAACGAGTATACCGACATCGTTGTTGGCCTCAGCTTCAGAGCTTGAATTACACTGCAATGAACAGACGCCCATAACTTTTGCACACCCTGTATGATCCGCTGATTTTCTTTTAGTGTGTTGTTTGACGGGAAACATGTCTTGTAAAATAGGACCGATGACATTAAAAATTTGGAAGGATACAGTTGGCACGATGAAACAATGAAGGTAGCTAGTAGTGCGTAATGACAATCGATAGGAACTGGGGAGCAGCCTCAAAAGGCAGAAGATACAAGTTCCGTTAGCCCTGTATGGAGCTAGTGGGGTAACAGTGGAGCTCTGGCAATCTGATAGATAATGTGGGTGCGAAGGGACCGTAGATCGGCGGCAAATACTAATGGCAGATGTCATCTGATCCAGAGCCATGGAAGGTAGGAGGTACTTGGTGTGAAACACCCTTCGTCCTGAAAGGGGACTTTGGTTTTCCCCCTTCTACACTTGCATGTATATGGATACTCTAGCATCATCCTTTCCACTGCGGCACTAGAGCAGGAAGAGTGGTTGGAAAGGACATGTTCACAAACAACATAAAACAAACGTTTTCTCGTTATATCTACCTAATGAGGTGCCTGATTTCAAGTGCTCCAACAATTCAACAACAGTAGTGAACGAACAATTCAAGTAGTACACTCTCTAATGCTCGAAATCTTCCCGACGATGGGGTTTTTCGCAGATTCTGTAGGTATTGATTAATTTTGCAGGAATAAGCTGATGGAAATTTTCAGGTTTTTCATCATCTCTATCTCGATGATAGTGACGTGGTTTTCATTTTCACCGATATAATTTCGAGCCATTTTCCATTGAAAATAACGTTTCAGATCACGAGGATGGCGCCATGCCTTCAGTGGCTTTGCTATGAAGATGCTCACGAGACTTTTTCATGGCTCCTTCGCATGAGATGAGCTTCTGTTTCTTCCACAGCGACAGTTCTACCTCGAGGTTTTCACCATACCTATTTCATGACCTCGGACTCATTTTGAATGAGTTATCTTCAAAGGCTATACGAAGCCTTTGAAGCTGAACTGGAAGAATGCATCTGTATCACATGTAACCTATTTGACCATCGATATCCTCTAGTGAGCGTCAGCTAATTCCCCATTCGTCTCTATCGCGAACCAAACTAGTCCTCCGAGTCATCCACCCCACATAATATGGCGTTTCCTTATAGTGTGCTTCTACGAAGGGGCCTGACTATTGTGTCATCAAGCGCTGTGAAAATCGTGCAACATTCTGAGGAAAACAGTAAGTAACCGTTGTGGTTTAACGGTCATCACAAAATCGCGTGAAGTGTCAGGTCCACATTATCATCAATCCCTCCAAGTCAGTAACAGATATCTTGATCTCTATTCTTTGATATACAGTAGCGCTCAAAAGTATTCGGTGAAATGCATTGAAGGTTTTTTGTCATAACTTTTTTCCTAGTAAACCAAATTGCGCGAAATTTGGATATCTTTAACATGAGCATATTTCACCCTGTCCAACACTACTTGACTGCGAAGCTGCAATATCCACAGATAGAGCAAGATATTTGTTGCGGTAGCAGATTTTGCTAAAAGTAAAGTTGTTGACGTCTGCACTTTTTCGCACCTTATGTGCGTTTTTCTCATCTATCGTGTTCGGCGTTACCGCTCGTACTCTTTAGACATGACAACAGATACAGAGATTCTAGAAGGACCATCATCTGTATTTTCAGTCGATTTTGAATTCATGCTCTTTGGAATATCTGGAACTGATCAGATTGCAGGTTAATAGTGGTAAATATTCATAATACACCCACGCTACAAATGTAGAAATCTTGCATGATTAGATCCAGTAGGAAAGGAGTTACGGCTGAAAAGTACGGCTGGAGAACCATTTCATCGAAGACTTTTGAGCACTACTGTAGCTCAGAACTATAGTTTCCTCTTTGCACTTGCATGAGTCGAAATGCTTCGTTGCGCCTTTTTCGACAGGCTCAGTTACCCCGATTACATCCTGCCTGTACCGAAGCCCAGGCATTTAAGGTGTAGAACAAGGTGGTAATGATCGCAGTGTCAAAAGTGCAATTTGGGCTGGATGTTCATCGACATCTCAACGAATCCCTTGATATTCTCGGATCCCCCTCGCTAGTCAAGTTTCTCTTTGCTCAGCTCTGGTGTTGGGTCCTTCATCATGTAAGCTTCTCGACTTAAATATACATAGCTGGAGCATCCAAAGATATTCGCGTCTCTTGTACACTTAATCGAGACACCCTAAATTTCCAAGTCTTCAGTTAGCGCTACTTCTAGATGACTCACAAGTTCATCACAAATAAGTGGGCTGCGAGGTTAACATTTACTCAGGTCTCTTACCAAGCTCTATCCCTTCCCTTCCATTCTGTCCCATGAGCCTCTTCGTGAGGCCCCTAGCAGTTCTTCCGGGACTGATCTTGGCGTTGTAATGACATACCATGGCCTTAAAGAAAGCTTTATCCTCCTTGTAGAGCTATACTAAGACCATATAAAATTATTCGATCTCTCCTTCTTTGTACCTTCGTGTTGCTCCACGAAGAAAGAAAGTTGTCAAGCTGATATGAAGCCACATGTTCTGAATTGGAAACGTCGGATTCGGTTTGTCGATCTGTTTTACGAATCAAGGTTCATGACCATATTCGTGATTGACAAGGACACCTGCACATATGAAGCTTCTGCTATCGCATGCCAAATAACAATTGTTCACAATACTGAGAATGGAGTGCGATGTCTTCCCAACACGGTCTGTGATGTCATAAATAATCTTCCTGACTTGCGCCATCCCAATTTTCAAGCACGCTTCTAATCCAAGCCTCCGTGCATTGAAAGCCAGATCGCCATCTCCTCTCTTTCCGTTTCTTTTTTTCAGTTATTACAGCCTGTGGTGGCTCTAAGATTTCGTCAGCCTCTCTCGAGCTGTCCTACCGAGGCTGTCGCATTGGGGCTACTCCATTTTGAGAGAAATGAGACTTATCTATATACTGCTTTTGGATCATGTTCACCCACGAGTAGCTTGCCATTCTTCAACGTTGTCACAGATGTGAGTAATGAAGAGAGCATATTTAATGAAGAGCATTATTTTACTGATAAGTGTTTTATTTACCTTGTTTGTGTTGATGTTTTTCTTGTGGTTTATTTAGGCTAGTGATTTCTACTCTGAAGATGTCTTGTCCGGCGACATGGTCACACATGTGATCTCTATCGATCAGAGATCGCGCAGAAAACCGCGCACGCATGCCGAGCGTCAGTACGTGGCAGAGCATCGAGAGCACTCGACACGTTCTTCTTAATTCGCAAGAGCATTTTGATCTTTCTTTCTATCATTCTGGAGCATTGTACGTATTCTGTTTAAGCCTTTAAACTACTGAAGCATCTTATCTTCTTCCTTAGCATTTGGGTTGATCATCGGAGCATTCATTCATATTTTGGTCCTTTAGAGCACTTTATCATTTAACCCTTTTTGACTGTTGCGCCTCAATTGTATTGTGCTTTACTTCACTTATGCTCGTAATGTGCTTTAATTACTTGCGCCTTGGTCTCGTTATTGTTGTACTGTTTTGATTAGTTTAATACAGTCTAATTACCCATGTTTGAGGATCAAGCTCGGTAGTGCGAACGTGGAGGATATATGTAGGCATCGGATTCTAGCCAGGCCTACCGGAAAAAGACGAGGGGATTATTCTCGGTGATGACCCGAATGTTTCCAGTCATACGTTCCTGCATACAAATGCGAATTTCACTAAAAAGGGATCTGTGGAACAAAGAGAAGCGAATGGAAAAGAAGCTCAGCTGCTCGAGAAAAATATTCGTAAATTTTCTAGTTATAGTGATTTATCGAATAAAAGATTATGGTTGTGAAGCTGCTCTATAGTTTATATAAGGTGCTCCTCGGAACTGAGGCTTTATTCATGAGTGATAATAAGTAACCAGGGCTGTGCTCCTACTTTTCTTTAGAACCAGACGTAGAGCAGAATTCCTCGTTTAGTAGTGTTGCAAGAAAGAAATGATCGTCTGATTTAGCGGGTACTTAGAAACCCGAAGCAAAGGGCGATGGGTAGGCTCATTGAAGGAATGGATTGGACGCATACTCACTGGGATGTGCTAAATACTATAAGGGAAGCCAGTGGTGCTGTTATTAGCTTCTGCTTGTTGCTCTCGGAGTAACAACTGTCTCTGGAAGTCCTCAACACATATAAAAACTGAAGGTTCTGGAGCAAGGCATTGTGGGCATTGAATCCGAAACGCACAAATCCTGATAGCCACAGAATGTTCGTGATATCTACACTGAGCCCACCAATGAAGCAGCAGTGCACAGAACATGCAAAAAATGAGCGATCAAGAAAAACTTTTGGATAGAGCTTATGAGTACCAAATACAAGGAAAGAGGCATGGTAGGCACTTAAGAATCGACTTCAGGTATGCAACAACAGGTTTTAATAGGTAACAGAGAGTTTTCTTGACAGCTAGATAAGCACGTTAACAACAATGTAATAAAGAACATTTCAAAGAGAGTTACAAAATCCGACACTGAGACAAGGATGAATTCTTTGACGTTTGTCGGTCCACCCTTGGGATGTACCCTGCACTCGACTTTCATTCAGAATCACAATGGTTTCAGGCTCGTTTATCCTGACCTTGCAGAAAAGGGGAGGTCTGGCTGGTTGAAGCATATGTCGATAGGAAGCTCTCCAGACCGTGCGTGTGACAGAAACAGAAATTCAGCACGGGCCCTCGCCTCTTACACAGATGTGCCATAAAATAAAATGCAACAGACGCAGAGCTGCTTCAGACGACGCATTTCTTTCTAAGACTTAATGTATTTCGATGCCCTTTCAATACTTGTGCTAATGGTGTTTTCCTTACTGTTCTGACCCTTTTCCTACTGTTTGGATTAAAGATTGAACGATCAATCTTTCATACAACTTCCCAGCAAAGAACTCATCTCTCCTCGCCGTGGTTTCTACGAGTTAATACTACATTGTACACTTTTACACAGATCTATTCTCTCAGTCATCGTTAATCTTGTCTTATGTCCGGAATAAGGTATTCAATCTTTGACCCATCTTCTTATTACCTGTTGGTCCTTCTTCAGCGTTGTTCCCCCTATTATACTACAGCTCTTCATTGCACATTCGTTATGCGGCTCTATTCTCTTATTAACTACTAGTTCAATGTTATTTCAACACTTGTGAGCCAATCTTCTACACAACTTTTTACTACATCTTGCTCTTTTTTTCTAATCATCCTTTGTCTATGATGTATCCTGTATCGCATTTTTAGGGTATTCAATGCAAAAGAAGCAAAGAAAGAAAAAAAAGCCTCAACGGACAACGGCAATCCACGCGTCTAGTTACTCGACACATATACCGCGAAAATATAAAAATGAACGTCGCTCGTGGCGCGGCTACAGGAATTACGCAACCATTGGACGACCTTTTCCGTAACTTTACCTTGTGCGCCATAGTATACGTATGTACTGATGTTCCAGAAAAGAAGGAAAACAATCTCTTCCGAATTTTCATTCAGTATCGCAATCAAAGGAATAGGTACAGCACGAGCACGGCAAAGAATATTATCTTTTAGAAGTCTACAGGTTCTGCCTTTATCAGTTTCCTAAGGTAACACTGCAGGTACTTTATTGCGACAATTGTGAATTATATTGCGTATTACGCAGTATATATACTACGCATAGACAAGATATATGAAGCTCTCACTGAAGTGCTGCACATTGATCCTAGATGAACGAATCAACAAACCTGTCAAGTACTCCCAGCTGCTCATACTCCTCGTGATAACGGAAAGTGACAGAGCGCAAAAAGCAGTAAATTATGTGGAGTCATTCTTAAGTTCAGAGAGTGAGTATGAAATTCAGTTTCTACAATGAACTACGATTCTACAGTGCAGCTCGAGAAGAGTATGACTACGTCGTTGCATCGCTTTCCAGAGGAGTATGCCTCTGAGTGAACTGGAGGTGTAAGGCCAAGACTGATAATAGGCCTTGCGAGTTCAAACAATCTGAGCAAGTAGTATAAAAAGAAGAGCTGAAAGGACTACCACGGCAGATTTCAAAGGCGTTTTCTTATCCTTAGCTTAGTTCCATTGAATTTCAGCATTTCCAGATTGGATAGTGGGTTAGTAAGTAGCGTACGATTCCTTTATGTTCGGCTGGCGTTGACAAAAAAATATAACCACACAAAACGGAACACTGTGTTGTCTAGCACCCATAGACTAGATCCACTCTATGGTTCGATGTTGATGCACAAGTTTAAATAAGTTATTACAATCGCATCCTTATAGATCACAAAAATACTATTCGAGAGACTTGAAGGAAATTTTCGCGATTTCTTGAACATCTTTAATATCCGAACCATAGGTGAGACGCTCTTGCACTATGGTATACTTTTTAAACCCGAAGGCACGTTGGCATAATCTGATACAAACGGTATCGTCGTCCTCACTTTTCTTGTGACGTGTTTTTTGAACAGGTTACTGATTCAGCTGTAATTTCAAGTTATACTGCCGAGAAATGATATGCAAAAGATCACTTGGTGTTGTTCACCACTCACCAAAGCAAGCACAAGATATTGACACACATCTTGTCGTTGAAAGAAAGAGTTATAAGTGATCCAGAACCTCTCTAAACATTGGGGAAATGGAAGTTTTCTACAACTCGCAACATAGTGATACTTTGTTGAGCATAAAAACCGTATGAATTAAGCGAGTAAGGAGTACCAAGACAAACAATACATGCCACTAAGGTTAGAGTGTGTAGCGTAATTCGACTATGCCTCCAAGAAGGCACACAAGGACCCCCATCATACACCCCCACTGTGAGCCCAAAACCCACACTTGGAACACTCCTGCCGTTCGTCTTCGCCCTACTCTCAGTTGCCGTTTGGGATTCTTACGAAACAGATGATACAGTTCTCTGACGCGTTTGTGTTGATTTTAATGCCGCCTACTGCTACGAGAAAAAAGGAGTAATGAGAATCTTTGAAAGCCTGACATTTCTTTGAGAGCCTGAGTGCAATCTATGTTGGGGCCGGAACCCCTTCCCTTGAAGCGAAACTATTTATTGCTCAGACGTCCGGTCCATCCCTCAAAAGAGGATGGACCGGACGTCTGAGCAATACGCATATGCAATAGCCCTACTTCATGACCACAGTGAGCAGAGCAAGTTTTCACTTTGTAGTGATCCCATTTTCTGTTACATGAATATTCATTGGTCGATCTGCCAACAAATTAGCATCGCAAAGTCATAGAGTATGTCAATAGATAACGCGCTCAATTTCCTTCATGAAGGCAGTCAATGGTTGATTTCTTTGATCCGGGGCGTTTTAGTGTTCACATAACCTAGAACCGGTTTCGTACGGCTGCAACGCATGTATGCTACCGACCCCTTCGAGATTTTCGTTCGAGTTAATACAGAAAACCTTGTAAAACTTCTCTCATGAGCTTATTCTTTCACTCATGAGTAGTAGACAGCAGAATTTCGTAATTGGTAATTACAAACGATACCGAGATGTGAATGACTGAATTTAAAATTTGCTTTGAAGCTTCCCCACTGTTAAATACAGCCATTTCCACAATTCACTGTTTGAAGAGAGCATGTTCTTCATTGACATGGCTGATGAGCTCCTAGTGTCTCCGGAGGTATTGGTATTGGTATTAAGATCTCTGAGTTGAACTCGATCACATTCAAGAGACAAATCCAGCTCCTGCAAGCTAACTGAAGAACTGCGAAAACCCACACGCCCTCATCTGATCTTTGCAAACAGGAAACTACATGGATGTCGAAACGGATACTTCGTCTTCGTCCTTGTGCGACCTTTTAATATAGTGTACGAGCGTTCATTCGGTCCGGAAGAGCTCGCTGCAGTCATTGCAAAGGAAGATTTCATTCGTGGTTGGAAGGGCTTTGGAGACCCTTTTTGCTTTTGTAGTTCTTCGACGTCCTAAGAATAAGCGTGTTTCTTGAAACGATTGGCGCAAACATTCCTTCCCTGTCAAGGCCACAATCCGGACAGCTACCGAAATCTCTGCAACAAAAGCGTGCGACTCCGTGCGAATCTGCAAACTGGGAGACCGAGACCATGTTCGAAGTGAAAGCGGACGTTGCTGCGGCAATTCCGGATTCTCTTCACTGGGATTGGACAGGCCCATAGTAGCACCCATAGAAGCACCAAAGATAGAAAGCGACCTACAAGAATACAGAGCATTCTCGTTCAAAGGAAACGTAATCAACACCGATCAGAATAAAGCACATATTTATGAAACGGAAACGCTAGAGTCTTAGTAGAAATCATGCATGTAAAATAAGCGGAATAGTAGCCTTACCGGGGTCACTTTGCGATCAAAGAAGCAAAAAGTGAATAAAGGAAGAGTGTGGAACACAACTTCCGGATAAAATGTTTCCCTCAACTGCAGTTCATCTAATTAACGACTTAGGTGAATTGCACGAAAGCAAGGTACGGCAGAGGTTATAAAAAATCAAACAGAGATTTAATAGTAGAAGAAAGAAATTGTACAGACTCAATACTAGTCCATATCCTCAAAATGATTAGAGGGGCGTGGCGACATTGTAGTAACCGTACAAGATTTCCTAATCCTCGTGAATACCGTAGAGTGGCAAAATGCTAGTAACCACAAAACATTTCATAACGCTCGGAACGAAAGAGATTTCGTAATCCTCAGAATGCAGGGAACTGCAGAGAACACACAAAAAGAGCATATACTGCAGGAGGGAATGTGGAGATGCGGAACAAACGTATTCAAAACATACTTTTTTCGCATGTAATAAACGTCTGCTATATCCTGATCTGTGCTGATATTTGGGCTTCCTTTAGTTAAGATCCTCAATTAAGTTAGTTAAGATCCCCGATTAAGTTGCGATGATAAAACGAGGAAGTTCTTTATTGTGCAGCTCGTGCGTTTTATCTGCGGTACTGAAATGGGCGAAGGCGCACTCTATCCCAGTCGTAGGATTTTGGGAAAAGGTATTCATAAAACGGTAGTCCTGAAAACATTAGTAAAACATCAAAATGTAACAGGAATATGGATAAAAAGTCGTCTCTCTTGTTCCCGAATCGAACAAGATCAGTTGTGACGAAGAGATAAAACAATGAAGTGACGCAAATGTAAAACAGAATGAAGAGTAACGAGTAATATATGAAAGGATTAATTGAAGTTTGACCCACTTACCTCCAGAATCAAAGGGAGTCCGTAGCAAGTAAAAGTGAAGAGCAGCCACTACGAGTATGCAATGAAATATAGTAGTAGTAGGGAAACCGAGAGGAAAGACCCACAAGTAATAAAAAGATGGATAAAAGTTCGATTTACATATTTTGATATTAAAACAAGATCAGAGGTAAGTGAGGGAGTAGATAGGCGTGACGACTGCACAATGAAATGTTCAAGCGCAGAAACAACTTCAGTAAAAATACGGGTGAATGATTGATTGTTTATTCTCGAATCCAAACAATAGGAGAGTGATCGAAACGATAAGGAAAATTCTATTAACACAAGTACTGATAGTGCACGGGAAGAAATTATGTCGTAGAATGAAGTGCGTCGTTTGAAACAGCTCTGCGTCTATTGTACTTTTTATTTTAGAGCAAATTTTAGTTTGTGTGTGTGCATGTATGATAGCGCGCTATTTGACACGACACCATTTCTACCACAAGAAGATTACGAACATCGAACTCACCCACCTTTCTCATCGATAGAATATATAGTGGGAATTGGAATTCCAGAATAGAATGGAGTAGACCAATTCGTCTCATATATCAGAAACCTCAGAATCTCAGTAAGTCTCAGAAACCATTTTGATTGCCAGTTCAGCCTTCACTCAGTTGGTATTCTGGGATGACATTTTGGCTGGTCTCGTTATTCATACGTGGTCATGTTCAGAAGCTGAGAGGTTTTTGTGGAGATTATAGAGGGTGGCGAAAAATTACGAGCGCGCAACGTTGACGCGATCACGTGCCAGCTTTGAGTATCGAAGTCAGCTTTTACACATCAGTTGCTTTTCTTACACCTTCGATAATCAGCCTGTGAAGAGAAAGTTGTTCTCAAGAGCATGGTGCAGGGCTGCACAAGTCGCGAGGCGATCGCACGCCTACTCAGCGGCGAGTGACGGTACAGAGCGGAAGGTATCACAGAGCATCCTCCGAATTCTGCAGAATTTCTGTAGACAATATATTTTACTTCACGGCATAATCTTATTTCAATGCCCAGATTTTCACCCGCCACATATACGATGCATGAAAAGGGGATTCTGGGCAAAGACACGTGTCGATTCCCGGGCAGTCGCGCTCCAATGCCAGAGAAACAGAAGGCAAATAACTAAAACCGCCCCGCAGCCGCACGCGAGTGGCGGAGAATGCTTCCTGTTATCTTCTGCTCTGTAGCACCACTCGTCAGCGGCTGGATGAAGAACACTGGAATCTCATCGCTGTTCAGAGTTCTTCTGAACACAGTTCAAAAGATTATGAAGCAATGAAAAAAGGAAGGACACCTCCTAATGAAGCCGGGAAGAGGAAGGAAGCGGCCGTCAACACAAGGAGGATGCGCAAAATTATAGCGAAGAGGATTGACCGTAAGGATGATCGGAGCCTGAACATAATGGGAATAGTTCGAGATCTCCAGAAAATCCGTTCAAATAATAGTGAAAAATGAGCTTGGGCTCTGAAGTTATCGTCCATTGAATGGAAATGTCCTTGTCCAAAGCAAAGTCGAAAAGAAAAATGCAAGGAACTGCGGGAGTTTTTCAGGATGCGCCGAATGGAGGACGTTTTTTGGTCTGACGAAAAAGTGTTCACCGTAAAAGTGGCTACAAACCTTCAGAATCAAAGTCAGCTTTTGCCCCAACTCCTAAGACACTGGGAAGAGAAAAATTGCCACAAGACTTCTGTTTCCCAAAAGTTTAATGATTTGGAAAGGTATCAGTGCATCAGACAATATTCCGTCCATTTCCATTTTTGACAAAAATGTAAAAATTGATGCGAATTTCCACCAAAAAAAATCCTCGGAGGAACTGTGCTATCCTCAAAGCTAAATCATCTTTACCTCATATTTCAGCAGGACCGGGCTCCGGCCCATGCAGCCAAATCCACCAATCACTTCTCGAGACCGAAAATGGCTCCTTTCTGACGAAGGACCTTCTGTAGCCTTCCAATAGCCCAAATTCAAGTCCTTTAGACTATGTTGCTTGGGGTTATATGGAAGAGGAACAAAGGAATAGAAGCGTGAAAAGTTTGGTTACTTTGCGAAAGGAAGTGTGCAAAATTTTGAACAGTTCGACGGCGCAACGCCGACTCAATGATAAGACAAATCGATGCCTGAATCAAAACAGAAGGCGGGCTTTTTGAGAATGTGATTATGTAAGACCGTTGTTTGTTTATTTGAGAAAATAGTTTTCTTTCCATGTTGGTATACGAACATTAAAGTTGGAGCGCTTTTATGGCGCACGTAATTTTTCGCCACCCTGTAGAGTAGTAAGGGGTATTTTTACAAAACTCGCTGTGTTAAATTCGTAACTCTTTCGTTATCCTCTATAATCCATAACTAAGTAGCTATAATAATAACACATAGAGTAGGTAATAACATTCAATTACAAGTTAGTGGCATTTCTTGTAATGTTTTTGCTTTTTTGTTTCTTTCATTCGCTTTTTCTCCACTTCCTTTTGTCTTCTTTCGCTCTTTCTGTGTCCTCCTTTCTTGGGTTAGTCGCTCCTTTTTGTTTTTTATCTCCATTTCCTTTCCTTTCCTGCTTCCTTTATACCTTGCTAAGGGGAGTATTCTACTTTTCCCATTTTATACTTGGTTTTCCTCCGACGCGGCCATTTATTTCTTACCTTTTTCTATTTTCAATGCACTTAATTGCCCGTACTTGATCCTCAAACGGTTTTGCGGGGCCGACGGGATTCGTACAAGTCAATAATGGCATGAGAAATCGTTGGTTGATCAGACGTTAAACTCTGGAAGAAGCCGAAGACGTACTTCGAGGATTCCAAATCTTCCCCTTTGTCGAGTTTCGCACGTCGTCTGGGTAGAGGAACTTGCACTCGAATTATGAGAACCATACTACACTGAGTGAAATGTGTCCCCATATCATGTCTAGTTTTGATGTTTTTAATCTGTTGAAGACCATTACTAGAACACGGCTTTCAATAGAATGCAGCTCGCTCACCTGCGCATTATCATTCAGGAGCAGAGATCTGGAAAGTGTGATGTGACCATTGCCTATCGCTCCATGTGCCAGTTGATCTTCCTTTCAGCTAAGCAAATGCTTTTTACATTTACAATCAAATTATCATATCTTTTATACTAATGCCTGAAATATGTATAGACTCAGGCCCATCCTATGTACGAAGAAGTAGAAGAAGAAAAAAAAAGAAGAAGACTCTTGTTCAGCCTCCTTTTAAGGACTTTTGAAGCAATTTTTCATTTTGGAAACACCGCTTCACGCAGTTTGATCGCCTTCATCGCACTATTTTCCATATTCTCTTCCATTCTTAATCATAATCCGGATTACCCAGAGTTATCGGGAACAGTGCCTCCAATCATTATCAGATGAGTTGTAGCACTGTATTATTTTGTAAGAAAACAGGATCATGAGGGAGACAAAGTTTCAATTTCACGATTTAATATAAATCAGTTGGTGCTATTTTTGTTGTTGTTTTGTTAAGAGTAACATGTTGTATTGAAATTTCGGGCCCTTGCCGTTTTGCAGCTCAAGATTCAGACCAAATGACACATGGAATGCTAGCAAGTATCATATTTGCTTTTATGTAAATGTGCATACTGATGGACGTATGGTTGAAAAGGTTTCACCGATGGAAGACAATTTTGAACCTGAACTTTTAGAACAGGAAAATAATCCTGATGCAGGTGAGTTATGAACTTTTTCCTGCCAGCGTCGTGTTCTTCTCGACATAATAGCTGGAGGCGAAGATTTATCCAGTAAGAAACTCTTCTCCATTTTAACGAACCAGCATGCTTGACAGCAAAAAAGCCAGACATCGTTTTGTGGAACATTTAATGACATCTTCTTCATAAAAAATCGAATGCAACGCTTTCTCAAGGAAGAACCAGCTACTGTTGTATTTGTAACTACCTTCTCTGACGGCGTGGGTGCGCATGTAAATAAAGGTGTCTGTACCTTACGAAACTCGTCTACAGGTACGTTCCACTTCCTCCAGGAAATTTTCATACTCATCGTCTTTATCCTTGGACGATGCCGGCGCATAACAGATAATTACAACTATTCTGAGGGACGGATGATAAAGGGTTCCCAGCCTGTAAACCTCACTTCACGAGCCAGCTGTTGTCGTACAACGAAAGCTATACCACGGTGGGCAGTTTCGGCACCGGAGTGGAATAGAATCGTACCTGACGGTAATTCATAGCTTCCGCTGCATGGTATCCTGGCTTCTGTTACTCCGAGTATATCGCATTTGATCTTCTCCATGACGTTGTCGAGTTCGATTTGTGTTGCTGCCGTTGAAATAGATCGGCTGTTTATTGTTCCGATGAAGAGACGTCCAATACGAGTGGCCATGAGAACTGACAAGTAGTAAAACGTCGAGGCATCCCACATGTATCGATGGAAAAGTCTTTGCCTTCGTTGATCACGCCCTTTATCTTGGCTGTCGCCTCTCGTTCCCACTAAGCTCATCAGATGAAATAGCCCATCGAATTCAATGTGGATGGAATGCTTCCAAAAGTCTTGAATATATCCTTTGCAACAGAACCGTACCCCACCCATTGAAAAAGCGAGCATTCGATTTCTGTATAACGCCGGCTGTACTCTAGGGAGCGGAAGCATGGTCGTTACGAAAATCTGGTATCAGAAATTTGAGCGTAGCCCGAAGGAAGATGGAAAGGAGGATGGTTGGACTACGTATGCTGGACCGATAGAGCTGTGAAAGGATAAGAGCACTCAGGAAAGTCAGAGACTGGATGAACGAGGCTTTAAGGAGAAAATTCATGTGGGCTGGAAAAATACGTGAAATAGAAGGCAGCGTATGGCTTGCGTGATTACGACATGGATTCCATAGGACTACGTGGACCGAAGAAGACGAGGACACTGTTCGATGGCGCGACGAACTGTTAAAGAAGATCGAAAAAAACTGGTGGAGTATGGCGAAGGAGCAGTTCAATAAGGCCATGATACGGCATTCGAATATGAGTTGATTCCGTAATAAAGTTTATAAAGAGGACCTTATGAAAGCTTCAGAAATAGGATCTGGGGCCAAAAGTAGCTTTTGACGGTAAATCTTCTGTTTCTCCAATGGCTTCCTTCAGAGTTCAACGACCGACCGACGGCGGTGATGGCGGCCACGGGCTGACAAAGGATACCGATGGATCACGAGCCACACTGCCTTGAACGCAGTTTGTTCGGCGTTGTCAGCACGTGGCCAGCCAGCGCCATTATTGGTTGGTCAGACGCTGAACTCTGGAAGAAGCCGAGGACGTGCTTCGAGGATTCCAAGTCCTCTCCTTTGCCGAGTTCCGCGAGGGTAAAGGAACTTGCACTCAAATTATGACCTCCATAGGGGTACGAACCCTACACTGAAAGAAATGTGTCCCCCTATCATTTTTCTAGTTTTGATGCTTTGAATCTGTTGTAGACCATTACTAGAACACGACTTTCAATAGAATGCAGCTCGCTCACTATCATTTGGGAGCAGAGATCTGGGAAGTATGATGTGACTATTGCGCATCGCTCCATGTGCCAGTTGACCTACCTTTCAGCTAATCAAATGCTTTTTACATTTGCAATCAAATTATCAAATCTGTTATACTAATGCCTGAAATATGTATCGATTCAGGCCCTTCCCATGTACACTCACCCAGTCTGCATTCTAAGCCGATCGTAAAGAAAAAGATAGGACAGCCACGTGGGATTCTTCAAATACCAAAAGTGGAACTTTGAAGTTCGGAAAATTCAATGGATAACTGAAGATCAGCCTTGTCAGAAGTCCGACTCATATTCGCTACTGTTAGTTTAGCTTACGCAAGCTGGCAGCCCCCCCCCCCTCGAATGCCACAAGCCGGACATCGGGCGAAAACCTCTGCAACAAAAGCGCGCTGCCCTGTGTGAATCTGCAAACTTGGAAATCGAGATCGTGTTCGAAACGAAAGCGGACGCTGCTCCTGCATTTCGGATTCTCTTAATGGGATCGAACGGACGTTCACCCATGCACCGAAGCAAAGCAACAAAGATAGAAAACGATTTACAAAAATAAAAAATTTTCTCGTTTGGAGGAAACGTAATCATCAGCACCGAACAGAGTATAGCACATGATTGTGGAACGAAAAATTTTAGTCTTAGTAGAAATCATACATTTCAAGATAGGTGGAACAGCAGCTTCACCGAGGTCACTTCGCAGTCGCTTGAAGCAAAAAGTGAACAAAGGAAGTGTTTGGGAGAAAATGCGTATTAGTAAAAGCCGAAAGTACTTTATCTTTCCTTTTTTTCTCACTCCAACTTCACTTGAGAGTCTTAAGAGTCTGAGAAAATTCAACTTTAATTACAAATCAACACTAATTAACATTCCATCTCCACAGGTAACTTGTGCGAGACTGAGCGTTTCTTTTTCTCTTCAAATTCACAGCCGAGTGAATTTGCAGCTTAAACAAAAGGAGAAATGGAGTCGGGATTCCAAATCCTTGAAATGAACAGTGGGGTGTGGCGACATTGTATTGGGTTGTCCGAAAAGTTCCCGCCGATTTTAGATTCATCTTTGAATAAAAATTCCTAGAAGCAGAAATCCATTGATTGAACAGTGTACCCTCCATTCTGTTTGGTAAGAATTCGCCATCTTCCTGTAGGTTCCAGTTGCCCTCTTCCATGAAAGGTTCCAGACTTAAAATCGAAAAACCCTATCAGGTGCTTTTTGCAGTCCTCCAGCTAATTGAACGATTTTCCATTAAAAGAATATTGCAAAAACCCAAACAAACGGTATTCTGATGGTGCTATGTCTGGACTATATGGGGGGTGTGGTAAGTCATCCCACCCAAGCTTTAGCAACTTTTGACGAGTGGCCAAAAATACGTGTGGTCTGGAGATACCCTGTTGAAAGATTACGCCCTCACAATTGGCCACCTCTGGTCGCTTTTGGTCTATCGCTGCCTCCATATTTTCTAGCTAACTATAGTACCTTTCCGAAGTCATCGTTTGATTATGCTATAACAGCTCATGGTAAGTGATTTCCCTGGAATCCCATCAGCAACTCGGCATAGTCTTCCGCACCTAGATTTTGACTTTTGCAACGGTTTGTGACGGCTCACTAAGAGGCTCCACGGTCGTTTCCACTCCTCATTGCTGCGCACAATCCGATTTTCGTCTCTCGTGCTCATGGGTTTCAGAAACGGCTCATTTTTATTTCGTTTCAGCAACGATCGCACATGGAAGCGCGGTCCATCGCATTGCGCTCGCTCCTTTCGCGAGATATCTGAACATCGAGGCTCTTTACAAAACCAAGTGTCTGCAGATGATCATGTATGGTTAATTTCGAAACACTAAGGCCTTGTCCTACTCCACGAGCAGTACTGTGCCGATTCGCTTCGGTTAACATTTTGAGTTGGCCGTTTAAACTGATGACAGCCTTCCTGAGGGTTGCCGGTCTCCGAAGGCAAATTCACTCCGTTTGGATTCCGCAAACTGGTCATGCACTGTACGTTCCTCTAGGGCATGGTCTGCTAAAACGTCATATATCTTTCGTGCGGCTTGAACCGCACTCTATGTAGGCCTTGCGGAAGAAGAAATACTTCAGATGTCGAAAATGCGCGCAGTAGTTCTCCATTTTCATACGAGTCCTGTACAGACAAACCTCGACAAATGTTGGCAGAATCCCAACAGGAATATAGAGGAGGACCTACTCTTTCAGAAAACATATAACTTTATTAGGTTGGGTACTTGATCCTTTGTACAACGGTTGATAATTCCGGGGTGTCAAAACTCGGCGGAAACTTTCCAGACAACCCAATAGTAATCATACAAGATTTCGTAATCCTCGCGAATATTGTAACATGGTGAAATGCTAGTCACCACAAAAGTTTCATAAGTTGGATCTATACATGCCTAGCCTCAATGATATTTGTTGAGAAGAGTCAATTCATCTGTATGTTTCGCTTCAAACCCTTCATTCGGTTTTTTTTACTCAAATAACAAATGCGTCTGAACGCGTACGCATGTTATCACCCTGCTGAATGAAATGAGAGTCAGCTCTAACGAATTACGTGAAGGCACAGTTCACGATTATTTTGAGGTACCCGTTTTTATTGAAAAAGCGAACGTGTAGGTTGGCAATACTTCATCGGTAGTGATGAAAAATAGAGAAATCGCCGATCTCGTAAAAAACATGGCTTTTTAAAAGTAGTGAAAATAGAAGCTGGACGAAATTACCATAACGGGAATGACATGGAAGGGGTATGAGGACGAGATTTCAGTCGTTGCAACTGTGCAAAGAACTGACTACATCAAGCCAAACTGTTCAGAGCTGCCTTTCACTGGGTCGCGACAACTTGTTTGAACTTTCTAACGTGGTTCCCTTGTGATCGGTGCACCCTCCGATGCCGATGAAATTCGTCCGAGGGTACACACTGTGCAATCTTTGAGCCTTTACAACTTACTAACTAGGCCGTATTCCGATCTATTAGCGCCAGATATGGTATGCGACCTCAAATTCATCCTAAGAGAAAACCTCAGAAACCGTTTTTATCCTGAACTGTGCCTTTGAGCAAAGTGGGGAAATATGGTAATGCTAATAATGTTCACGCACACATACGAGACATTAGCGGAGAAAAAGTTATAAGGAAATTAAATATATAAATACCACGTGTCTTAATAATGAACTGGAAATTAGTATGGATGTCACTTTACCATTATTTATGCACTACCTAGACTTCATAAGAACCCAAATGACTCCAAATTCATAACTGGTGCTAAGAACTCTAATCTTGAACCACTGGCAAGAGAACTACATCATATCTTTGCTCATATCAAAACCCATTTCATTAAATTTATAAACCAAGTCAAGAAAAATATATATAAATATCAATCTAGAGATAAGTAATACAAAAGGTAATAACTAGGAAATATGCAGAGCAGACTTCGTAGACATTTTTTTTTAGCTCACAACACATCCTTATTCTTGATGGTATAAGAGAATTATTGAATATGTGTCAATAATGCAAATTAATCGATGATAGCTAGATAAAACTTATGAACATAAAGTTTTTATGCAGCAGGAGACAATAGGAAAAGGGTAATTATAGGTTCTACACCATCAGAATCTTTATATCTGGTAGATTATCTGTTAACAACAGCTATGTATGTTTGGTGACACCGTGTTAAAACAAAGAAAAAGATTCCCTCAACAAGTCCAATCCCATTACCGGCAGATCTTGCATTGTCTTCATTAGATTACAGTTGAGCAAAAATAAACAACTAGTACAGTAATAGGATATTCGTTAAATATAGATACATGGATGACCTGCACACCATTCATAATTTAGAAGAGTATAAATCAAAAAAAGAACTAGATAAAACCTATGGAGACTCGTTGGAGATCTAATAAAAGTTCACGTATCGGATAAAAGAACTTATCATCTCGATCTCAGTATTTGTATAATAACTCACAAAATAATTATCAAGTATATGACACAATGTACAACTTCAACTTCGATTTCATCAGATACCAATATGGAAGGCTCAATACTGAACAAACCCTGAACGCTGAACAAAACAAGGGTCGGTCATCTATACCGAGACTGTCAATGTAGCTGATAGGGGTACTTTAATGCAAAACTCACGACAAACATTAAAGAAATGAAGGAACAATTGGTTCAGAACGAATGTACAGAAGCGTTTGTTATGGCCAATATTGAAAAATGCATGTCTTTAAATAAATTCATCACTTATAAATAGGTATAAATGTAAATATGAATATATAAATATAAATAAATAATAATACTAAAATATAAAATATATATAAATACCACTTTTGAACTAGTTTGCAAAAGGCATAACGACACTAACAATAAGACGGCTATCGGCGATGGCATACTACAGCGTTTCATCGCAAGTTCGGCCACCTCTTAGCAGTTTGATCATTCGCTTTCATTTCAAAGATACGACGCTTATGGTCCGTTGTGCGACGGGTCGTTGCTCTTGATGACGACCGACTTTACGACGAAGAAATAAAGGTCGTATTCTCACTGGTAGGGGGGATTGATAAGCTCTTGAGTACAGGCGGAAAAACGTAGCTCAACTTGAGGGAAGATCCAGGGGAGATCTTGTTCGATGAATGCGCACCACTTGACGATTTCCGTCATGCCGTGTAACAGTCGACAAATCGCTACTACTAACTTTCAATAGGAAGAGGTCTTGTAGGAACTCTAGTGCCCACAGATGAGAAGTGGATTTTCTACGACAGCAACGAAAAGGTCACTGACTCTTTCCTGTGTCTTTCAAAAAGAGCAAACTCGCTATTGCAGCCCAACCCATACAGCACCCATATAAGGTTCTGTGACGCTGCTTCTAAGATCGAAGTTAATGCTATACCACAGATTACTCCTTGGAGGCCAGACAGTCACGGATATCATCTGCAGTAGTAAACTTCAGGGAGTCGTTAATGCAGTCGAAGAAACGCGATCAAGTGGTTTCTCTTCATCATCAGCACGAAAGGCCTCACTTAGCAAAGACTACACATACCAGGTTGCAGAAAATTGGCTGCAAAACCGTTCCCTACCCTACTTATTTCCTTAAGCTCATGCCTTCCAACTATTACCTTTTTGGGCTTTTCGAGCTTCGGGAAAGAGAACAGCTTGCCAGCTCCCTCGTGGGATGACTCGCTGGATGAATGGCATAGGTAATAATGGTGACTATATAGTTTACTGATACAGGGTTTGAGTAAAATAGTAAATGAGTCCAAACGTGCGTCCAGCTGTCTTGAGGCTTTTGCATCAACATAATGCGCTAGAATTCAGGAGCTGACGAACTGCGATTATGATTAACCGCATTTATAGAAAGCAATCGGAGCAGGTTAACAGCACCGCTTTATATGCATAAGGAAAGAGCGTAGAAAAGTCATAAGTCCGGTGGTTTGGAACAGGTTGCATTATTTAATAAGGGAAAGCGGGAGCGCAGACGCTTGCCTCTTAAATTCACAAAGACTGTCAACTTCGAGCAAGAGTACGGCTTCTAAATCCCAATTATTGTGATTCCATGCTCGTTATATCCGGATTTTTCCCAGCTTTTGCAATAGTCATAACATTTACCCTTATCATGAAGTTGTGCCTGATTATGATGAAAAGAATCAGCATTAAATTATATATTATTCGTAGCGCTCCTCTCCATCAATCCAGTGAGAAACTCGCGATCGATTTTGCGAACTTGTGACTTGTGAAAAATGCGAAGACCCCCTTTAAATCTCCGAGACTCTTCAGAGGGTAAAAACGCTGATTTGTACATTTGCTGGAATCGCCAATACGATTCTGAAAGGAATCGTATTGGCGATGCCAGTCGAATGATGCATCCCAAAAACGGGACTGGTCCATTTCTTCTCATCCTCACTTTCACTTCCCGTGAAACTGCCAGGACTCCCACCGTTTTTCTCAATTTCCGTTACCCAACCTCAAATCGGACAGCATAAGCTTATAAGATCCATTATAATCAGCGAACTGGAAGTGATGGCGACACTGAACATTAGGAACGTCACATTGTTAGCATTGTGATGTTTCTTTATGTGGACTCTCGCAGAAAGTTCCAATTCTGTTTCCAGTTTACCAGAACTTCAGCGATGTGAGCCTTCTCTCCTTAGTGGGGAACTCAATTGTTCGCTCACCTTCTCAGAAACTCAGTCGAGCAGTTTTGTTGTAGAATTTCCTGATCACTCGGAATGCGTCTTTCAACACAAGCCCTTAATCCCAGATCTGAAAGATGCGAAACTGTACTATCCTCGGCGAAAAGTAGGATGTTGATTAAGCGGAATCATCTCATGAGACCTAGTCAGACATATGAAGAAATAATCGTGAAACTGGAATACACTTTTGAATATATACACCTCGCTTTCCAAGATCATTCAAATAGAATTATTCGAGCAACAATTACATAACCGATATAAACGTCGACCGACCATTTCTATGAACTTCATCTGTTGCACGAAATTTGATAAAAGGAACATTGCTCAAAGAACCTAAGTCTGTGTAGTCAAGTCCGATAATAATATCATAGATGCTCTAATTTCAATATTTCTTATTTGTTAGGCGGACGAACTATATTCACAAGATATCAACGTTGAACATAACAGCGCAATGCTTCGATTCTTTCAATCATTCTCACATCTCTTCTGCTTACGTCGCAGTTCATGGTCAACAAGATTACCAACCATATCTGTGCTCATTAGATGAACTGACTGGAACGATTTCGTGCTAGATACGATCACGAAAACAAAACGCTGCGGTCAGATGCAGTAATCTAATTAAGGAAGTAAACTTCGTGGAAGAATGATGATCATCGTCTCCGTTAACCTTCACAGTTAAACCGAAATGCTCTGCGCGCTAGATCTCTGCGAAAATAATGTGTAAAACCTGTGACGCAAGTAAAAACCGAAAAACGCGAGGCAAGGTTGGCACAGATTTGACTCCCCTATAAAACCGCAAGCGCTGCGCTAATGGACACCATCAGTCGTCATGGATCAGGAGTTTCAGCAGCGCTGCAAAGCCTACCGCTTTGTCGCCTATTCGGCGGTCGCATTCTCGGTCGTGGCGATTCTTGGTGCTGCCACCACACTGCCTATGGTGTACAACTACGTCCACCATGTGCAACGCACCATGCACTCGGAGCTTAACTACTGCCGTGTAAGATTTTTTTCAAGTTTTTGCTCTCTGTCTCTGAGTTCTTTCTACTATGCATTTTCAGACTTCTGCACGTGACATCTGGTCCGAGGTGAGCACTATGAAGGCTCCCTCCAATCGTACCGCCCGTCAGGCATACGGCAACGATTGCACTCGCTGCTGCTCTGGTGGAGGTGCTGGACCTGCGGGCCAGCCAGGAAACGCAGGACGACCAGGAAACCCTGGAGCACCCGGAGCCCCAGGAAACCCAGGAAGACCACCAACACAGCCATGCCCACAGTATACTCCTCCTCCATGCAGACCCTGCCCAGCTGGGCCACCTGGACCACCAGGAGCCCCAGGACAACCTGGTGATGCTGGACGTGACGGAAACCCAGGAGGACCTGGAAACCCAGGAGGTGCAGGCACACCAGGACCCAAGGGACCACCAGGACCCAGCGGAAACCCCGGAAGCCCAGGAGCTCCAGGTCAGCCTGGAAACCCCGCAACCTCTGTTCCTGCCTCTCCCGGAGCTCCAGGACCAGCTGGCCCTCCTGGACCACGTGGTCCACCCGGACCCAATGGACAACCTGGAAACGCAGGAGCGCCAGGTAATTGTGTAATATCTTTCATATCTTTCCGATATTTGTTAACATAAAATTTCAGGAGGACCTGGACCCAAGGGACCTCCTGGTGCCCCTGGACAGCCTGGACCAAATGGAAACCCTGGAACTCCTGGAGACAGAGGAACACCAGGAACACCTGGAGAACGTGGAATCTGCCCCAAATACTGCGCCCTCGATGGTGGTGTCTTCTTCGAGGACGGAACTCGCCGTTAAGATATTGGGATCGTTTATTAAAAATAAATTTCTTTTACTGCAGTCCTTCCAAAACAGCATGCAAGTACAAATGTACACCAATTCAGTGCATTTGGCATAGGAAATGTATGATGATGGAGTACCAAAAGTTCAGCTCTTTGTTGACGACGATGATAACCAGAAGATAGAGATATGTTCCCGGAGGATAGATGAGTCAATAATCAATCCTGAAACACTCTCACACACTAAAAGCCTTTTTTGCTTCTCCGTTGGATATCTCCCTTTCCATATGGAACTCCTACATCCAACGTGCTCTAGTGACACGATGCCACGTAAGCGCCACAACGTTGAACTCAGAGCTTCCATCCTACTTGCCAGGGTAGCCAACCTCAGACAAACTGACTCATGCTCCTAACTTTCGCTCTACCCGTTGCTTCCTTGGCCATTGTTTTGCTTCCTGGAAGAAGACCAAAGGGCACAGGTAAGACTTACAGCGGTTTCCCGATATGTGAAGTGATAAGTATCGTTCTGTGCTTACCATTCATATTTCCATGGTTTTCGACATTTTTTATGAGCCTGATCTGTTAGCCTGCCTTAGCTAAGGCACTCTTTTACATTAGACGAAATATTGCTGTTAATTATCAACAACTAAATGCGAAGGCTACCTCCGAATCGCATGACATGTAATGCATCACCTACTCCGGAGCCACCTGCTGCAGCTGCATTTATCGTCTTTACCATGCCAGGAGTGATTTTAACTTTATTCTCACTTCGACTTATTGCTGATGATTTTAACTTTATTCTCTCTTCAATTTATTGATGATTTTTTGTCTGCCAAAGCTCATAAAGAAAGTGCAGAAAAGCACATCTCTTGGTAAATGATCAATGGAGTCAGTGAATGGTCATAGGCATCCGGCAGAAGAAAAAAGAACTAATGGGAAGGAAATACTAGTGAGAGGGTAAAACTTGAGAAGAGGCTTCTACCTTCTCCTCATAAGAGAAAAGATAAGTTGGCGTGAGAGTTCCATGTGGCTTAACCATTCGGTAAGAAACAGTTCTTCCGTGATGGTCAGTTGAGTTAGTAGAGAACCTAATAGTATTATAGTTGCTTCTGTGGAATCGAGTTCAATGGCTGAAGCAGCAAAAAAACATGAAAGATAAGACTTGTCAAGAATTATGATCAAATAAGCTGCTGTTACCGTTAATTGCAACATTGCAGCTTCATAAAGTGCGTTTCATAAGTATATGATCACCCTCAAATTTGGTGTTTCCAGTATAAGCAGCCAAGCAGATAAATTTTAAGCGCTACTGTCATATTCACCACCCTGAGTAACCCCCACGCACGGACATTTTTCTAATCAACTTCTATCATAACAATTTATGAATAATTTTTGGTTTCTGCACCGTTCCATTAATACAAGATCACTTTGAGAATTTGAAAAAAAATTATCAGATCAAATGAAATTATCAAAAAATTGAAAAAATATAAGTAACGGCAAAAAACATTCAGTAGTCGATGAGTCTTCCTTGTTCCAGCTGTTCTAGCCCACTATCGAACAGCCTACATGGCCTACTCGAAACAAGTTTTCAAAAAGCATCGCCGGAGATTTCATCCCAAGATTCAAGTGCTGCCTACTTGAGCTCTTCTATCGTCTGGAATTGACGGTTGTTCGCATGAATCTTTCTTACAATGATGTCCCACAGATTCTCCATCGGGTTCAGATCGGGGCTGCAAGCTTGCCATGCCAGAACTCCGAAATTCCGATGAAGGAACCAGTCTTTCGTGGAATGATTAACGTGGATCGCAGAACTTTCCTGTTGGAAAACGTAGTTAGGACCACTTCGCCGGCTCAGAAACAGCACCACGCGCCATTGTGAGACTTCCTTAAAGTCCTTGAAGTCCATTTTTGAGGTCACGAGAGCAAGCTCCAGCCCGACATCTTTGCAGAAGGCACTCCTTATCATGGCAACTCCTCTTCCGAAATTGCGACGACTAGAATGTTGGCTCTTTCCGTAAGTCATGCCGATAGTAGTTGTGACCATCGGGACCTTCCAAATTAACTTTCATTTCATCGAAAAATACCACCTGAACGAGAATATCGAACTGTACGATCGGTAAGCCTCGAAACCCTCTTAATTGCTGCCCTGGCAATGCTGTTGCTCTATTTCACGACTCTCCATTCAGTGGATTTGGATACCGAGAGACCCAACTCCGATCGAACTTTGTTCAACGACAAGGTTTTGTCCGAATTCACGGTTAGCTTGCGCGGGCATCCTGTCATCGTGGCGGCTCTGTACCCTTCAAATATTTTTGAACGGAGTTGAGGGATCTCACGATACTCCCCCTAAGGGCCCTCGTACTGAACCCAGCATAACGAAAAATTTCGATTTTGTGCTCTTTCTTCTACAGAAAGATGACCTCCGCGAGACAAAGTGCATATTGCTTCCAAACATATTTGCGACACATCCTCTCCTATACAGATCCCTCCGGGGACAAATTCTTCTGCACTGGATTTCGGAACGTTCGTTCGTGCTGTCGGGGGTGATCCTATGCTTATGAAACGACAAAAAATTGAAAATACTCTATATAAAGGTTGAGATAAAAGTTAAACAAGCCAAAGCAGGTATGGGGGGATTTAACTACATATTAATCGAGTTGCTCTTTTATAACCTTTACATCAAGTGCAAAATAGAACTGTCACGTTCGCGATCTACGGGTTCTCAAACTTGTTTTTTAATGACGGTAGGAGGTGGTGTACTGGCTAGTGGCGCACTATCACGCGTATATTAATCCAGAGTTCAAATCCTTAGATAGTTCTTGCTCAGCGAATTCAACCTTATTTTTATATCATTTTAGTCTTTCCGAAGAAATTATGCAGTAGGATGGCATAGCATCCCTCGTATATAATGAATGACCGCTGCTTTTTCATATAGAAACTATCGGTCCGTGTATGTTTTAACTAGGCTGTAGTGCATCCTCTGGAGCATAGTAAATAAATAAATAAATAAATAAATAAATAAATAAATAAAACTAAGTTGCTAACATTCCTTATTTTACTGCTCTCACTCTTAGAGAAATCATCACGTTCAGCGTTTAACGATACCTTTGATAGCCGACAATGAGGAGAACACAAAGTTCTCTTCAAAACGTTTGTCATCCTGGCGCGACCCAATAAATGTGTGTGAGTGTATGTACTTGTTAAATCTCTATTATAGTATTTTAACAACGTGATCTAGGATCGCTACAGGATTCCAAGATACTACTGAAGGGGGTAGTGGTGCGACTGGCCCCTCTGCTGTTACCTGTTTTGAAATTCGCTGCTGATATAATGGTCCACAAGGAAATGTGTACGTAAATGAGCTCGCACTGCTGTGGGCTGAGTAGCACGCACCGATAAAAACAGATCATACCAGAGAGAGGAGTCTCATTATAGACATATGCTGCAAATTAGAACTCAATTTGAATTGTTCAGATATGTTGGAGACGCAGTGAAGGTACAAACCAACTTGCCTCTAATCGTATGAGCTTTTGGCCACCAACTTATCTCACTTTCAAAAGCTTGACCTCTCTGGATGTAATGTGGTCAGAATGTCATGCAGCTGACATTATCGGGTTACAGCAGCGAAAATGAGCCGCTATGAATTTCATTTCAAGAATTTTTTCTCAAAAAAGCTGGTCTTTTCCTAATAAAGCTGCAAGTTCGGTGCAGAGAGCAACTACAATTTATTACTGGATAGCCAATCAGCCATTGGACAAACCAATTACAAGTGCATGCAGTAACAGGCACGTTGGCAACAAATGTACATTTTTCTGACCCTTTTCCAGAACTGGATAAGTATCAAAGTCTGGAGTCCAGCGGCGTTGGTCTTCCTCCGCCACCGAAGTTAGATGCTGCTGAGGACCGTGCGCCGATGGTTCGAGAAAAAACTGACTATGATCCATGCAAAGCTTCTAAAGAAATGTGCCTGAACAAGGGAAAGTGCACAAATCGAGACGGCGAGTGAGTTTCGTTGGGTTGCTGAGTAGTGTTGCTTCGAATTTTTGGGGTCACCAGTCATTTAAATTCACTTAAACGCTATTTACAATTCCTATCAGTATCAGCTGGGGTGAATGATTTTGAGCTCATGCCACTACTCATACCTCTGATTCATCTTAGCTTATTAAGGTTCATATGTAGCTGCCCTCCTACCCATTTTGGCAAACGATGTGAACGTATGGCGGATACGCGGTTCTGTCGCGATCACAAGTGCCAGAATGGAGGCACGTGCTTAAGGTTAAGTTTTCGATCCGATTTGCTCTATTTCAATCAGTGAAAAGACTGGCTTAAACAATTCCTAGTCAAATTGTGGAAATGAGTGAGATAAGTGGTTGACCCGTAAATTCTCTGCTTTCATCAATCTATTTTGCAGAAAGGGATACGAGCGTCAGCGGTCAAAGGTGTAGACCCAAACTAATTCGGGACTGACCCTTTTCCTCACTAACCAATTCCCTATAAATGAATATTTATGCTATACATTTCTGCTTAAAGTTGCACGTACATACATGGACGACAAGGCCCACTTTTTGGCGTTGGTCATTATTGGAACCAATTAACATTTTGCAGTCCGTGAACATTTTATCGACATTACCAGCTACACAAACTGTCAAAAGGGCTGAGACTACGGAAGACACGAGCAAAACTACCATAAACATGAATTCGAAATTCCGAGGAGTTCAGTACCGTCATATCGGAGTTGGTACACAAGCAGTGAGAGCCACTGACGCTTTGAACTCAAAAGATTCGACACTCGTCAGGACAAGCACATCGTCGTGTGCTGCGAGGAAGATCCCACATTTTACACTATCGGCATTGCCAGCCAATTCAGTGGTAGTAATGCGCCAAATATCCGCTTTGTGGCAAGAAATTCGAATCAGCCATTTTGAACATACTTGAAGCAGAAGCGCCTGTCGGCTAGAAGTATTGGATGACGCCAGTAGAGTTTGCCTGTCGTCACCCGATCTATACATCAAATGGCTAAAGGAAGCCCTATATATTGACGAAATTCAACCTTTCCGTGTCTGAAAGTATTATTCTATGAGACGTACTTCACGTGTGAGATACCCTTCCAGAAACACTGAACAGTGCTTGCCCATAAGTATGTATACTCTCCCCCACCTCGTTCAGAAAAGATTGGAAGTATTGCCATCAGTTTGAAAAGACCCCACCTTTAACTCTCGATTTGCTGCCAGCTCGTTATGCAAAGGCAATGGGAAGTCGTGCTTGCCCGACGCACTACTAGTCGTTCGTAAGCACACTGATCTTGATACTATTTGTTCACTATAGCTCCTCAACTGTAGTAGCTTTTTTCTAATACCTCGATTTCAAAGTAGCTCAAGAGATGAGGCATTTGGTCTTCGTTCTTCAGTGTTACTTGCTCCTTGCTTGAATGGAACCGCAAGTAACATATTTTGCTCGTGAAACCAAACACAAAATTTTCAAGCCATTTGGTCGAGTGATAGAAAACTATTCACAGACGTAAGTGAGCTTTGAAGCCATGGTCCACAGCTAAACTACTCCAAGAGCAGGGTAGCCGTACTGAATCTTCGTTCTTCTCGATCGACCTCACTCAACTCGAATAAGATACACAGCATATACACTTTTCGATGAAACATTTTTCGCCTAAGTAAGACGTGCGTGAACGAGGGAACTTAACCCCATTCTCTTTACAATTTTCATGAGAGCAACCGCAGCTTTAGACGCAGTCTACCCTGGGAGTTTGGTGAGCGTAGATCCAGACCTCATCTAAGACTCCCTGAAGACAATCCTTATAAAAATAACTCATTAATGTCCTGCGAACATGCAGTGCTTCCGAAGTGATGAGGATCACTCCATCGAGACTTTGGGAAGGCAAACAAAGTGGGAAGTGGAAAAGGGTGGATCGGCATTTTGAATCTATTAGGCGTTTCAGAAAGTCCTGTCGGTTTGGATGGTCTACATTAAGACGTTCTTTTCTAGGTTATTTTGCGTTGCTCTGCGGTAGTGTTCTAAACCATTAGAAACCGCATTTCTTGGTCTTTCTGAATATTGTATTCAGCATTGCCTCTTAGCTACTTCCTGGCTTTTGCAGAAGCTTGGAAACAAATGGACAAACGACAAGTTCGCACCATCTTCCTCTTCCAGTTCGAATTAGGCAGGAATGCAGCGGACTCGGCTAGAGATATCAACATAGCGTTTGGTCCTAGAACAACAAATGTACGTCTGCACGGCGATGGTTCGAAAAATTCCATAACAGCGACGAGAGTCTCGAAGATGTTAGTTGTGGAGGTAGGCCATCGGGTGTTGATAACGATGAATTGAAAGCAATATTTGAGGCGAATTCCTGTATAATCCTGAAGGATACCGCTTCTGGATTGAATGTTCCGATTGGAACGGTTTCCAGCCATATGCGAAAGACTGGGAAGTCGAAGAAGTTCGATAAGTGGGTGCTGCACGAATTGAGTGACGAGCAAAAAGACAGTTGTATCGAGATCTCGTCTGCCTTCCTCCTCCGCAACAAAAACGACCCTTTCTTATCTCGTATTGTAACTTGTGACGAGAATTGGATCCTATACGGCAATCGGCGACGTTCTGGACAGTGGTAGGACAAGGGCCAAGCCCTGCAACACTTTCCGAAGTTATAACAGCAGTCAAAGAAGGTGATGGTGGTAGTTTGGTAGTCAACGGCTGGTTTAATTCATCACATCTTTTAGTATCCGGGCGAAACTATCAGAGCTGGAAGACTATCCAGGATATAGATGAAATGCACGGGAGCTCATGAGCCCTGAATTGGTGAACAGGAAGAAGACGATCCTTCTCCACGGCAACGCGCGCCCCCATGTCATGTCGCACAGACCATCTTGAAAAAATTTGAACGGCCTTGGCTATGAAACCTTGCCACACCCACCGCACTCATCTGGCCTCGCCCCAATCGACTACCACTTTTTTGAGCATCTGGACTTCTTCCGAGAAAAATGCTTTAACAATCGACACGGTGTCAAACCGACCTTCGTCGAATTCATCGCTTCTAGATCTCCAGAGTTCCACGCAACTGAGATAGGCAAGCTTGTTATTCGCCGGCAAAAGTGTGTAGATAATAATAGTTCTCATCTCGATTGATAAAGTTTTGTTTGAGCTGAGATATGTGCATTGAAAGTTGAGCGTTGAGAAACGACAGAACTTTCTGAAACGTCTAATAGGTTAAGAACTGTCAAGTTCCGCTCCCAGAAAGCTGTCTAATCACCTGTATCGACAAGGACATCACTGATGGAATGAAACTCAGTGGGATGAGTGGCTTCAGCTTAAAAAAGCCGCTTCAAGCAGCAAGCCTCACTCACGGCAGGTTTTGCTCGCTGTAGAAACCATTGTCGACGTGGTTGGGTAAACACCACTCGTTTTACCAACTAACCTTCTTTTTGTAGCTATCCTTGTTTGTCTCAACCCTTTCCCAGCAATCTACCATAAGTTTGGCGAAAACTATGTTGAGGTTGGGGTCGCAAGCCAGTCTTTTTCATTTTTTTCAAGATGCTGCTCTTATTCCTCATTTAATCGGCCCGAAAAACTTTACGGGCACTTCGTGACTAAAATGCACTCCGTGAGTAAAATGCATCCCTAAACCCCACGTAACCCAGATTCTTTTCTCAAAATAAAAATCAGTTGGCGCAGGAATCATCGCGAAACATCATCATAATACACACACAAAAGTGTTTTAGCATCGGGTGCGATTCAGTCTGCTCTGTACAGCAGTGGTTGTTGATGTGCTGAACTTACTCAGATTCAACCTGAGGAGCAAATGAAATACCTGTAGATTACCTGCTTTCGAAAGTCATACCAAAAAGTTGGATTGAGACATGTCCTTGTGAAATTATATGACAAAATAACTGCTAAATCGCAACGAATGGCTGTACTCAGGTTTTCTGTCGAAAACAAAAGACTATGATGTTGAATGAATGAAATCTGTAGGCAGTGAGTCCAGCGAACGCTCTCTGAAAGACCTTTTTTCAGCATGACGAAGAATCAAACTTTCATGGATCCTATAGCTTTGCGGAAGTTTAAAAAGACTAATCCTGGATTGTCAGCAAGCGAAATCGAACAGGACTTCCTGATCACAGTTCAATATCAGTGGGATTGACGAATCCATGATCTTACCGCAGTGAAGCGACCTAAACACTTGCTTGCCTTTAGGTGCATTTGTTTGGATGGTTTTATTGGCGAATTCTGCCATATCACAGAAGAAGAACGGAGCTGTGAGGAGGATTATTGCAGTAGTCATGGAAGGGGACACTACGATCCTGATTCTGGCTGTGTTTGTGAGTGTGACCCTCAACAGTGGGTCGGCGAGCGTGTAAGTGCAACACCTTAATCTTACTTGTTTTCTACTTTACGTAATCTGACCCAACCTGGAAGACAGAGTCCACGATGCTGAAGAGTTCCCGAGACTTCTTTCTACACCAATCTGTGGCGATCGAAGGTGCTATATGAGACGTTAATGGATCGAAAATTAGCCTTGAGTTGGGCTCAAAATCTACAACGTCTCTGACCATCCAAAGACCTTGTGGAGGCTGCGTCATTAGCCACCATCCCAAGCTGGTCGTTCAGCGCGCGAACAAATGACGGAAAAGTAAAACAGCAAGGACGTTGTAGTCTACTCCTTCGCAATGGCACAATGGAGGATCTCGTTCGTTATAATCTACCAGTTGGGCTACGCACGCTAATGCGTGCACCGCATGCCCATTACCGCTTACCTACGACTTCTCAGATAACCAATATGAACAGAACAATATTTCTTAACCTGAAATCCTACACACTCTACACAACTTTGACACAGGACCCAAAAAGAGGGGAGCTGGCATAAGCAGGGCAGCGTCAGTGGTATTTAGGGTGTGTCGATGCTTACGCCTACGATTAAATGTGTCAATCGGTTGCTCTTCATCTCAAAAATTATGAACCATTAAAGATTTATTTGATAGGCAACCAAAGAATTGAGTAGTGCTCACTAATGTGCTCGAGTGATAATAACACCATTATGCGATGTCGTTATCTCTGGGCCTTCTTTCTTCCACGGGTACATTACTAGTTGAGAATCCCAAATTATTGGCGGTAGAATGAGCTTTGTCGTAAATGATATCAAAATATAAAGTACCCTTGATTAATGCCATTATTATAGTGGCTCTACGCTTTCGAGGATTTTCATTAGCCCTTATCAGTTTTGTCAACTCCTGGCCTGGCACCATCCGTTCTCGATCCCGTCACCGAGTACCTACGATCCTGTCACATCTCACATAACTTACTAAAATTCCAAGATTCCATTATTAACAGGAAGTGTGTTGCAGATTCAGTGGCTCTCGCCTTCTGTTGCTTCTTATCAGTTCCTATCACTTGTTATCATTCTCTGTCACCAATCTTTAACGGTCCCTTCACATCCTAAACCACCTGCCCAAGTGCCAAGTCTTCATCGCTAATACGAAAGGAGTTACGGATACTCAGGCTTTTGCCTTTTAGGGCTCCTTGTCAGTTTATATCGAGAGTTGTCACTTCCTACCACGTACCATCGCTGTTCCCATCGTGCCGCCTATCTCTCTTCCAAATTTGAATGTTCTAGGTTCAGTGGGACAGGAGTTATGAATTTCCGGTCAGACAAACACACACACAAACACACCAACAGACACACTTAGCCGATTATATAAGTAGGATATCACTTGACCCGTACGTTGACCATGGATTCGCACAAACGGGCGCTAGTCATTTGCTTTCGCTCGCAAGCCAGTTTAGTTCAGCGAACCTTCCTTGCTCAAACGGTAGCAAGCTTTCTCGAGGCATACCACCCTTATGCACAGAATTTTCGTGAAAAAGTATGATCATTAGACCATAGCTCTCTGTTTGACGTCTCGAGGGGGTGCCATCAGTAACGTCTCTAATTCAAAGCCCATCACAGAATCACATAACGTGTTTAATCATTGATGTAGAAATTCAGAAAACCATTGGCATCAGTCAGGCAAAACGTTTCGTAGAAATAGATGTGACCTTTCTCTTTACGGGATCGTCTACCCAGTGACTCAAGTCCGCGGTGAACGAAAGGAATTCTGGCACTGTGAACTGAACTGTGTAGATCAACATTATGAACGCATATGGTTTTCCACCATGCTCGATCTAATAGAGTGCCATTTCGTCGTGACCGCGGCTGATCAAGAAGATGCGCTCCAGCGGTATAGCCACAGACCCGACAAAAGGTATGAGCCGCGGTACCCACCTCACTTGAAGGGAAAGCAAAATATGCCAGCCGAACGGTTGGAAGCTAAACGCATATTTTCTGCTTTCGGAGCAAAGCGTGGCGAGTATCTTTAACGGTGCATTTGAAGTGTTGGTTCCTCATCGTTATAACTTGATGTTTTCCTCTAGGCAATGAATATTGGCATTGGATATTGGAGCTCGGATACCGCATCTTCTCAATATTAAAGGATCGATTCTTTGACACCAATCGGACTTCATGGTCATACGAGGGCACGTACACCCCGACCCCAGTTCCGCGTGATCCAGTAAACAATTCTAGTCGGTTGTGAAAACGGCCTCCAACAGGCAGTGTTTCTCTCTGTCAGACCAAACTCGTTGTACTTCATCTTAATAGCCTGTATCATTAAGTTTTCGATACGCACTCCCAATTTATGCGTTCGTGCGTTGATCGCCTAGTTTGTCATCTTTTGGGCAGCCTGCTTTGCCCCTGAGACTTCAGCAGTCTCTCTCGAGCGGCCCTACCCAACGCTGCCGTATTGGGGGCTTCTTCTCTCCAAGAGAACGGGGCCCATTTGTATTACTCTTTTTCGCATGCGGATATCCACGTGCCGCGTGCCAGTCCTGGCAAGAAGGCCGGATAAACCGCGGGAAGTTAGCAAGCAAATTTGGGAACCTCTGCACGAATGAGTTCACTTCGCACTCCGGCGAATAACATTCAATAAGAGCACGTCAACGACATTAGATACTTAGTTTAGATACTTGTGAATGTGGACAGTCCCAGATACATGGAGCGTAAAAGTGCAATTAAGCTAGGGGATGAAAGGCACTGAGGCCAGTAGCGAGTTATATACTTGATTCCACACTCAAGATACCGACAGGTTATGCCTTTGGTATCGTCTCAAGAGCTACTCATGAAAGATATTATTCGAGATAACTTAATCATCAATACCACCTTCAACACAGGATCGAAAAGGACCCCGAGGAACGTGGAATGCATGCATGCAATCATTTAATATGAACCAAAACACTTCAATACTGAGTCCATTAGTGTTTGGCATTTGACAAGAACAATTTAAAGACACCGTGGCTGGAGAAATTGCTTTCAAAAAATTAATTCCAAAAGCAACCTCGAGATAAACTCGCATGTGGCAAAAAACACGAATATTAACGAAAATAACCCACGTTTCCTACCCACAGAAGTTAGAAAACAAGATACAAGACGGTAGCAGTAGAAAAGGATAGTATAGAGTCGAAGAATCGGAGTAAAGAATTCTTCTACCTCTCGGCGACCAGCTGATTGCATGGTTAAGGTATGGGACCTGGTGCGAATACTGCAATCTCACCCTCAATAACTAGTCTAAGATCTCGTCCGTCTTTGGCTGTAGACGTCGGCCAAACCGGTTTTGGGGACTTCATTAAGCTCTAAACAGACCACCTTGCAACTCGTCAGCGTCCTTTGGGCTACCTAGGGTGCCACGGTTAATCCAAAGAAGGAATCTAAGAAAACCTTTTTTATTGTAAACTGTGTCTTGAATTAGGTGCGATCGTACAAAAAATCCCCCACAACTGCTCATGTCGCAAATTTCGTGACTGAAGATCTACTTACAGTGCGATATCCAATCTCCGTGCGCATCTTACAGTTGCATGAACGCCTCAAACTGTACTCTGATAAACCACGCAAAGGAAAATGCAGTTGAAGCTGTATGCCTCTGTCCGGAAACGACGGAGCTCGTTCAAACAGTGATTAAGGGTAAGCGAAGCTTTCCTTCTTGATTTCCGTTTTCATGGTAGTCCCAGCATTACGGTAGGGAGGACAGATGTGAGGCGTTCGCGATACGGAGTGTTTGACGGAAGGTACATATTCGTAGACGAACTTGACTGTTATCGATAAAAACTAAACGAATTCTCCAGAACTTTTCATTTGTGTTTCTTTCGATCTGTAGAAACTTGTTTTCGTTCCACTGAATGCACAATTGGATGGTGTTAAAACGGCGACCACTGGTGTTGAAATCATATAGTGTACAATACTGACCCTAAATGTTCAAAAAAAACATGAAAAAAACGCCTTTTTGCGTTTTTTCGTGTTTTTCGTGCGTTTTTTTCTTTCTAACTAGTTTGATCTACAATATTTTTATACAGTGTGCTATATGGTTGAACTCACCTCCTTGAGCTCTAGAACATGGTTTGTCTGAAGTTTTTGAAAGTTCGATTTTTATGTCCCCCATTCAAAAAAGTTCCTGAGGGTACGTCATTAGCAGCGACGCCTGCTATAATTATAACCAGAGGATATTCTCTTTTATTGAATGTAGTCTGTGAAACGTAGAGTAGCTAATATTTTCCGCCACCAGGTGAAAATAAGACCATGGCATTTCTCAGATCGTCCTGATCACTTCGATACCAGTTTTTTTAAGATGGATGAATTTGGCCATGGGCCAAATTCTAAACACAGAGGCTTTTCAAAATGAACAATAGCCAAAAATGAGCTGATTTCTATTCTCAGAACCCTCATAACTTGAAAATTAGTGCTTTGAGTCAAAAAGAAAAGGTTATATAATCGTTCAAAATCCGGTATGCGCCATGTTTCTACAAAGCGCATAGGTTTTCTTGCTTTTTCAAGTGAATTTTCGGATGAACAGGGGGAGCTACGCACGGTGTCGGAAGTATTAATATTAAACTCTTTGTGAATGATCACTGACTGTAAAAAAATCGTGACCTATCTAGACCCTCGGCTCGCGATATCGCCCTAAAGCACAGTAGACGAAATTTTGATCTTTACATTCAAAGTAATGATCCGAAAACCTACATGTTTGAATCCATTTTCAAAAACTTTGTTGGATGGGGGACATAAAAATCGAACTTTCAAAAACTTCAGACGAACCATGTTCTAGAGCTCAAGGAGTTGAATTCAACCATATAGCCCACTATATAAAAAGATTGTAAATTAAACAGTTAGTAAGAAAAACGAAAAAGTGCAAAAACGCGTTTTTTTTCGTGTTTTTTTCGAACATTTGGAGTGGGTATTGTAGCAGTGTCTGCTTAAGGTGCGCCACAGGTATCTTGCCTCTTTGAGTGTCCTCTCCTTGATTGTATAGCTCTTTTACAGATGTGTACTGCCTCATTTCAACGGTACATGACAGTGGGAAGCGTACTCCACAAACACCAACTGATTTCCTTTCCCCGTACTCAAATGTCGGATTGACATCCTTCTACAAAAAAAGATTTTTTCTGAAAACGGACTCACCATTAGAGCTACTGCGTTTCATAATTTCGGAAAGAAATGAGGGCCGCTCAGAGCCGATTTTCTTAAGCTACAAAGCCTGCTTCAGTTGCATTTGTCACCTACAGTGTAAAAGAACAACTCGCTTATTCATAAGATCATTAGTGCCAATCACAGAGATAAAAGAGAAGAAGCACTGGCTATGTATTTATGCATATAGAGTTTGTTTTCAAGATGGTGATTACCGCTGAAGCAATGCACGCTAAGAACACCAAGAGTCTAGCGAATTCGCCCATTCTCTTGCATGCCTTTTGATTAACCTACGACAATCTGCCTAGGAGAGCTTTTCTTCCTGCACATTTCAACTAAGGTTTTGATTTCGTACATACCCAGGGTAGCAGAAAAGTTTTAAAACATCTCAGTTGCTTCCAATTTAATTTCTCCTTGCAATGGCTTGGACTTTTGCCATGCAGCAGCTTTCCTGGTAGCCTTAGTCAAGCAACTCCAGTCACTCAGTAGAAGGCGCTTTGCTTTGTTGCTTCAGCTAAGATCGAGACAATGACCATTTCTTAAGCACTCGTTTAATTAATTTTCGCTACTGAGTGCTGAAGTGGGCGGATATTCTGTAAAGATAATCGGTGCACTTTCACATGCTCACGCTCTGGGGATCGAATCCCGGGCCGATACTGGCTCAGGCTAACCGGGCCTTCCATCATCCGGAGTAGGTAAATTGGTATCAGACTCACCAGGAAGGATAAAAAACTGACTCTCACATCGTCTGGTCAAGGCAATTCATTGGATCGGTCTCATAGGCATTCATATGGTTTTTACGATTGTAGATGGAAGACCTACATTGAAGGCGCATTCCAAGTAACAGGTTTAGACTTCAGTTTTTTATACTTCTTTTCTCCGAGGCGTTATCCGAGGTTTTTCAATTTCTCCCTTTGCGGTCTTTATTTTCAGGAAATCACTGCGAACGAATTGAGACTGACGAAGCGAGTTCAATCTTTGTTCCGTGTGACAAGTCGCGCAACTACATATTATGGCTTGACGCTATGAAAGCGAAGTGCGTTATTTTACATTTCTAGTATGATTGTAATACTAGATCTGTTGGAAAATTTGCAAATGAAGATTTTGGCCATGTTATAACAGGGGATTAGAGCCCATAAAAGAAAGCAAATTGAGATCCGTATTAGAAAAAGGAACCTAGTTCATATTCCGCCGACCTTGTGGAACTTTCGGAAATACTTTCGGAGGTACTGCGGAAAAACACCAGCAACTAACAAAGCATCAAGTGGAAGCAAGTTCCCTTTGATATATCGAAATATACACATAGGGCTGATCCCGAGCCGTCAAATATGTTCTGTTTGTACTTTTGATGTTTGAAGAGGTTTTGAATCGAAACGTTTCTACATCCTGCTAAACACCGATTAGGTGAATTGAATTGATCGGGAAGCAATTTTTAAACGATTCTGCAAAATGCTGTGCGTAAAGACAGATTGAACAGAGGTAGATCCATAAGGTCTCTGAGTAATTACTGCTTCAAGACTCGGTCCCTCTAGACATTTTTGTATTCATAACCACTGTAATTCAGGCTCAGAGGTGATGATTTGGCAAATTTAAAAGAGATAGAAAATTCGTGCATTAAACTGGATGGATCTCAGTGCCAACGAGATAATGAACTGAAAACCGGATGGTGTTACAATCAAGGCGAATGTCACGTGCGAGTTGAGAGATGTAAGTAAAGATACTTCGAGATAAGGCAAAATTTATTTTGTAAAACACTTGCATTCATACTCCAAGCATGTCTTTCAATAAACTCGCCTTTTCTTCTCTGGTGTGGATGGTATAGTCGTAAAAGTTGGTTGACTATGGAACTCGCATGGACTACTAGTAATTTTAGAAAACACAGAATTATTTGAGGACCAGAACGATTGCTCAGTAGACAATCAGGCGAATTCATTATAATGTGGTGCTTAGGAGAGCTACTTAGAAGCTTTGATGTCAACTACAGGCCGTAACCGGCGCTCTAATCAAATCACATCATTTGGATAAAGAGCATTCTTTGAGTTTGTTCCTAGCGATAAATCTGCTCTTCGATTTCAGCCATTTCCGATACCCTTTCTTTCCCACTGCAGACATTTCTCATTTCAATATAGAGATGGCGTGTAATTCTCGCACATGGAAAGTATTTAGTTGCGTCTGGAAAGCTGTATTTGGTCCCATTCTGCCAATGCAAAGGTGCGGAAAGCGGACGTTTTTTGTGAGGTCTGATATTCTACTTAATTCGCAACTTATTGTTGGCAATGAAAGAATTGCTTGTAAGACTTTCATTTCGGCTTTAACCTAAAAATACATTTTGGAAATGGAAGGAGTTTTGTCTTTTAGAGACTACAGGGTGGAAGCAGGCAGTAAGTCTGAAATCTGACCTGGCTCCGCATCAAGGAATATATTCTTCGATGCCAGAACTTGTACATAAAGACCTTTCCTAGCCGACATGGCATGGCTACCACCATTTCCTCAAAAACAAGTCCGGGGCTTATTCCCGCAAGTCTTAAGCTAATCGTGTACTTTAGTACCATCGTAAAGACGAATGTGATCCAACAGCTATCGAGAAAGAAAATGGGGTGACACGCGAAAATCGGTGCACAAGCTTACACCATGGTCGCTGCATCTCCCCGGAAGGGACAGTTCTTTGCGAGTATGTTTGAATTTTTTATGTTACTGATTCCATGCCGTGTATAAATAGAAGAATACGCTTGACGCAAAACGCCTGCATTCGGAAGTTCACTGGTGAGGCATTTTCATAGAGCATCATGCATTAGTTATCCGCGACCAGGGAATCTTGGATTGTAATCCTAAAGGTAATACGAACAGCTGTCCCAGTATTTCGCAAAAAAGGAGTGGTAAGAGGAGGGGGAGGCGGGAAGGGGGCTACACTTGATTGCTATGTTACAAAAGCAATGCCTGTCAAGTGGATGTTCTGGATTCGCATCTTCGGTGTTTAACATTACAAAAAGATCAACGTCCCGATTTTGACGGATTACATTGTCTCCAACTTCATCAGGAAATATGCAACGTTGCTTTGGGCCCTGGTTTCGAGGACACGCGTTTACTTTAGTCAAGGACTTACTAATTCTTTCGTTTTCTTACACCAGTAGGGCCGCCCGGCTAACGCCGAACTTCCCTCCTTCTTATGGTGACGCCCAGCTTCGCCGGGCGCTTCCCCTTCCTGTGAGAAATTTGCTATGCGTAATTTGACTCTCCCGGCTAACGCTAGACTCCCCTCCTTCTTGTGTTAAATGGCCTCGCCGCCTGCATCCTTATCAAATTCGAAGGTTTCGGAAGATGAAAACAGGAGTTATCCATTCCCGGATAAACACAAACTCCCAACGCAATCCGTGCGCGCCCCGTCCGCCATGAACAGACATCCTTAAGCTCTGTGTGTTTGAGTAACTCTATTTTTTTACGACTTATTCAACCTTGGTTGCAAAATTTCGCTTCAAATCTACATTAACATTTTTTGCTCACGCCTCGCCTCCTGTGAGCGGAGTTAAGTTCTGCCGCCACATAGGTGCTCCAATCCTGCCGCCTCTATTCTATCGAATATGAGCGCTCTAGGTCCAAATTTAAGTTCTTCACCCAAATCCCCGCTCCTTGTGGGCGGAGTCCGGTTCTACCACCCACCATAAGTGTTCCCATCCTGCCCCTGTGCTCATACCAAATTTAAACTTTCTAGGTCTATGGGGACAAAAGTTATGACTTTCCGCTCAAGCACTTATTTCGCTCAAACTCCGCCCCCTGTGGGCGGAGTCCCGCCCCGCCACCCACTAAAAGTGTTCCCATCCTGCAGCCTGTACTGCTACCAAACTTGAACTCTTTAGGTCGACGAGAACCGGCGTTATGAATTTCCGGTCAAACACACACACAGAGACAGACAAACCAACAAATACACTTAGCGCGTTATATATATGTAGTAGGATCATAGCTGGCATGTACATTTTCCAACGATCCTTCCTGCTCTATCACCTCTCCAATTCATAAGCTGTGCTCCCCCTTCTCTCCTCTCCTACCCTCCACTCAGACTTCGTGTGGTCCATCTATAAAAACAGGAGAGGATGGGATGAGGTAAGGAAATGCGGAGCTAATGCTGCAGACGAGGAGGGTATGAAGCCTCATATGTCTCAGAGTAACGATACTTGCCGCGGTTTATCCTATGGGGCTCTGAACCATTGATGATTCTCTTACCGCGTCCCCTTCAGCTGTTTCCCTGGGTACGTCGGCGAGCAATGTGAAGTTTACGATCCCTGTGCAAGGAACCCATGTGGGAAACCGTCAGATTGCATTGCGGTGAGCGGTTTTCTGAAGTGTTTTTGACGTAAATCTATTCAAATTCAAACACAACGGAACAAATAACCAAGAGAGAAAAGTGACGATGTATGATGATTTTTGACATACCTGATTTTTTTATGAAATACATGTGTTATGTACTATATGTAGATTCCTGATGAGATGAAAGTGAAAGGAGATTTATCAGCTCAGAACTATCGCTGCCTCTGTGGCATGGCTGAAACGATAGACGAGCAGAATCCTACTGGTGAGTCCTAGTGATATGGTAGGAGTATATATTCCCAGATAAATGAATCTAGACTTATATTCGCTCCATTCTTGTGTATGGCCATCGAAGAAGTCAGGATGGGAATGTGACCACGATTGCGCTTGGATCGCAGATGAAATTTATTCGCGCTTGGATCGCAGATGAACTTTATTCACTTTGGGACTTGGGATAAAAGTGGTGTCGTTTGCAAGAGAATCAGAGGAAACAAAGTAGATCCTGAGAGAGAACTGTGTCATACATATGCCCTCTATTCTTCCTCCTTCTCGGCACATCAATCTTTTTGAGGCTTGAAGCAGCTACCAAAGGATGGAATTTTGAGTAATAATTAAGGAGAATAAACTGGAAGAGCCCGATGAAGGTGGATGTTTGTTGGTTCGATCACTGCTCTGCTGTTCTATCAGGAATGATGCGATAGCAGAGACAGAGTGTTCGCACTTGACCAGCAAGTGGTTCAGGAATCAGCTATTATAATGAGTCATAAGTGATCTGGTTTTGATATCGATGGTTGAAATTCCACAACTTTCTCTGCAATTAAGTTGACTCAGGTACGATATCCTCCATGACCAGCTTAAGTCCTTTTCCAGCTTTTAGCAGTCTAGAACAAACACAGAAAGCACAGATCGAAGTGCAAGAAATACGGAACCCCTTCCTACAGTATCAACTGATTGTGAGCTTTTTTTTGCTGAATGACGGGTGAATGTAGGGGTGCGTTGTGTTGATGCAGATAACCTATTGTAAAGACTGTTAGAACGGCCTGTGGTCTGCACCGATTTTGTAGAACTAGTCGAAATGGCGACTAGGTCAGCTATTCACACAAGCCACCAGTGTAGCCTCAGAAACTCGTAAAGACGAGCTGTAAATAGCCCATCTCTAACTTTTGTTCGAGTTCCCTACAGCAGGTGTGGATTAAGGCGGAGGTGGTGCATTGGCAAGTGACGCACTTCACACACATACACATTGTCGCGAGGTCGGATTTCAGGTCTAGATCAACAGAGCCTTCCATCCCTCCTGGCTTGGTTAGTTGGTACCAGACCTATTTTGGAGGATGAAAGCGCTGACTTGTACATTCGCTGGCCACCGCAAGTCATTGTATAAGCCATATACGCATACAGCACCATCCATAGATTCTGAATGAAAGTCTAATGCGTGGGCACATTTCCCAGATGAGATTGATCAGCGCCTCAAGACTTCAGACTTTCACTTCATGAGGGATGATCATCAGCGCTCTCATGTGTAGGCTAGACTGAATCACACACGCGGCTTTTCTACAAGCCTTTGAAAATGGTCCCAATCTACTCTCAATTGCTATGCAATTAAACATATACATAGATTTTTACCGCAAACATCTGAGTGAAAAATATCTTCACACTGCTACATATACATAAGTGTCCCGTTCAATTAACATAAATTGAGCGCGATTTTTTCTTTGTATTGTTGGCCTATTACAGAGACGAAATGCGTCTACGCTGGTACGGGAAACTGTTCTCGAGAAAAAAATCCGTGCCATCGAGGAGATTGTCTATCGTGCAAGCACTCGGAGCGTGGTGACGTATTACAGTTGTGTAATGACAACGAGATGAAAGATGGATTCAGGTAAAATTGACTTTAACTTCTACCTTATAGGAACTGTACGGTTGTAAAGACGATGGAACGCCCTTAAACTAAATTAGGTTTTGAATGACGCTTCCACTTGGCTTAATAATATTGAAAGCCAATATAAATATAAAAGTCTGATCGTCTGCTTAGCTATGCTACCTGTACAGCTTGCCGGCTTGGTTTTGAGAAATGGGTATGATGAATAATTTATAATTACCAATATAGTTGGACATATATGTATAGGAATAAACTTATTTGTTACAAATATTCTATCAAGGATAATCTCCTAATTGGTTAGAGGAATTATGAAAAATTTTCAGTAATCGTCAATAGTATTTATAACTTATTTTCCATACATGTGCTTTGTTTAACTGTATTGAACAATGCATTTCACCCGTTCCTTTGTCCAGTGACCCCAAACCACTGATGAGTCTCAGGGGAACGTGGAAATGGTGGTTTGTCTGGTGAAGAGACGAAATGAGCCATCTTTTACTTTATTTTATTTACCAGTCGGGCCGCCCGGCTAACGCCAGGCTTCCCTCCTTTTTATGGGTTCGCTCGGCTACGCCGGGCGCTCTCTCTCCCTGTGAGGAACTTGCCATGCTTAAATACCACTTCGGATCCACCTTCATCTTTCAGAAAAGGGACTTTGCCCAAAGAATATCGAATCAATGAAATTCCCCCTTTTGATATGTTATTCCGCTTTTTCGCTGAGCGAGAGTATAGACTATCAAATGCCTCCAATGATGTATCTCCTTTTCTCCACAGATACATCACTGAATGTGAATCCAACATTCTTACCGGTCGGATGCATTTTGCTAAGAATGATATCAAAGCAAAGAGAAAGCGTGCTCTTTTATTTACCGCAAACTCTGCTGGGTAGCGGTCGTAATCGAATAGCAAAAAGTGAATCAAATTCATTTCCTTATAATCACACAACTTAACCTTCTTGTAGAATGAAACATCAAAAAGTCAAAGCTAGATCGTACAAAACAAAGGCGCTAGGAGGTAAATGGTATGTGGATCTTCTTCTCTGAGGCCTCTTCTATTGTCAACGTTCCCATCCTGCCCCCTCCCATTGATTGCTCTCCAAGTTCACGGAATCAGGAGTTATGGATTTCTACTCATTTATCTCGTGAAAGCCTGTTCTTTGGGGGCGTAGTCCGGCCCCACCACTCACCATAAGTGTTCCCATACTGCCTCCTACCAAGTTCGCACGCCGTAGAGGCAAACCGAAAGTTTTGGCGCAAACTTCGCCTTCTATAAGCGGGGTCCGGTCCTCCCACCTACGATAAATGTTCCCATCCTGCTCCCTGTACTCCTGCCAGGTTTGAATGCCCAAGGGCCAAATTGACTATTGCGGCGCAAAAGTTCACCCCCTATGCACGGATTCCGGTCCTGCCGCTCACCATAAAGTGTTGAAAGACGTCGCAAGACTTATTGGCTCTCGCCTCCTATCAGTCCCTATCAGTTTCTAACAGTTTCCCGAAGTGCCAAAACCCTGCCGTTAACAGGAAGTAAGTAACGGTTCCTGTGGCTCTCGCCTTTCAACGCTGTTTATCAACACCTTTTGATTATTATCACCGCTTATCACCTACAATCAGTGTTCCTACCCTGCTTCCTGTGCTCCTACCAAATTTCTATGCAATAGTACCACGCAAACAGGAGCTGTGAATTTGCGGCCCAAATTTTTATTGCGCACGCATCGCCTCCTGTGGGGGGAATTCGATCTTGCTACCTGCCATAAGTGTTTCCATGCCGCCCCCTGTACTCCTACCAATTTTGAACCCTTTGGGTCCACTGGAACAGGAGTTACGAATTTGTGACCTGAAAATTATACCGCGCATGCCCCGTCCCCTGTGGGCGGAGTCCGGTCCTAACACCTGCCATAAGTGTTCCCATGCTGCCCCCTGTACTCCTACCAAATTTGACATTTCTAGGTCCACGGGAACAGGAGTTATGAATTCCCGGTCAAACACACACACCGCCACACACACACAAACACACCGACACACCAACAGACACACTTAGCGAATTATATAAAGTAGGATTGTCACTTTATTACGTTTTTCACATTATTTAACAAGCTCCACTGATCTCAATTTGTTATACTTTACTTATTTAATATGAGCAAGCCAATGTGTGCTACTCACCGTCGATGCCTCTACACTACTAATATTTTGAACCGGCTAGAGGCATTTTTCAAATTCTGAACCCGGCCTCAGTGGGAATGAAGCCAGAAAGTACTTAAACGAGATTGCCATAATCTGGAAGTGAGGACCACCACGGTACAAACTAATTCTCCAACTGCTAGGTCGAATGATTCTGTATCGTTTTGACCAAGGGTTCAGAGTTAAATCTAAAGCATCCGGGAATCAATTCTCGACTGAACTAATGAGATTTGTCTCAATCACTATCGTCTGTGCCGCACGTAAAATGAGAACATAGGGAGCACTCATCGGCTAAGTGCGTTCCTAGCGTTATCGTTCATGTGTTGGACCAATCGGTTTGAATTTCCAGCGACGCTGCCATAACATATTCTCTCCAAAAATCGTCGGGAAAGCAGAACGTTTCCAATTGATCCGGTCACGAAGTTTTGTTCCTCAACCTCGTGGCTTTTCCTTCACGCAACGAATAACATATCTGGCGCGGAGAGACGATGACTCAATCTTATGCAGAGTTCGGAAAAATACCGAGGCCAGTCAGGCAGAACTTGCAACTGGAGGAATGCAATCTATTTTTACGATACGATTTTTACGACCAGATGACCCTCGGCTACATAGTGAACTTAACTATTTCTAGGATGACGCAATGGACGGATAGCCATTATAAACTTCACCTTCACTGCCTTCCATCCTGTTCGTTAGTTCCGTCTCGTGAGTCCTGATGTGGAACTTTTCAGCCGTTCTTCTGGGTCCTATTCAGCATCAGAATCGTCGATGATGACTTTAAAGAAAGGATGGCTATACTTGTAGAGTTCTTTTGAGTCTACATGAAAGTTTTAGTTCCCCTTGTCGTAGCTTGATGTTGGTGCTAAATAGAGTATATAGTTAGAGCTGGAATTGAGTTCTTCTCGATCGTTATTCACTTGTTTTGCCGAGGACACCTACACAGCTGATGCCCGTGGGCAGCGTCTTCCTTTGAATTTTTTCCCCTACTTTCGAAAAGTGTTTGGCAGACGACCTATGGAGTCGCAGTTCATCTTCCCAGTTTGCATCATCAAATCTTTTCCATGCTTTTTCGATGCAAGCGTTAGTGCACTAAGAGATTAGGTCGCCATACTTTTGTTTCCGAGCGTCTTCTTTTGACCCTGAGATTTTAGCAGCTTTTACTAAGGGAGATATAGGGTTCCCTCGATTTTGTAGGATCTAAGCTCATATAATGTGCTACTTTCTGAACGTTTGAGTATCACGAATACTGTGAGGCTCTGGCAAGGGGGCTGAGTAGACTGCGGACAGTTAACCAGGAAATCTTAGAATGCAGAAAGAGTTGATTTGTCAGGGACGATCCCGAACTGTCTCCTACTTATTACAAGTTATTCGAGTGCAGGATTCTGGTCGAGCCGATGCATATCAGATAAACCCGCAAACTTCCTTCAAAGGCAGCCACTGCATGAGTGGGGAGTTTGCGGTTCCCCTTGTGAGTTGATGGAAGATATAAATGGATCTGACAGAGCAGAAATAAAAAGTCTATCTTCCGACTTTACCTGAGTACTTAGGCAAGAGCCATAGGTTTTCGGCCCACAATCCATTCCCTAATCATGGGTTGCGCCAGGTTGCTTCTTGACTAACTGACTAGAGATCCTCAAGTAAGAGAGAGCTCTTAATGAAGATCTGTGTTCAAAGCCTATAATTCTACCAAACGGTTTTGATAACTACTTTCATTCATGCTCATCCCTATCTTTTTACCTGAACAATAATGCAACATGAGACGGGCCACAAAATTTATACGATTCTTGGCACTCTTCACTCACTTACCTTGGCTCCAGTAGAAAGGTAATGAGCTTTTTTTCTATATCCGCCATTCATCAGCATCCATCAAAGTCAGCGACTGTATGGAAGAGCCCGGCTTCCTCCAGGCCTCTTTTCATGACGAGGTTGTATGCCTCACCTATTCCTTCAATCCTCCTTCCTTTTCCAGATCAAGAAAATGGGGTATGATTACCCCATACATATCCGCACGAACTGATAATTGTAGAAAATTGCTTGATCTCAACTAGGCTGTTTACTTGCCGCATAAATTCTTTGCAAGAATTTCTCATTTAGGTGTGTGTGTGAACCGGGATTCAAGCCACCATACTGCGAAGCAGTTGCCGATGCATGCTCCAATCACCTATGTGCCAATGGAGCTTCATGTGTTGCAAAGACGCCCTTCAACTACGAGTACGTGATTTGTTCCATGAACAATAATGAAGATGTGTGCGTATGTGTGTATGTGTGTGGTGGCAGGGGGGCCGCATGGGTGGAGCATCGGTGATTTTGACCCTCATCACCACAAAACTCAGGGATTACCTAGTCCCTGGCCAATGTTCCCGTGTTACCTTCCGTCTCAAGCACTGATCCACTTGTTCTTATCATACAACATACATCTCTTACATTACACAAGCTCATCACTATATGTTTGTCTTCTTATTACACAATTACTGTAAGACTCAATATCAAGGCACGGCTAAATATATGGCACTGCTGAATAACGTGGTAAGGTTGACACATGGCAAGGCTAAGCCTACAGCAAGGCATACATATAGCAAGGCTACACATAAAGAAGCTAAATACGTGATGAGACAAATAAGGAGAGACTAAATAAGGGAAAATGAGAATACATCTTCATTTAGTGGGAGCTACCAGGAGGGCATTAACTCTTTCGAGATCAAGAACTGATGATAGATAACATACATCAAAGTAGTAGATAAGATAGACGTCAAGAGAGAAGGTATACCTACTTACTCCAAGTTCCTTTTCCTAGGACTCACAGAGGCTGGGCTATTCTGGTAAACTTGAAATTTATGTGATTGATAGAATGAAATTAAACAATGTCGAAAGTCGCTAAAAAAGGGATAACCAGACACGAGCTGATGCAGTTACGTAACCAATCCGCCGCGATAGCACCAGGCATCGAGAGTGCCACGTCAGAGCTTTGGTGTAAGGACCTTGTTGCCCCAGGCGCAAGGCATCCCTCCGCTTAGCCCTTCGGCCTGGGAGTATACAGGGTCGTACTCTCGTCACGACACTCCCGCGACCGGACGGTCATCCGTGAATTGATAATTGAACGGCAGATTGTTTAAAATTCAAAAACAAATAGATCTGGAGTTCGGATAATTTTTTTAGGGTAAGCCCAATATTAGTTTGGTTGGAGTAAGAGGCAGAGGCATGCTAACACAATGAGTTCACGTTTCGTGGCAATAACTGGGCGACACTGAACGCCATCACTAAGCTTAAGCCGCTAAGGCAGGAAAGACGCAAATAGGCAAGACTGGTGTAGAAGACCATTCCTGATAAACAAGGCGGGCCACAATGCCATAAAACCTTGAGCCCTTAGGGCATCTTTAGCCATCGAGGAATGTCTGGAGTCGATGAGATCGTCGGAGCCAATGAGATCGTCTAGATCCAGTGAGGCGGTCTTGAGCCGAGGACATCGTATATGGCCAATGAGATTCATCAATACAGTTGCGAGCGCGAAGACCAACCCGGTGTGACCTCGACTGCATGAAACTTAAGCAAATTTCCAGAATCTGTAGAAAAGGACATCAGTCATAGGTTGTTCATCAATTCGTACTTCAAGAAACTAATAGATGAAATTGTAAAGTCAATTAAATAGGTGGGCAATAAGAGTAAAGTTAAGCAATTGAGTAAAAGGAATTCAAAAAGGTTAAAATCATAAAGATTAAAATTCACCCATCCAAGTTATTCACTTCGTCACTGTTGTCGTAGAGTGACGTCACAGCTCGACAAAATTTTGTCACATTTTTCCTATGTCAATGTCAAGTTCATCCTTAATGGGGCACACGGCATGATGATGAGTCTGGCTATTGCATACACGTCACGCTAGAGTTCGACAACAGTCGCCCGGAGGGTGAACATACAAGCAACGAAGACAACGACCTTCTGTTGCGATGAGGACACATCTCTCATGGAGACTGGTTACTTTGCGTCACTCTGCAGTAAAATGATTACCTTTACAAAAATGGCAACGAACGATTTTAGGAGAACGTCTGCCGCTGCCGGATGGCTCGAGAGAGGAACCCTGAGAAGGGGAATGCTCTTTCCGCTTGGGGCTAGACCTCCTCGCTGTGCTGTGTAGGCTCCCCACTCCTACGTCTTGATCGTGCCCATCTTCGATGATTCGTCTTTGCTGGAGCCTTGATCAGGAGCTCTAACCTCTGGTTCGGGAGCCTCCTTCCCCTTTGCGTCTGATTTTTGAGCCTCCGATCTTAGCTTGTCCAACTTCTCTTCTAAGTGTGGAGTCCGGCCACTGCTGACGCCATATCTTGCAAATCTGCAATCCGTAGAAATCTTGAGAATAGACTGACCGAGTTCAAGAAATAATAATTTCTGGAGTGTATTCACACAACTTGCGCCGCCCGCGCGCTACCGTACCCGACGCCTTTTTTCTGCAACTGTGCGAGAATTCTCGCATTCGATCAATTAATGGATACTCTATGGAGTCTTTTTCAATGTCTCATAACTCTTTCTCATTGAAATCTCATTCTGTCTACTACATTTAGCATGCGCATCTGTAATACTTTTTGTTCAAAACGATTCGTCACAGCCTGGTGGAATAGATCACGAAAAAGTTGTAGCCCCAGTTTTGCATCTTATGCCTGTAACAAGCCATTTTGATGGTCCCTATGAAATGCTATCTCAGTGAATGGCCTTGAATTATTACCCCCAAACTTTCGTTCAGTTTCCTCTCGACACAAATGGAGACATGAAAAGCGCACAAAATCTTCTGCGCTCTACTCTGCGAAAAAGTTGATATGTATGCGTTATAAAACACATTAGTGTCCTCGGTCATAACAAAACGCGAATCGAAATGCTGAATTGAGTTCTGAAATGGAACAGTCAACTGTCCTACGTAACCCACAATCTCGAGACCGTACCTTGACTAATTTGAACAGGATCGAAACTTCCTGGGAGGTCATTCGACATGAAATCAAAAAGCAGCATGGGAATCCTCTTCCAGGGAATCCGTTTGCAACCAGTAAGTGCGGAATTGAGTTCTGAAAAGTAAAGAAAAATGTAAAGAAGCCAATCGGAAAGAATAGCGTGTAACATTAAACGTATCGTCAAACACCAGCTCGTTGCAGGCAAATCTTTCCACAAATTTTTTCCCGCTCTTTGTCAGGAAGGCTAAAATAATCACCGATTCTTATTATCAGTTATCTTATCGTGAATGTTTCACACCACAAGCACACGTAGAATTTGAACGATATTGCGTATCATTCCCTGCTACGGTTTGCAACAAATTCACAATATAAGCATACACAGAACAGGTACATAGTTGAAATATACTGTGAAGAAAACCAAAAGGCAGAAGAACTCACCTTCGTTAGTGTCGATCGCACGAGTCACTTTCGGAATGCGGATCATTCCACCATTTCTATCTGAAAAAAGGTTGCAATTCCAAGTATTACAGATGCGCATGCAAAATGTAGTAGACGGAATGACATTTCAATGAGTAAAAGTGATGAGATACTGAAAAAGACTCCATAGAGTATTCATTAATTGACCAAATGCGAGAATTCCCGCATTGTTGCAAAAAACTGCGTCGGGTATGAAAGCGCGCGAGCGGCGCAAGTGGTGTGCCCATACATTTAGTTACATTCCTTAGAAAGAAGTGACATTCGAAACCCTTGGCAAATTTACTGCTGATCAGTGATTTCATGTGCACCTTGCGTAGAAACGGCAATGTCCATAATGATCAGATAGCTGAATAAGCGCTCTTGCTGACTGATAAAAGAATTACTGCAGGGCAGAAAGCTCTGAGAATCGGGCTGATATTGGGTATTGACCCAAACAAAGAACTATGTCAGAGGCACAATGTCAGAGGCGAATCAGAATTCAAATAGAATGAGCCAATATCCTAGGCTAATGCTCTGTTAATAATGATGAGTTAGAAGTTTTTCACCGATCGGGAGCGATATTCAGCTACACCATATGCACTCATGAATGAGAATGCAAAATATTAATGCAATCAATGCAAAATATGCAAAATAGGATATCGAATATCAATATAGTAGATAGCGATGATTAGTAAACAGACGGTGATGAGTGATATCAGAGGGGCGAACGGCGGATAGAGACGTTTAGTTTCAGTTGATCATTTCAAAGAAAAGCTTTAAGACAAGCACCGAACCGAAAAAATAAAAGGAAACGAGATGTTGGATTGTCGAGTCCTATTGCTTTTCATAACACATGAGTCCTCATATATGATCCGAAGGGATGGATTTCATAACGCCTTTGCCGATTCCACGTGCTTATCCTCAAAGGGCGCTTCTTGGGTAGAGAGCATGTCATTCTTGGAGTGTGCCAGACACAAGGGAATGTCGGCTTGCAGGCGCTAATTACTATAGGTGCGTAGAACCCCTCATGTATGACTACATATATTAACGAGGTCATGACACGAAAAGGAGCCATGATAATGCTGGTCGCGCTGCGTACAAGTTTTGTAATCAAGAACCTAAATCAATTCACGGTATGTTTCGATACAGTACATGTGTGTTGAAATAGGTTCCGTTTATCCGTTCCGTTGATCCGTTTTCGCACGTTCCTGCTAGTGTTTATGTAATATGAGGAGAGTGGTAGGTGTATAGACAATGTTATCGTTCTGAGTATTTTCGATGGATTGTGAGAACTGTTATGAAATCGTGTGAACGTTGTAAACGAAAGGAGACAGTACATGTCGTGTTTACGATTGTTTGAGTAATAAGTCCGATTAGGCAAAATTTCAGAATGGGTTGAGCTAATCATGAATTTTCGGGAAACTGTTTCAGAGAAAAGAAAGAAAAAAAGAGGTGACGAATGTTCGTATGCGAATGTTCTATATTTGAGTTAACGGTATCGCGTGAATGAACGATTAAATTTAGCAGTTCTCAATGGTTGAACTCGTGTAGGATTTTGGTGTTCAGTTTCTGGATCGTCCTCTTGAGCCACTATTTCTGGGGCTAAATGGATCTTTGAAGGCTATTTCCGTTGAGGGTGCGCACTGTTTCTTTTCGAACCTGTCTCGAACTGCCGAAGCGTAGACTTGTTATAATTGCAGTTGGCCATTCACCCCGAGGAAGTTGTCGATCCGCAATAAGTACAATATCTCCTATTTGTGGGGTACGAGAAGTTAACTTGCCCTGTCGAATACGTTCAATTTGACGTTGTGACAAGGCTAACAGACGGTCGGTAAACAAATGGCCTAGAATTGGTCAAGTACTGATGTGGTAGTTCCGTACCATTCAGCTAGTCGGTGAGAAGACAAGTCAAGGGTGGAATCGTTCATCGCTGTTGGTACTTGAAGTTGCACTTGAGGTGAAATAAAGTCCACAGTACGCAATATGGACTAAAAGTATGGGTAAAGAAGTAAGGTTGTCGGCTAAATGCATGCGCTGAGGACAACATATAAGGTCATTATCTGTTCGTTTAGCGTTAAATCGATGTAACGGTAAACGTTTAAAAATTGCTTCGCTTTCGCGGTAGTGTTCTTTAATGAGGAAGATTTCTGCTTCCCCATATTCCGCACCGGATATATCATTTGCACAACTGAATTGTTTGAAATCGAATACTGTGGGGTGACGTTTAATCCTTTCGAAAAGAAAATAAATAAACTTAAGGACGTAAACTGTCGAGCGAACAAGTATATCGCGTAGGGATACCGAAAGAGAGGAACTGATCCCGTATGTATCGTTTCTCCGCGATTCCGTTTCTAACGAAGATTTTTGAAGGGCGCTCTGCGTGCACCCAATGTAGCACGATTTGAGAATCCGAGAAAAAAAGAATTGCTGAAATATTACATTGAAGCTGGGTATGAACGAATTTAACCAAACGATGGCCTATGAGAGTGGCCAACAATTCTATGCGAGGCATGGTTATAGGTTTGCGAGGGCCCAATAAAGACTTGGTCATGACAAGTTTAGTTTCGATAGATGCTGTCGTATGGCAAAGAAGATAAACACAAGAAGAATATAACCTTTCCGACGCATCTCCAAATACACAAAGTTCGACTTTAGTAGCAGATGGTGGGAGTATACAACGATGAATTACAGGTATTTGAATACCGTTAACGATTGCTGCCAGCGTTGTAGATCTTGGTTATCAAACGGATCATCCCACTGATATGATTTAGACCAGGCATCTTGCAGAAAACTGAATGGAGGCAAAAAGGGTGAAAAATGTCCCAAAGGATCGAATGTCGAGGCTAACGCCTTAAATGCTGTGCGCTTAGAGTTAACTTGATAACGTGTAACATTCAACGGAGTCAAGATTGTCTGAATGAGGATTTCAACGCATGCCCAAGAAGGGAACACTATTTGTGTTTTACATACGATCTACTGACTTAATTGCTGCATTGACTTTATCAGAGTTGCAAACAAATTAGTCGGATATTTATAACGTTTTATTCGTTATAATATAACAGAAACTACAAAAGCAACAAATGATTTTAATAAAAACAAGTAAAAGCTGGTAAAAAAGGACAAGTAAAAGAGAGTTACAATAGAATATGACAGCTATATTTATAGCTGTCCTTGTCCCGCGGGGAGCACGCATCCCCAGGTAATCACGCCGTGACCGGCTTCTCACCCTAGGTTACGGTGCCGGACCGGCTACCCCTAAAAATTCACGATGATTCGTGTTCATTGACGCGAATAGGGATTTTGATTGTCGATATCTCCGAATAGCTTCTTTTTCTGTCGCTGCACCAACAACAACATTATCCACGTAAATGTTTGACTCGATTTCTTCATTCAACGAGCACTGTGCATCACGACGAAGATAATGTTGTATGGAAGCTAGTAAAAAGAGTGATGCAGTTATCCCGAAGGGGACCCGCCTGAAACGATATGTTTTCACATTAATTTCTTTCGGCGGTAGGTCCGGATTTTTCAACCATAAGAATCTATTAGGTTGTTCGGAAAGGAATGCGCGCTAACTTTGTCCATTCATTTCTCCCCTACTATAAAAGATTTTTCAGAACAGTTTTGTCTATTCGGAAGAGATTTTCATTGCGCATCTTTTGATATACTTTTGTTTCTGTCCACTTTGTTTTTCCTAAAAAAAAAAGGTTTAAAAGGTGCTTGACCAAAAATGCCTTTTGCGGGCTTGCATGTGGTACAATTTCAAGCAAGGAAAATCGGCTGCTGAACCTCATCGTGCCACATCTGAAGTATACGGCGAAAAAGCCGTGTCAGAAACCCAGTGTCGACGATGGCATCGGCGTTTCAAAAACGGTAATGAACGCTTGGAGGACGAAGAACATGGAAGTCGGCCCCAATTCGTCGATCACCAAGTGTTAAAGACCGTCGTTAAATTGGATCCACACCAAACCACCCGAGAACTGTGAACACATGTTGGCTGCTCGGACTCTACCGTCCATGAGCATTTGCTGGCAATTGGCAAGAAGAACAGGTGCGGAAAATGGGTACCGCACAAACTGAGCGACTCAAACCAGGCAACACAAGTGGCGATGGCTAAAATATTCCTCCATCGCTCCAAGAACAGCGGTTCTTTCAACTCTATAGTTACATCAGACGGGAAATGGATCTGCTTCGACAACACAACACGAAAAGGACAGTGGATAGACGCCGGTGACACTCCAGAACCCACTACGGAACCGGATACACACGGCAGAAAGGTGATGCTCTGTGTTTGGTGAAACAGCAAAGGTTGAGTGTAGTTTGAAGTCCTGAATTCGGGTCAAACCGTCACGGCGGACATTTACGAAGATCAATCGAACTGCGTGGATCAAGCACTGCGTCGTCAAGGTGTCGAAACGACGTCGACAAAAACTCTCCTCGACAACGCTCGTCAACATGTTGCGAAAACCACCTTGGAAAAAAATTGAGGAGTAGGGGTAGGGAATTCCTGCCTCGTCCGCTTCACAGCCTAGACCCGACTCCATCCGATGATCATCTGCTCCGGTCAATGCAGCACTCCTTGGACGAGAGAAAATTCAAAAACCGCGAAAAAGGCCAACTCAGGGTGTCCAACTACTTTGAGTTGCAGCCGGCCGAATTCTTCAGAAGAAGAATCCATTTTTTGCGCAAACGTAGACAACAAGTCATCAATAGTAATGGGGAATATCTTTTGAATTGATCTTGCTTAGTTTCGGTTTTATAATGAAAAATTTTTTGAACTCAAACGCGCATTCCTTTCCGAACAACCTAATACTTGCATCTCTCTGATCGACTTGCAGTCTAATTTGCAAAAATACTTTTTCTACATCCGAAAAAAGCAAATATTAATGTAAATGAGCACGAATTGATATGCCAACGAGATCTGGTAATATTGAGGGTCTAGAACGCATGCAATCATTGAGGCTAGGTGCCACTTTATAGTGAGACGACGCATCAGACACCAACCTGAGTTTAGTGGTGGCCGATGACTCTTTGACTACAGCCTGACGTGACGCTTCTACTCTTTGATCATGACCTGGGTCAGGATTATCGGTAACACCTATAACATCCAAACTATCAAAACGAGAAATAGGGTCAGTATCGTTCTGCATGGAAAGAACATTAAAGACAGCAGTCGAAGAATGAGATAACTCAACGAAAAAACTTTGTTCCTGAAACAATGGGTCCAAACCGAGTATGAGCAAGAACTAAACCTGAAGGTAGAGTTACTGGTTCTTGCAAAGTAAGAATATAACAGAAATAATCAATACCAATGATGATGTCGGGTGTTACTGAACGAAGCGCCGTAAGCGAATGAAGTGATAAGTTGAGTGTACGAAGTACTTCCCGATCTTTTTCTGTCAGACAAATTGGTGAAGATGGAATAGTAAGCCTATCTTTGGTATGGAGAACAGGCGATAATGGGTGATTGTAAGTGTCAATGAGGGTGACGTAAGTCTTACCCGATTGTTCTGTTGTGCTGACTGCCCCAAAGGCGTATGTCGTCATCGGGGCTTCCTCGAATACGTGGAGTTGATATCGTTTACCTGCTGCCTTAAATATAAAGTTTGTTTGTGCTCCTGTGTCTAAGAGAATTATGATAGGTAGTCGTTCTTTTGACTCAGAATTAATCATAGAAGCTTGAATAGTCATTAGGGTAGCACTTTCCGGCTTTCCGGTGCGTGCGACCAGCTGTATACCCAATGACGAATCCTGTTCATAATCTGATTGTTCATATTCTGTTTTCCGCCTGTTTTCCGTATTCATATTTCTGAAACAAGATGAACTGTTGTTTCCCGCCTGCTTCGGGCAGGGGGTCTGCCTACACGCTGTGACTGTTCAGGTTGTTCCGGCGTAACTCACGAATAGTAGAAGTATCCGTAGATGGTGTGTGATGACGATTGTAATCACGATTTCCATATGTATCTTTCCCACAAAGAATCGAATGATGATTTCCTTTACATCTCGTGCACTTAGGATAACCACACTGGGAACTAGTGTGTCCCTGCCTCAGACATTTCCAGCAGAGTTTGAGGGACTTTACAATTATACGTCGGGTGGACACAGGCATAGTCCGATTACAGCGCATTGTGCTATGATTACGTGAGGAACAGAAAGAACAATAACTAGGATTATAGTTAATTTCTGGAGAAATAGACCTCGAACGAATTGTAGAGACTGGATGAACACTGAATTCTTGAACAACCGACTTTCCAACCTGATGATCTTCCAATTTCTCTAACTCTTCGATAACTTCATTTAAGCCATCTAGGAGTTCTGGCAGAGTCCACATTTTTCCTGATCGGTGCTCAAGTTTGTTAACCTCCATTTGCGTCTCACGAGGGAATTTCTTTCTAATAAGCTTCATCAAAGACAATGACGTAGTTGTATTTTCAAACCGGTTCAGCTGCAAAATATATGATTGAACATGCGAAAGGGTATCCCGTTGGGAGGAAGCCGAATTTAACGAAGGGGGCAGTTGTTCTAATTTATTAAGAAACAAATTGTGTGTAAATTGAGGACGATCATAACGTTTCAAAAGTGTCTGTACTGCAAGACGATAATTCTCTGCCCTTGAAGGGTCATAGCCTTGAATGATAAGAGAGGCGCTTCCCCTAAGAGAGTTTGCTAGATAAATAAACTTTGTTGTTAGAGGAAGTGAGTCATTATCATGTACAGCAGCCTTGAAGCGACACCAGAAATCGTGGAATCGTGTGATATCGCCGTCAAATATAGGGAGTTCTAACCTACGTAATTGAAAAGGTTGCACAAGTGGAACCGCATGTTGCTGTATTGGAGAATTAGAGGATGACTGGTTTGGGATTTCTACGTTATGCTGTAATGGGGTCGCGTTGGGAGAACTTAGTCGGCTAGGAGATCCTGCAATATTTAGCGCTGCTGTAGCTTGCGTGACATTATGCGTAAGCTGTGAACGAAGAGATGTTTCCAAGGATTCGTCTACAGTCAACTGTGTGTCAAGCGCCATTATGGTTTCTACTGCGTCCTGTTCTATTTTTTCTCCTTGCAACTGAATCCAAACTGATCAACCTCTTCACACAGTGATGAGCTGTCTTCCCGATTTTGAACAAGATAGTATGAGAGAATCATAGCGCTCTTTGAGAACTTCCAATGCTCGTTGGATTGCGAATTTTCTACCACAAATTGTTGCTCTGCGGCGGATGATTTCGCGAAGCTGGACTTCTGGAGTGGTTGAAGTATCTATTGATGTTAAGTAGGTTAGATCAACAGAAGAGATTGTTTTCGAAAGAGTACCGACCGCTGTTGTCACACGGCTCTTGTGTCCTCGTAAGTTGGACATTTTGGTGCGACCAAGACTAACCACAATAACCTATAACTGAAAGAATTAGAATGCATTTGCATAAAATAGAGGCGAATGCGTTCGACAAATAAACGACATGTAACCAAGTACTATACTCGCCGTAAGAACTCAAAAATTTGCGATAGTACCGCGAGTTCGCGTCTTTTTCGTCTTTTCTTTATAAATCGCTTTAAAATAAATTAATCGAGGAGAAAAAAATACCGTTGAAGTCAGCTCATCGAGCTCTACAAGATGATACCCTAAAATATTGAAAATGCTTTATTTTGGATTGCGCCATGCACTTGAGCTCTATAAGAAAAGTGATTGCATGCACATGGGGTGCACACTTTAGTGCTTGAAGGGGCTCATTGGTCTCTGAAGATGATCTAATCAGAATTTGCTTTGGATTGCGCCACGTACTCGACTTTACTCATTACAATGTGAAAATGATTGTTGGTTTTGTTTGATCTCCATCGTTCCTTTTTTGGTTTGGAGGCTGTAGATGACTGCACCTACGGTCTTTGCATTCAACACTCATTTTACAGGCTTCATTGAGGATATGACATCAATTTACGTCAAAATAGCGAAGTCGATTTTTTTGGCATTTTTCCTTTTTTCGAGGAATTTTTCTGCGGAATCTGAGGAGGTGTTGAGGCACTTCACTGTCGTAGACATCTCTTCGTTTTCTGCGAGTCTGTAGTGGCACACCCTATCATAGACCAAAATTCCTCCCTTGGTATGGCCCCAAACTTCGAACTTCGTCAAGCCCAAATCATAAAACGTTTTTTCCTTTTCCGCAGGCCTTTTTGTAACTGCGTTGTACACTGTTAGATTCCCCGTGAAAAATCCTGTGGAATGATATATAGGTCTACCCGTGACGAAAACCTCCCTCCACAATCACTTTCTGCAGTAGGCCTGTCTCTGAGCAGTTTCCTGCGGGGCGTGTTTCGAAACGCATGCGGCCGGGTACTGTAGTGGCGGGAATTTGGAAGCTTTCAAATGGTAATTATTTTAATGGGTGATTAGATCTGCTGGTGGCGGGGTACTGAAGTGGCGAGAATGGGGGTTGGATCGATTAATGGTCACTCTAGTGGGGGTAAGATGTGCAGGGGACGGAGTGCTGTAGGGGCGGGAAAATGGGGCAGTTTGAATGGGAGTTTTGAGACGGTCTGAAGGAGCGGTTTTTATCGCTCATTTATAATGTGGAGGCTGTACATATCTGCATCTGCGGCCTCTGCACTCAACACTCCTCTTTACAGGTTCCGTTGACAATATGACATCGATTTACGGCAAAATAACGAAGTCGATTTTTTTGCCATTTTCCCAATTGGAGGAATTTTTCACCGGAACCGGAAGAGGCGGCAGCGAGGCAATCCACTATTGCAGACTACTCTTTGTGTTCTTCGAGGCTGTTATGGTACACGTTATCAAAGATCAGCAGTACTCTCTTGGTATGGCTCCAAACTTCAAACTTCGTCAAGAAAAAATCGTAAAACAACGTTTTTCCCTTTCCGCTGGGGCAAGAAACAATCATTAAATAGCACTTTTTACGGAGAACCTAACAGTATACAATTTAATTGCAAAAATTCAAGCGGCAAGGGTAAAAGGCATAATTTTGTAATTTGAGCGTGACGATAAGCGAAGTTTGGAGCCATACCAAGAGAGAACTGCTGATCTTTGATAACGTGTACCATAACAGCCTCAAAGAACACGAACAGTAGTCTGCAATAGTGGATTGCCTCGCTGCCGCCTCTTCAGGTTCCGGTGAAAAATTCCTCAAAAAATGGGAAAATGGCAAAAAAAATCGACTTCGTTATTTTGCCGTAAATCGATGTTATATTGTCAACGGAACCTGTAAAGAGGAGTGTTGAGTGCAGAGGCCGCAGATGCAGATATGTACAGCCTCCACATTATAAATGAGCGATAAAAACCGCTCCTTCAGACCGTCTCAAAACTCCCATTCAAACTGCCTCATTTTCCCGCGACTACAGCACTCCGTCCCCTGCACATCTTACCCCCACTAGAGTGATCATTAATCGATCCAACCCCCCTTCTCGCCACTTCAGTACCCCGCCACCAGCAGATCTAATCACCCATTAAAATAATTACCATTTGAAAGCTTCCAAACTCCCGCCACTACAGTACCGGGCCGCATGCGTTTCGAAACACGCCCCGCAGGGAACTGCTCAGAGACAGGCCTACTGCAGAAAGTGATTGTGGAGGGAGGTTTTCGTCACGGGTAGACCTATATATCATTCGACAGGATTTTTCACGGGGAATCTAACAGTGTACAACGCAGTTACAAAAAGGCTTGCGGAAAAGGAAAAAACGTTTTATGATTTGGGCTTGACGAAGTTCGAAGTTTGGGGCCATACCAAGGGAGGAATTTTGGTCTATGATAGGGTGTGCCACTACAGACTTGCAGAAAACGAAGAGATGTCTACGACAGTGGAGTGCCTCAACACCTTCTCCTCAGATTCCGAAGAAAAAATCCTCGAAAAAAGGAGAAATGTCAAAAAAATCGACTTCGCTATTTTGACGTAAATTGATGTCATATCCTCAATGAAGCCTGTAAAAATGAGTATTGAATTCAAAGACCGTAGGTGCAGTCATCTACAGCCTCCAAACCAAAAAAGGAACGATGGAGATCAAACAAAACCAACAATCATTTTCACATTGTAATGAGTAAAGCCGAGTACGTGGCGCAATCCAAAGCAAATTCTGATCAGATCATCTTCAGAGACCAATGAGCCCCTTCAAGCACTCAAGTGTGCACCCCATGTGCATGCAATCACTTTTCGGATAGAGCTCAAGTGCATTACGCAATCCAAAATGAAGTATTTTCAATATATTAGGGTATCATCTTGTAGCGCTCGATGAGCTGACTTCAACGGTATTTTTTTCTCCTCGATTAATTTATTTTAAAGCGATTTATAAAGAAAAGACGAAAAAGACGCGAACTCGCGGTATTATCGCAAATTTTTGAGTTTTTACGGCGAGTACTATACTATTCGATGAAGGTATTCTCAATATGCGAAATCGTCAAGTTTGCTAATGCATTTGTGAGAAGAATGCAGGGTCTTGGTTGGTTACCTGAGAATGATGAGAGGTATTGATTTTTGGCAATCAATAAGCAATGAGTGTTCACGACTCCAACTACGTTACCATCTGACGAGTGCGAAACAGCAATTATAGCCACTTTCTGTGTTTTTATTTTTGGTGTACCTGGGCCTACCCCTGGCATCAACGGCCTTCCAAAGAGCATCCCGCACTAACAACGGTCTTCTCAATGGCATTCACGTATTATAGCTGAGGCCTCCCCAGCAGAAACACCTGAGATTGCTACTCACGCACGCGAACAGAGCCTTTATCCTGATCCATGTGGGCCCTAGCTGTCCAGTGCTACCTGCGTAGATTGTCTAAGGACTTTACGCTGAAGGGACCCCTGCCACTGATCCCGACAGCGGCACTGGTTCCAGCTAATGAATACAGGAATCGAGCCTATGGTACTGTTGTCATCAGACGCATTATGCTTTCATCGATTGCTATTTATTTGCGCTTCTCACAAGAGGGCGCAACTACGGGTTGATTTCACAGCCAAGAATATCCCATGACAAGTTGGCTGCGGCCGATGCACCATTTTTGTGGTGACAGGGAGCCCGCAAGGGTGGAGCATCGGTGAATTTGACCCTCATCATTACAAAACTCAGGGATTGCCTAGTGCCTGGTCACTGCTCCCGTGTTACCGTCCTTCTCGAGCACTGACCCAGTTGTTCTTATTTTACAACATACATCTTTTACATTACACAAGCTCATCATTATATATTTGTTTTCTTATTACACAAATACTGGTAAGGCTCAATATGAAGGCACGGCTAAATATATGGCACTGTTGAATAACGTGGTAAGGTTAACACATGGCAAGGCTAACAAGGGAAGGATACTAGGTCGCAGTGGCCATCTGAGATGAGATGTATACTGCCGAATGTGTCTCCAGGTGAGTATCTCAAATCCGCTTTCCAAATCTGCTAAACGATTCTGGGGTCAGAGTTATAGGACCATTTCCTCTCCTGTGTTAAACGCCCCGAGATGCCTATATAAGCCAACCGAAAACAAGTCGGAATGTGCCGCGATGGAGCAGTTGGTACGATGGCGGACTCTCAGGATGGTCACGGAGGTTCGGATCCTTGATGCTTCTGCTCGTTTTGCATTTTGAAAAAACATCTCCCGAACGTTTGCAAAATGCTTTTACGCTTCATATCCACCATCTATAGGGTTCCCTTACGTTTGACAAATGCTGTAAAGGATAATATAATGGAAGTTTTCCTTTACCCCCATTTACCCCCACCCACCGAATAGAGATGCAGTCCTATCCCAATCACTCGAAGGGGTTGCGAAATTTGGCAGCACCGTGCAGTTTCGACAGAGGAGAGAGCGGGGGGGGGGGTCGGATGACTCATCTGACCGTAATACTCGCTGTTGGAGCAATGCCCTCTGCTCGGCCACAAATGAACCATTATGGGTACTATTCTACTATTGCACCCCCAAAACCTCAAAATCTTGATTTTCGATGAAACTTCGCCTGTAGGGGTAATCCGATGCCCTGATCACGAATATGACCTTCATTTTTGGCGTTGGCGTCATTTGGCTCCAATTGGCGCCAATTTGGCGAAAAATTGGCGCCAATTGGAGTCAAATGGCGCCAGTGCCAAAAATGAATGTTATATTCGTCATCAGGACTTCAAATAACCCCTAAACGCATGTTTTCAGCAATTTTGGTGAAAACACCCTTGGCGCCAAATTGGCGCCAATTGGCTCCAAATGGTGCCAACGCCAAAAATACAGGTCATATTCATTATCAGGGTATCGGATTACCCCTATAGGCGAAGTTTCATCGAAAATCAAGATTTTGAGGTTTTGGGGGTGCAATAGTAGAATAGTACCCATAATGGTTCATTTGTGGCCGAGCAGAGGGCATTGCTCCAACAGCGAGTATTACGGTCAGATGAGTCATCCGACCCCCCCCCCCGCTCTCCCCTCTGTCGAAACTGCACGGTGCTGCCAAATTTCGCAACCCCTTCGAGTGATTGGGATAGGACTGCATCTCTATTCGGTGGGTGGGGGTAAATGGGGGTAAAGGAAAACTTCCATTATATTATCCTTTACAGCATTTGTCAAACGTAAGGGAACCCTATAGATGGTGGATATGAAGCGTAAAAGCATTTTGCAAACGTTCGGGAGATGTTTTTTTCAAAATGCAAAACGAGCAGAAGCATCAAGGATCCGAACCTCCGTGACCATCCTGAGAGTCCGCCATCGTACCAACTGCTCCATCGCCGCACATTCCGACTTGTTTTCGGTTGGCTTATATAGGCATCTCGGGGCGTTTAACACAGGAGAGGAAATGGTCCCATAACTCTGACCCCAGAATCGTTTAGCAGATTTGGAAAGCGGATTTGAGATACTCACCTGGAGACACATTCGGCAGTATACATCTCATCTCAGATGGCCACTGCGACCTAGTATCCTTCCCTTGTAAGCATACAGCAAGGCATACATATAGCAAGATAATACATAAAGAGGTCAAATAAATGATGGGACAAATATAAGGAGAGACTAAATAAGCGATAATGGGATTACATATTCATATAGTGGGAGTTACCAGGAGAGCATCAACTCTTTCAAGATCAAGAGCTGATGATGAATGTAGATAACATACATCAAACTAGTAGATAGGGTAGACGTCAAGAGAGAAGGTATACCTACTTACTCCAAGTTCCTTTTCCTAGGACTCACAGAGGCTGGGCTATTCTGGTAAACTTGAAATTTATGTGATTGATAGAATGAAATTAAACAATGTCGAAAGTCGCTAAAAAAGGGATAACCAGACACGAGCTGATGCAGTTACGTAACCAATCCGCCGCGATAGCACCAGGCATCGAGAGTGCCACGTCAGAGCTTTCGTGTAAAGACCTTGTGGCCCAAGGCGCAAGGCATCCTTTCGGTCAGCCCTTTGGCCTGGAAGTATACAAGGTCGTACTGTCGTCACGACAATATGACTGATTTTTCGAAACCGAAGAGGTTGGAGCAGTCGCGCAACCCCCGGAAAAGTAGAAGAGAAGTGCTGAAGTGGTGTCTCGCCATCATGTGAATACTATATTGACTGGAATCTGCACAAAACAATTAATATTCCATTTCCTCAATTATCGAGCTGTCGGTAACTCAATTCTATGGTAGAGTTGGTGCAGCTTCTTCACGTCGCTGCAATTTTGATTAAAAATCGAGCAATCAACATATTGTAAACCAAAAACGAAAAGCGGGGGACGGCAGCCAGTCTTCACGATAGTTCCTATACCGTTTCCTATATTCCTATACGTTTCTCACGACCAGTTCAATGGCAGCACGGTAGTCTCGTATACCTATTCCTTTGGAAACCCTTTTTGATGCATCGTAAACGTGATTAGACTAGAACAGATGTGTTGAAATAAAACAATGGAGTGAAAAATGACGACCGTGTCGGTTCTCGTCCTTTGAATTCTACTTCATGAAAAGGCCGCCGTGGGGGCAAAGTGCCTCCCTGAGCGCCTCATACATTTCTGAGCTGGACAGTGGTGATCATTATTTACAATTAGTGAAATCAGTGTCAATTCTTTTGCAGTTGTAAATGTGTGTCTGGAACGTCAGGAACCCTATGTGAATACGTCTACGACTACTGCGAGGCTATTGGTAAGCTTTTGTGTGTTCCATTTATGCAACTTTAGAAATTCGGCCGGATCTTGATCCTAGTTTATTTGAAACGACCATTATTGACGCGATTCCGCTCAACGCCTCCATTTCTGATCAGAAGACAAGATGTAAGCGTGATTTACGAATCATCAGCTGCTGCTCTTGGTATTTTTATTGCTAAAGTGTTACAACACTCTTCTAATCCGTTGGCGGGTGAAGTGCAACTGTGTTTTAGTATGCACATTTTCTCTGCTCACCAAGGTCAGGCTGGAGAGTGGCATAACAGTTCGTTCAAGAAACACATTTATATGGACGCTACATAGACTCACGCACCGTATCTGCACACATTGAAATTCGCAGGAAAAAACTTTGCATCCACTGATGCCAAACCCTTTGCGTGTGCAAAGTGATCTGCTTTGGTGGAATATGTTGCATATATGAACGTATGTAGATGCCATAACAATACAATCGAAAGTATAGCTTTTCGAGAGCGATGGATGCATGGGCACATGGAGATAAATCCTAACAAGGTATTGCCTTTGCCAAGTGGGCTAGTTGGCTAATCAGAAGGAGAGAGGAGTTGGAAATGGATGGTAGATATAGGCAGCCAATGCGAACACAGAGCTTCCTAGCAGTTACTGCTTACTTTTGCTTTCTGAGGAAGTGCAGAGTTTTATGTAAAACTTGGACTGCTCGGGTTCGTAGTGGACATCGTAGATATAATATGAAAAAGAGAAAATGCGTACGGCGGAATTGCTCACCCGTACAGCACTGAACTGTGGAACCGCGCCTGACGTAGATTCCAGAAATGTATGTGGTAAATCTTGAGAGCGGAAGGGCATGCCTACTGGCACTTCATCTTCTTCGGATTATCGGAGGGAAAGGCGGAAGACTCCTAGCTATCATAGGCGTCGCCTTGGAGCGTTATAGGGGGAGAGATTCCGGGAATAATTTTCCTTTTCTGTAGGCAAAGTCAAAAATCACCATTTTACAAAGGAGAAACAGAAAACAGGTTTCCTATTCTTTCGAGGAAGAAAGACTGTTGTAAGCTGCAGGTACTTGAACTTTTGGAGATTGGGACATAGGGTCTGGAAGAGATACGAAAAAAACATGAACATTAATGAAGGGTGGATGGATTTTGTGAAGACAATGTGCTAGGTAGCATATATGTGCCCTTGGTACCGACCAACTACAGATGTAATGAATCTTCCCAACTAGGTACCCTTCCATTATAAGTGTGCTACGAGACACTTTTTTATAGTTTGGGACAAAGTTGCTTTGCCGCCCCTCACTGGCTCAATTGAATCTCATGAACCACTTTATCAAAATACTTACTTTGCAGTGCACATCTATGTCTGAGGTGCAGCAATTAAGGTAATAGAGTGTGCATTCATGGGGACTGCTATGAGGATCCGACATCAACACGACGATTCTCGTGTAGCTGCCGTTTCATGTACTATGGTCGGAACTGTGATCGACAATGGAGCGTCACCGAAGCGAATCTACAGTGGATAATGGTGAGTACCGTGGAGCTTGAAAAGAGGTGGATCGAGGCTGATACATAAAATAAATAAACAATTAAGACCAAGAGAAGGGATGCGCTTGCATGAGCAGCGTGGAAACCAGTTAGACGAGAAAGCGCTTGCATCAAGGGCATGAAGAACTGACGTTGTAGTGAAGGAAAGCCAAGTATGGCGTCACATCGGTCTGACTGAGGCAGAAGCTTATCGCCTGGTATACGCCATCTTGGGACTGGAGAAGAATTCCTTTCGGGACGCCGACAACAGCTTCGTCAGGGGTGTATGTGTCGTTGCCGACAGCATCGGCATGAATCTTGATTTGTGCGGAAACTTGTCAATCGAATTGGACGGCTGCATTAAAAAAAAGATGGTCCATTCTCGGCTCGAGTAAACTTCGTCGCCTATGCGCCAACATCAAGATGAGTTGAAGAGGAGCTGGGAGTGTTCTACATGGATTTGGGAAAGTTCTACAGACAAGTTAGAACTTTCGCCACAATTATTGGTGGCGAGATTCAACGCCAAGATTTGCTTTTTAAATTGCTCAGAAGCCTCCCAGGGGGATATAGGGTGGTGGGGAATTAGCATTGTGAAGAGCGCTCCGAGCTTGTTATGTCCACTGAAATCATCCATGGTAATTCGCAGTTACAAAGACTCTGATTCGAGATTGGGAGTCACCCGGTAGACAGTTCCATTGTGAAAAAGATCACATCCATCCAGATCACATCCATCCACGTTTGAAAGCTTTGTCCGACTGATGTTGCTGGTGTTGTTCCGTTCTACACTGGGTCGGACCACTGTCTCTTTTTTTCAGTGCGTTGAGAGAGCCGCAAAGTCCAGAGATTGAAGTCTCAAAAACCTGTCGAGTCATATGTTAGTTCGCTTTCCTTGCGATCTAATAAGAACATTCTATTATCAACAACTCCGACGAGAAATGTAGCCGAACATCAGCATGGCATTGTTAGAAAGCGTACAATTCGTACGAAGAGACGCTGATACATTGGAGTAGCTTCGCGCAAGCAGCAGAAAGAAAAAAATTTACCCCCGATTTCACAAAGCTATGCAGCGAAACGGGATCAAATACACGTCGTCAGAAAACTCATAGCAACAAAACTCAGCGAAGTGTTGATAAAATACAAACATCGATTAACTTCGAAGTACGACTTTCTATGAACTTCGGCATAACTGTATTATTGAGTTTATTGTTATTTTGAACTCTTCACGAGTTTTGTAAACAAGCTTTATTGGGCTGACCGATATCGCCTTCTTCAGAGCCTGAAAGGATCATAACTATTTGTGATGACCCGATCAAACGTCTCAACCAACTCACCGAAGTTCGAGCCCCCAGAGCACGCAAGTGATCGAAAGGAGGGGCACTCACCGTAGCTTCGTGAGATCTTCGAAACCACCCAGCAAGTGAGGGTACCAACCGACCAGTGTCAGCTGGGGTAAATCTTCATTAAAAGCCACCGCGGGAAAGCCAATCTTATATAAGGCCGCAGCTCCCGTGCGATTGCGAGACATTCTTCCCGATTCAATTTGGATCGACGACTTGTATCCAAAATGCCTCGAGGGTTTTGCGTGCGCACAATTCTGACTCCTGTGCTACGACCTCCACGGTATCCTCAAAAACGCCTCCGTTATGTTTTCGAATTCGGTGACTCCCTGAGGCAGTAGACTCTTTCAATCGTCTCATACCATCTATGTGCTCCTTAACCCTCACGTGGAGTGATCTTGCCGTCTCGCCAATATACTCCCGCAACAACGGCAAGTAATTTTAAATTAATTTTAAGGTGGTATAGAAAGCCAAGCAATAAGAATATCATTGTCCATTATCACTCAGCTCATCCTTTTCATGTAAAACGAGCGGTTATCAGGAATATGTTCCGCACTGCTAAGAAGGTTTGTACGGGAGAGAATGAGCGAAAAGAGCCGCTAAACATGGCACAAGATATAGCTTGGTCGAACGGCTACTACAATTTTTCAACAACGCCTAAAGCTTCTGCTGGCGGTTCGATCCTCAGACATGGTAGTACTTCGATGGAAGGAAAGATTCCTTTTGAACTACCATTTATTTCTGGTGAGGTCAGTGCTTCTTCCATCAGAGAGTGTCTAAAGAGATTGGGTTTGGAAAATTTAGTTGCTATTGTAAACGTACCACCCTACAATCTAAAGATGCGCCTAATTCGGAACAGGCTAAACGATCGCCTCTGTACAACCTCAAACTGTGTGGTCTGTCTGCCCAGCTGGAAGGGAAGGTGATTGTAAAATGTCTGGGGTGGTCTACAAAATTACTTGCCATGGTTGCGGTGATGAGTATATTGGCTAGACGGCAAGACCACTCAATGTGAGGGTTAAGGAGCACGTAGGTGGTATGAGACGATTGGAAGAGTCTACCGCCTTAGGAAGTCACCGCATTCGAAAGCATAACGGAGGCGTTTTTGAGGTTAGCGTGGAGGTCGTAGCACAGGAATCAGAATTGTGCGCACGCAAAACCCTCGAGGCATTTTGGATACAAGTGGATACAAGTTTTGGATAAAATGAATCGTAGGGAAGAATGTCTCGCAATCACGCGGGAGCTGCGACCTTATATAAGACTGGCCTTCCCGCAGTGACTTTTAATGAAGATTTACCCCAGCTGACACTTGTCGGTTGGTACTATCACTTGCTGGGTGGTTTCGAAGATTTACGAAGCTACGGTGAGTGCCTACCCTTTCGATCACTTGCGTGCCCTGGGGGTTCGAACTTCGGTATGTTGGTGGAGACGTTTGATTATGTAATCACAAGTTGTTATGTTACTTTCAGGCTCTGAAGAAGGCGATATCGCCAAAACGTCAGCCTAATAAAGCTTGTTTACAAATCTCATGAAGAGTTCAAAATAACAATAAACACAGAGGTCGATGTTCGCTACAGTCACAATGACACCTTTCTGAAAAAAATTCTTGTCCACGTGAAGATAGTAATTTGTTAAAAGGGTTCCATCGTGCTCGAACTGTTAAGCGCCTCTTTCGGGAGTTATTTGGAATGGGATGGCATAGAAATTAAGTTAGACGACCAACATCTCCAGCGTCTAGGCTTTAGCGGACAGCATCGCTTTTGTTATGTTTGTACCTTTGTGCATCGGACAGTTGCAAATAATAGCAGCCCGAATTTGACTACCCTTACGGGATGATCGATTTCCTACTGACTTTGAGGGAAGCTACGATCCTGAGAAATGAGCTTTTATGCTTCAAGCACAAATGTCGGGATCGAGAAGTCTACATGGTGAACGGACCACTTCCGAAGCTGAACACATAGTGTGGGGAGCATTCAAAAATATCAGAGGAATGCTGTGAAAGACAAAGAACTCTCGTCCCCACGTTCACCTCTTCGGAACTGCTGTCCTTTCTGCTTTGACATATGCCTCGAGTACCTATACTCTACGAAAGCAGGGCGAGTATAGAGTCAAAGTCACTCAACGCTCTGTAAGAACAACGATGCTCAGGATTATTCGATCCGGCAAAAGCATGAAGGAAATCATCAGCGGATGTAGAGTAAGAACGCTGTTATTCATGCTAAGAAATCGAAGATCGAAAGAGTCATGTGATTCCAGGGGGGGGGGGGGGGGGGGTGTTTTATTTTGTGTTAGGCCCGAGCGGTTGCAGTGAATTTCTGTGGTCATCGAGTGAACTTGTGGACGAACAGAAACCCGTTACTGCACCCCATACGTGCAGGATCTTTTGAACCACTTTGATTCGCAGCAGAAGAATGGAGTGTTATTGAAGCGCACTTGAGCAAATCGATGATGAACGAACGACAGGTGATACAGGTGATACATACATATTTGGTCTAAACACACATTACTCGTACTGTTTGCTGGGAAAGAATAGTTCAGAAACCTTCATTTTGAATATTCTAACACTCGTTACCAGATGACAAAGAAAGCTCGCTGTATTGATTCATTTCTGGTATTCGCTCCGCTCCGTATTAGCATTTAACAGTTAACAAATGACTAGGATGCTAAAAGCACTTTGTTTATTCCTCTGTATGACATTAATTTTTTCTAATGTTTTTTTTTCTGTGCAATTCTACAGGAGAACTCGAACATACTCTTCCCGGCTTTTTCCGTTGTATGCACATTCGTTATGTTGTTTTTGGTTTACTTCGCTTGCCTGAACACAATGTGAGTTTAAGCTCGATATGATTTCTACTTCGAGTTGTGAAGTATTATATTTTGATACCTCGTTGCAATGCTGCGTCACATGTGATTCTTAATGTTCACCAACAAAAACACGTGCCGACTTGCAGATAGAGCGTGTTTGATGAAGTCGATGAGACTATGATGAATGTGATTTTTCAAAAACATTCCATGAACATCAAGCGATTACTACTTGACGTTTTTTTTTCTTGGGAGGGCACTAGAAGTTTCTCCAGTTCAGTTTGGTTGCAGTTCCATGAACGCCTCTTAGAACACTAGAATTAAAGTGTTCGGAACCTGATTAAATATAAACCTTTACTCATTTGTAGACGTTCGGAAAAATGGCGATAGTGCTGAGAAAGTTTCCGAGATATACAAATCTGCTTGATGAACAACGATCAGTCAAAACATCAAATCATCCTTCGTGCGCATTGCAACGCGGAGCTACTTCCCCGAAGAAAGAAAAAGCTTGAGTAACACGAATCAAGCTCGATTCGAAAAACATTAGCGTTTTTTCCAAACTGCTTGTTCTCCTTGTAATGGCTGAACATTGTGCTATTCGAGTTCAATGCGGCCAGCTTTCAGGTTAAGCCCGGCACAAGATTTTTATGTTTGAAGTTGTGACGACATAATTCGTTTTTGGTGCAGAAGAAAACGACGGGAATCCTGGTGACTGCAGGGTTGAAGACGACAACAGCTCTCGTTCTTAACCCTACAGTCACCAGCATCTGGCAAACAGTTACCGGATCGCACTCACATAGGCCTACCGAAGGTCTGAGATTACCCACCCATGACTAACGACTATGACAGTACGTTAACCCATAGGCATAGTTCTCGAAAATTTTGAAGTGTTCTTTTATGTTGAAAAGCGGAAGTGTTCATGTAGAAGAGTACATTGGCGGCAAAGAAAGCGAGAAAATTCGCCAATTTCTCAAGGCTCTTGAAGGTACTGGAACTGAGGTTGTATGAGATCACCGTAGCGGAACTGGTATGTGAGCGTATTCGGACGAGATTTAACTTGCTCCCATTGCGCAAGGAGATGACTAAAGCCGACATTGCCCGAAGCTGCTTTTCACTATCGCCATGGGTTATGGAAAGTTCTTACAACTTTCTACATGGGAGTCTCTTGCCTTTGAAACTCGTCCACGATGGGTGTGGCATTTACACGATACAACCTCTGGCTCCTTAACGTGCCCTATCCATGACGTTTTTCGAGTTTATAACTGCAGGTATAGTATGATGGGAAGCCTCGAGTTCATATTGTAGGGGAAACTCAGAAACCATTTCTATCGTGAACTGTGCCTTCAATGGCTGTTTGAAGAGAGTCTCAAAGTTCTATATCCAGAATTCCGAATCGAAATCGAAACAGTCGAGTAACATTTTCGAATTTACCGTTACGCTAATGGTGAAATAAGGTAACACCATTCCCTTTGGGAGTATCTTTCAAACGTCAATGTTAAATTATGTGCAAACCCTGTGTGCAACAAACGAATTTCATCAAGTTTACACAGCCACGAGGAAAATGCTGGGTCTCATAGAATACGGGAAAGATTAAAGCATTGTCTGACCTTCGAGGCGGTTTAGTAGTTTGGATGATGTCTAGAAATCCACGATTGTTATATGACCATTATTTTTTCTGAACTTGTAATGAATAATATCGTCCTAATCTAATGTTCTTGAACTCAGAAGTCGATACGAAGCGACAGAAGACGATCACGAGGATCCTAAGAGTATTCGACGCCGAAAGATCAAGGTTGCGCTCGAGCAGAAGAAGAACATCATCCGTCGGAAGGTTGAATTTTTAAATACTCAATGTGACAGTCAGTTTGATATCTTTTCATAACAAATTCTCTGGAACTTATCTAAAATCATGTAAATAGTTCGAATGATGAATCACCGTGGAGGATATGTAGGTTTGGCCGCGCTTTGACCTTGGTTGATGCATAAGCTGCCTACAAGCATTTGGGAACCGCTCCTACTTCCGTAGAAATGTTGTCGAAACACAAGCTATAAAACTAACGAGTGCTAGTGACCACTCCGACTGGTAGACTTACAATGAATGGGTGTACGAGTTTGTGGCCGTATCCAGCCTTTGAAGCGTAATATTTCCAAAGCAGGCTCTACCAGAATGTCCTGTGGAATGTTACCTGTCCTTTTTCGATCCAATTTCAGAGAGATGCAAATCAGCTGCTGGTTCTGGCGCGAAAACTCCAAGCTCCAAGTAGGACAGGGCAAACCGTCAGTGGACCACCGCAGTTACTCAGCCATGTCAATGCCTCCACCACAAAACCACCTACACATTTGGATTATGCTCCTTGAAGGATGATCGACAACATCATCAACTGAGATTTATTACGTGCCAACAGTAGAACACTTATTAATTGGTTTTTTGTACGATAAAGAAGTAATGGAACCAACAAAATGTAATTCAGTGGCAATCATTTGAAGGTGTGCCCTGCGGCCTGTCCACTGCAGAAACTGGAAGCTTATAGTAGTAAGGGCTCCTTAATATCCGAAACGTCTACCCCGAGACTATCGTTTGACTGTCTTAAGCTAAGGTTGCCTTCAAGTTTATGAAAAAACGTGGGCTCAATTGATATAAAGAGCAACTCGATGTTAACGGTCATCTGTTTAGGGAAAATATTAGCTCTTTTCTCATGTTCTGCCAGCTCTCCCCCGAGAGTCCATCTGTGAAGCATGAAAAGTAAAAGTCCAGGTCATAGGGTTTTGTCATTCTAGTTATAGAGTCAGAAATATTGAGCCATATGATTCCTGCGACGAAACGCCTCACAAGCTCTTTACATAACTGTCAGCTTTTTTCCCAGTTTCTAGTTCAGACGGCATTATCGGATTGTACAAGAAGATCTCTCGAAACACTCAGTTCTGACATCCTTGTCAGGAAATCCTCTACACAGCCTCCAAATCTCGCAAGTTAAACTAATCAAGGAGATTCCACCAGAAGGGTCAGAGTTGGTTTCTCGAACTTTATAGAAAAGGAAGACCTATGAAAAGCTTTTCCCGATAGCTTATAATAACCACATCACAAAGCCGTGCATGTTGAAAGTGATTGTTCGCTTTCTCATGCATTGCTGTCTTTTCCCGATTATGACTCATAGAAACGACTGATATCATAAATCACGGAGCGACATGGCTTTTCGATATTCATTTTTTTAACCATCCTTCCTTCATTCTTTAGGTCAATACTTCTTCAATATACCCGTAAATAAACGAAATCACTTCATACTTAATTAGTGCTGGGAAACACGAGCAGACAGCAAAATGCATGAATTAACCCGTACACAGATGCTGTGAGATTGAGAAAAAAAAAGCAATTAAAGCCGTTAAGGAGGAGAACCGTCCCGAAAATGTTCTTTTTCGTGTAAAATTTGGATATTTTGAGGTGTTTTAGAGGGATTTTGGAGAAGATTTGAATGCTATGCCTACAAAATCATGATTCGTTCTGCAGAAACCTTTTGAGTGCTAGAGATCTACATTTATTAGGTTTATACCACGATTACTTCGGAGCCATATTAGATTATCGGTCGATGAATGCAACTATCAGTGAATAAACAATTTTTTCCAATGCGGACTGCCGTATGTGGCTTGAATGACGCAGCCTCGCGAGTCCCTAGTTCATCGCTGACCGTGACAATGTGTAAGAGCAACCTTGTAGTACTACTACCAAATGGATAAATGCCGACATCTGATCACTTTTATCAAAATACACTTACTTTACTGTAGTTTTCGGCGACTAGGGATTGTTCGATGAGTCATTATATGAAGTTTATGTCATTTTATTTCCCTTTTATCCTCCTAGGTATGAAGTTTTACCTAGAGTCAGCTTCAGCACGGCTTGTCCATGTTGTGGTGTTGCGCTATGCGCTATATTCCGCTCTTCATTGCATGGGATAGAGCTGCGAAGTACAGAAAATGAAGTGAGACCGTCAACAACTGGGACCACTTCGTTTTTTTCTACGAGTCCCTGGAATGATTGTGTTATCGATGATATTGATGAGGAATAAAATCGGCTTATCGAACTTCTCTATGATAGAGCTACAAAAGTAGTCGGGGAACGTCTCCTTTTGAAGTTTTTCGAGGTGATACACCACCATGAGATCTCCAATTACTGCGTTTCGAAGGGCAATGGGAGAAACGCTAAGTACCGCGAGCGACAGACAATTATCAACGAACATGTAACGTGGAATTTGACAAACCATCACGACGATGCCATCATTTTAGAAACGTTCAAACTCATTATCCAGAATATAAACATCACTCTTTCTGCAGCGACTTAAATTGGATGAGCGAATAATATGGCTGTTTGAAGAAGATTATATTCAGAATGACTTAGACATGAGAGAGGAAAAGTTGAGAGCATTTCAATCAAATGCGGTCAACTTGCTGTGTGCTCATCCTGGAAACCCCTATTTATTATTTTCAAACAGTTTTTTTTTCAGGTCCAGCGGTCAAATCAGGATCACCGTGATGCCCTAATTCTTGATCGGTTTAACCTCGCCATCAAATGGTGGTCTACGGTCATCCACCGCATTACCGCGCTCAATCCACTTCAGTACTGCACTAAACTAGCTCACTGCATGTCTGACTCTGATCTTGTGACCTTGTTTAGCATTTTAACAGAGATAACTTCTGTTTTGTAGAAGCTATCCCATCACATGAGAATAAGTGTAGAAGTCGGAGCCACCACAAGCGCCACTGATGGAGTAATTTCTGTCGTGGGCATGCAAAGCTTCCAAGATCACTCCAGGAGACTCATGCTAGGGGAGACGGGAGTTAGAAACGATTTTGGGTAATCGATTTGCCGCACGCGGCTGTCGCGGGCCACTCATTCGCCGTTATTACAGCTCTAGCGTTCTTCGTACAGCTCAATCGATATGCGATCATTATTTTATGCATAATTATACTATTAGTACTTTTGTTCTTGTGTTTCTTACCTACTGCTGAATCCTGCTACATTCCTTCGCGCGCGACGCCCCTCTTACCGCAACGCGACCATTTCGTTCCTAACGCACCACACCCCTCATGCTAGATAACTTGCAAGCCTTTGGCGGGCGCTCCATTGGTGCTGATAAACGTGTGGGACGAATTTGTTACTGTATTATTAACAAAAGTGATTCAGAGAATCAGGCGAATATTCAATTGAAGACCTCTGCTGATGTTATGAGTAGCACACGCCGAGAGCTTCTTGGGTCATCTTTATAGCTTCATTTTCAACATACTTCTGGCTCACCTCCAATGAACGTTGATTTTCAAAATAACCGATCAAGCCCGTTGGCCGTTTTCTGCGATACTTCGATACACTATTATAGCTGTTAAGCTAAAATTATAATTTTCTCGAGTACACTTGTAAGTGTAATAGCTTAGTTCGACATACTGTATATTTATCAGTTTGGTAAGAAATGTCTTCGACGAAATATTCGAAGTGTTTAAAGCTTGGTGTAAGTGATGTGAACAAGGAAGCAAAGGTCATAAACTCTCAGGTCATCCACCGTGCAATCAGCACATACGTAATTAAGGACACGCACAAGGGCTTTCGCAACTTTACCATGTACGGTGAGCGCTGATAAGCTGGCATAGAAGCCATTAAAAAGGCGAGGGCCAGCGGGGTCTAAGTAATGGAAGGGGAAAGGGCCCTGTCCCTAGAGAGTACAATCACGGATTCGAGTCCCGTTCAAAGCTGTTTTGTCTATAGCTCGCAAAACTTGTCGATGCGTTGAAACTTTTGAAAAGTTTTGGAACAGGAATTCCAAGAATTCGTTCTCAAGAATCCCAGAATCCTAACCAACTTTGGAACAACCCAATAGCTATCGGAGGCCACCAGTTCAAAATTAAGGCCGAAAGTTCAAGCCGAAGACGTTCAATCAGAAGCAGCGTTTGCGCGTCTGCATATGGTACGTCAAGAAAAGACGACCACCAAATTATAGCGAATACTTTGCGAAACATTCAGTGTTATCATACCATGCACCGGGCAATAGTAGAGATAATATTAACACTTTAGCAGACGAGGGCAACAAGCACGAAGAGGGGAGTGTTCCTTCGAGGCTTGAAAACGCTGTTCCGCTCAGGATTTAAAGTGATTTCAATAATTCGAAAGGACAGCAAATTCTGGATTGATGTGCTCTGATAAACATATCTAACGAAAATGTTTGTTGATTCAAAACGCTTTTCATAGTGGCCATTATAATACAGCGAAAGGACCAGAATTTCATCCTACGGTCAGATGGGCTCATATAATAGTTGAACAGGGGAGAGTTCGAATTTCGCCACCGTGATAGGACAAAAACGATCTTGAGGAATGTCGAGTTCCCGCACCATCTTGATTTGCTTCACACTTACAAATGTAATGCCCATTCTTGGCATAGTTTCATTTAGAGAGGGCCGCACGCTGCACTCTCTGAGAGTGCAGCATTCGATCACGAAAAAGTCCTCAGAGATTCTGGCGACGTGCACTACTACTGTACCGAGTACCAGTTTTCTTCTTTTACCGATTTTGAAGCGAATTTTATCGTAAGAGGAGGCATTCGATGAATAGTGCGCCCGATGGGGTATTGTTGAGCGCGGCTCGCATGGTACAAAACCGGTAGTCGACCCCGTGCCTCCTCGCCTTCCACCTCTACGCGCCCACAAGTTGCGATATCCTGAGTGGCTTCCTAACACGTGACACCCTCCCGTTTTAGAAGAGATTCTAACGTTCTGCAAACTATTTTTTATGCACTCGAGAAGGCTACTCCAATGAAACTAGTCAATTTCTATCGCCTGGACTCACCTGGACTGTTTAGGACCTCACAGAAAATGCCCGCTTACAACTATATTGGCTACAGTTCCCAACAATGAGTTTCTTTAGCGAAAAATTTTTGACCTCGCATTTTGCTGATGTTGATCTCATTCAGTATTCATTGTGGTTGCTGCTGTGAGTGGGCGGTTGTGAAGAATATCAAAAGTATGTTACCTGAAACGTACCTTCCCACTTCCGTAAATGTCGTGTCTCTTTGAAGTGCTTTTTATGAAAAGTTATTTTCCGAATGGTCCATTGCAACTCATCGTTTCATTTCTTTACGCACTCATATTATCTGAGGTGTGGCCTTACAGATTTGTGGACTACTGTACTTGTTCTCATACACCAAAATGAATTCATCTAATCTTATTCAATTCCCAGTCGAAGAAAAGGACGAAGGACTGCGAGGAATACTTTTATCTGAGATTCCACTGAGGATCCCGTTGCTAGGTGGGATACCGCTGAAAAGTCTCGTGAAGGTGTGGTCATACCTCTCAAGTCAATTCAAAACAAGACATCCTCAAGTATGTACTCGATAACTAAGGGGTAGGATCGCATGGAACAGAACTTGCTGATCTTTTGTGCGAGCAATGCAGTGATTTTGAGGCCTTCAATTTGGAAATGCTCGCCTGAAAGTCAGTGCTCGCAAGCTAAGATGGGCAACCCGTATCAAGAAGTTGAAGGGCATAGTCGAACTCCGAGGAAGACAAGAAGAATAAAGGACAAAGTTTTTGGCGTTAATCAATCTCGTCTGAGGGGTGCGCCCCCGCACTAGAATTCCATTCAGAATCGTAGTGGCGTAATGAGTGCGTAGGTGGCCTATACAATTACTTACAGTGGCCAGACGATGTACAAGTCAGTGTTTTTATCTTCCCAGACGGGTCTGGCACCAATTCACCGACCTCGGAGGGATGAAAGGCTTGGTCGGCCTAGGCGGGTATCGATCCGGAATTCGAACCCCTGACCATGCGTGTGTGAAGTGCTCCACTTGCCACTACACCAACTCCGCCCTGTAAAAGACATGGTTGACACTTAATTGTTCGGATTTACATTATGTGGGCTCCATTGTTAATCGCGCATTTCCTACTACGTACTTAGAACACGTTCGACTTCGGGTGTGAACGTCGACGGGGTCGGCCTCTCAGCCCTTGTTCGCCCTAACTAGGCCATTGCATTTTACCTGCATAAGTACTTATGGCAGCAAAACAGTTGTTTTCCCCTTTGTTGACAAAAAACTTATCCGGCTGAGCGACCGTGATCCTATAACGTCTTTTTCAGTTCATTGCCATTTCTGAGGCATATGTTGCTTTTTTCATACCGCCACCCACTAGTAATTCTCCTAATGACAAGCCGAACCAACCGGTTTTCAACCACCCTTGTTATCTCTTCGGTAGTCGGTTCAGTTTCCTCTGCCATATGCATACCATTGTATCGCATGATACGATCTGAAGACGCTGTAATGTTAAAGCATGCGAAGGCACTGAAAGGAATCGCATTGATAGAAGCTAAATGTCTTCGAAGTTGTCCAACTACAATTTCCACTGTGCTCTACCAGTTGAGGAATTGAACATGTACCTAGAAGGGTTACGTACCTGAAACGAGAGATGGTTCCCTGCGAAGTGGAAGCTAGTGCACTAGGTAGGTACCAGATGGGGTATAGATGGCTCACTCTTTCTACATTGCGTTCTGAGACGTTGGAGCTGTAGTTTTGAAATAAAACATTTATATTTGAAACAGCTCTGAAGGGCTTTTCATCCACCCATTTTTCGAATATTCAGAATTTCGGTATGGGAAGGCGTGCTAATGCAAATTGCTCAATGCTAGCTGTTTCATATCTTGCTACGCTACTTAGTATCTGACAACTTTCCACGACCTTCACTGGATTCTCAAATCCAAACTAGATTAGATAGCATTTGTTGATGCTTCTTGCTAGATTCTTTCAGATAAGCTAGTAACCAGATTAACAGGTATGATCAGAGCATTTGCACAGCAATTCGCTGGAAAGAGCGAAATCATCCGAGGGTTTCAGAGTGGATATCGCTATTTTCAACCTCCCTTCCCCCGGAATCCCACCTCTTCCCACGTCCAAGCTCCATGCCGTGCCTCGATGGATTTCGCCATTGCTCAACTTTTGCGCGGGTGGCGGCTCCATATTGTTTTTCAAGATTAACTGAGAAGTTTGGGTTGTTGTCCCGCACAGCGAATGGTTGGTTCATCCGACTTCCTAGTTTCGCTCACAGCGCAATCGTCCATTTCCTGATACTTGCGGTGTAACGGCATCCTCTATTCAATCCGGCTGCCTACTGAGCATTCCGTAGAATACCTTTCGACAACACTTCCGCTTGCTTTTCTTTTGCCGGTCCGCAATTATTCAGCCGACTGTGTTCAACCATCTCAGTCCGACTAAATTACCCGCTCACCATCGACGTTCGACGCCAAAAACACTCTACGACGATGATTGCTCTAATTAGCGACGATCTTCGTTGGACCGTGTCATCTTCCCTGACCATCCATTCTGATTTCCTTTAGGAGGTAGTTGCGGCCTAGCCGGCATTTTTATCGCAAACTTCATTGAAGACAGGATGATGGATGTGCATTTTCGCATTTTGTCTTTAGGAATCACGTTTTCCTAGGTCGCTTCTGTCACGGGGTTCGCTATCGAACGTCCAAACGCCCAAATGTCAGCGTGAAAACATTTTCGAGCTATCATTCGCTTCTGTTCAATAATTTTAAGCACAGAAAAAGTAGCGATGTCGCAAATTTTATCTATCGCGTTTCTATCGTCTATATTCTTTCCTCTTGTTAAGTTTGCCTCTTCTCTTACTGAACATATTAGTAACATACAGGGCTGTAGGTAGGCTGAAAGAATATTTTCTGGGGTGTGATCACTAGATCACTAGATTCCTAGATTATTGGCGATTGGATGAAGTAGTGTCGCAAGTGAAATTGAAAAGTAAAGAAACCGTGATCCTTCTAGAGTTACCAACCTCGATGTGTAGCAGCCACAATCCATCAGCGAGAGAAAAGGATACTTGTTCTCTTTGCATGGTAGTGGCTTTGATCGGTCTTTTCACTGCACTTATCACTCATTTTTTGACATCTTGCTCTTCTGTCCTCCTTATTGTACTAGATATAATGAACGGCTTTTGAACAGATCCTATCCCCTATTACTTGCTCTTGCCACCAATCGTGTTCTATATTTTTGTTATATTATTTTATTTTCTACAGTATGTTTTCTACTTTTTTATAGAGGAATAAATAGAAAAATATTATTTGAAGTTGCAAGTGTGAGGCTTGGGTTCACATAGAGCTTCACGCCGCTCCATTACCTTCAATTTCACTATGTATCTGGAAGCTGAAGTTTGAATACAGTAGCCCGATTCAAAATTTACATTTTAAGGGATATAAGCTTAACGAAGTTCCCCAAAGTCCAAAGAAAACATTAGAATGGGTTGTCGTTGTAACTATTGGAACCTTTCCAGTCGTTTTTGTGTGTTTCGTTGTTTTGTAATGTAACTTTCAATTTTACTATTTAATATTTCTTTTTTATTATGATCATTACCTGTTTGATTGTTGATCTTCTGAATCACCTTGAAATACCTATCACAATGGTATCGATAGCGTGACACTCGCCGAGAGTATCCAATTTGCCCATGAACGGCAAATATTGACAACCTAACTCGAGGCGGCCCCTATCATACAAACAACCGTTTTTCCACTGATGTGACGACTTGCACGCACCATGGATTTACACTATCCGCATATGCTACTTACTAAAGCTACCTTTGTATTTAGCACTGATTCCACCGTACATCAACCATTGGCCTTATAATAAGCATGTATGAATCAAAATCAGCAAGTTATCATGGCTGGCGTTTCGAGTATTCCTTGAAAAAACTATCTACTACTGACTAGTACCTATAAGTATCCCTACGACTATTTCTTCCCTTCGCAGGCGCTCCCGATTCTGTTTTCGTCTCCATATACTCCGAGTTCTCCGTCAGTACCCGCTCTACGGTTGGGAGAAAGCTACCTGTGCAGCACTCTGTGGTGTGGTGCTGCGCCCTGACTATCTCTTCTGATTTCATTTTTTGCTTCTCATCTGTTCTATGATCTGCATACCTTCGATTCATTTTCGATTGTTTCCGCTGGGAATGCTCAGTGAATGGGTGGGAGGCCCCCGGATTTTTGATTACATGACCTTGTGGAAGATTTCCTGAAGGTGAATTTGGACAAAACTGCACCCAATACAGTAGCACGGTACAGAATGGCGTGAAAAAGAGTGGACCTCCCCCTTTTTCATATCATGAGCAATTATAGGCGCTGCGGTTGTGGTGTGGTGCTGTGCTGCAAACTGATCAAGGGAATTTGCCAAGATGTCTTGTTTTGTTTCTGATTGGAGCAGCTTACATGGTGCTAGGCCGATCTCCTAAAACAAAAACCATTTAGGCAAAGGCGGTTCTCTACTTTGTTCTCGCGACCTTGATCAATAAATGACATGAATCGGCTGTTTTGAGTTTTCTGCCACCATAATTCCTGTGTGAAGAACTATGACATGCCCTTTTTGGGTTTTACAAAGTGCATGGACAAGTTGCACGAGGTCACCGCGTGACGGGGATTTGGGACGAGATCGCTCGGCACTTGATATGCTCTCCATTATTCAAACAGGTTCTTGTTGTGGAAAATCAAAAATCGGGTAATCAATACGTGACCGAACCAACTTCCCCTTCTCATCGTAACTTCGTAGCCGCATTTCGATCCAAACCAGTCGGTCCCTTGGCAGACGCGTGCATTTGACCCTACATCAAATGCTCTGTCTCCTTACGAACTACATGAGCACTTCCTCACCTGCTATTTCCCTTTTCACACTGTACCTAGTCCACTCTTGTCTGAGCCTGCGTAGTCCCTCTGGACCATGAATCAACTTCCCGGGTCATTGTTCTTACGATTTCGTTCAAGCGGTAGGATTGCATGATTGAATGCATTCAGATTCCACCGTCGTGCATAGAATCCACCGCCCGACCAACCGACCGACGAGGTTTCTGGCCACAGGCATAGAAGTGGAGGCTGTTTTCAGTTAGTACGGCAACTGTAGTCGCTTTTTGAGTAATGTCGAGCAGAAACGGAGGTCATGTGCTACCTCCGGCTCTTTGAGGAATTTTTTACGTGGATGACGACAAAACTGGTATATTATGGTTGATAATTTTGAGTACTTCTATACTTCGTGCAAAAAGAGGGGAGCAAATAGGAGAAGTGGTTGATCATCTCGAGCCAAAACCAGACAAAATTCTGGAAAGTGATTATAACAAGCAGAGGCTTCATTGTTTATTCGTACTGTATAGTTTGATAACCTGGGGAATACATTCTTTTTTGGGTGGCCCGTGAATAAATTTCTGGACTGGTATCGCGTGCTCTCTAATGCGCTATTGATGCGCGCAAGCAAGGCCATCTACCACACTGTATAGTTCGATCGCCTACTGGTTTATTGAAGAGCTGCTCTTTAATGGGGTTGTTTTGGAAGGAGGACCTCAATTTTGCAGCGAAATATTATAAAGTTTAACTCCTTACCAGCTCCTTAGTCACTAGTGTGCTTTCAGTACATACTGTTCTTGTCAAACCTGTCCTATAGTTAAAGCTCTCCATATCGATTCCTGGTCTATCAATAGTCCACCAAGGGAGACAGGGGACCAACGAACGGCTACGCATCTCCACGGTCATCCCTGATTCATTACTCCGCAATCCGTGGTGTGTCCAAAAACAATGTCATCCACAGTGATCCGGCCGCGTGGTAGCGCTACGTAACACCCACACACTCACTGCGCTCTCTTCTAGCAATCTCTCCCACATCACTCGACCTTGTCACTTGCTTTGGTTGCCTGAAAACATTGTAGATGACCATGAGGGCCAAGTGTTGTGTTGCCACTTAGGTGGTATTTTCGTACTCGCTTACACTCTCAACCTCTCTCATCACGTACCTATGTGCCCTTATTTGAAACCTCCTGATTGACAAAAACTTCCCAAACATCTACGATTTTATTGTGACAGAACTTCTTCTCATAGAAGGAAATGTCATTCTTCACTTCAAATGTCTTGTTCTGAATAAAAACTCCTTCTTAAGGCGTGGGCCTTTTTTCACAAACCTAAGGTCGAGATTCGGCTTAGCTGTTCTTTTCAGTAGGTTTCATGCCATCACTACGAAATTGTCACTGCGATCATGCGATCAGTTTACAGTGAAGAATGCATCTTCGGTGTAACTTGATCTTCGAACTGAAAGGGCACGAAATAAGGACGGGTTACTTGGCAAGGAATATGCCCCTTTGAAACCTGTGTTCCGTTTAAGTCGTGGTGAAGCTGCAGGAAATGTATTTCGCTGATTAATCATAAATACCGTTACATAGCCTATTTGTTGGAAGAATCTTATGAATTTCTGGCTCTCCCGAGATCCAACCATCTGGACCCCTTTCTTCAGAGACGGCAATGAGAAGACGGCTTACTGTTCGATTGTTTCTTCTCTTCGTCACTTATAACCTCACATCTTTCCAGCTCACGTATTGTTGGAGACAATTTCGCTATTTTATTCCTATTTTACATTCTTCGAAGAGACGCTTCAGTTGCTTCTTTTTCCGTACCGTGGCATGTGTTCGAGCCTTCTCGTACAGCTGCCTTCAAAGTCGTGGCGTAAAGTATCAGTCTGGAATCTTCTTGAAATTTCGCGGAAAACCACTTGCAAATTCGTATCTTTGACGAGTCAATTTCGCAATAGTGAGGTAACGTATTTCTAACAATCTACTGCATGCTAATGAGGATCGTTGAATAGTAACCTTCGAAAAAAAACCATTTTCAATAGGCATCCAGTCTCAAAGTTCAGTTTGTCGCCATACTGGTTACTTTTTTGACGCCCAATCATGTTCGGTATGGTTCTAGGTACACTTAGGATTAAAACTATGGTCTCCTTCTAGTCAATGTATGGGATAAACACATATTTCAACATCACCGCGATCCCATGGGGAAGCTCGATTTGTGGCGCTCCTTAAAAATGAGAGCAAGTAAGGAGAAACCTTCTCATCAAGTCCATCCAATAGGTAGCCCTAAGTACATATCCAAAACATATGTGCTATTATGATTACCTGCAGTGGATCAGTAAATACATACATACTACGTGGCTGAGATGCATGATTCAATATCATATTTTGATATTCCTTCCAGAGATCGTAGAACAAACCAAATTTTCCGTTGGGAATTCTTCAGACTGGCTAGTCCTTTGTAATTTAGTCGATAGGGAAAGACAACGGGTCCTCATTCAGTTGCTCAGCTAAGAGCAAATGAGTCCTATTCGCGTACTCCCGTGTTCCAGGTCTCATCGTATTTTATCATTATTGATCAGTTTATTATCCCTGAAAAGCATCAGTACTTCAAATCACAGCTATGCTGTAGCTTTCGGTAGATACAGCACCCCAATATAACCCTCTCATTTGCAGAGCGAACCAACCATATCAAAGTTTTCTGACCTGAGGCATGTCCGCATTACGAACAAGAAGAAACCAGCTGGTATCAGAAATTGTCTGGAAAGAAGTTGGTCCTTGAATCAAGGGGTTTCGCCTGATATTACTCGTTTCTATTACTGGATAGTTCTTCCGAACAGTTTATTCTTATTGTCCTCGCTCATATTGAAGGAAACAGAAAGGGCGTTGCCACAACTGAAATTAAAGATCATCTCCTCATTTCGGCTGCCATGTTGCCATGTTTCCAGAGCTTCAACGAACAACATACATGGGAAACCATGACCTGCTTGGTGCGAAGCTGAAGGGCACGAAAAGAAGCATGTCTATAAGAGACATAGGAATCATTGTAATAACCCTTTTGCTCGCAATCACTGGTGAGGAAAGGAGACACTCAAGGGAATCAAACCCTAGAGAAGATGTTTCTGGCATCGAATGTTCGTATTCGATTCAGCATGTTTTGTCTGACATCTTTTGACGCCTGATCTTCTTTTGCCTGATCTCATAGAACAAGTACTTTTCAAACCAGTTTCATAGAAAAGTCTTAAGCTGCTCCAACACTGCTTTCTAGCGAGTAGTTCGTAAAGAACTTCTATTCATTGAAAAGGAAGGTTTGCGGTGTTGTTGTGTCAGTGGATAACTTTGAGAGACTCAATCTTTGATCTTCGGTAAAACAAAGGCGGGTTCTAAGAGAATCAAAAATCTAACACACGCCGGATTTCCCTAAAGCCTGACTGCTAATGGTTTTTTTTTCAAGAAAATTGGAGACTTTCGATTTGGTGACGCAGTGTTCTGTGACGGACTAATCGGTTGCAAATCGTCGATTGAGTATGAGAAGCTGTATTTTTCTTATACCTGGTTCAGAAATGAAGAATGACTCAGATATTAGTGAATCGTTTAAGGAAGAATCGCATCGACGAAATTCGTGGCTGAGATTATTGGCTTTGTAGGGATCTCTGCCATCGTTTCAACTTTGAAAGGTCCCCGAAGGCTCTGGAAATAGCTTGGTACCACATTATCTAAATATTCCGGAAAGAGTTTGTTTCTATCAAGTAAACTCATCTGTATCATTTAAGTAACACATTTGTGTGAATGCTTGGAAATGTTTGGCTCGTTTTTTTTCTCAAAAAACTAACATGCTCTTGCCGATTTGAATGGTTCAGAAGTTGGGTTTTCCATTTAAAAACAGCTCAGCTTCCTTATAGCAGTTTATAATGAAGGAAGACTCTTCCTGAGTAAATTACAATGAGTATTCTGTATCGCCACTGTAGTCAAATAGGAGCCTTTGAAGTCTTTTGGTTGTTAGTCAATCCCATCTGAGTCACATGCCCCGTATTCGACTTCCATTAAGAGTCTTATTTGATAGTTGTGCAATGAATGCGTAGATGACCGATACAATGACTTGCAGTGGCCAGCTGATGTGCAAGTCAAAGCTTTTACCCTCCCGGACGAGTCTGGTACCTACTAATCGACCCCGGAGGGATGGAATGCTTGGTTGGCTTGAGCGAATACCGACCCGGTATTGGAACCCGCTACCATGCGCCACATGTCACGACATCATCTCCGTCTTGTACTCGAAATATCATTATAAGAAACAAAAAGGCGAATGGTGTTTCCTTTTTGAGCTTAATATATTTTCTTGTTTCAAGCCGGGTGGGAATGACTTTCGTTGCTTGTATGAATTTTCCTGAATAAACAAAATTTTCTGAAGTTCCTCTTACCAACGGACTCATCCACATCATGATCACATGCTGGATTCCTTCTGCAGCTGGATTCATGATATGTGGATCACCCTCTTCTCCTCTCCCACAGACTCTTTACAAATTTCCATCTTCTCCAGTGTTGTTCCTGATTGAATCTTTTGAAAAAATTTTCCACTCACACGCTCAGTCACGTATTCTCTTTTTTCGGGAATCAACCTGCTCTAGACTAACGATTTCTTTCTTTTTTCTTTTATTCTCCTTTGCTTGTATGACATTGACTATCGAGCATCTGTTGAGTATGCCCTTCAATTCTTGACAATGTTTAAAGAGAACCGAAAAGTTACAGTGAATAGGTCTGAGCTAATCTATCCCACTAGAAAGCGTTCCAGGTATACTCGTATACCTGGAATGCCTTCTACTGGTATAGATTAGCTCAAATCTATTCACTGCAACTTTTGGTACTACCTCTTTACATTCTCGGGAAGCGTATGGTGCTCAAATACGGGCTCCGACAAGCACTCTTGAGTTTCTATTAAGGTTGTGCGTGTTTCACTTTTATGGCTCACTATCGTTTGCCTTCTGTACATCCCTACTTTACATTCTCGTAGCATTCGTCTGTTCTACGAAGGACTCAAAGACCATCGCTCCCGATTCAGCGTTGCTACCAGACCCCAAAATCTAAGGAAACCAAATTATAGGTTGCTGGTGTCTCGTGGTGATGACGGATTTTTCCTCCACTCGGATCTAACTGTGCAATCTCAATATGGCCTATGTTGGAAAGCAGTGTATCGGATTTTGAACCACATCAGTGCTTACGAAGTGCATTGCACCATTTCAAATCTTGTAGATGATCAAACATGCTGCTCGAGTTCGTGGAAGGTCGAAGGCCAGCTAGTGCATATCAACTTACGCGTCGAAGTGACAACACGATCACGATTGGCTTAATGGGTAGACTGCTCTGCTTTATGCCAAAAAAAATTTTAGTACTCGTTTGTGACGGTGGATAGATAACAATGGTTCCCAGCATAGACAGGGGGTATAATGTTGCAGTAGTATGGTGAAAGCCTGTGATAACCCAGCTTTATGGATGGGAAGAAGATTTTTTGAAACCTAATCCGAGATCAGCTACTGTTATGACAATTGTGATGATTTTTCTGGATCAATTTTTTCTGGATCCCCTGCACATCTCGCTTTCATCTCTAACTCTAATGACGAAATCACCTACAATTTTGAGCTACACTAACAACTGCACGTCCACGTCAGTGGTTAGGAGGTTGAATTGAAGATGCCATGCATATGATCAGGAATTCCTTTCTTGCAGTGTTGACAATGTCAAGCGATTGGTTACTTATCACTCCCATTTGACTTTCACGTTCGATTGTGCCGCAGTGTAATAAATTTTATTCATCGCTGTGTACATTCTACTCATTTCCAGGCATGGTACAACGAATTGCTCGTACGCACAACGTTCCACAAATCTACACCCTCGTACAAGACTCGTAAGTAGCTCTTTTTTCCTTTTTTTGTTCTCTGCTCCTTCATGTTCCTTTATGGCGATACTGTGGGAATGGTTTTCTTTTTTGTAGTTGCTCTAGTGAATGTAATAAACTCGGCTGTTCATTAATTTTTTCGCAATTTCCAGCTTTTTATCTCCTTTATCCTTTTTATTTAATCTTATCATTCACTTGTCACTATATCTTAGGATTCTAAGTGAGAAGTCATTTTTGAAAATTCTTGTATTACTTCAGATCCTCAAGTCTTCTAACTAGTGAAGGGTAGGCTTATGCAGATGTAGATGTAGGGGTGGGGTGCGCAACAAGGGAAGTAGACGGTGCTCAAACAAAAACGAAGTTATTAGGGCATCTTGGACTTCAGAGAAGTCTTGGCCTTCTGAGAAAATTTTTACCGAGCCGCTTGATCAATAGTAATTTTGATATTCAATAGCCTTCACGATAGCTCGTCCTGAGCTTCGCGATTACTTTCTATGAGGACATATCATGTCGAAGGTTTTAAGAGTTGTCCCACAAAGGTACATTATCGAAAGTTTGAATTAACAAGAAGTTTGTGCGATAACACCGACGATGCTAGGACCTGTCAGTGAGGATTTCAGTATGAGATTTAGACATTTCGTTCAAAACGGTCACCATCTTCCCACAATCATATTCAAGAAGGGACCATTTCAAATGTTAAGTAGTGTTAATTTGAATGTTTAATGCTTGAATTAAAATTTCCATTCGTGTTCCATAGATTCTTTGCAGTATATGACTAAACAAATGTTTCTGTGTGTTTTCTTAATGCTTGTGATCATGCGGTTAGACCGCCTCACCCTGTATTTCGGGCATTTCCTCACATCCTCTCCTCGCCACGTCCACTTTGACATCATTTGAAATTCAAATGAGTCTACGCCTGTCACTTCATGACCATGTTGGAAAGGCGAAGCGGTGAGAGCGTTCATCTAAAACTCGGGCAAGGTCATCGAACTTCTACGAGTAATTGATACAGAACTCAATGTATACTGGAAAATCTTGGGGCACTCCGAAACCGATCAGATCTGCTTCTCATTTGGAGTGTCCTCACATACATGTATACACAACACATAGAGCTTACCCTAATCATGCTTGAATTTTTGTCAAAATCGTTTTTCGTTCTCCATATCTCAAGCTCTCGAGGAAAATACTTACCGGCACAGTTCATGATAATTTTGAGGTAAAGAAGAAATCGAAAAAATTCGTCGATTCCGAGAAAAATGATGCTCATTGTTGCAATTGCACAGAGAGCTGACTGCATCAAGCCAAACTGTGGAGTTCTGCTTTTCGATGTCGCTATTGGTCATGACAAGCTGTTCGACCTTCCTTCATGGGTTCCCTTGTGATCGGTGCAGCCTCTACAATGCCGGTGAAACACGTCCGAGGATACACACGGGACAATATTTGAGCCTTTATAACACCCTATCAAGCCCGTTTTCTAAGGTGATAGTGCCACATATGGTATACCAGGGGCCAAACATTTATCCTGTTGGGATATCTCGTGGGACGTTTTATCGTGGACCGGGCCTTTAGAAATTGAATAATTGAATGAACAATTCACTCGCTTCACTATTCATTGAGTTCGAAAGGGCATCACCTTGCTCGAACCTCTACGGAATGATAGTTTTGAAAGCATCTACATTGTGTTTGAAGAGATAGCTTTCCTTTCTACCTCTCTCCCTTAATCTTAGTGACCATGATGACGTGATCTTTCTCTTAACTGCTTGTATAATAGCGTGAAGAATCTTCATCGCAAAAAACCTCATTAATAATGTTAAAATGATGGATGAATAACCGGTTTTTTTACAGTCCGTATCCATCGCGAGAGATTTCGGACCACGTCTACGATGAGCTGAAGAAGGTGTTAATTCTCGCTGGAGCGTTTTTCTTCATCACAATAGTATGCGTTATGTCAAAATTACAGGTGAGCTGAAGGTTTTCTTCGTAGGAAACTCCATGGCCCTCAGCTACCACAACTGTAGAGGTTGTTCAACCTCCTTCACATTTTTGGCATTAATCGTCTTTAGAAGTGAAAAGGAAGGAAACGATTCACTGGAGCATATTCCAGATTTTTTGTCTCGGCCCTTCCTTACGAGAGAACAGAGCTGAATACTTGTTGAATATAGTTTCTCATGCGCTTCTCACGAAGTTGGCGAGTTATAGATAAAACGTCGGTTGCGGACGGGGTTCGAACCAGCACTCGTGCTATTCGAGCACCGTGCTCTTATACCTTACATTACGGTACCCCGCTTGTACGTGTTGGGGTAACTGCCTAGCAGATTTCTTAATTAGCTTAAACAGAAAAAAAGATAGTAGGAAAACAGTACGGCAGTCGTAAAACAATGAGATGAAACGACTTGAATATTTTAAGGAGAAAAAACGGCGCTGTAATCGAAAATACGGCTAGGATAGAGTATTGAAGAACCAAGTAGGAAAAATAGGGACGGTCTTTCTTTCAGGTTGGAACGGAGGACGTCCTTCGTTGGTCACCTGTCGTTTGGCTTCTAGGCGTTTGTGTAGCGGGTACATTCATGAATCTCATCTTCTATTGCCAGAAGAAATACCGAGAACGAAAACAGCGTCAGCGAGACCAACAGGTTCGTTGTACAAAGAGAGGATAAAAGAGACGATGAAGAGTTACGGGAAGAATGCTTTGTATTAGGTTGAGTCATAAGTCCTCGGACAATGTGATAGTGATGACTTCTAGCGATCATAACTCGGGAAAGAGGTGACGGAAATGAACGTGCGAGGCATTGTTAGACAGAGTATGGAAAGCTCTTTCAAACGCATACTGGAAAAGGCACCTAACTGTTTCCTTTCCAGCAACTGTGCCTCATGATTTCAAGCCGTCGCAACTCAACATCCGCAACACCATCATATTTATTTTTTTATCTGGCCATGAACCCGCGGCAACCGATAGAGGTATGAAGGACGTTCACAAGCAGGAGGTGTACAATTTACAAGTGGCACCAGAAGTTCGCATCGGGCGACTACTCCGTCGAAAATGAAGACCGTCCGGGACGCTCAATGAAGTTGGATTTGAAGGTGCTGCGGAGCCAGGTGGAAGCCGATCCGTATCAAACTACTCGTGAACTGGCAGTCACCCTTGGGGAGTCAGTCCACAGTTCTTCGTGAATTGAAGTCAATCGACAAGGTGCGAAAGCTCGGTCGATGGGTGCCTCATGCTTTGAAGCAGTATGACATAGACCGCCGCGACGACGTGGCACTTTCTCTCCTCACGCTCGAGGGCACCACACGTGGCTCGAGTACCCAGCCACCAGGGGTGCGAAGTCGATCCTCTACTCTAACGTTCACCGGCGTGCTCAATGGATTGACAAAGGTGCGGATGCAGAAGACTCCCCCAAACCCAACGTACACGCGAAGGAGGTTATGCACTGGTTCTGGCGAAGCGTTCAGTGTGTTGAATAATGGGAAATGCTAGACGAAGGATGCCCAGTGACCGCACACGTCTACATTACGCAACTGAGGAATTTGAAGGCGAATCCCGAAGCTACACGTCTACAGCAGCACAAAGTTTACTTCCAGCACGACAGCGCTCGCCCTCACATTGCAAGAACGACCGAAACTGAACTGACGAATTTCGGCAGGACAAGTTTACCACACCAGCCATGTTCCTCAGACTTGGCTCCCTCGGATAACCACCTTCTTCCCCATCTTCAACGTCATTTGGATGGTCAGAACTTTCAAACCCGCGACGACATCAAAATGGCACTGGTGCAGTTCTCCAAGGGCCAGCTCCCAGCGTTCTAAAGCAAGGACATCTACGATCTGCCCAAGCATTGGCAGAAGACCATCGGTGCCAATGGGGCATATTTCAAATGATTCGCTATTGTCGTTTAAAAATTGTAAGATAAATATTATCATTGCCAATTTGTCCGAGGACTTATGACTCAACCTAATAGTTTCCTGCTTGTGTGAAGCGGAAGTCCTCATTACCACACTTCCCTTCACAATGTGTTCCAAAGCCAATGTGATTCACTCGTTTGTTTGAGCGTATTTATAGTGCCTTTTGTGCAGACCCTTTTATTCTAGGCAGTATGTTTGCTACCAAAAGATTAGTAAAGCCGATAAGGCTAAAATTATCAATACATCATTGATTTCTCTCCATCCACTCCGCGAAGAACGAAGAAGTTAACCCAAAACTTGACGGCGTCGGGGTTCTTCAACTTTTCACAGTTAAGCAGTGCTGCATTGACCCGAATAAGTGGTAACTGGAGTGTAAGATATTGGCTACGTACATGACTACGTACATGAGGCAGCACTTCCCAACCTGATTCCTCAAATTTCTGCTAAACACCTTTAGCGACATGAGCTCTAGCGCTGTAGGGCGAGGACTTTATTTTGGCTGAATTGAACTCAATAACGCACGGGTTCGTATACCCAGGGAAGTGTGAACTGTGCAGTGTTTAGAGTTCAGCGGTAACTGTCTGACCCACAAGGAGCATTTCCACCAATATTAATAACTATTATTATACTTAGTTTCTCAGTTGATGACTTCATATCGTCCTTCAGCAGAGCAGGTAAAGAATCCCATTTTTTCGAGTTTCAGAAATAACTTAATTCATTCATCTGTACCTCACTTGCAATGTTCACAATTTTCAGGAGGAGCTGCTGTTCTCACTGGCGATTCCTCGATCGTATCCGTGCTTAGCCCCTGCACCTCACATCAACTGCTGCCGAGCGCCACGAATCTCCATTCCTGACCGGGGTCTTCCATCATACGAAGATGTTATTACGCACAAGCTAGAGGTACCTTTTCTCCTTTACTCGGGTAACCCATTCGTTAAACTCTACATTCCTCCCTTCTATGTCATATTCTCTAGCACTGAACAAGAACTGCTCTGAACTAACTTCACGTTTCTGCTGATTCCAAATCTGCACACTTTGTGAACCTGATTTGTGTGCCGATTTGTAGTCGTATTCAGTAACAGCGACAATTTCAGGATCACTCCTTACCACCTAATTACTCGGACGCAGTTTCGATGTTGAGCGGGTCAATGCCTGTATCCGGTCAAACTCCCAACCAGAATCGGTCTAACCAACAAACAAGCGACTGTTCCTGACTTTTACACGGTCTTTCTTTTCAAAACGACATCCACCTGCCCCAGCTAATGTTAATGTACGTATGCTGAACAGTACGCTGCAACTGCTCAGATGGGCGCGCACAATTATCCGACCACTTGAATACGCTCAAGTTTTTCTAAAGATTTTCCTGCTCACTTTCTAAGTATCTCTGTCACTTGGAGTTACTCCCCGAGAAGTTCTCGGTTGTTGATAAATAATATTTTCTAGTCGGTTCCTCCAGATGTTTCTTGTCGAATTCTGTTCATAGATTGAAATGTATCGTAGGCTTACGACCAGGAATTCGCTCGTGCGAAGGTACTAATCACAGTCTTCAACTCCAAAAAAACTGTGTAAGCGGAATATCCGCGCGCAGAAACGTGTCGACCCATCAACTAAGGATTAAAGGATTTGCTTGAACTAACTCGGCCAGTCGATGACCGTACGCCAACTGCTTGTTTTGCTGGAAATCCTTTTTGGAAGTGATGAAATCAACCGCTAGGTACACATAACTACTATGAAGCAAAACCCCCAGATTGCGTCGGTAAATGGCGGGACGAAAGAAACGATCTTTACAGCTCCCATATACCACTAATTTTGCTGGATTGTCACGACCTCCTACTACTTCGTGTTCCCATCAGGAATTTACAAGTGCATTCATTAATGTGTATATTACAAAGCTCTGGAAATCTACCTTAAGCTACCAATTGTCTACCAGTGCGCTGCCAATCATTTTTATTTGTTCGATGATAGATGCTGATATATTCATGTACTAGGTTGTCGGAATACCTGTGAGCGCTGGGTTTACTGCAAGTATTTGGGAATTTCAGCTACAAAACCAATATGAGAAAGAGAAAGAGGAAACACTAGAGAGAAGGAGAAGGACATGCACCCAAACAGACTGTACCTGAAATTTCTTATCATTTCCTGCACTCATTTACACTCCGACAACCTGGTTGATAAATAATTGTTTTGAGCGTGTTGTTACGATCCTTGTTTCACTTAATGACGGGTTTTGTCGAATAAAGATTATTCAATGTGTCCCCACAGCTGTGTAGTTATTGCTTAAATAGATGAACTGCTTGGCTCCCGCCGTGCTCTCTGATTTCTTGTTGAAATACATTATTCCTGGTATGAGTTAGGTAGGCACTACAATAGTGAGACGAAAGGAGCAGATCACGGCACAAATAGGATAATGAAACTGCCATTCTATATTTGGCCACGATTACCGATATGATCACGCATTCTTTTTGTATATCGTTTGACATTCATGAACAAATGTACTAGACAGCTCTCTTCTCTTTCATTCGATAAGAGCAGCGACACTTTTACAATTGAGAAACATGCTTAGCCAACTAGTACTTTGATGGTGCTTGATAATGTTGTTAAGGAATGATAAGTGGTGTATTGTAGTGCCTACCTAACCCATGGTGTGTGTGTGTGTGCGTTGTGTGTGTGTGTGTTGTGTGTGTGCGTTGTGTGTGTGTGTGTGTGTGTGTGTGTGTGTGTGTGTGTGTGTGTGTGTGTGTGTGTGTGTGTGTGTGTGTGTGTGTGTGTGTGTGTGTGTGTGTGTGTGTGTGTGTGTGTGTGTGTGTGTGTGTGTGTGTGTGTGTGTGTGTGTGTGTGTGTGTGTGTGTGTGTGTGTGTGTGTGTGTGTGTGTGTGTGTGTGTGTGTGTGTGTGTGTGTGTGTGTGTGTGTGTGTGTGTGTGTGTGTGTGTGTGTGTGTGTGTGTGTGTGTGTGTGTGTGTGTGGTGTGTGTGTGTGTGTGTGTGTGTGTGTGTGTGTGTGTGTGTGTGTGTGTGTGTGTGTGTGTGTGTGTGTGTGTGTGTGTGTGTGTGTGTGTGTGTGTGTGTGTGTGTGTGTGTGTGTGTGTGTGTGTGTGTGTGTGTGTGTGTGTGTGTGTGTGTGTGTGTGTGTGTGTGTGTGTGTGTGTGGTGTGTGTGTGTGTGTGTGTGTGTGGTGTGTGTGTGTGTGTGTGTGTGTGTGTGTGTGTGTGTGTGTGTGTGTGTGTGTGTGTGTGTGTGTGTGTGTGTGTGTGTGTGTGTGTGTGTGTGTGTGTGTGTGTGTGTGTGTGTGTGTGTGTGTGTGTGTCGGAGTGTGTGCGTGTTGATATGTGCGTGTGCCGAGTGTAAGTGTGTCAATGCATGCTTGTATCAATATGTGCATCGCTATGTTATTTGTCTGTGAAATGTGTGTGAATGTATGACGCATGATGTTCTCGACTGCGGTACTGAAAAGCATGGACGAGATGGTGCGCTTTGTCAAACCATCTCTTAACGTTGATGATGACTTCTTTATGGAATGGCGAGATCGTGGCCGTGAAGTCTTGTAGAGCTCAGAAGTATCCTTATAGTGTACTGAGTAGGTGTGCCCTGGTTACCCAGGGCTTCAATTACCGCTTCTTTCTCAACGGTAGCAAAGGTTTTCTTGAAACTGATAAACGTAAGACATACCGGCATTTTGCGCTTTTGCGATGTTTCATTGAGTCTTACACCAGCGTGGATGTGATCGGTTGTAGTGAAATTCACCGAAACCCTGCCAGCACGCATGGCTTCTGTCCTTCATCTTATATTCTGGCAATACTGTTGAGTATGACGCGTTTAAGTAGTTTGTGGGTTACAGACAGCAGGCAGATTGGGCTATAATTGCCAATATCATCTAGGTCTCATTTCTTTACGGCAACAGTCTTGTTAGTTTTTCAAGAAGTGGGCACTTTCCATTCCGACATATACCGCGTGAAGAGCCGAGCCAGAGTTTTGACAATGACAGGCGAAAGGCTCTCAAATGTTCTGCTTTGATCCTGTCGGGACCAGTCGCTGTACCATTCCTCACTGACTAGATGGCTTGTCCAATTTCGACAAAGGAGAACTGAACGGACGACATATCCGTCTTGCCTAAGATGGTAGGGAGGCTGTCGAAGAGATCAGGGTCGAAGTCATGGATGTTCTCCATTGCCCTTGTCATCCCGGTCTTATAATTGACAAAGGTTCATCGGGCTCTGCGTATGCTCTTCCCCGCTTCCGCGGCTTCAGCAAAACTGCTGCTCTTCTCTTTTCTGATATCCCTTAATCGCTTGTCTGCATAGCTTCGCAAGTTCGGACGTTCGCTGGTTATTGCTCGCAGCTCGCGAGATTCCACGCCAGCGTATGAGCTCGAGCGTTTTCGAAGACAGGCGTTTCACGCACTGAAAAGCAGAGCCTCACGCGGAGACGATGGTCTGATCCTGTGCAGATCTTCGGAACAACAGCGAAGCCGGTCAGTCAGAACTTTCGATTGAAGATTATAGGATCTATTCGATTATGAAACTGTCCACCAAGTGACTCTCATGCCCATCGCAAATGAGAAGACTTCTGGAGCTGCGAGTTACAATGGATAGTGTCTATCGACATAATAAGCCGGACAGCCTTTCACCCTGTTCATTCCTTTCCATTCCGTGAGCTCCTCAGCAATCCTTCTGAGGTCGATCTTGGCGTTGAGATCACGGACGATGACCTCGAACAAGATAGGGTCTTTCTCTTGAGCTTCTCCAGATAAATATAAAATGCTTCCAGCTCTTCTTCTTCGTGGCTCGATGTTGATGCATAGACAACAGAGATTGTTACAGCTGCAGTTACAGCCACATCTTAAACGTAAACTTTCGACTCGGGTTGTCAGTTTTTGATCGAATCAATGTTCATGACGAAGTGCGTATTGACGAAGACAAATACGCAGCCGACGTCTCTGCTGTCGCATGTTCCAAAGAACGGTTCTCCCCAGTCTCAAATTCAGCCGGTAGGGGGCAATGCTTTCTCGTCTCGGTCAGTAGGATGACGTCGTATTCCGATCTCCCTAGCTTGCACCATCGGATCTTTGGAACACGCTTTCGATGAAAGCGTTGGTCAGTGAAAGTACAGATCGCCATCCTAATTGTTCTCCTGTTGGGCAGCATGTTGAAGCCCTGAGATTTTAGCAGCCTCCTCCGATTACTGAAGAGATAATGGAAGCTTCAACGCAAAATGCCGTCGAGCAGTAGAAATGTTGACGAGAGCTTCTAGACCATGTAACATCTGATGGTAAATATGAATGTGGAAGGGCAACAGGTTGCCCTTCTTAGTAGGCAGATACCCCCAAGCCAATACCTGTCCTTAGTCTACGACACGGAAATTCAGACGTAATGTATCGGGGCGACTTACTGTGTGCAATTTAAAGGCACGGTTCACGATAAAAATGGTCACTGAGTTCTTACCTTAGGAATACTCAGTGGCTCCCATGGGTGGTAGGAGGGTCCCTCTCGCTCCCATAATCTCGACGGTCAAGGCTTGCGCGTGCGCAATGACACACATTGTACAGTTCGTCCAAACGTCTCATTCTTCTTCATTTTTCTGGTCCCACTCTCGTCCAGCCCCTTTCCAACGAAGCCTTTTTACTTTGGAAACATCGATTGACGCAGTTTCATCGTCTTCATTCATTATTTTCCATCTTATCTTCCATTTTTCGTATAATCTGGATTACCCAAAATTATCGTGAACTGTGCCTTTAAAGGAATCTGGGTAGCTCTATTAAGGCGCAACTCAGATTCGATTCATCACCTATTCTTATACTTCTGGCAATGTCAATGAGAATTGTGAAAGTGTCCATCGAAGAACTACCACAGAAAATGCAAATTTTTAGAAAATTTCTGAAAAACAAGTCCTCGCACAAGTCGCGCATTAAATGCCAAGAATCAGCTCTTTCGAACAATTTATATCAACCGTAACACTTGAAATTGAGGTGAAAGCCGAAACGATGTAGTTTTGAAGGTCACTTCTTGAAGGTTAAAGTACATTGAGTCACGTGATGGGAAAGGAATGATCAGCGAGTTCAGATCTTCACAAATGTTCCTAACGAAACAACATGGACATTGGGCTCGAGCTAAGCTAAAACAACCTATAAGTGCACTATGCACAACACCTAGAACCCGTTTGTGATTTTAATTGATTTTCTTCGACTTTGCCTGTACTGCCTGATATTTTGCTTTACCACCACGCAACACATATGACTTCAGGAAGAAGTTGATGAATAGAATTAGGTACGTTGTGTCCATGAATGTTGCCAAAATGAAGATGTTATCGTCGAAATCACAGGGGACCTGAAGAAAGGATGTTGCTGAATCAAAGCGTACTTCTTAAAACAGCCATTACATCTGGATTTGCACTTGTTAGTAGGCCCTATCTCTGAATAAAAACGACTTTTGGGTATCGCCGAGAAGCGTAGTTCGACGATATCCAAGCACCAACATTGAGCCGAATAGAACTTTCGTGAACTGTTTCCCTTAACACTTTCTCAAGGCATATACCCGATAGTTCTTTTTACCAGTCTCAATCGCAACAAATAACCTTTTAGATGAGAACCCGAGAGACTTCGTTCTTGGTTCTCATCTTTGTATAGAGTTACACCAGAGTAGGGTAGGTAAAGAGCGACGCAATTTGGCTCCCATCTCGAGATTTCGAAAACGTTGATAAGATCACGTACCCCAGCAACATGAACCAAGTATCCAATGTGAGCCAGAATACCACACGATATCACGAACTGGAGAATTTGGAGAGTTGTTATGAACTTTGCAACAACACCGGGAACGTTGATTTTCATTGAACGTAGGAAGTAGTAGCTGAAAGATGAACGGTACATTATGTTAAAAAGAGAATAAATTGTGGATGAAGTAGCCCTTTTCACCTGTACATGAACGCATGAACGCTATAGTTGAGGTAGATTCCATACCGGTTGAAACCGGGAGTATGAGGGTGGGAATAGAAGGCATATATACCGGTGAGGATGTGATGATACCTGAACGCGATAGAAGTCATGCAAACAGTTGGCACATTCCTCTTGTACTCAGAAAGGGAAATCACAAAATTTTCAATATTGTAGAAAGTAGGCGATTTGTAAAAACTTTACGTGAAAGCAGACCATCAATGGCATTGTAACCGCGTTGTATACGTACTTACGCGCACTCTACTTTCGTCGAACGGCATCCTTATTGGTTACACCCTTCTCCCTCGAAAGTCCCAAGGTTAAAGAAGAACATAATAAGATACCATTTCTTAGTTTCTCTTGTTACGCTTAGTAATTCATCTGGAGCATCCAAAAATAAAAAAAAAAGAAATCACCAGTGAAGGAACATGAGAGGCCGTTTCCGAAGAACAATAAATACAGTATCGACCAACTCGAATAGCTTCGATACGATGAAAAGGAATACCCAGTAACCATTTTCACCCTTGGTGAAGTCGTAAGCAAAGCAATATGAATCTGTAAAATGCATAGTAAGCAATATGTCAGATCACCATTTTGAGAGTGAGCCGCACTGACACAACTGGGATATCATGTTCTATGAATCAAATGATGCAACAAACAAATCAACAAGCAACATGCAACAAATCAAGCATAAAACAATCAACGACTAGTTACCCGCTGAAAAGTGTTGGCAATTTGCAAAGGAATTAAAACGAACTTCGTTTTGCACACCGTTTCACCAAGCGGGAGGGAACCTAATTTACGCTGCTCCTGTAGCTAGCACATCCCAAAAATTTCTTGTCATGGTTTTCATGAATGGAATGCAATCCTCCTCTGGTTTCGACTTTATGCATGTGATCTAGATAACAACTATTTTGCCTTGGCTAATTTCTCAACGAATAATATTCACAGAACAGGAAGTCCCTGAGAATATTCGGTTTGGGATTTGTCGTTACGTTCACGTTCATTGTTCATCGGACCATTTTCAGGGGAACTATAATCTATGACCCCGTACACCGCCCCACCATCACCTTGCTAGCACTGAAAAACCGAGGAACAGTTACCGCCATGATTAGATAAGAGCAAACGGCCTTGGGAACTGAAGCAAAGTTTGCCAATGCTGTTGCCAGACAATTAGAGGCCATGCAGCAAAACCACATCACAAAAAGTCATAGCTTGTATAATACTGCATAAACGACTTAATCATTACGATAAATTCAAGACTTACTTTGAAACCCTTTGTTGGAGAGAGTGCTCCAAAACTCCGGCGTTAATTTGATCATACCCATAATCGAAAACGCGGCTAGAATAAAATTCCAAATATTCAGTGGTATGAACAAAGAGAAGGGCTGCCGATTTCGCATGAAGAATTTTGTGCCGAATACCACAAGTACATATAGTATGGAGGCCTGAAACATAAATACAGAAATGCGATTCTCAGTTCATTCGAGAGGTGACTCAGTAACAAAATGCTGATGATAGCGGGGGATCATTTTCTAAACTGCGTTGTTTACAAAACAGATCTTTGTTTTTTTTTGTTGCAATCCTTTGCTTGAAATGAGCAACCATTGTCAAACATATCATTATGAGTATATGTATAAAGAAAGGTAGGCTCATATCTTGGTCCTCTTCTTCTTCTTGCTAGCGAATGAACACGGATGATGTATAGGGCATATTATGGACGCTCACCGATATACCTCTGAACCCAAATATTACGTTTCCATAGTCTTTTGACAGTAAGGGCCAGGCTGCATGAATTTACTTCGATTATGTTGGACACGGCCAAATACTAATGCTTTAGACGCATCATAGAGTGGAATGGAAGGCAATTCTAATAAACTCCCTGCTTTCTGATAAGTTTCATCACATTAGGATTCAGAAATTTGGCCGTAACGTTCGACCAAATTTCTGATCCCTAATGCGCCGACACTTATCAGAAAGCAGAGAGTTTAATAGAATTACCTTCCATTCCACTCTATGATTCTTACTCAAAAGAGATGTCCTAAAGAATTTCTAATTGAAATGACGCGATTCATACTTAACAAAGGCTTAAGTCCATTGGAATCCCACATTCAACATCTTATACCTAACAATTACATGCAGTAAATGCGCTTTTACAAACTTGTTTAAATCTTTAAATTGGTGGGAATAGCTCTGCCTTTATAGCCGGGTAAGATTATTGCTGACAGTGCATTGCTCTTAAAGATGAAACTCTGCTCTCGAATCCCTTACTAGCGACCCCATTTCACAACTATTTGAAGAGGTTGGAACGTTAGAAGCGCCTACGCACTTTTTATTTATATGTAGACCTCTTTCTAGTATGTCTCAGTAAGTCAAAGAAAATAATGGATTTGAAAATGATCAAAAATGAAAAAAGCAAATGAAATGATGCACCTGAATCGTGATGTCGAAATGCTCAGCGATGAACTTTCGTCCTTCTGAATCCGGAAAATTCTTACCACCATGAGTGACAAGTGAGACGAAGCGTTTCGTGTCGAATTTCACATCCAGCAGACGCTGCACCAACGGATGCTCCATTTGCTTGTCTAGAACATTTGGTACGTTCACACTGTGTAATGGCCAGCGATGGCGATCGATAAAGGTTAGCAAAAGCCAAACGAAACGAGAGCTGGGTACGAGGAAACGAGCTGGCGCGAAACCGTGTGGGTGAGGAATTGCGCAGGCGACGGGCGGAGTCTCCCGTGGTCCCTCTTGAAAGAAGTACACCCACTTAATGTTTTCATCTACAAGCCAATAGTACTGTGCATGTGTTTCTAACGGGTAAACCATCGGATATTCTAATAAAGACCGATCAGAGCAACCCATTCTCCGGAATAAAGATGTGGGTTTGGAAAGCGCTTACTACAAATGTTGACACTAACTAATTGACCGTGGAAGAGTGTTGACGGAAAGGTACTTAAACAAGAGCTAAGAGAACAACTTGAACGCTTACAACAAATGTTTAGAAAGTCCGAAATTGAAATAACGTAGGCTTACAAGTAAGGAAAACGACAAAGTCATTGAATAGCGATTACAAAGTAAGCGAGCAAAGCGAGATTCATCTGTATTTTTAATAGAAATTCAACGAAAGAAAATGTAAGACCATCCCCGCTACAGATGGTGGAACGTGAAACGAATGGTGCGACTCCAACTTTTACGCAACTATCACGCGAGAGATAACAAGGTCGAAGGTGCGATAGCAGCAGTGCCACTTCCCTTAAAATTACGTGCCATAGGAATGAACCTGACTTCGCAACAGCGCGTTTTCTCGCTGGGCACAAAACAAAAAGAAATTTCTTCTACGAATTCGTCATAGCTAACGAATCTAAGAATCGTAGAAAGGAGTAAACATGAAAAACACTGTGAACATTAGATGAGCTTTGGCCTCCTGAATTGGGGGAACGAGGGAAGAATAGCTCCTCGATTCGCTAGATTGATACGTATCTATTTGTGCTAGGTTACCCTTGCTCTATCATGACGAACAACACCTGTCAATCCAGACTCTGGAATGCCGATATCAACAGTTAGGTCTGTATTTGTTGTGATGTTGTTTTGAAGACAGGCAAAGAAATTTTGGGCTACTTCCCGACAAAGCCTATCAAATTTTCATTCCGCGAACAACACGGTTCTCTATTCAAACAGCGTTGCGAAAGCTGAGACTATGGGTGTGGTACTCAATCAAGCATGAAAGAAGGTTGGGTTGCCGATCAACCAAACAAAGACACAGTTCATGAAAAATGCCTGCACTGGCGAAGGTCAAATTAAGATCGATGGCACACTTACTTTTATCTTTGGCGTTCCATGAATATGGACTGTGGCACGAAGGAAAAAGTGGTAAGACGGCAGGAAGTAGCGTAGCTGGCCTTGGCCTTTGGACCTCTGAAAGAAGTTAAAAACCATCTGGTTGATCCGAAACTTCGCTCTGATCTGCTCAATTCCTCAGTTTTCCCTACGCCCTGCTACACGTCGGAGGCATGGATGACTAGTGCTCCTAAGTAAAGACTTTGAAAGTAAGTCAAAAAGCACTCGAGCGTTGTCTTGCCGAGGTTCAACCGGTTTGCGCAATATCAACTACGCAGCTCCGATATGCACAGAATGTCTAGCCTTCGCGACCCATTGGAATACATGAAGAAAGGCCAAATTTCGATGGGTCAGCCATACCACGAAAAAAGAAGGTGACAGATGGACAAGAAGAATACTCAAAAGGGATCCCTGTAGGATTTTCACGATCAAAAGGGAGGCCTGGTGCAAGGTGGTAGATGCCCTCGTCGAGCACGTAAATCACCTTTAAATGCAGGTGAAGACTCTTCACATCGGCATCTTCGTCGGGCTCTGCGTCAACCGCGGATGACGATCGTGAAAGACAGAAGCGAATGGTTTGTTGCTGGTGCTCGCACATGAATGAAGACAAGCCGTATAAGTATAATTCTCAGTAATGAACATGAACACCTGCTATGAAATGAACGCTAAGTGTCTTTGGAAATTGAGGCACTCGAATACGAAAAGTCTAAGGCGGATTGATTATGTGCATATCGATAATCCGAGATTGTTTACCGACGTTCACCGTGCCTAAGTCTACATTATAGAGGAAGTGTGATAGCAACTTGCTCCGATCATCGGCTTCTCGGCGTCTTTCTCCTCTACCCTCTTTCTTGGCGTGGCAGATTAACACCTACGTAGAAGCCGAAGATGAGGTGGGAAATAGTGCGATGAAGGCGAGGAAAGTGCGCGAATCGGCGTTTCCAAAATGATAAAAGCCTTCAAAATTTTATTTCAAAAAGGGCTGGCGCGAAATAACTAATTAACATAAGCGAAAATGCCCTTTGAAATTCATTCACTCATAGCCATAAGTCAATAAAAACGCTAGTAACAACAAAAATAGCCCACCTTTTTCATCCTTTTGAAGTAGACAATTAAATAAATTATGGCAGCAGTAAAAAGAATATCAGAGAATAATAGAAAAGGAGCGAAACATCGCTTCACTACTCAGCGATCAGCTGATGGCGGCTGAACGTGTGGGTCGTGGCGCGAATATTGCAATCTGTATCTCCTTGATACTCGTCTGACAAATCACTGGCCGGTGGACGTGGCATCCGGGCGACCCAGTAGTAGGGCTCCCACTTGTCCTAGCTGTTGAGTTTTTGGACCAGACAGCGTTCTTCCTGTTACCCTGTTACCCTTGGGCACCACTGGATAGTCCTAGAGGGAGAACTTGGAAATCATCTTATCGTAAACTGTGGCTCTGAATGCCGATAAGTATGTTGCAATGGTAGCTTGGTCATACTAGTAGGTGACTACTGGGAGCAGTATGGCTGCTTTCATAGTCCACGACCAGTCACGCGACTGTTGGCCAGTCGCTAGCGACCGGTCGCTCGACTGGTCGCTCGACTAATCGCGCGATCTGCTCGGGACCGTCCACGGCGGCACCCATAACTAGCCCGGCCTCCTCGACCGATCGAGCGACCAGTGGCGCGATCAGTCGAGCGACCATCGCGCGACTGGTCGCCAGTCGCTCGCGAGATGGGTCCACGACCAGTCGCGCAGCTGGTCGCTCGCAAAATCGTGGGCTATGAAAGATGCCATTGATTCCGATTATGAAAAATTATAGAAAGGACGAAGCCAAAGCAGTGACCATAGCAACAGAACGTGCAAGGCGACGTGTGCTGGTAGAACCGGAGTACTGTTCAAAAAGAAATCACTATAGACCTCAATCACTATATTCCATAACTCATCTTGGACTCAAAATTCTTGGCTGATTTTTTTGATATGTCAGCAATAGCAATGATTTTGAATGCTCCCATAACAGAACTCGCGTAACTTCTTTTCTTTCCTTAACCCTTTGACGACCATGGCACCCGCCGGCGGATGCCACTATGACTGACCCATGGGACCATGGAACCCAATGTTGGGTGCCACCATGTTTTTTTCTTTATTTGCACATTTGAAACTTATTTGATATTTACATTATTAATAACTGACTTCATGGTATTTATATTCAACATGGACCACATTATTGTTTTATTAAAGCTTATTTATTACAAACGTATATATACAATGGGGTATCACTGGAGAAAAAACCTGGGTACTTCCGCAAGATTTCTGTTCATCCTGGAAGCATTGCAGACAGTAAAAGCCGTAACAACTGTTGCACTGTGTTTTCACTATCTTAGCAGGCGCACTAGCAAAGCATAATTTGATATTGAAGAATCTCAATGTAACACGCATTATTCACTGTAAACACTATTTTCAGAATTTTTCCCACATTGCTTTCGAACTCCATTTTCAAGCCTCACTTAATTATAGTGGGTGAAATTATATTTTGATACTTCCATTGCAAGCGAAATATTGCTAATTTTATTGAATCAGAGAAAGGAGTTACCCCTGGGACCATGGCACCCACCGGTGGGTGCCAGTCGCGCACGAAAGGAAAGGGGCGTGGTCCCATGGGCGCGTCACGGCGAAATCGGCATTGTCGTCAAAGGGTTAAAGGCCACATTTAACATTTTCTTCCAACATAAATAGAATAAAATTACACCAGTTCCAATAATTCAAGATAAATTACTTAACTTAAAGTCTCAAACTCAAAACCCAATCAACTACCGGTCTGATACTTCGAAGCAAAGCTTTGGGTATCAATGATTTCCAATGGCGGGGCATTGATTCGACCAAATTATCAAGCAAGTCCTATTAAATTTTCTTCCATTCTTATTCCAATAGGGCAAACCTCTGGGGAGAACCTGTAGCTTTCTTACCGGCTCTCCTGTTATTGAGTTGCTGCCACAAGGGTTCAATGTGCAAGTCAAGGGAGTGGCTAGGCCAGTCAAGGCATCGAGTTTTCCGATGAACATCGAGTCACTCGCGCACCCTACTAGATCTGTGTTTGAGTCGTTAGCATTGAAAGAGAATTTTCTGCCGTGCCTATGATGAGTAAAAAGCGGCATATATTTTTCTAAATTGTCTGTTTACATCTGCTTGTCCATAGGGTTGGGAATATGATGAAAGGGCCCCATGCTTGAACTTGAAAATATCCCCAAACTAACGCTAAACCGCCACCGTGCTTGGCAGTTGGCAATTGGTAGTGGGGTCGGAACTGTATTATAAGGTCGTCTTACGAACGAAATTCCATCTCTACCGGATTGAACAAACTTCGATTTGCAGCTCCAGAGACTTGGCGCAAATGGTCGTGTTCAGGGGAGCTGTATGCGCGCCCATTGAGGTCGAACTCGTCTGTTTTTCGGAGACATAAGCGCTTTTTCACGGGCCTTCTCTATAATTCAATATGGCATCTATATTCCGCAGACGTCAGCTGATGGTACCTCGAGATGGTAACTGCGTCAGAACCGTCATCGTCGATATTACATTATGTCGGAAGATGTTCTGTGGGAGCTTGGCGCGACACACAACTGGTCTTCATGCCTGCACAGTCGTGGTAATCCGTAGCATTCCTGCGCTGACTCGTTTGATTGGGTCTCCGTGAGGCTTGGTTCTTCCTACACCTTCGCAATATTAAGCCTTGGCACCCAAAACTTCTATGAGAGTTGAGCACCCGTTGATCCCTGCATACTGCCCGTTGCAGTGGCTGCTATACAGTAAGAGAGCGAGATCCAGTAGACCCCTCTACAGAAAGCGAACTACTTCCAAAGCAAGGAACCATCGAGCAGTTTTAGGCTCAAAAAATCAAATGAAACTCACCTGAAAGGCAAACCACTTTATTCAATTTTTTGAAAAAGAAATTGTCTATTTGGCGGATGTTATGCTCCTACCGAATTTGCAACGCAACAAGCTCGGTAATTTTTGATAAGGTGCTTTCAAAAAATTATTTAAAAAATCAGTTCGAGTCTAATAGACAACGATTTGTATTCTCAAAGGTGGTTGTTACGAGATCCAAAAAGAATTAGTTCAAGACTAATAGGCAACGGTTTGAATCCTCAAAGGTGCTTGTTACGAGATCCCACCGAACTGGTGCGATAGGGCCGATCAAAGATGTCTTGAGGAAGAAGTGAAAATACAGTAAGAAAGATCAAGGATGGAAAAACCTAGGCTGCAACAACTTCCATAGTCAATACTTGCTAGCAGGCAGATTGCTCCCTTTGAAGCTATGGCAGCGTTTCAGCAGGTAAAGTTAACGGATAAAATTTTGGCGTTAATCAATCCCGTCTGAGGGATGCTCCCCGCACTCGACTTCCATTCAGAATCGTAGTGGCGCAATGGGTGCGTATGCGGGCTATGACTGAATGTCTTGCGGTGGCTAGCCAATGTACAAGTCAGTGCTTTTATCCTCCCAGACGAGTCTGGTACCAATTACCCGACCCGGAGGGATGGAAGGCTTGGTTGTCTTAGGCGGGCATCGATCAGGGATTCAAACCCCCGATCGATGCCAGCCTAGGCCGGGGAGACCATGCGTGTGATACAGTGCGCCACTTGACACTTCACCACCTCCGCCCGTTTCAGCAGATATCGTGAAGAAAACAGGTCCTGCAGCGTGGAAAAACTCAAGGACAACAATGCTATTGAGAAAAGATAATCCTGGGCGACAATTAACTACAGACCTATTACTTTGTCGTCTCGAATCTTCAAGACCTTTACTAGAATGCTGATACTTAGTCAAATGCCAGCGCCTTTCATTGCCATGGGTGCTCTGTTGATGACGCACATCAAGGTGCTGGTTCAGAGTGAATTCAGCAAAACGATTTTCACATTAATGAGTAGTTTTTTTTCGACCCACCTCCACTTTGTATAGCTTCACGAGCTGAGTTGAACTACGTGACTCTATGAACAAAGTGAAGACCATCTAACCAGGGAAGGATCCCAACTCGAAGTGGCCATTTGAGATAAGACCTATACTGCTAGACGTGTTTTTAGGCTCTGAATTCAAATCTGCTTTCCAAATCTGCCAAGCGATTCTCTGAACGGAGTTATAAGGGTGGTTTCAGGTGACGTTACATGAGAAAACTTAAATTACATGGAAGCAGCACACTCCTCAACGGCGGCTTGGTGTAGTGGTAAGCGTGACGCTTCATGGGCGAAAGGCTAGGGTTCGGATTTTGTGGAGTGCCGTTTTTTGCATTATATAGAATTTTTCCCTCCAAGACTAAGAAATACTTTCATGGTGATTTGATCACGTTTTATGACCTTTCAATGCTTTGCTGATACCTTCTCCTACCTACCTTCCTGTTACCGAGTGGGAAATTGCGCAAAATTTGGAGGTCCGGGCGAGTTAAACGCATATGATGAGCAATGATGTTGCTAGAGTGGGTGTTGATGCTAGATTTGGTGCGATGGTGGGTAGCAGACCCGAACTCACCTACACTGGCTTTGTTGATAATGAACTCGGGGACATCATTCAACACCAGAAAGCTATTCAGTGCGTCTTACCTCCACAAAGCAGGTGAAGGGAATGACACCCTGCTCGAGGCCACCACGAGGCTAATACAGCCGATAGAAGCTCATTTCTTATTTCCTTCTAGAAATATGGTTAAACGCTCCACCTCTTATGTAATAGCTCATGAACTCAACTTTTACGTGTGCACACGAGACCCCATTCTTTGCTTACTATCGCCTGTCTATTTTTTTCTGGACGGTGAGATTTAGAAAACTTCTCTTTTATTCATGGTATGCCGCCGGCTACTTGAGCACTCACCCGGTGATTTTGATACGCCTACTCAATTCTGTTTTCCTTCTGTTTTGAGGTTAGTGAGTGTAAAGCAATGGGCTGTTACGAGCTCTTTTTCATCCGTTTCTCCCATTGTGAAAAGTTTCTTTGTTCCAAGCATTTCGTGCTAGAGTATCACATTTGGTCATTCAAGTGGCAAAAGTTATCCCTCTGTGATCCTAGAGTGAATAGGCATGCGAGTAAAACTCAAGTATTACTTTAGGTGGATAAATATCGGCAAAAGCCTTAAAAGGTCACGTAAAACGTGATGAAATCACCATGAGAGTATTTTCCAGTCCTGGAGGGAAAAGTTCTATATAATGCAAAAACTCGGCCCCCCACAAAACCCAAACCCTAGCCTTCCGCCCATGAACCGCCACGCTTACCACTACACGAAGCCGCCGTTGAGGATTGAACTGCTTCCGTGTAATTTAAGTTTTCTCGTGTAATGTCACCTAAACCACCCTCATAACTACGTTCATAGAATCGCTTGGTAGATTTGGAAAGCGGATTTGAATTCAGCGCCCAAAAACACGTCTAGCAGTATAGGTCTTTTTTTCAAATGGCCACTTCGAGTTGGGATCCTTCCCTGGTAAGCTATGAAAAAAAAACAAGCAGCATATTTGCGTGTTTGATATGGTATGGACTTGTAAAGCATGAGCGGCTCGGCTAAATTGAGGACAGGAAGGAAGTTTAGCATTGCGCTCAGAACGTTGTGCTTTTGATATACTTGGTTTACACCCTTATTGTCACTAGATTATTATTATACAATTTGTGAAATTGGTAACCCTTGTGTCAGTTCTCCAGCTCTCGTCTTGCGCTACACTCAAGCTTTCCAAACTATTGTTGCTAGTTCGCAATGCTCAGTTCTAGGTATACTAGAATGACCAGATGGTGGTTAGGTATCCTTTATAGATATCCCCACTTTTGACTTGTTATGGTAATTAGTTCTTTCAGTTTTTTGTCTCTATGCATCATATTTATGCTTTTGACGGCATGTCGAATGACGTACTAAACAATAAACAATAAACAATAAACTGCCTCACAAAGTATGGCTCACAGTAAATGTCAGCACGGACTGGCTACAAGGCAAAGGGAAGCCCTGGATGGTAGGAGAGCAACTGCTGCACAAAGGGTGGCTCACCGTAAATGCCAGCGCGGACTGGCTACAAGGCATATATTATGATATTTACTATTCTTATGTTCTGTTCTTGTTCTATAATCCTACTCTATATAACGTGCTAAGTGTGTCGTTGGTTCGTCGGTGTGTGTATTGAACCCAGAATTCAGGAGCTAAAAACAAAGTCTCTATGTAATGTTGCGAGGACGCCTACATGCTGAAAGGTTGGCTGTGAAAAGAACAAAAAGCACATCATGTGCTTCCAAAATTATCTGGTGGTTAGGCACAACAAAACCTTAACTTAATTCAGTTGCGCATTTTGGGCAATCCCGGAGCTGACCTCGCCGACCATCATTTAAAGTAGTCGATTGGGTGTCGCGCACGCGTAAACATGCGGTCACTCTATAAAAAAGGTACATCGACTCGCAGTGCCGAGTTACTCCTTTTGATAACATTTTACATCATTTCTTAGACGGATTCAACTATTCGACGTCGTATACACATACTAGGAGTATATTGATATATATTTATTCATTTATTCGAAGTTGTTCAATAAATATATTCAAATATACTACATCGCAGAACCTTTCTGTAGATGGTTTTTTGAACATTCGACACATCATTACTGAGCATGACCTATTATGTCACTGGTACATAATTAACAAGGGCAATTTACAAGGGCAGTATTTCATATGACATCGATTGGACTATTATGACAACCGACAAACGCAACAACGTTGCCGACAATAGTACTGTACAGTAATGCACTGCAGTTTGAGGTGAACTCTACTTTCTGATGGAGGAAAAGGAAATTTTTACTTCCAAGACAAAAGTGAACGCCTAAGCAGCTTAGAATCGCAATGCGATCAACGTGTTGACGACATACTTGCCCGGATTTCATCACCATTTACCGGGAAAGTGTGGAAGCACCTAAAGACTACTAGTGAAACCGACCTTGGCGATTATGATGTTGATCGTATCGCTGCGAATAATCAGGATTGAGCTGCATATAAGACGGATTTTGAGGTGCATAGTAGTTATGCATTAGATGCATTCCTAGATCAGACGGACCTTGATGTTGCATTTGTGGATACCAAGACTGGGAGGAGTAGGTCATGGAAGGCGCTTGATGGTGACCATAAGGTCCGGTTGGGACCGCGGCAATCATATTGTGTGCATGATGTGTGGCTGATATCTGGGGCGACCCATAGGCATCAGACTCGGAGAAGTGGAGTGAATCGTGCGATTCCCATGCGTCGAGTGGCCCTTGTGGACTGCTGGTTTGCATCATATCTTCATTGTACGTAAGTAACGCGTTGTCGTTCATGTCAGAGTGATAAACATTTGCTGTAAGAATGTAAAAAACAATAACTATCCTTTTCACGAAAAGATGAATGAATCAATAAGTGATAAACTCAAATTCTTACGTGAAAATGGCGTTGAACTCTGTTGGATGACGACTGGGCAGAAGACATTCACAAATGGATCGTCCGCGAATGCAAAATCCTGAAAAAGAAAATTGTGACAAACCTCAATCTCTGTTGAATAGCCGGAAGAAGAGGACAAGGTGCTACCGTGAAAGTTGGTTCTTCTACTAGAGATCGAATAAGTCCCGTCCTCAACTTTTTTTCGTTCTGCAGAAATTGCAATTTTAAGTTCGCTAGTTTCACATGTTTCTTCCCCCTTTACCTTCAGCGAGCAGCGATGCGATTATTTCTTGCAATATGGAAAACAAAATCGAATGCACATAACCCCTGTGGTTCCAGAAACGAAAACTGATAGGGGGAGACAAAGTGGCATCGCGAACACTCGATCATTTTGATGTGGAAACACTCAAAAACTCGAGCAAACAAGCTGATACGCCACAAGTGCAGCAATGTGAGCGGCACAATTCGTTAGTTTAAGAATATACGATAGCTACTACACGATTCACCCAATACATTCAGTGGAAGGAGTCTTTTTAGTGTATAATGGTTATAGCAAGCTTCATTGTTGGTGGCGTGCCCTCTGGAACTTTTGTAAGCCGAGGGATTATTTTGATCTGAGCTCCAACCTCCCCCCCCCCCCCTCTCCGAAAATGTGGCAATAGGCTGTGGTGGGTTATGAGTTTTTGCAAAGAGTTCGAAAACCCTTTTCCGTGAATGAGTTAAACAATTCTCGAACTTTACCCTTTTTTTGTGGGTGTATGGGTTCTCTGGAGCAATGCTTTGAAGTTTTCTTGTTGAACCGCTCATTCTGGTGAAGGTTCAACCCTTGTGGATAGAACAGCCAGATAGTCAGAAACGAATTCTATTTATATAATAAGTGGTGATGATAATTTCATAGGTATCACTAATGATGTTCCATATACAGAACGATTTTGGAATTTTGAGAACGTCTCTGCATAGAGTTGCATTCACTGAGTTTTGAATTTTTGGTCTTGGCCCCGTCCACTTTGGGGGTTTGACCGCATTCCTTCTAATACCTTCAACTACTTTTGTCCGCGTTTCAGAACGTTTTTGAATAGAGTTATCGGTTTGGTAAAAAAAGAACCTAACATTTGAATGCACGCTTCGCCCATCGTGGACAGAGCGTTGATATGTTCACGTATGCCCACCACGCATTAAACCTTGCCCTCTCATTTTAATTTTTTGGCTTCAACAGTTACGTTAAATCGAGATATAAATCTTCAACAGTTATGTTAAATAGAGCTATAATTTTGGTAGTACGTACCGCCCCGGCGGGAATGCTCCGTCCACCACTGATGAGTTTCCTTCGTTTTACTTACTGACTCAGCCCTCAATTTCGTTCATTTTTCCGGCGTCTGGGCTGCTACGGAACCTAATTAAGAAGGTTTCCCTGTGATTGGTTGTTTTTGTGTAAGTGCTAATGTAATGTATTTCAAAAACGCTTTCGACTCAAATGCTCGAAATTGGCCTAGTGACACAACCAACTGAGCACAGTTTTGTTCACGCAAACGAGTAGCCGTGTGTCGTGGCTTCCGCCCGACTTATTGAAGGGCCACGCCTGGTCGGGTGCGCAGGGGTCCCGGCGCGCACAGCGTATCGGTGCCTGAGCGTCGGCTATACTCGACGCGTGCTCTGCCCTAACACCAGCCGGCAGTGTGTCTGCATCGATCGTCGTAGCCGGCCGCCACTGCCCGTCGTCCTGTCGTCGTACCGCTCAAGCCTGGAAGTGTGATGCAATCCGATGGAAGATGAAGTGATCGACTTGGGCATGGAAGCCCAAAGGTGCCGAGCGGTCCCGAGCCACGTCGCCTCCCCTCGTGAGATTAACGTACTGGGTTCGTACCACCTGAGACGTAGGTTGCTGGTTTTTATCGTAGTTCATTTGCTGACGTATTTCATATTCCCTTTTTATGTATATATGTATATCACAGGCATTTTCTTTTTACCAATTCTTTTCATTGTCGTATCAATGTTTCCTTATTTATTGGCGTATCCATGAAGACTGCATATAGTATTGTGTTAGTGTTTAAGATCGTAGACGGTGATGCCGTGAAGGTCATATCTGGATTGAAAGTTGAGGATAGGCTGTGGCAGGTCATCTCGGGTCATAGGAAGTAGCACGCGTAGGGCAGAGGTAGGATTGCAGGGACAGCGTAGGGGCCGCTAGGACCAAAGTAACATCCCGCGTGGCAAATGGGGCGAGGGCGAGCGCAGCGTAAGACCCCGATCAGGCAATCACGCCGACGGCGACGCCGCCCTTGAGCGGCGATCACCGATGCCAACGTATAGCGAGGAGCAAGGCGTCACCGCCGGTGCGACACCGTGCGAAGCGTCCTCAACCTCATTTTCGATTGACGTGGTTCATCTCCAAGCATAATAAGTACAACATATAATGAACTCTGAACCATGCCTCAGGCAACTGCTCGCCTGCTCCCTCCATCGGCTCCGCACATGAAGTAGGTTCGCCACTTGACCGATTACTAAGTTGTGCAGGACTCGGCATAGCTGACAGTGAAAGAGTCGATGACGGGGGAACTCCCAGTGATGTCTGAAAATACGCTTGATCCGGTCAAATTCTGAAGACTTCATATTCTTAGCAAGCACCGAAGCGTTCGCTTTCTCCTTTGGCCTTGTATAAGATGGTGGAGCAGCTCGTGGCATGCTTCCGATGAGCATCATCGTTTTCAGAGCCTCCTTCGCAAGATTCCCTAAAATTTCGATATAGCATCGTTTGAACTATCCGCAATACTTCAGGGAGTTGCTCGAAGTAATTACCTAGAAGCGGATCGGAACTTCTAGCAAAATGCTGTAGGCCGTTGATTAGGTCGTGATTTTGAATGAAGAAAGCTGCCATCTGAAATACGTTGTCATTAGGGTGGCCAAGCTGAGGTCATAACCAACCTTCGGGTGGTGTACGGTAGCTTCGATGAGAGAGATTGCCGATTTTTTGATACATTCCTCCACGGACTCGTGCAGAGCGTAAATAGGGAGGAGAATATTGTAATTGCGTACTTTCATGTTTTCTGGGTAGAGAAGGTAATAAACTACCTGAAAAAGGAAATATGTGGAGCGGTGACTCTGCTCCAAAATTATTATTGAGGATCAAGCCTGAGGTCTTCTGGCGTGGACCATTCCCGCTTTTGGAATGCGTCCCGCATTCGACTCCCACCCAAAATCGCGGTGGCGATTTGAAAGCGTATGTAGGCTTTATCGCGATGCGATGGCCAGCTGATGTCCGAGTCGGAGCTTTTACCCCACTAAATAAGTCAACCTGTCGAAATGGAGGGTATGGGTACCGACCAGAAGTTGGATCCCCAGCCGGAACATGATTCAATTTGCCCTTCCAAGAAAAAAAAGAAGAAGAAGGTTTAGTGATCCGCTACATTAGATACCTGCTGAATGTTGCACTGACATTCAACTTACCACTTCCAGCAGTTCCTTGTTGCGACACAAGCAATGAAGGATAACCATGGAAAGATTGATAAGCTCACAAACTTTGATCCCCTCGATTATGTGAGTCTGGAATGGGTTCAGTTCGGGTGACTAGTCACAATTCTTCAAAAAGTGTTGAAATTTACCTCCGGTGATTGATTGCATGCTACTCGTAGGATGTAGACTATCTGTTGAACGAAACATATGCCATCAAGTGAGCAATTTCGGAACGAAGCCAGATTCTCATCCTTCAGTGCTGTCTTGGACAGAAGCTGAAAGTGAAGGAGAGTAAAAGTGTTCGAAATCACTGAGTCTGATAAGCTCGTGAGCAGACGACGGGAAAAATCGAAGAAAGGGGGGCAGTGGCAGTATTGTACGTGTTTGGTTTCTGGTGAACTTAGAAGCTGGACGATCACTAGAAAAATGTGGAAAAGGGGAATCAGTCACTGCAACATGCGGTCCCATTGTTCACTGGTTGGCGTTCGTTTTGTGAGAAAGAGGATTGGAAAAGCAGCCGAGGATTGGAAAAGCAGTGCCATCGTAAACATGGAATACCGGCGCTTTTCTCATCCGTATCTCACATCTTCCCGCACCTTTATAGCGCCAGTTAAAGAACATCACTTACTTGTAAAGTTTGTTTCAGCAACATTGGTCTCATGTGTACGAGTTTCTCGAGAAACAGCTGAGGTTGGCGAAAAACATCTATGCGAACTTCCTCGATCATACTGTTCCCCACACATAAGGTACAGAGAATGGAAAGTATACATTCCTGAAGCTTACAATAAACAGCATTTCTCTGGCAATTATTAATGTTAGTGGAGGAAGGTGATACATGAACTTCTTCGCTCATTATTGTTTGGTTGTAAGTGCCTCCACTCCGTTCTTCATTCAGCAACCGTAAGAGATATCCAACAATTCCGTGGGATATTAAGAACTCCTAAAACTTGTACTAGTTACGTGAATCTAAGGGCGATATCCAGCAGACAGCTGTATTAACAGAGCCTTTAGTATTCACCTTGTTCAACTTGTTGTTTGCGCATAGATTGGCGAGAATGTCGAGTGTGTAACGTGTCACTTTCCTATTCCGGTGACCGAACAGTCGCAACAGCGCGCGTAACAGATCGCATCGGTTGCCCTCCGTCGGTACATCACTTATATTTCTCAAGCATTCAAGCGACACCAGTACTAAACGTTCAGAGTCGTGAGCCAATTGTGGAGCAAGCACTGCTGGCGCGTTACACTGCACTAGCATCTGAGGATTCTGAAATGAATGCGTATCAGCGTGAATTATCAATCAGCAGTTCCTTGACCTTTAGCAATAAAGAAGCCAGTTGAAAATGTGTTCGGAAGTGAAGATCGCAATTTTGACAACAAAGCAAAGACAGGAGAAGTTCCGCATTTGAACTTTATTATCCCCGGGACTAACTAGGGAATTTCAGCCCAAAAATCCAAAATTGCAAATTCATTCGAAACGCGTAACCTTGCTTTCGATTTAAACCTGATTTGTGACGGCTTTCCTACGGAGCAGGACCACGCCCTCCGCAGAAGCATTCGCCACCTTGAAAAACCTTACAGCAGAAAAAAGGATTTGCGTAATCAAACAAAAGATGAAACTAATTGAAATTTCACCACCACTGCCGACTTATTTGGATCTGCATTCCAATTTACTAAAGTCGTGCAAAAAGGCCAAACTTACAAAATTTGAAAACATGGTCAATAGACGAGTTGTTCTCCACAGGCAATTCTCATAGAGACATTTCTTCAAAATATTTAACAGCTTCGGTATTCCGTTCGTCCCAAGGAAGTATGCCTGAAATGAAGTCATGCCTCACCATTCCGGATTACTACAAACATAATTTGGGAGATCGACCCCTGAAGCTTATGTGTGGTAGTTGCGGCACAACCGGTCCACTACTAAGAAATGAAGAGAAAATTCGTGATCACTATTAGCAGTACATGCACCATTATCTGAGGTGAAGAAGACAATTTTGAAATCTCGAATGACTTGTTGTTTTGTTGACTGCTGTCATTTCGTCGCAATACGCGATCCGAAAGTCTCACTAGGTTAGCGAGTTATGGGCAAAATTTGGGCTTATCGGGACTCGAACTTGATGGTGTGCTGTCCGGGAACCGTGCCCTTCTCCTCCACACTACCGAAACTCCTCTTGTCCTCGCCTTTTTGATGACACATATGCCATAGCTCATCAGCACACATTGAAGCGTTGAGCTTAAGCGTTTCTTGTTGGAACTTGGTTTTGGTATTAACATTATTCAATGCTATTGTGCCACACAGGTTTTTTAATGATGGAATTCTTATTCGCCTGACAAACTCGTCGTTTTCAAAGGCCTGAAAGCGTATCGAAACTTCAGGGTGTTACCTATCACGCTTGACGTAGACCAGTTCTTAACTAGTTGCACCTCAGACCGCTAAACTTACAACTAAGTAGAAATTCCAACAAGTCACTTACGTCAATTCCACCAGCATCGAACGATTGCTCAACTTTAGAGACGATAGAGCAATTGAGACAGCCTAGTCAACCACGACTCTTTAATACGTAGTATCGTGACGTGACACGTATCAGTCTCTACTATCAGAGCTCACAGAGAGGGATGAAAGGCAAGAGGTCACCACTTATGTTGATGCACCCGTTCTTGTTATTCATGCTTGGATGTCGGTGTCTTATCCAGAAAGCCTCTCGAGTTTTTCTGGCACCAATATTGTCTTCGTAGGCCAAAATCGTGCGTTTAACGTCAAAGTCACAACCGGCATGACCTTCTCTTCTGTGCTTTCCAAGCGGTGCAATCGAGCAATACCTTCGTTTGCTAGCTAGATTTTCTTTTACACAAACGCATAACTGTCTCGCACTTTCTCCAATATAGCAAGCATCACAAGTCAAACCCTGAAGTTGGTCAACCACAGCTCTTTGTGCACAGTCTCCTTCTTTCCCATACGGGCAGATCACGCAGTTATCCATGATGTATATCCGGTCATAGAGAAGGTTTCTAACCAATTGGTGTCTGATGTTTTCTCTTGCTGTGGTAACCAAGAAAAGTCATTGGCTAGATCCGCTCTTTCCAGGCATTGCTGAATAAGTTTCAATTCTTGTCAACAGGAGTTCTGAACGCGCTTAATAGATTCAAAAGCGAAAAGCGCTCCAATCTGACACGCGAGCGATGGGAAGGGTTCGAAGTAATCCGGGAAAGAATAAGGAATGAAGTACGCCAGCTATAAAGGTGGAGAATTCGTGGTATTACCCCAGTCTTTAGACAGGGAAATCACAGAACTCCACCTGACAGACCAACAGTCTACCGCAACACGACAGAAAAAGCCTTTCATATGCAAACACACAAGTTAAACACTTTGTGGGTCAAAGTAGGAAAGATGGCAACATTGGATGAAAGACTCATTAAAAGGCTAAAGCTGGAAAACCTCACGCGCTCGGTATTCTACAGCCTAATCAAAACCCTTGAGTTGTCTGCTGAAAACAAGCAGTCACCTCTACCGCAGGCTTACAAAATTAGGCCTATAATCAATTGTGTGAATGGACCGACCGATCGCATTTCATGGTTTCTGAATAAAATCATCGGTCAACTCCTAGTCCGTATACCGTCACATCTATCGAATACGGGACAGTTTTTGGATCGCTTACGTGCTTGCAGATTTCAACACGACTGTGTTGTCGAGTCTTTTGACGTGTCTGCGCTCTACACCAACGTTAGCAACAACGAGGCTTTACAAGCAGTTTCAGAAATGCTCGATCAGCGTGAGAGAAGTGTGGTTACGTTTGGATTGAGCAAAACACAAGTAATGACTCTCACCAAGGAGTGCTTGAACTGCAATATATTTAAGTGTTCCGGGAGATACTTTTCACAGATAAGAGGGCTTGCGATTGGACAGCGGCTAGCATCGGTTATTGCTGTCTGCTTCATGAGTAGAATCGAACAACCAGTCTAGCACGCCTACCCATAATGTACTGCCGCTACATTGACGACTGTTTCGTCATAACATCAACTCAGTCAGAAATGGATGAGTTGTTCAACATCCTAATCAATCAATTGCAGTACATCAAGCTGACTCGAGAAGTCCCAGACGAAGGCTGGTTACCCTTTTTGAATACTCAGGTAGATACAGTGTGAAATGGTATAGAAAAGAAAGCTCCAAGAATATCACCATTCATGCAATGTCGGCACACCCCAGAGCTGTCAAGCGCGCAGTGTTACGGAACATGTACGGAACGGCTGTGGAGGTGTGCACCGGTAACGAGGAGCGGGAAGAATCGAAAGGGTTGGCACACCAAATAGCCAATCTAAATGGATACACAACTCTGCAGCATGGCTCACAAGGCAGATCAAGGCTTTTTCCACATGGGATTGAAGATAAAAGTTATTTTCAATCACCATTCATATAGGATTGATTCAGCGCAGTTATTCAGCAATACCTGGAAAGAGCGGATCTAGCCAGTGACTTCTTTGGTTAACACACCAAGAGAAAACATCAGACACCAATTGGTTAGAAATCGCTTCTATGACCGGATTTGCATCATGGATAACTGCGTGATCTGCCCGTATGGAAAAGAGGAGACTGTGCTCAAAGAGCTGTGGTTTACAAACTTCAGTGTTTGGCTTGTGATGCTTGCTAGGATCTGCGAGACAGTTATGCGTTCGTGTAAAAGAACATCTAGCTAGCAAACGAAGGTATTGCTCGATTGCACCGCTTGGAAAGCACAGAAGAGAAGGTCATGCCGGTTGTGACTTTGACGTTAAATGCACGATTTTGGCCTACGAAGACAATATTGGTGCCAGAAAAACTCGAGAGGCTTTCTGGATAAGACACCGACATCCAAGCATGAATAACAAGAACGGGTGCATCAACATAAGTGGTGACCTCTTGCCTTTCATCCCTCTCTGTGAGCTCTGATAGTAGAGACTGATACGTGTCACGTCACGATACTATGTATTAAAGAGTCGTGGTTGACTGGGCTGTCTCAATTGCTATATCGTCTCTGAAGTTGAGCAATCGTTCAGTGTTGGTGGAGTTGACTTAAGTGACTTAATGGAATTTCTATTAGCTGTAAGTTCAGCGGGTCTGAGTTGCAACTAGTTAAGAACTGGTCTACGTCAAGCGTGATTGGTAACACCCTGAAGTTTCGATACGCTTTTAGGCCTTTGAAAACGACGAGTTTGTCGAAATGTCAGGCGAATAAAAATTCCATAATTAAAAAAACTATGTGGCACAGAAGCATTGAATAATATTAGTAACAATGCCCAGGTTTCAAGTGAGGCGGAGATGGACGTTGTTTTTGGTATCTTGTACAACCTACACCTTCTGTACCGATATTCAACTATCTTACTAATATAATCCGCTAAGTGTGTCTGTTGGTGTGTCTGTGTATATGTGTATGTGAGTGTTTGTCTGACCGGAAATTCAAAACTCTTGTCCCAGTAGAACTAGAGCATTCAAATTTGATAGTAGTACAGGCAGTAAGATAGGAACTTTTAAGCTGGGTGGCAGGGCCGAACTACGGCTACAGGGCGTGATTTGTGAGAAAGAAATATTCGAGCAAAAAGCCGTAAGCCATAACATAGTCATTCAAATTGCGCAGGAGGATAGGCGACATTGTGGGAACACTGATGATGGGTGACAGAGCTAGGCTCTGCTCGCAACGGGCGAGCGTTGCGTAAAATAGTTGATTCAGCTCTAGGGCATTCAAACTCGGTAAGAATTTAGAGGACAGCATGAGACATAGGTGCTCCCATAATGTCTCCTAAATTCCTACCGAGTCACCTGTCTCCTAGTTCGAATTCTCCTGCGCGAAAGTTTACAATCCACAACTGCTGGTCCCTCGGACCTGGAGAGTACAGATTCGGCAGGAGTAAGGAGATAGGATGGAAACACTTAAATGCACGGCTCACGATAAAAAAGCTTATTGAGTTCTCCCTTCAGGAATACTCAGTGCCCCCCATGGGTAGTAGAAGGGACCCTCTCGCTCCCACAATCTCGGCGCTTAGGGCATAATGGAAGCCCCGTTGTTGCCGTAGTTCGCTTTCCCACCCCTCGATCGGTGTCACGTTAGACGAGCGTCGAGACAATACAGATTGCTATTATTCGTTCTAGGCCCACGCACAACCAGCTAATCGCCGAGTGATGAGGCGATGTTTTTTCCCATTCTTTTTTCCTCTGTTTTTCTTTTTACTGCCGCGATCCCTTATTTAATTTCCTACTGATAGAGGCTGAAAAAGGTGAGCTACTTTCGCTGTTACTAGGTTTTTTTCTTTATTTATGTTTATAAGTGAATGAGTTTTTGCTTACCATTGTCTGTTATTCGCACCAGGACCCACACGTGCGCAGTGAAACACACTGTTTAGCTCGTCTGGACGCCCCACTCTTCTTCATTTTTCTTGTTTCATTCTCGTCCAGCCCGCTTTTTGAAGTTTTCAGAAGTCTTTTTCACTTCGGAAATACCGATGCACGCAGTTTCTTCCCCTCAGTCGCACTAGTTTCGATCTTGCCTTCCATTTTTCATCATAATCTGCATTACCCAAAATTATCGTGAATTGTGCCTTTGAGGTGGGTGGTATGGAAAGACTCCGTCCACCGAAGCAGGGCTTGCACGAAAAATTTGTTTTGAGGCTAGAGCGCTCAAATTCGATAGGACACAGGAGACCGGGAAGAAATGGTAGGTGGCAGGACAAGTCTTTGCCCGCGGGAACGGAGCGTGCGTAAAATGAGCGTAATCTCAGTGAGTTCGCGCAACCAAGCTCAAAAGAAAGGAGCAAAGGAGCAGAACCAATTCACTTAAACACACATGAGTTGGACAGAACTCTGCTCAGACGGGCGAGACGCTCAGGAAATGTGCCGGGTGTGTTTGTACGTGTGCAATTGCCCGAAACTCTAACCATTTCTTCTACTGTACCAGAGCATCTATCCAAGATTGGGGGAGGGGGGCTGTAGGCGATAAGGCATTTTAATCTAAATAGAAGGAGCGCCCAGCGTCAGCCGGATGATCCGACTGGTGGCATATAATCTATAAAGCAGGACAGAGCAAGTAGGGTTTCGGTAGTGAAAGGGATAGGAGCACGTTGTCCAGATAAGAAAGGTACTGTGAACTTTTGTTTACAATTCGCCAACCTTGTATAAATCTCTAATGAATTCAGTGTTGACACTCCAAGCAACAATGTGGGGCACCAGTGCATCTGGGTGTGTTAAATCATGAAGTCCACTCGAACATCTCTTTTGTGTGAACATATATCATTAAAATTACTCGAACGAAGCCGACTGACCTTTTGTTCGTAGTTTTTGTCGCAGAGAATACGAACGAGATCCACGATTACTGGCAGAAGCTTTTCGCTTTTCTCGTGCTGCAACCAACCTGATACCACCTGAACTGTCTTCATTAAACGATGTCTTCATTAAACGAGTACAAGGTGAAAGAGATGGAATTGACATCTCACCTGCATGGTATCCATCTGCCTCGCTTGTTGGGCACACTGAGGGCCATGCACTTTATCTGATACTAAGCTGTGTAATGTCAGAAGCGCATACTTGTAACACGAAAACGGAATAGTCCTGTAATGAATAAACAGTTGGTGACACGTGTTGTTGGTTATAACACATCCGCTATCTCTCCACCTGCACCTCTCTTTCCCTCGCTTCCCCGATCTATTCAGTCTGGCGTACAATAGGCATCATCTCGTGGGTTGTGTGAACAATGGTGTGATACTTATCCCACTAGGGTTACCTCGCAACTAGCTGTGAAGCAAAACTAATTGATAGTGAATCAATACCAATTCCATTATTAATTGAATGAGACAAGAAAAGTAGAAATTGAAGCGATCCGAGAGGGATTTTTCTACTGATACAATTGAGCGTTATCATCGTACGCAGTAACGTACGGTGGAATGAAAGTATGACCAATTTCAAAGATAATCAAAACGTAAGAGGGCTCAATGTATCGTTTGACTGTTCATTCTTGGGCAGGTATCTGATTTTGGAGTTGAGCTGCTCCAATCAGATGAAGCTGTCACGAATTCATAAAAATGTAGTCACCTACGGTTGAAGAAAAGGAAATTCCCGAGAATATCATAGTGTAACAATTCGCCGGTTTTGAGAAAGATATGGTTTCTCAAAGGTAGGGAAAATAGAGGCTGGACGAGATTGCCATGACGAAAACAATATGTAAGGCGTATTCGGACGAGATTTCAGTTATTGCAGTTGCACAAAGAGCTGGCTACATCAAGCCAGAACTGTACAGAACTGCCCTTGACTTTCTCTATAGGTCATGACTACTCGTTTGAACTTTCTACATGACTTCCCTTGTGATCGGTGCAGCCACTACAATGCCGGTGAAACGCGTCCGAGGATACATACGGGACAATCTTTGAGCTCTTATAACACCCTAACTAGGCCGTTTTTCGACCTAATATTGCCAGTTATGGTATACGCGGTGGCATCGAATTGAAACTGTAGGAGAATCTCAGAAATTTTTCTATTGTGAACTGTGCCTTTAATGAACATAGATCTAGATCGCCCGAATTTGATAGGGGTGCAGTCGGCAGCACTGGAATGCTGGCGATGGGGGGATGCGACTAGACTCCTTCCACAGGGGTGGAGCGTGCGCGGATATTGTTAACTTGGATCAGGGACGTCCAAGTTTGATAGTGGTACACGGGGCATACGGGAGTGGTGATGGCAGAAGACATGACTGAAGGTGGAAGAAGAGTGGAATGGCAAAGCGGCCCGATCTATATATAAGCCGCAAATGTCCGTAACTGTTTGTGTCCGGATGTGTCAATAACTACCTTATATGGTGCCTCCCTGAAATTGAAGTGAAACAGATTAGCCAGATTGACACATGAGGGAACGAGTAGAGCCACCTGAAACACATGATCCGACACATTAAGGACGCTGCGTCGATAAGAGTGATTCCAACGGATGTCCATAATTTCTATGACTGTGACCTGGACTCAATTTGATAGGAGATAGGAGTACAGGCAGGATGGAAACATTCCGGAAGGTGGCAGGACTAGACAGGTGGCGCCTACTCGGGGTGGGGCATGCACGAGAATCGCTGCATCATAGTAGATCGTTCAAGTTCGGGAGAGATACAGGCGGCATGATTGGAGCATAATGGCAGGTGCCCCGCTCAGTGGGGGGTGCGACATGCAAAAATATTTCCGTTGGACTCGTAGCGTTCAAACTTAGAAGGGATTCAGGCGGCAGGACTGGACATCGGGGAGAATGTAGAGTCCGAAGCCAACAGTCCTCTTAGGCAGCTCTCCAGATCATGCATCTCAATTCGCAGCTGTACTCCCTTTAGTCCTGGGGATTCACACGAGGTATGATTCACGCTGTGGAGATGTTGGACAATACACCGCTTCGCGATGCCTATCTCTTGTGCAAATGACGATCGGTGCCACTTTGCTCATCTGAACAGTGTGGCACTGGTCGGTCATTTGCACGTCTGAGAAGTGGTGCTCCAGCTCTGAGGAAGTTTAGGATAGTTGGAGTGGTATAGCTGTAAACACATGGCAATGGCATGGATCGATAATGGCAACCGACCTCGTCCACTTTCAATTTGTACTACTCGATACGGGACCGCTACTCACTACTAATTTTTTTTGTGCGTGTATGTGTGTGTTGGCCAGAAATTTATAATTTCTGTTCTCCTGCACCGGAACGTCCAAATTTGAGAGTTATTTGGGCGGTACGTCAACTTTACACGAGGATAGCGCAGCATTAGTCGGGCGATCCGACTGGAGTGTATATAAACCACAAAAGCCTGTTGGTTTGTTACCGCCTTATATGACGATTTCTGAAATTTAACTGAAATATCTCAGCCAAGTTGGTACCAAAGGGGAATGTGCTGAGCTCCACTGGAATACATGACCTGAGCTGGGCCTTGCCCACTATTAGCGTGCACAGAATTAGTTTCTTTGAACTAAACCTTTCAATTTGAAAGGATACAGATGGAAGAATGAGAACCGTGATAAGTAATAGGCGGCAGCTGTACAAGAGGAGGCGTTTGTGCAACAAATGCTCCTTTGAAGATAGTGCCTACATATTGTATGGGGTGTTGATGGCAGGATGGTAACACTAATAGCGGGCCCCAGGCGTAGGCTCCGCTCAGTGGGAGCAAGATATGCGCGAAAATATCTCCCCTGGAGCTAATGCGTTCGAAGATGCTAAGGGTACAGATGGAGACACCAATAGTAGATGACAGGTGAAGATTTCGCCCACTGGGCGGGGTGTGCGCGGAATTTATTCCTTGAAGCCGCGGAAGCGTCCAAGTTCAGAAGATGTGCGGGCGTCAGAATGAGAGCACTAATGGTGGGTGGCAGGACTGGGTCCCGGGAGAGAGGCTACAGGAATCTAGTGCCGACACTCCTATTCGAAAGACTTCCACATTATGCACCTTCATTTCACGGCTTTGCTCCCTTTAGAGACGGTGCATTCCGTATGATAGGATTCACACAGTGTTGACGTTGGCCGATAGACCGAAGTGCTATATCGGTGATGCGTAACTAAGCCACCAAACGCTATTTTGTTCCCGTCATTCGAATAGTGTTCCAACTCTATAAAAATTGAAGAAATGTGGTGAGAAAATATCTGCAAACTCAGCGACCGATAATGGAAGCCGATTTCGACTAAAGTTGATTTGAACAACTTGATATTAGGCTGCAGCTTATTTTTTCTTTAGAAGAAAAGAGGAGTAATGGTAGACTCCAGTGAGCTATATCAATGTCAACATAAAAGAAGGAGATCTCGGCGTCAGCTGGGCGATCCGACCAGTGCATGAGAAATGATCTCAATCCTACTTACTGTAAAGCGCTCCGCCCGTCGTCTGTCTATCGTCTGTCGTTGTGCATGTCTGTCACGAAATTCCTTAGTTCCTTTAGATCTGCCTGGAGAGACTGGGTGAAGCGTGGGATAGGTGGGCCTTGTCCGAGAAATATAAAGCACACATAAGCTTGGCGGAGTCCCGCCCACAATGGGCGTGGCGTTCATCAAAATGAGCTGTACTGAAGACTATGATTTTAAATTCAGCCACAAGACGGCTTCAAAACTAGGGTTTGATGGTGGCTAGAGGTGTGCATTGGTCAGTTAGTTCTCCAAAAAGGAGTGTATTGTGAAAACATCCTGGAAAATCGTAACTCCTGTCCCCGTGTACCTAGGAATTTCAAAGTTGGAAGGAGTATAGGAGGCAGGATGGGAACACTCATGGTTGGTGGCAAAACCGGACTCCGCCCACAGGGGGCGGGGTTTGGAGGGGGAATTCGCAAATCCTATCTCAGTGAAACTATGGCGTTTAAATTTCGTAGAAGCACAGGACAGGATAGGAACACTAATGGTGGGTGGCAGAACCAGACAATGCCCAAAGGAGGCGGGGTTTGAGCGGAAACTCGTAAATCCGATAAAGGTCCATAATGGAAATCAGCTCATGTGGCTCCTTCCCTCATGGTCAGAGCCATTAGCGCACACGATAGCGTGCGTGGCCGTCTGGTTACGTTATATTTTATCAGTACCGACCAACTGGCGAAGGCCTGTACCGGTTTACTGTGCAATCACAAGTACTTAAAGTGGCTTCAGATATCATGTAATTGATTTCGAATGTGATAAAGATTTGGTCTGAAGCTCAGAGAGGAGGGTCCAGATCACACGAGGAGTACCATCCCACTCTTTTTTTCAATGTAACCACGGCTAACCTGGCATGATCAATGAGCGCTCGAATCAATTCACCGTTGCATTGCCCATTTACACGAGCGACATCTTCTAGACCATCTGCTCTTATACATATTTGAAACAACGTCCCTAATGCCATACGAATGATATTCTAAATTAATGAGTAGTTCAAGTCATGCGTCGTTGTTTGAGATTCCTCAAGAATCTGCAGTTCTTTCCATACTATCCGAATAGAAATCCTTACAGGGCTATCACGATGTTCTTGCAACACATTAACAATAGCAGTCACTGCGCCCTCGCCACGAATTCGAGCATTAGGGGTTCTCGAAATGTCGGCGTCCAGTTTCGCGATATTCTGCATGATGAATAACGCTTTGTATACCACCACCTGAATAGGTCAGGAAAAAGTTTTGCTTCATATAGCACTTGATGTGACCGCCGCTGTTCCATTCAAACCTCATCGCTGTCCTTCATGAGATTGATCAGTTCAGGAATCACTCCTTCCGCATTCGCATATTCCGGATGCGTTGGGCACAAGGCCAAAGATATATTTTCGAATTTTTGCTGTTGCTGAAAATAGTCGTAATCTTGGTTGCGAGCTGAATTATTGGTAAGCCGTGGCGTGGAGGTGGGAAAGGCTATGAATATCGGTGCAGCATTGTTTCCATGCATTGACCTTTAAGCTTCTTCTTATTTGTTTACCTGGTCAGTTAGTTCAGCTGTATCGGCGTCGACAAGGGAGGACATAGTGGAGATTCGTGAGCCAGCACGAGTTGACGTCATTGACATAACTGATGGCGTCTGGAATTCACTAGTTTATACAAAGGCATTAGAGGGAAAATGGATTTCATTGTGAGTATCTACCTGGCTATGGACCATAGTGTGCACACCACTGTCAAATGGCCGATTCTGCCACATTTGGACTTTGAAGTCAGAACTTATCACTGGATTCTTTTGCATATTGAGCTGTGATGCTCGAGAAGATGGTTCTAGTGACGGTTGCATCGCTGTACGAGTATCATAATCATGCGAATCCCTCTGAATTAGCACTGGCAAACGGTAGTATTTTCAGAGGTAATGATCCATTTGTAATATATCTTACCGAATCGCGAGGAATATCCATAGAATTCCCCCACCCCCCTCTGATCACTCCTCAATAATAGTGATCAGAATATGAGGTGTGAGCTGTTTGATGTTTCTGTCTCTAAAATTCGGCCCTCTATGCACGTTTTTCGGAAGGCGACAACGCTCTGCGACTACTCTCCACGATGCATTCGAGTTATGTCCAAACTCAGACGGACAGCTAAAAAACTTCATTTATAGATGTGCTCTATGGGCCGAAAGTATGGCTAAATGCTGCAACAGATCGAGTGTATTCTTTCGGTCATTCAAACAGACAACGTGGTCAAAGTTAACTTATGAGTTGCGATTGCAAGAAAAACTGTTAGATGAACGACAATAGATTATCACAAATACTTGAAGAATCGGTTGAGGTCAGAGTAAAGAAGACGAGTGAAAGAAAACTTAAATCAGACAAAAGCTCGCCGATGAACAGAGACTCGAGTCTTTCTGAGTATTATATACCACTAACAGAAACCGTAACAATCAGTCGGACATCACTGTTCACTGTTCACTAAATGTTTGATTCATTAGGACATCGAAAAGTTTAATCAGAGAATTCCACTCGAAAGGATGTTGAGTAAGGATCGTTAGGTACTTGCAATTTCAGACGCCTGCAAAGTTCAAGTGACACCTTCCTCAGAAACTCTTCGATTGCCAGTGGTATTGCACAAAATCTATACAGTTACTGCTTAACCTGAAACTCCATTTCGGGAGTTAACACTATTTTCTGAAACGTTTCAGATGGAGTATATTCGACCATTCAACCACTAGGATAGGTAGGTCAACAAGAGAATTGTCTGTAACTATTTCAAGATCTCATGATTTTCAATATCTCATGATTTGAGATTCCTCTAAAATCTGCAATTCTCTCCACACTATCCGAATAGAATTGTCACCAATTGCCTCTTACCAACCTCGTCCGAGTTCAAGCAAAGAAAATCAACGTTTGCACTATGCCGAGGTTTAGAGATAGCCGTACATGGCGATTATGTATTTCAAGATCGTTTTTAGAAAGCAGGAGGCCAAGCAGTCTTTTTTCAGAAAAAAGGATCCGAGTAATTGAACATCGAAAATAATCACTCCCAAAAATCATGGAAAATCAAAGTAAAGAGTGAGGGGTGAGGACAAAAGATTACTGAAGGCACGAGATATCATGATGAAAGAGTATATTGAAGATGCTATCAAAGGTATAATGAAAAGCCCAAGTTACAATTTTAAATAGAACCTTGTTCAGAATATCGAGTAGGTCGCAGAGAGTATTGAAGTAAAAACGTCAACAACCTACAATATTTGAGAACTATATCATTTCATTGAATTCAAGTCATGCCACAAATAATCTAGGGGGCGTAGGCTTGGGCTAGCCAAAAAATGAATCTAAGGATAAGCGAAAGTACCTACTTACGTACCATTCCATAAATAGGTTGTTGAGTACGATCAATTTCTTCAACTTAGAAAAGGCTGTATATTTTTAAAAACTGATTAGGTACTTGGATAGAGCAAGGAGCTGAGCCTTGGTTATGAATTACGGCCATTCTCTTCCTACACTTCCCGGTCCCCACACTCTTCACTGACACACCTTCGCCATCGCTCACACCTGGGCGCGGCGAAGGCGCCAGCGACGCTGCTGCTGATGGTAGGGGAGGCTGTCGGAGCGCTCGGCCACTGTCGAAATGAATTATTACACAATCTGATCAAGTTTTTTTTCTTCTAAAATCGCACCTATTCCCTTCAGGTAATATATCTACGAGCGTGAAGACAGAAAAGTTTACAACATCCAAATGCACTTCTCGACGGTGTGCAAAAAACGGGACAGTGGACGGGGAGAGGAACGGGTAAAGGAAAGAGGAGCAAAACGGAATCAACGTTCTCAATATATGAAGTGATTTTCACATCATGATATTCACCCTGAATATTATGAAACATTTAATAGTCTCTTAGAAGTATTTTGCCGTGACCGCTCTCTGAATCACCCCAAAAAGATGTGCTGAAGGCGAAGAATTCGCGCTTGGGAGCTTTCCAACATTACAATGCTAGATTAGGCTTTCAGCTTCGAAGGAATAAGCCCAAAATGTGCAATATAGCTTCAATTTTTTTTGAATTTTTTTACACGCTATATTCACAGTAGGATGACCCTTTCACTTCACGAACATATCTGGTGCACGGAATGATAAGGAATACAAACGTCCTCACAAATGCACCGCCTGAAAAAAAGATTCCATTACATCGCGCTGCTTTACAATCACTTACCAAAGAGGTAAGCAAACCAGCCCGTTTAGCCCATCTGCTGGAGGCATTTGCTTATTCTGCGATTCTGTTTAAGGGTATCATAATCCCACCAAGGGATGTACATGGAGAGTCGCTTCTTATTACCAGGTGGGAGTTCTTTATACGGTGTACATAGGGCTGCCGTGCAACTGTGACAGTATGGTGTGCTTTAACAGTTGATTCATATATTCGCCCAAGGTCTTCCACTTATAAACAGGGAAGTGTCTTGCACCTGAGATTTAGAAGCGACTCCTCACGTACTTTCCCTTAGTGGGATTATGAAACCCTTAAAAAGAATCGCAGAATAAGCAAATGCATCCAGCAGAAAGGCCAAACGGGCTGGTTTGCTCACCTCCTTACCAATCAGGGAAAACAGGGATGTGTTGTCGTCTCGAACTGACCCTGGTGAGTGACTAAGCAGCCAGCGACGTGTCATGAATAAGAAAGAAAGTCTCTCGACATAATAGCACAGAAGTGAAACTAGGCAGGTGGTAGATAGTAAGCCAAGTCACGAATGTATCAGCAAAGGTTGAGATCGGGAACTACAACGTATGAAGTGACGATCACTATCAACAAGGTTTGAAGCTGCCATGCACGATCTTACCAATTCTAAAACCACGATGGATTTCTGATTTAAGCCATCTACGAAAACTCGATGCATAATGGTGAAAGAGTGGGTGGTTGCAAATAGCAGCCGCACTACCTTATCAACCTTCTCTGAGTCTCTTGAAGCCATAAATGGCAGAGAGAGTACATATCGCTCAGAAAATTTCATCGTAAATGTGAAGGAACGCAAGGATCTAGACTTGGCGTTGATCGATTCAATCTCACGGATGCGCTCCGTATTCGATTTTCATTTATGGTAACTTTTAGGTTGCGTATATGGCTTATGCAATGACGCGCGGTGACAAGCCAATGAACAAGTCAGTGATTTCAACTACCCAGACGAGTCCGATTTCAATTATCCGACGCCGGAGGGATGGAATGCTCGGTTGGCCTGAACGGTGATCGATGTAGAGTTCGACTCTGGACCACCCGCTGGTGATAGTGCGCCAACTGCCATCGCACCTCATTCGGCCATCAAAAAGTAGTAGAACGTGATGGAATCAACATCAAATGAACTCAAAGGCCACAAGGAAAAAACTAATGTAATGCAAAATCCTTATCCTCCACAAAAACCGAGCCTTAGTCTCCCGCACATGAAGCGCCACAATTACCACTACTCCGAGCCACCGCTTTGGATCCTGGTACATCCACGTTAGACCTACCTTAAACCACCCTATAACCCTATTCGGAGAATCGTCCGGCGAATTTGGAAAGCATCAGCGTCCGAAATCACGTTCAGCATCGGAGGTCTCATTGCAATCTTCCACTTCGACTTGGGATACTTCTCTGGTTAGCTTGAAGTTCTCCTGAAGGGTACTTCACAAGTTTGGCACAGTCACGATCTAAATGGAAGACAAGGAAAATTCTTTGTTTGTCAAATGAAAGCTGGGAAAATGGGTCTGAATTTTTCGTCAGGTGGTTCTGCAAGTGTAAGTATTTAAGATGATAAGGTTTGACTCGCAATAAGTTTACTAAGGCTACAACTCACCAGAGGCGGTTGCTCAGGTTCTATGTTTTCAAGGAATGTGTGTAAAATAATGTTATGTCTGATATAACATTTTCTGACAGTTTGGGCGAAATAACAAGAAACGCAGTATCATGAATGAACACAGCCACCCTATCGAACCCGTCTCCGGAAGTTAAATTTGAAGAGCCTTCTCCACAGAAGGATTATAACTGACTTGGTTCTTGCATTTAAAGTACTTGAGGGAGAACTGACTTTGGCCTTCGATGTTTCGGGTGACCCTCGAATGGACGGTGATACGGCTTCCAATTTTTCGGCCATAAAATGGGCAAATTCCACAAACAACTCCGCTACAACAGCTTCATTTTACGTACTACTCGATGACTGTCGCGACTGCCTTCATCTGTCTTAGCGTGTCAAAACACTTCTCAGTTCAAAACAGCATTACATAAGGTCAATTTGTTGGACGCTCTTGGCTTGGAAGATGTATTGTAGTTTCGTTTTGTGTTTCTAATACTGTCTCTATGCTGTTTCTTCTCTCAGTTGCTCATGTAGCGTAGCTTCCCGACTAGTTCCTCCTTCGCCGGAATGATACCCATTGGACTCATTTCACAACGACAAGCACCACCGAAGCCTCTAAACATCATACGGTAAGGAAGTATCTGGTCTGGTTGACGTAGGGTGATGTGCGGCAGATTTTGCCGAGTTTGCCGGTTCCACGTGCGTGGCCGGCATACCCGTGTCTCGAAGTGCCGGTAAATTCCCATGACCCCACGTGGCGAAGGGCACCATTGCCGGCTGGTGTTGGCTTACTCTGCAGCGTTTGCCCAACAGATCTCAAGACCAGGGCCCTCCTAGCCTCTTATATCCTCATTCTATCGCTAGGGTTGAGCTTTGACCTCACCGTGTCATTCCTTCATTTTTGCCTCTGTTCTAGGGAAGGCTGTGCGCTGATCGGCTATCTGGTCTAGGTCTCTGTTGCTACACATCAACTTTTTTATTTTTTAACTAATCCTGAGTTTTATGACAAAGCACCGTTCCAACTTTATGTTAATTTCACTTGTTTGGTTTGTTTATTTTTTATTTTTTTCTTTAATGCTGTATGATTCTTTCCGCAAACAGCCGTATGTCCCAATACAGTGCGTCATGGAACGCATAAATAAATAAATAAAATAAAATAAATGAATGTTTCAATAATACTGGAATAAAGAGTAGAGGCGATAACATGTGAGTAGTGCAACAGCATCACAAGAAAGAGCGGTGCCAGGGTGGAGCACAGTGCCATGTCCAGGGCTCCCTCATGAAAGGTTGCCAAGTCGTCACAGATAAAGGAAGTATGGCGTAAGATAATTTAAATAGCGTAAAGCGAGTTTTCACCTCTCGACATATCTTTACTCTATTCTTAAACATCGCGTGGTTTGTACATAGCCACGAGTACACAAATGTGGGTGAAAGAAGCATTTGTATACAAAGGGGTCCTGGTTGTAGTATGATCAGCAACGACTGGGTAGCATGCTGTCAAAACATACCAGATAACATATTTTCAGGGACAGTGAGAGCAGAGCAGAAGGTGAGTGATACGCTTCTACGGAAGTATATAAGGCTGAGGTATGCTACGAATGACGGAGAAACTGTTACAAAGAATATCAAAACAGGCTGAGTCGCAAATGTAATTTTGTTTTTTTTTTGTTTCACACTTGAAGCAAAACAAGTCAGGTCACATGGACAGCCAAAGAAGCTGTCTAAGAATCCATTGGACGAGTCAGTCGCAGTGTAAACAAAAGAGAAGGGTCAAGAAAGAAGTAAACAAGTAAACAAGAAGAACAAAAAAGGAGAGAATAATGTAGGAAATGAAAGAAACATTCGGCTCACAAGGATATATCCAAGTAACAGACGCGAGTGAGATGGAGAAGGTAAAGTAATCTAACAGAAAGAGGAAGGCATAGAAAATGAAAAATCGAGAAAAAGAGGATAGGAAGAGTTTAGCAAAATTAGACGGACACCCAAAATGGAAAACAATCGTCGGATTGGGGAGACTAGGGGAGGAGAACAAGTGTACCGCGATGAAACTCGGATAGGTAGAGATGCGAAAGCAGAAAACTGTGAGGAGAAGGAAGCTACAAAAGGCCCATATACGACGGCTGCTCTCTAGGGAGTTCAGTCTGAATTGTATGCTTATAGAAATGAAGAATCGGGAAAAAAGAATTCCAAAGGCCCAAGATTATACGATAGCAAAGGAAGAGCAAGAAAGATCAACGTAAAGTGGAATCGGAAAGGTCGCAGAAAATTACAATATAGTCAAAAGGGTTGTGCACAGCAGATTAAATACAAAATCAAATAAAAAAACTTGGGAGTTAAGGAGAACTGAGCTCATCAAATGACTCCAATTTTATCAAAATTTTGTTATTTTGAAATGCGGAAAGTTGGAATATGTTCTACATCGTACATTCTACTGGTTTGACCTTATAGACCGACATGAGAAGTTTAACAAGCTTGAGTTCAAAGCGGATGGGCGCGTAATTTGTTGTGCTTCAGTCGAACTACTGCGTCTATCGTAGTCATCCAGTGAACCGACAAATTAAAATCAGAAACCAGTAAAAAGGATCTTAACAACAGCAGATGCTTCAACACAAATTGTTTCAAAGAAGCGTTGAGCATTGAGTAGGAAAGAAATCGTCGCTTCGCGGCAAGAGAGACGCCGCGCGCGATGAAATGTAGCAGAATGCAGCAGCAGGTAAGAAATACACGAACAAAAGAGCTAACAGTAGAATCATGCCAAAAGTAATAATCGCATAGCGATCGGGCTGTATGAAGTACGCTAGAGCCAGTAGGCGAAACGAATTTCGCGGCAGTCGCGTGCGGCGAACCGACTACACGAAACTGTTCCTACTGCCCGTCTCCGGGGACGTGCACCACGTGCGTCCGAGGACGCGCGCGGCAATTTGCGGCAACCGGCGAAGTTCGTGACGATTTGTATGACCCTGACGCAAATTTTCGGGGCACAAACTCGAAGTAGAGTGGTTTAGTAGGGTCAGATGGTCCTTCTAATCTATTCTACTTCAAATTTGGGCCCCAATGACAGGCGCTGAAGTCGTTCAAATCGTTACAAACTCCGCCGCACAAGATGCCGCGCGCATCCTCGGACGCACCTTCGTCCACATACCCCCCATCTCCCAGTCGTAATAAGTACACTGCTGCTGTTCAATAATAATTATTTCAGAAAGATTACAAATTGCGGGTATTGACTATTCTTTCTTTCTTCACTGCTAGTATTCAATACTATTGCAACGCATTTATCATCCATTAAAAATATGAGTCGCTACTTTAGGGCATTCTACCTCTTCTAGTTGTTGACAATGGTTATACATATAGTTCTGTAGCACAATCTATTGAATACGATCATAATACTGGACCGATCAACAATGTAAAGAAAAGAGAGCGAAATGTGAATGCCTCTGGATAAAATGTGATTATTTGCGTGCTGAGTGGCGATCGATGCCATGTCAGTTGCTGAAAAATGATCTGAACGGAGAAATTTCGGCTCCAATCTTTCCCCATCCAGTTCTCATCATCTAATCGTTGTAATTAATGACAACTGCCATATACACCAAAAAATTTGACATTTTCTGTACAAGATAGCATTTAATCAATCGCTTCTGCGATCTCCTCACTATCGTCGTGGGAAAACTTCGTATGACAACTGGAAATAGAAGAGAGTTAGAGTACGTGATAGACTGGTGAATTTCAATGCCCTAAGTAATGATTGCAACAGAGGAAGTCGGGAAGGTCTTTTGTGGTGGTGACAACCTGCTGTCTTATCTCAGTGTAAATCGATCGATTGAAAGAGGCAGATAAGAAGACGTAAGCATGAACGTCGTTGCGTGCAGATGATTAGCACTGCAGAAGCTAGCACCTGCTACGTACACAACAACTTTTTGTAGTTGAGCGATGTGCCGTAGCCACTGTATGGAGTCTTCGATTTACGCGAATTTGTGTGGATAATGAATTTATGAAATTCCAGTCGAACACACACCGATACACACATATGGATACCACAGGCACCACACCGATGCAGACACTGACACACACAAACACACCGACACACCAAGCACTTCGACACGCACACACCGGCACACCCACACTGGGACACCACCGGTATCACACCGATATACACAAAGACACATCCCGACACACCGACCGACAGACACACACACCGATACACTTACACGGATACACATACATACACTTCGACACACACCAACAAATACACACTGACACACACATACACATCCAACAAAAAACCAACAGGCACACTTAGTGTGTTATGTAGCGTTTTCGCGTATTGTATAGCGTGTTATGGTAGGATCATCCATAGAATGTGACATCGTTTCGTTTCTATTTTTCGCGTTACATCCCTCACCAGCATATTTTCGAGGTGTAAGACAGCTGGGTGCAGTTCAGCTGGTGATTGGCGGTTTGGGTCAGTAGGTGCACGGGTAGGAAACGGGTCACCGCCCCGGCGATGCGGGCACCGGAAGTTGTGTTAGAAAAATTATCATCGGAAATTCAATATTAATTTTTCTAAGCCACCCTCACTGAATATATTCAATGAAAGCAAATACCTCCTGGTTATAATTATAGCGAGCGTCGTTGCTAATGGTGTGCCCCTGGGACTTTGAGGGACCGAAAAATTAAAAATCAAACTTTTTCAAATTTTGAGTCCACCACTTCATGAGCTTGACGAGCTGAGTCGAAATATATGGCATTATATATGAAAAAAGTAAAAACAAACATATCTATAATGAAAAGACGGAAGAGACGCGGTTAATGTCTTTTTGGATTTGAATAATTAAGGGAGTATTGAAATGTTGTTAAGAAAAGCGATTCTGCAATTAAGTTTGATAATTTCGATTCTGTTGAGTATTTTTTCAAAAAAGGTACTGAGTGACAACAAATCAAAGTGGTAAAATAATTTCAAAGATAGACATCACATGCATAGCAATTACTGGTCTGTAGCAATACTGAGTAGGACATGGGACCATCTTATTACTATGGTGCGTGCCGTCATCAATTGGGTAAAGAGTTGGAGAAATTGTAAAGTCGTAAAAGAGTTGGCATACGTTCAGCGCATATGTTTCCAATTGTCGTCCCATCCAATGGACCCCAATCAGCATATTTACCTTTACTTTTACCAAGCATTCGATTTATTCGATGAGTTGATAATGTCTCAGTTCTTCGTCACTGATCTTCACTGAATTCCGTGAGATGGATGAGAGGGGTATCATTTAAGCTTCCATAAAGTCGAGCTCCTATTCACTGTAGTATAAAGATATCTATAAATGCTAATTGTGATTTCCGAAATGAACAGAGATGGTGTTGACGATAGTAACAGTCGTTTTTGAATACAATACTGCGGACCTCATGAAGTCTCTGTACACTTATAGCATGATTCTTCCACATCAACAACTTCAATAGAGGGAGAGCACTACAGAAGCTAAATATATTGTACGTTTAACGGGTAGCGTGGCTAGAAGAAACCAATCCACTGACTACAGTGAAGTGGAAGTTCAGGACTCACTATGGAAGGAAGCGCGTGATCAGAATACGAACGAAAGTTCACAGAAACAAAAATTCAGTACCGCACTCGGCTCTTACAGTAATCCGGCACGTGTCAAAAAGCAAATTTCCACCCGTCACATATACGACACGTCGAAAGGGGCTCCTGGCAAGGACACGAGGGTGGGTGGAGGCCAAGCTAGGGGGTTACTGCAAGAGTCGAGCGCCGGTGCTGAATTTTCGTTTCTGTTGAAAGTTTTCCGCATGCCAAAATTTCGGGCACAAAAATGGGGTTTTCTTTGCATATTCTAGTATGTCGATTAAATTTTGTTCTTGAGATATCTGAAGGGAATAGATAGGAAGCCAACTCTCCACTGTCCACAACCATTTATAAAGTTCTATCTAGGTTACCATTACCAAATCGCTCGGGAGGACGGCATGGTTCGTTTAGATACGCTACGGCAAGTAGTTTACGTTTGTTATAGTTGTTAATGGTGACTATAGGGTGGACGAACTGGTTGTGAGCTTGAATTCTACCACACTTCCAAAAAATTGCTGCTGCTCTCAAATTTCCTAGCCTTGAGAGCCGTATGCGTAACTTGCATGACCCGATCAACACAAAGTGAAGATTATCCTATTTCAATGCGGAATAACATGGCAGCAAATCTTCCGGAATAGTCGGGTGACACTCTTGACATCTCTGAGCACACGTACTTTTCCACCAAAACTGAACGTTCACTGTCAGAGCCCGGTGAAGGAAAAAATTTCGCAGAAAATCTTGTTGTTTGAAACTGAACAAGGAGTTACGGAAGCAACCACTATTTTCTCAGACAGATGAGACAATCAAAAAGCATTACGCATGGATATTAACATTTTGTCATAATTGATCAGGTCGAGAGCACTTTTCGTTTTAGATAGTGGCTTTGAAGCGATTTAGTCACTGAACTGCAAACTGTAAAGAACCAGCGATCAGTACGAAAAAGTGGTTGGAAAAAAGGGCTTAAACAGAGGTTAGACCTGGGCCAACTTGTATCTTGAAGCTTTCTTCGAAGCATCTTTCAGAAACGTAACTGTGACTCCTAAAACTCCTGTTAGAGCAATTTGGGGAGGTTATGTGGTGCCACTGGTGGTCGGCTTGTTGGGGTGAAGAGAGGGAGGGTCGGGGCCTCCTGGGACAGAAGGCACGGCGATGCAGCCGACACTGAGACAAACGACTGCAGGGTGTAATCTATCACTCGCACAAAGACATCGCTTGATCAGAATGCTCCAACGCAAGAAATATCGTGAATGGATAAGGTCTTCGCACTAGAAGCCTTTCAGAGCAAAGGAGGTTAGAGCAATGCATAAGGAATGGGATACCTTCAAGATATAAGTTCAAATTCGTGAGTTGGAAGGATTACCTCGATCAGTCCTATAAGAATGCTCAGCGACTGTCTCTCCTTAACTGTTCTGTGAGCCGAGTGAACTCACTCAGAATGATTAGTTCCAGCAGCAGTTTACAGCTAAAGCAATGTGATACATTGTCTGAATGAGGGGATGTGTGTATAGGCTGTCACTGGTTTTCCTCTAAGGCACAGACCGCATAAAACAATTTGTAAGAAAAGTGTGTTTAAAACCTTCAACAGTGTGCAATGTCGAAAACGAATCTGCAGATGGGCAGCGTGTAATAGAAAAAGAAGGGAATGAAAGAGAGGTCGTGCTCAATCATCAATACAGGGGCCATGCGTAGACCTACTCATTCAGACATCTTATTTTGAACCCGTTTGCAACTACTGGATGGGTTAGCTCTTTGTAATCATTGAACCATTGAACAGCGCTTAATCGAGGATAGATCTCAGCTGATCGAAAAGTTAACACGATGCTTTCAGATTTCGCAGAGTAGGGATGCACCACATCCGTTTTATAGCTTGAGCACTTCCTTCGAAAAAGCTCAAGCTCTGCGGCTCTTAAATTTTGGAAATAAATTAGTTGAGCTCGAACCATCAAAAGCTAACCTTCACCAATTGGGAGCTTGCTCATAGAGCTATTTTAAGATTGCTTTGCTGTTCAGAAGAACTTTCCACTGTAGAAGTCAAACCTGTTATCTGTGAAAAGCTGGGCACAACGAATGCAAACTGTCACCGTTTGCTTCCCGAATCTCCACTGCATTCCGTGCCAGAATCTACGAGGCCACGCAGCAACTATGAACATGCTCGGCTCTTTTCACTGACTATCGATTAGCGCTCTAGCAATTGTTCTTTCAAGTTATGGCGAGACTGACAACACTTGAAAATAGACGGATAAGTGGAACAGGATGCATCTTCTACCACTGAACTGAGCTAAACTTGCGTGAATACAGGCTTGGCAGAATGTTTAGAAGAAGTTCGAAAATTTTAAAAACTGTATGTAAGGTATTTATTGCGTAGGGCCTAGTTGTGGTCTGGTGATTCAATTCTAGACAACGGTGGCTTGCGTAAATCTCTGGCTAAACGACAAAAAACACTGGAGTGCGGCGAAACAGAGAGAAGCGGTATTTACTGCGAGAAGGTCATTCGATAAAGATGAGGGGGCGGGTGGTTTCGCACATCTGCCATGGATGGACTGAACAGACGACGGCTCCTCTCTACCGCTCGTATATCATTCTTATCGAGTCAGAATGAAGAGAAAGAGAGCGTCAATTGACACCCATCTGTACGTCATCATCTTTACCACTCGATTATGGATACTACCTTCCTACATATGAAATGAAATCATCGATTCACCGCAATCACAACCATCCATACAACAGTGGAAGCGGAGAAGCTTCACACTCAGTGAAGTGGGGGTAGGTGGATGCAACTCTTCAGCAATCCCGAAGTTATCAGCAACAGTTGTTCACAGTGCTGAAGTATAGCATTTTCCATAGAACAATGGCCCTCAGTCTTTATCATTATTAAATATCTATAAATTCTAGATATTTTTAATCATTTGTTCACATTTTGGAGGGCGGCAATAACGAAAGCTGCGGTACGATTGTAATCCAACTCCACTGCTCTAAGTCACGACAGCGACGATTAGCACCGGTTATTGAAGCAACTCGTCACTTATTTGAATGGTGGTCCAATTTGAATATTGAATACTCACCCATAGCTCGGAAAGCCTATCCATAAAAGGTTTCAAAAAACCCTTCAACAAATAACAGATCAGCGGGACCCGAAGTTAGCCAGTAGAGGCTAGTCTTCTTCAATGATCCCAAAAAATACCGAATGATAGGATAATTGTCAAAAGATAAATAAAACCTGACTTCTCAGCTGCAATTTGCCTAGACCCTAACTAGGAAGCTCGCTAAAAATTTTTCAAGATATGCTGGTACTGACTCGTAATCCAAAACTCTTTCTGATTTGGCGATCTGGAGGGTTGAGGGTACTTCGAAAGTAGTTCACAAATAGTTTTGCTTCAATAGACTGACCAAATCAGTGTTTAAGAAGATAACTGGCTATTATTTTCGTAACCAAGGTGGAGAAGTGATCTCAGTGTTGAATAAGTTTAAGGAGATTCCCTTCGAGTTTTGGGAGATTCAACTTAATTAGTATAGGTGCATCGGAGAATGACATATTTGACTTTGCTGATATCTGGGCAATAGGGGTACGGGAACTCCCACTGATAGTAGTTACTTAGGTCAAATGGGTTGTTTGATGAGTCATGGGATGTTCTGTCGAATGTTGAGAAACTGCATAAGATTCTGTGTTCCTATCGAAGTCTATCTTCCTTTGTCTGAGTCTCGCTTCAATGACTTGCTTTTCCTGAGTAATTTAATTGATTTTATGTCATTGTTTCATAAGACGATCGACGCTAAAGTAGATACGGTATTGATAGTCGTGTGCTGACGTTGCCCTTCGTAACCATCTATGTTCTATTTTAATAATCATTTTTTATTCGTTTTTATTTACTTGGCGGATTTAGCATAGTCGTGGGGATAGTGCCGGCCGAAGTTGTTCCAGTCGTTGAATTCGGAGTAGACCCTGATGTGGGTGCTTATCGGAGGGGATTAGATTCACGTCGGATGATTACTTATGGCGATTAACTCGCGGTCGCCATGAGCTGGGCTATGTTTTTGTGCTCAGAATCATTTATTCTCTTCATGCAACAGTATTTATATGGAGAAGGAATTTGGAGGGATGTAAAAAATGCAACTAAAGTACGGTATCTGTTCCAAACGGGTTGTGAACAGTTCCCCAGAGTTATTGGAATTTGAGGAGATTTGAGACCTGAAGAATTTTCATGATCCGGTGCAGCTCATTACAACATGATTTTGTTCTCATAGTAATGTACCCTAAATTCCATAGATAAGAGCGGTTCAATTTACCGGTGAAAAATGAATTGGAATGAAATTGAAATTGAATGCAGTCACCCCTCTAACTCGATGGATGGATAAATAAAAATCGGAGAAGAAGTTCAGAAGAAGCTCCGCCCCTCAACTCTGAACCCCGCCCAATTAATAAGCAATTAATATAAAAAAATGGCGATTCTAACGGATCGCTATTTTTCTAGATGAGTTGTTTATTAGGTGGGCGGTGTTTAGAGTTGAGGGGCGCAGCTTCTTCTGAACTTCTTCTTCGAAGTTTATTTATCCATCCATCAAGTTAGAGGGTGCCTGCATTCAATTTCAATTTCATTCCAATTCATTTTTCACCGGTAAATTAAACCGCTCTTATCTATGGAATTTTAGAGTAACTCATTCATATCGCACTAAAAGAGATGCTTCTATCCCTATTCGCCATTTGTGGGTGGCATACCAACGGTCATACACCAACAGCTAATCACACTCATTTTTGACAATATGGAGAACATTAGCTGTACGAAGCCAGTGGAAAAGGCTACAACGAAGTGATGCCGCTGACCGTGACCAATCGGACTGCCTAGAGTTCGTAGCCACGAAACGCACTATTTCGCATGAAGCACATATCTCACATAAGAATCGCTCATCACCAATCTTTCAGAGAGCCGTATGCAGAGCACCTGAGGTGGTGGAGGAAAAAAGTACCTTAGGCGAATAGTTCCAATAAGCGCGGACTTTTAAGCGCCCTTTCTCGTGATTGTGTGTCAGACTGGTGACTGGTGACGGTGCACCGAAGTATTACTACTGTTAGACTCTACGCACCTCTACGCTCTGGTCTGTTGTGTGACCTCGCTTCATGATTTGAATGTTTCCGCTGTTCGCGTATAGACTAATATCGATTTATTGAGGGGGAAACCTCCTTAAATTTTGATTGTAGTAATAACGATCATAATTATTAGTATTTTGTAACGTGCTCTTCGCTCCATCAGGCAATGGGGGCAGAAGAAGCTTCCACTATTTCTGCAGGCCTACTTTCGATAAAGTGCAGGCGAATGAACGTTTCGTGCGTGGAATATGGTGAACCAACGCGTCATTCTTTCCGCTTTTGCTTACGTGGCTTTCGCCGACACAGACTTGCACCTGGATATGCTTCGAATTTGTGGTAACTGTAGCTTCCCAAAAGTGCAAGGTTTCTGAAAACGAGAGGTATTGGTACATAGGACTCCCATGCTTTCAGGTGCAGAGGATATGTAAAAGGAGTTTTTAGCCACAGCAATAGTGGAAACAGAAACAGTACCAAGAGGTGAAAGGAGAGTAGGTGCATTTACAATAATTGTTGTGACGCCGTAGATGTGGTGAGCTACCTGAGCATGAGGATTCGTGGGAATATATAATAAAAGAGCAACTGGAGAAGCTAACGTTGTGTTGAAGCTAGAAAGGGCTTAAGGGGGCTAACAGTGATACATGTCAGACTTTGTGTTCATGTGTACGAACACAATGCAAAGTTGTTTCAGACAAGACCTTCTGTACAAGTATCTGTAAATACATTCGTCATCCATAATTACTTTACTTTTCACAGCTTCCGATGTCGCATATTTTATGCTCATATGAAGCTCAGTGAAGTATAGCGGGAGTACAAAGTGCCGTTATGTCTTACGTTCATCGATTTGAAGAAAGCCTTTGATACCGTCGAGACAGATGCGGTAATTGAAGCTCTGAGCAACCAGGGTGTCCCTCCTCAATATATAAGGATGCTTCGCGAGCCCTACAACAACTTCACCACAAGGATCTCACCATTCTATGAAGAAGTCATCATCAACGTGAAGAGTGAGGTTCGACAGGGCGATATCATTTGGCCCAAACTTTTCAGTGCCGCTCTCGAGAATGTGATGCGTCATATAGAATGAGAAAGCATGGGAGTGAAGGTCGACGGCCGCTTCTTACATCATCTTCGCTTTGCAGATGACATCGTGCTCATAACAACCAACATCGAGCAGGCGGAACAAATGCTGACCGAATTCGACAACTAGTGGAAAGATCGGCTTGAGACTGAACTTAACGAAGACGATGTTCATGCGAAACGGATTGATACCTTATGCTCCAAGCTGAACAACGGATATCTCTGAATGCTCTAGCTATGTGTATCTAGGTTGAGAAGTCAACATGATGAGCGAAATAGCTCCGGAGCCAAGCAGACGAAAACGCGCAGCGTGGGGAGCATTTAAGAAGATCGAGGAAGTAGTGAAGAAAACGAAGAACATCCGGCTTGCGCTCACCTTTTCAGCACTGCTGTCCTTCCTGCTTTGACGTACGCCTCGGAAACTTGGACCCTACGAAAGCAGGATGAACTGCAGTTAGCTTCATTCAACGCGCTGTGGAAAGGACGATGCTCGGAATATCCCTATACACGCAAGTGCAGATGGAAATCCGGAGTTCTGAGCTCTGTCGAGGAACGAAGATCAGGGATGCCGTTGATTACGTCAAGAGATCGAAGATCAGGTGGGTCGCACACGTTATGCGATATAATAATGACAGCTGGACCAGGGCGATTACAGGCTGGATCGTTCGAGACGTCAAGCGAACACCAGGACGGCCGCCAACGAGATGGTCAGACTTCGTCAAGAGCTCTGAACAAAAGGAATGTTTTGCCCCGTGTCCCTCGAGCGAGTGCGATTCACTGGACTACTCTGGCGACAGGGACGAATGGAGCATTACTGGCTCCCGCTCGAGGAAATCGAGGGTCAACTAGAGTACAGGTGATGCAGGTCATGAAGCTCAGTTTGTTTTATAACAATTCAATGTCTCTTAAATAATGGCACAAGTCGAAGCAGTTTCCGTTATTCCTACAATCACTGTTGGTACAGCTGAGTCTAGTCTAACATAGACGAAAGCAGCCAACCAATTAAGCGAGGCGAGTGAGTATTTGGATGTGCGAAGAATTTGATTTTTATCTATAGGGGCATACCCATAAACATACAACTCGTCGGTGATCGCCTTGGGTTCGCTTCTACAGATCAACATTAGCGAAGGTGTTACAGGGCCGTTGCCAACCGCCTGTGGAGTGAGAAAAGCTAGAAGAAGACTGCTGCATGTAAGTTCTTTCTTATGAAGAAGAAGTGGGGTTGGCAAGATAGTTTTACGACAAAAAAAAATGAAGCGTCGACAATTTGTATCAACAATGGGAACTAGGTAGCAAGGGTGATGAACTCGTTAGACATTCTCCAGGCAATTAACTTATGAGTCAATGAGGGCCCGCGTGTGGGCTTTCGCAGTATTACGGTCAGGTAAGCGAACACAAGGAGCCCTAAAGAAGAGATGGCGGGACTTTATCACTAATGACCTCGTCGAAGCTAAGGTAACAGCTGAATATGCTGTAGACAGAAAATGTGGAGACGACTAACAAGAATAGCGGACTCTGCGACGGCGCGGGATTAACGCTGGGCAAAACAAGAAGTATATTACTTCAAAACTACGAATTAACTTATATTTGCTGTTTTTCTGAGAGAATCCACGTTTGTTGGTATACGAAATATCTACTACTCATTCCGAGGTAGAATGGATTTCCACGAACGAAGGAATACATGGATGAAAGTGTGCTGAAGTCGGGAATGTTTGCTGCACTAGGAGAACATAGAGTACGATGTCTTGGTAACAAGTGTTTTGAGGCGACCGTCACGAGATTATCACGCCTGACATTGACACAGTTGACAACCTTTGGAGGTCCTTTGCATGATTACTAAGACATTTAGAATCAATAAAATCGAAAAGCGCAGTTTACGTCCTTTGCAGCAGTATGCAGTTTTTGAACCACGCAGTCGATCCCTCGTGAGATCTTTTGGCAGTTTAGAATTAGGGGCTTCAACAGAATCGAGACGAGACCAGTGGTGCTCCGACCTCAGCGGCCTGTGGGGAGGCTTGATGTGAGTGATAAGCTCTTTGGAGGCCTTCAAAGGAGATTAGCCAGAGGCTGACCTCATTAGACCCATCTTTCTTCCAACTTTAGGTGATCAGTGGACCACACATAGTCGACTATCCTCGAGGTCAGTTGCTCTGACAATTACTGACCTCGTAGTGGTAATTTACGCCTTCTTTGAACTTCTTCTATAGGTAGAATTAGTGCTTGATCGATTCAATTCTTGGCAGCACGAGATTCGTAAACATCCTTTAGTAGGCTGACGTTTCGGCGGAATCGCTTCTTGAGAGCCTGAAAAGATCATAACAATCTGTGAATATCCGATCTAACGGTCTCCATCAACCTACTAAGTTCGAGATCCCTAGGGCACGCAGGTGGTCGAAAGGAGAACCGCTTACCTTAACTTCGTGGATTCTTCGAAATCACCCAACAAGTGATGGTACCATCCGACTGGTGTCAGCTGGGGTACGTCCTCATTGAAGTCTGTGAGGAAAGGCGAATCTTATATAAGGCCGTAGCCTCCGCGTGATTGCGAGAGATTCTTCATGACGATTCATTTTGAGATTAGTGACCTGTATCCAAAATGCCTTGAGGGTTTTACGCGCGCACACTTGTGACTCCTGTGCTACGACCTCCACGGTGACCTCAAAAAGGCCTCCCTCATGCTTCTAAATTCAATGGCTCCCTAAGGCAGAAGACTTTTCTAATCGTTTTATACCATTTATATGCTCCTTGACCCTCACCTGAAGTGGTCTTGCCGTTTTTCCAATACTCTCATCACCGCTATCACGGCAAGTAATTCTGTAGACCACTGCAGACATGTTATAATTTCCTTCCAGTTGAACAAACCACACAGTTTGAGGTTGTATATAGGCGATGAAATAGCCTGTTACGAATAATTCGCTTTTCTCGATTGAAGGGTGGTACTGTTACAATAGCAATTAAATTTTCCAAACCCGATCTCTTCGGACACTCTCTAATGGAGGCGCTGACATCATCAGAAATGAATGGTAGTTTAAAAGGAGACTTTCCTTTAATCGAGATGCTACCATGTATGAGGATCACACCACAAGCAGAAGCTTCACGCGTTGTTGAGAAATTGTAGTAGCCGTTCGACCAAGCTATATCGCGTGCCATTTCAAGCGACGCTTTTCGCTCATCCTCTCCCGTGCAAACCCTTTTGGCAGTGCGAAACATATCCCTAACAACCACCGGTTTTACATAAAGAGGACGAGCTGAGCCATATCACTTATGGCCAAGATCGAGGCGCCTGTAGTGGAATAACTGCCCTTACTTTAGTGCAGGTATATCGATGATTGCTTCATAGCCTGTGCGACTTAAGAAGAGGTAGATGTGTGTTTGGCCTACTTAATTCACAACCAGATCACATTAGGCTAACACGAGATAAACCGACCGGAAATTGGCTTCCTTTCTTGAACGTCAAAATGAGGTTAAAGGGTGATATGATTGTTTCGAAGTGGTACAGAAAGCCTAGCAATAAGAACATCATTGTCCATTATTACTCAGCTCATCCTTTCTAAATAGAACGTGCGGTCGTTAGGAATATGTTCCGCTTGCTAGGAAGGTCTGCACTGGGGAGGATGAGCGAAAAGAGTCGCTTGAAATGGCACACGATATAGCTTGGTCGAACGGCTACTACAATTTCTCAAGAACGCGTGAAGCTTCTGCTTGTGGTGTGATCCTCATACATGGTAGCATCTCGATTGAAGGAAAGTCTCCTTTTAAACTACCATTCATTTCTGATGAGGTCAGTGCCTCCATTAGAAAGTGTCTAAAGAGAGCGGGTTTGGAAAATTTAGTTGCTACTGTAAACGTAGCACCCTTCAATCTGAAGAAGCACCTGATTCCTAACAGACTATACGATCGCCTATGTGCAACCTCAAACTGTGTGGTTTGTTCAGCTGGAAGGGAAGGTGATTGGAACGTGTCTGGAGTGGTCTACAGAATTATTTGCCGTGATTGTGGTGGTGAGTATATTGGAGAAACGGCAAGACAACTTCACGTGAGGGTCAAGGTGCACATAGATGGTATGAGACGATTGAAATAGTTCACTGCCTCGGGGATTCATCGAGTTCAGAAGCGTAAGGGAGGCCTTTTTGAGGTCACCGTAGAGGTCGTAGCACAGGAGTCGCAAGTGTGCGCGCGTAAAACCCTCAAGGCATTTTGGATACAGGTCAAAATGAATCGTAATGAAGAATATCTCGCAATCACGCGGAGGCTACGGCCTTATATAAGATCCGCCTTTCCTCACAGACCTTAATGAGGACGTACCCCTGCTGACACTGGCCGGTTGGTACCATCACTCGCTTGGTGGTTTCGAAGAATCCACGAATTTACGGTGAGTGGTTCTCCTTTCGACCACATGCGTGCCCTGGAAATCTCGAACTTGGTGGGTTGGTGAAGACGTTTGATCGGAAAGTCACAGATTGTTATGATCCTTTCAGGCTCTGAAGAAGGCGACTCCGCCGAAATGTCAGCCCAAAAAAGGATATTTACAAACGTCGTGAAGAGTTCAAGACAACAATAAACTCAGTAATATAATTATGCCGAGGTTCACAGAGAGCCGTACACGGATCTTGATCAGCATTTGCCTTTCCAGCTTCCAAAGAAGGCGAAAACACCAAAACGTAAGCCGAATAAAGTGCTGTGAAAATCTCGGTTGCAAAGTTGAGGAAGTAACAGTTCACAACTGGAAGAATAATGCAGAAAATCATTGAGAATCGAACCTGGGCAAGATAGCTAGTGACTTTTATTCACGGTCAATTTGTTATAGCGGTTGTTTTCGTAGATTCGTATTGTGCAGGGCTTTGTTTCTCTTTTTGGATCAAAATACTTTTGGGAAACGACTAACGCGAAAAGCGTAAAAGATAGGGCAAACTCTAATTCTTCTCCCATTTGCTGCCTCCCGCTGATATGAAGGAAAACTTAGCTACGGGATTCGAGAAAATTACACATATTGCCCTCACATGTAGGGTAGCTATTTCTCTGAGCCTCTTTCAATGATCTTGAATCCCTCAGTTCCATCATCATTATCAAATCCCAATATCAAACTAGCACCACCACATTCGTTGTCCCCTGTCTCATAATTTGAAAACTCAGCTGTTCTTTCCTCAATTATGGCTCAGTGAGCTCGACCACCAGCTGATCTATGCCTTTCACCTTTATCAGGTCCTCTAGCATCATACTGGAGCAAATGGAAAGTGGGTAGCTCATCCTAGAAGATCTGAGATGTTATTGCATACAGCGATGAAATTCTCAACTATATTCAAGTTTACGCTTCATACCGTTTCTTTTCTTCTTTTTTGACTTAGTCGAGTTACAAAAAATCTTTTTCTCTTGGTATGACAAGTACTATTATAGAAAACCGAGGGACAGCGTGATCATCAGCAAGAGGTCATAATCGCAATGGTTCTAGGTGACATTCTTGCGCTTCAAATCCTGGGATTGGTTTCAGGGGCATGATGTGGAAAAGTAGTCACGAAGTGAACGTAAGAATTTGGTGAAAAAAATTATAGCTGCTAGCCGGAAAACATTCCACCACCTTGAACTAGGAATTTTCGTGTGTGGAAGCGGGAGCTACTTACGTTCCCGACAAGTGTGACCTCATATAATGGCCACACTACCAAAATCTCAGTTGAGGTACATAAATTCAACTAAACCAAAAAGAATATCGAAGTATAGCCGCTGGATTACTAGTTTCTACGTGAATACATAGCTCGTAATATTCCTCGCAAATGAGAGCCGGCTATACAGTATTCAGAATGTGCCAAATAAATAGAATTTATCGAGTCGGTTTTGAACTATGTTGCCGTCACTAAAGAGGCATGAAACTTCAGACCATTTCCTTAACAATCTTTCCTATTATCATTCTCTTTTTTTGCCACTTTTTTGACCAATTGCTTTACAGACGTATGTAGTTTCGCCGATATGATGACGGTTCCAATGACGGATTTTCCCTGACCTCGATATCAAACATTTCTACGTCGGCTACTCATGAAACATCGCACCGTAAGCGTCATAATTATCCTGAATTTTATTCCAATAATCGCTGTGAGGACTGACACTACAGAGGACAACGATGACGGATACCTGGAATTTTTAGGGGAGGCAATGAGAGTGAGTTCTTCTTACTAGATGGATAACCTTTCAAACGAACTATTGAGCTAATTGTTTCCAACCACAGAAGATATCTCGCGAGAAAGATGAAAGAATTTGACTGACCTCTTCAATCATGGAGTCATACGTTATACAGTACAAATATAATTCACTTACCTTTGATATGAAAATTTTCACAACTGAATTTCCCATTATTAATTTTCTGTTTTTTCCGTTTCTGTAATCATATGGTAGGGTTTCGATGTAAAGCTGACTGTGCTCTTCATTTAATCAGTATAAACACGGTCTTTAAGCAAGATTAGTATGCATCACATGTTTTCCATTTGGGTGGGCTACACAATTAAAATGCCGCTTTTCTAGTGTCTTTCAACAAAATATCGCGTTTCTTAAGTAAGAAATCCAACACACTAATTGACATTAGCGAGGAAGTCCCGAATTGCTGAGCTGAAAAAAATTTTTTCAGGAAGATCACGAAATTCGCCGAGCCGAACAACAAAAACATATCGGACATGCCCCTAAAGTTGTACCTAAATCGTTCAAGCTGCCTGGTAAGTTTGAGAGAATCAATCAATTTCTAGCTTTCAATGACTGAGAGATCAATTTGTTTCTTTCTGTATATGTAGGCGAAAAAGCCAATAAGTGAGGCAAGTTTCAATTTTGTAAGGTGATTCGCGATCAGAAGCCATTTTCTTCCATTACGAGGATTGCCTTTTAAACCTTTCCTATTTGGTTTCATAGCCGCAGCGAAGTCCTGCAAGGCAAAATAGAGAGAACAGCTCTGCATGCGTAAGTCATATTGATTTCTGAACCAAATAACTATTATATTTAGAGTGTGTGGTATGTTTAAAGGCACAGTTCACGATAAATTTGGGTAACCCAGATTGTGCGATGGCGAAGAAACTGCGTGGATTGGTGTTTCCGAAGTGAAACAAAGCTTCGAAAAATCGTTAGAAAGGGGGCTGGACGAGAATGAGACCAGAAGAGTAAAGAAGAGTGTGGCGTTTAGACGAGCTACACAATAAGGGTCATTGCGCACGTGTGGGTCCTGGTGCAAACATCTGGCTACGGTAAGCAAAAATTCATTCACTTATAATCATAAGTCAACAAAAAAACCCTAATTACAGCTAAAATAGCTCACATTTTCAGCCTTTTGGGGTAGAAAAACTAAAAAAAGGGATCGCGGCAGCAAGAAGAAAAACAGAGGAAAAAAGAATGGGAGAAAACATCGCCTCATCACTTGGCGATCAGCTGATTGTGTGTGGATCCTAGAAAGAATATTCGCATTCTGTATTGCCTCGACACTCGTCTGACGTGACATTGATCGAGAGGCGGGAAAGCGACTCAAGACAGCAACAGGGCTTCCACTACTATGCTCTGACCGTCGAGATTATGGGAGCGAGAAGGACCCTTCCACCACCCATGGGGGCCATTGGCATTCCTAAGAGAAGAACTCAGTGATCGTTTTTATCGTGAACCGTGCTTTTAAGGGCAGCTACATAAGCTATACCCAAAATTTGTTCAGTGACGGTCTCTACTGAAGTTGGGATCTTCAACGTATTTTCAGAAAAGAATAAACATACAATTGTAGGTGATTACGTTCCCCTACCTGGTAGGAGTACGAATGTGGATTATTGGCCACTTTACCCTTTGATGAACCAGTACATGGCAGCTGTCACTTTCGATACTTCTAAAGGCCGAGTGAGTTCTTTTAGTTCTATGAATTTAAAAGGCATACTGCATACGTTTACGGAATTTCGAGTCCTTTCTTTCCCATACTGATAATCAACTCAGAGTATTATCAGAATAATGGTCTGGCTTTTGACCAGGAATTAACTTGATCGTTTTGACCCTGATCCCTTCTTAGCCGTCTGAAACGACTTCTCGACTGTCATGAACTCCATGTTCATGATGTAATTCCCTTTGTTCTCCGCCTCTTGCTCGGCGAGGCATTTAAGCGTCGAGCGGCGTTTGGCAAGGGCTTGCTGCTTGGTCGATCGTCTTGGTCACCTGGGTGCCCACGAAGCCCCCGAGTTAGCTGGGCGGCATCATATAACTGGAAGGTTCATACTTTTCTAGTAGACATTTAGGTTTATTGAGGCCGTGAGAATTATTATGAACATGTCTAATAAATATTTCCTGTTCAGTGGGTTTACTAAACACCAAGTACTAACCTTTTGTCGTGCCGTTCGGACCACTTAAAGGCCGCCTCGCCTGAGCGCGCGCGTAGTCCCGCCGGGAAGGCACCGTACGCCGCGGAGAGCTAGAGTTTGCCACGTGGCGGCGGACTCTAGCCGCTCTAGGCGTTGCATCCTTCATTCCACCATCGTGTCAACGCCTCGAACGGCTGCTTTCTCGACTGCTCTTGTGCCTTCAACGTCAGCAACACCGACGAAACCCCCGATGGGCTCTCAACACCACTCGTATGCCATCCCTAAAGTGGTGACAAGCTGCAAGGATCGAAGTCGAATGAAACAAGTGGAGGACGGTCCACCACTATCAAGGACCCGGATGCAGCGTAGCCCAAAAGGAGGTGGGAAGGCTTGGATGGGACATGGATGAGCTTGAGACCGGATCGTACCCCCAGACCGTAGGTTATAGTGTGGTTTAACTCGTGTATATATTTTCTTACTTTCCATTCATAGTATTTTTCCATAGTTTTGCTCACTGTATTCTCATAGTATTTTTATCCATTTATTCGTATTACAATTCGTATCGTATCGACGTAGTATTCATAAAATGTTTATCGTACAAGTGTGCTGGAGTCACGTAGGATGTCAGTAATATCTATCATATCGCAGCTACTCTAGGTGCACAGAGGGTAGCACGTAGGCCACGGTGGAACCCCCTCGCCCGGTGTCCGAGGGAGCTCGGCACTGGGCCAGCAACCCCGTAGCGTACTGCGAGGCAGTACCATCCACGTAGGAGCCTGCAAGGGAGACTGGGGCAGCCCTAGGCCTACCAAGTCCGTGTGGCAGTTGAATACGAGCATGGCGAGCAGGCAGAAGACCCTGGTCACCTAGCCGCACCGCCGGGGACGCCCTGCCAAGCAACCACCGATGCGGACTGGCCTCGGCGGGACGCTCCCGACGGCGCGACACCTTTACATCTGGGAAGTGATGCCCTTCAGAACACTAACTTACTCGCCTGGGAAAGATACGGGGTAAAGCGAACCCACAATAAAAAAGCCCGCATTCCATCCATAACAGAGTCAACGGACAGACGTAAGTTACCTTTTCCATGAAGATAGACAATTTATTATCATTCTGTGTTGTTATGAGGTAATGTCCACACTTAATGCTTTGTTTTGTATTATGGACTTCGGTTTCGGCTTCGGTTTTGGGGCTGCTAGAAACCATTGAGTTGCTCTCCACAAATCACGTTCACTGCGGATTTTTGAGTTACATACTTCTTTGTTATGTTTGAGAATGAAAGTTTAAGTTTTCTCGGGCTCGCTCCTCGAGCATTGAGTCGATTTTCTAGGAGTTAAAATATTTATAACACAATAGTTCAACACTATCCCAAATGATTGGAAGTGTTGTCAAAGGCCGCTCCAGATGTTTCTGAAAGCATTCTTAATACCGGTCCCGAAGGTTAGGCATTCATTGAAGGGTGCAACCTATAGATGATGCAAATTTCACCTATACCGGAGGAGTCCTATTTATTAGGTTGATGCATAATTATTGCGACTTTTTTGCGGCTTTTCTTTCGATACAATTTGAATATTTAATTCGAGGTTTTCATAGAAATATTCCTTTTGATTTGCCTAACCAAAATGCGCTAGAACGTCATCTTCATATTCGTCACACTATGCTCTACTACTTCGAGAAAGATTAGAAGGTGGCAGAACAATTTTGCGATCTCAACACTCTCCGGCGATGGAACAGTTACACAAAGCCGAGGAAAGAACGGGATCTGCTTCTACATCTGACAGACTCACCGACAGGGACTCCTATATGCATTATCACGTCAATCGTTCGTTGGAAAGTTGGCCAACCATTAGTACTTTCGAAGCAATTGATGACTTGATGACCGGTATTAAGGTGTGGATCGCCTCTGAGAATCGAAACTTTTTCGTTTGTGAAGTCCGACCGGCTAGAAATGGGAAGCAGTGCTTGACGTAGATGGTGGATACGTTCCGGAGCAATTTTTTGAACACGTCTTTGCCAGATATTTTTATCATTTCTCTTAATGAAATTTTTTGAAGTAACCTGCAATAATTATGCATCAACCTAATAAATTATGAACAAATTCCTGTACTTGCAGGACATTCCATATAAACACGTGCTTTTGACCAACTGTGATTAGTTGTTCTCTTTGATATCGAGCATTAACGTGTCGCAAGTATTTGCTTCGGGAAAGGGCCACTCACAAACATTTATTCAGTAGAAAAAATAACACGTCAAAGTTCATATCATCATTGATTTTTCATTGAATGGTGCCGATTTTCTTTCTCACAGATGTACATAACTTTTATGGGGCATTTCAGCATACCGGTGGCGATATCAGTGTGCCGATTCCAGATTGGGGATTTCTTGATATTGGAGGCCACTTCATTGAACGATTCCAGGTGCGTGTCCACTCTATTAAAAAATCATTTGTAAAATCGATAGATCTTTACGTTCTGGAGGAGCCCGCCAGACAGATAACTCCCCTTCTTTCTCCCATTGAGATGATATATGCAAAGGAATGATTACTCTGTTCGGGAGTTTTGTCTTTCAAAAATTGGCCAGGCAATCACAGAGTTCAAGCCTGAGTACAACAATATAGGAGGTAGGTATCAAATTATAACACCGACCGTATTTTATAGCTGGATCAGTTTTCTTTTTGTTATGGAATATTATATAGCTTCGAACCTCAAGACGCTATACAGAATGATAAACGGAAAAAATCGATTCCATCATGAGATTCTGAAAGTACATTAATAGTAACACTGCTGACGCTCTGTAGTTATAACCAGAAGGCAATCACACCGAATGAAAAAATTCGGTGGGTTTTTGCATAGCAAGCGTATTCTGCAACTGTAGCAGAATTAGATCGTCGTCTTCATCAGATTACAGTGACCATTTCAATAGAAGATTTTTTTCAAAGTCAGTAAAATCCCAGTGAATGATCTACTTGTCTCCGTAAGGCATCATCGTCAAGGTTATAAACAATCGTTGCTAGTCTCACACCCCTAGGAAAAGAGGAGGGTTGGTGCGAAATGCTAGCAACACTCCTAACATGCAAATTCTTCATGCCAAAGCAAGATGGGTAAGATTAGATGTACTGCATTGATGAATGAATTCCGTAAGGTTGACCTCCGAATACGGACCCGGGCTACTATCTCAAAGAATAAAAATTTCATTGAAATATGAAATATGCTCCCATTGTGTTAGTCAGGGAAACATGCACAATTACTACGAGATTTCTACAATCTTCTCATGGATATACACAGGACCAGCGTGGTTTGATGGACCTGGAAAGGCTGTATGAAAAGCGTTGAAAACACATTTTGTTAACCGGAATAAGCAACGTCAAAGCCTTTGCGCTCATGGGAAAGTCAAGTGAAGAATTGAAGGATTACATTCATGAGCAACTTCAGAACCCAATCGATGATGTACCGGGAAATAGATGTGAAACCAGCTAGTGGAGGTTTCAAAGCAATTTTGATCGATGATTACAACGAATGTATCCGAAAGCGAAGTTGGCTCCTCTGCTGGCTCCGAGTTCGAAAGCTTTTAACACGAGAAGGTTTGAAAGAAAGCCTAGTTATTGCGTCATGAAAAGAGAATGAGATCGAAGTCATCTGCGTGAGGTAAAAGTTATAGTCTCTTCAAGACGTTCATACGTTCTCATACGTTCTGAGGTGCCTGAAAACGGTCTTCCTTAGCAAGGCGCAACTTGATTCTGGTTTGACACGAAATATGTTCAGAGTGCATCCAGAAACGGGAACCATAATAAGTGAACCTCTCTAAATATGGTGTCTCGAAACCCCTTAACAACCCTCAGCCAAAATCTAAGGCTAGTCATATGTTCCCATCTTTCGCTACCTATTCTGTCCTACCTGGCTAATTATATTGGAGAGGCTTAGAATATTGCACAACATCGTTTGCCCTACAATCTCTTGGAGATTTTTTTTCAGGACTACTGGGCAAAAGTTGGTTACTCGAATAGTCCGGTCAATATGCTTGGTCTGGGAAAGGATCAGATTGTGCGTATCTTGTCAGACCCTTCACTGAGCTATAACAGACGTGAGTTTTTTGCTTTTTTAAGATTTTGTAAGCGTCTCCAGTGCCAATGAGATTGATCTAGCTTGCGAATATTCCGAACCTGAAAAGATGTATTTGGTTTTCACTCTTGCATCTTAAATGAAGTCGAATATGGCTTAACGCAAGGGATTGACTAGTGACTGAACAACCAAAAAGACAAGTTCTTCAACTTCACGGCTCGGCCTTCTTCACGATTAGATTTGCATATCTCAACGCTAATGGAAAAAGTTATAGTATTTCAGTGATGAACATGAATTATGTATGTGATAGCTTCATCCCCTGGACTTCAAACTTTATTGAGCTCATGAGTTCTTCGCTCGATTCAGGTCATGAAAGCCAAAACAAAGTGAATACTCTTTAGTTGTCGCCACTTCTTTCCGTCTACGGCATCTTCTGTAATTACCTCGTTCTTGAAGAGAATCTCCTTGATCGCGTCCGTCAATCTCTTCTTCAAGGCCCAGCGTACTCGATTCCTTCTCGCTTCGAACTCCATTGCCTTTCTCCTCGAGTGGTGTCGGTGGTTCCGCAGCAGGTGCTCATATGATAGCCGGCACGGTTCTCTCATGTTCAGCTGCACAGGGGCTTTTTGCATGATGTGCTCCTCGTCCCTGACCCGCCAGTCGACTCCAACCGCAAGCCCATCTGAGCATCATCACTTAGTGAAGTGAAATTGTGTTACATGACTTTTACCTAAGGGCAAGCGCTTGCTGGTGTAGAACATCGTGGGCCTCACTACCGCCCGGTATTTCCTTCAAGCGCTCCGCTTCATCCACACCGCATTTAGGACCCTAACAGCCTGGTCCACGCTATCATTAGTGGCTAGGGCGCTTCTCTAGATATCGGGAGTTTTGGCTCCTCTTCCTCGTTTCTTTTCCTCTGCCATCGTAGATATATGCGGGTCTCTCCTTCCACGGCCGACCTGGACAATCAAATCACCTGCTATGACGAGTTGGTCCCCTTCCGAAATAGATCTGATAGCAAGTGTGAACAGAGCTGATTTTAATCCTTTTCAGGGAAGCCGCCCTGTGGTACGTATACGGATGCTACCCTTAATTCGTGTCAACCTTCACATACATTATTGCATTGCTGATCCTGTCGACAGAGGAGAATGAGTCCTCGAAAGACTCCGTCTTTGCGATGGCCCACGCCATTTGCTCCGGTGTCTTTTCGGTTGGAGAAGAACTTGGATCCTTTCCCGAATCCCCTAGACTTTGTTCCTTTCCAGTGGTCTCCTGAAGACATAGAACCTGAATGTTCCTGCACTTCAATATATCAGCAACTTCTCGGGACTTTCCAGTGAGCGGCCCAACGTTCTAGTCCCAATTCAAAGTAAATTCCTTGGCCGAGGTCATTTATTCCGCCGTAGATCCCATGTACTGCCCAGAGAGCTCGAAAGAGGGTTCCCATCGTTCCCGGTTGACGTCCTAAATTTATAACAGGATTTTTCTGAGACTCCAAACATTTCTGATTTAACGAGTATTTGGCCTGGACCAGACGTTGGTTCTACACCATTTTTTGCAATTTTTTTGAATGTTTCTTCTTCCCGCCTCGTGAGAGATCGAGTTCATTTCTTTCCTGGGTGCAGACGTATACTGTCATCTTTGAATACTCGGCTATCCCTGCTAGGATCGATCCTCGCATGTGGGCAGATATACTCAAAACAGTTCTCCAACCAGAAGGGTGCGAGATTACAAGCTATGACCACCCACGCTTCCTTCCTTATAACATGTGGATCCCTAGCGTCATTCCAACACGCTTCAAGTGTTTTTCGCGCAGTGGTCTTTGTTAACAAAACAGTAGAGGCGTGCTGGATTGCGAAAGGCGTCAACCAGGCGTAACTTTCGCCCGTCAATCAGGCAAACTTTCTATTAACATTTTGTGATCCTACATTATGGAACTGCTCACCAGGTGGCTTCGCCCTCTTCGGTGACCTCCCAGCCTATTACGGATAGTTGTAATCACAACCTTTGCTGGTTCTCGCTCGTAATCCGAGCTGGCTCGGCATTGCTTATTTTCACTCAACTAGCACGCTCTCTTCATGACCCATTCAGTTCATGTGTCCAACTCGCTATTTCTTCACATACCATGGAAGATTAATTATACCCCATCCAACCAATTGCATCCCGTTGAGCTTTAAACGGCCTAGATCCAGAGAATTAAGAGTCATGGAAATTCAGTCAAACACACTTGACTTTTCGCCCTATATATAGCAGGATCCTTTGTGGAATTGGCGTTAAAAGTGTGCACAACACTCCCTTGCGTCATATTCAAGTGTAGGGCCTACAAAAGATGGCAGAAGTATGTATGGGTGCGTTGGAGGAAAAAGTTGATTTTGTGTAAAAGTAGGAACTGAATTCTCGAACTCAAGTTCCCCAGATCTGCAGAGATGCTCAGGGCTTCATTTAATGGCAAACGGAGAGTCAAGAAAATTATTCAATCAATTCTCAGATTCAAAGGCAAACCTATATACTCTACGTGCCCAGAAGCTCATTGAGAAATGTCGTAGGGAGGTTGAGATATAAATAAAGGAAAACGTGAATTTCTGCATTATTGTACTTTGAGGAAATACTGCTTGAATGTTGCAGTCCTAGCTTTAAAGCTGTTTCTAGAAAGTCAACCGAATCTACCGATTGCCGTTTTGCCGAAAGGCTACGTGCCTCAATCGTGTAAACCACCATTGTGCAATCCGTACCACTCATCAATTGGCGTTGGAGTAAGTTATTTCACGAAATATTCGCTCTGTGAAAGCATGTTGTAAGTAATAGTGCTGCATAGCTTCTGAAGATCATGAGTACAGTTATTGTAGACGATATTATTACAAATTGGTTCTGCTTTCGTAAAAAAATTGACATAGCCCAGCCCCATAAATTGTAATCCCTGTCACTCAGACCGCGCCAAGGCTGAAGTCTCTCTACACCGATCTCTCTAAAAGTAATCAGTCTCTTGAGAGCTTGTTCCCTCTAGTGGGCTGACCCACCTTACGGCAGCGCACCTCGACTTGTTCGGACAAAAAGCTTCGACCATTTTGCATTATTGAATGAACAGACGTGTATTAATCCAGCCACCTTGAAAAAAGGTGGATTTTTGCCAGGTGTTTCAAGGTGTTCTGACTGAGCTCGGAACTCCAGATTCTTTGTTGCGCTTGTGTGTACAGGGAGCGCTGCATGCTCATACTGCTTTCGCAGATTTCAAGCCTCCTAGGCATACCTCAGAACAGCAAAAACCCCACCACTGTCGAAAGTTGAGTGCAAAAATGCGTTTTTTGTCTTTTTCGATCTCCCTTCGATGCTGTTAAATGCTCCCCACGCCTTCTGCTTTTGCCAAGCTCCGTAGCTAAGTATTCCTTTATGATGGCTCGACCTAGTCTCACGCACTTGAAGAGATATACGTTCCGTTTAATGTAAATGGAGCATCAGATTCCAATCCGTTCCACATTAACATCTTCTTCATTGAGTGCAGTCCTAGGCCGCTCATTGGCTGATTTTTGATGCAATAAGCACGATGTCATCTGCAGAGGGGAGGTGATGTGAGTAGGGGCCATCAACCTTCACTCCCGAGTCCTCCCTTTTCCAAACGACGCATGATGTTCTTGAGAGCGGCACCGAGAAGTTTGGGCGAATTGGTATTGCCCTATCGATCCCTCTTCTTAAATTGATGATGACTTCTTTATCGAATGGCGATATCCCGGTCCTGAAGTTGTCGTGTAGCTCACGATGTATTCTTATATCTGAGAAGGAACACCCTGGCTGCACAAAGTTTCAAGTACAGCTTTTGCCTCAAGAGTATCAGAGGCCTTCTTCGAATCGATGGAGGTCAAACATAACGACATCTAGTATTCTTGCGACCCTTCAGTGAGTATTGTAACGGTGTAGATGTGATCGATTGTACGAACCCTTTCTAAAACTCTGCCTGCGCGGAGGACCATCCTCCATCCGATTCTCGGCCAATACTGTAGAGCATGCCGTATGTGAAAAGTTTGTGGATTACAGAGAGCAGGCAGGTCGGGCGATAGTTGCCACCATCGTCGAGAACCTCATTTCATCAACAACACCGACTCGCCAGATTTCCTCGAGTGGACACTTTGCATTCCGATAGGTAACGCGTGAAGAGCTTAGCCAGCGCTCTGACGATAGGTGATTGAAATATATTCGAAAGTTCTGGCTTGATCCTAGAGTCGGGTAATCTTCATCGACGTGATAGCACGTCGAAGTGTCTCGAATTCAGGAAGGAACGACATATCCGTCTTGCCTGAGATGGTAGGTAAGCAGGTAGACGTGGCTGTCGAAAGTAGAATTCTTTCTCCATTCCCTTTTGAGATGCAGTGACTTCCACGGACCTCACGGTATCACGTTAGGAGTGTTCAAAGGAATACGTTCCCTTACATACGCTAACCATAGACTCATTGCTTTCCCAGTTCTATAGTGGAGATGTTCGCGGAGGTGCCTCTGTTCTTACTTCCCGGAACTTCGCGAGGCAAGCGAAGGGTCCCAGTTGATAATGGTCGTGGGACTTCTCTGTCTCAACTTTGTAGCTCTCCCTCCACGAGTTGGAAAACAGAATTAGACGCGGAGGAGACAGTGGTAACATCCAGTTCCGGACATTGAAACAGCAGTGACGTCGGTCAGGCAGAACTTCCGATTGGAGACGATGTGTTCTATTTCATTGCGGAACGGTTTACTATTATATAATAGGTAAGTCCCAAGTCAACAGCAAATGGAATGGCAATGGATACTGTGGGGTGGACGTAAAAAAATCGGCCAGTCTCTTATCCTGTTCATTGACATCATAACTGAAATACTTTTCAAGAAGTCTTCGTGCCTAAAACAATAAACAGTACCATAAAGTTTGAGCCATAAACCATAAAGTCATCTTTGAACCGCTTGCGGGTAGTACGGAAAAAAAACGCTATGTAGTGTTAGGGAAATAAAGTAGACGAGTATTTCGTATAGGGACGAGCTGTGATCCGATCGAGCCGGTAGATTTAGAAAAATGTGAATTTCAGTACTCAACTCTTAGGCAGCACATCCAATGCTAAGGCGTCTTTGGAATGTTTGTGAACAATGACATGACCATCGAGTTGGGCTAGCAATTTTGTTTGTTCATCAGAATTTGCAGTACCCCCGTCAATATGCTAAACAGTTTTGTTGGATATCTCAGATAACCCAAGCTCATTTCAGGTGGAGGCCAATGTTCATATTGAAGACGGGCACGAGGGCGAAATCGATCTGCCAATTCCGGTTGGGAAGGGAATTGGATATCGTCTACCAATTAGCGGGAACTATCATCGTGGTAAGCCGATATTTGAAATATCATCAAAATCATTATCATTACGACGTCCTTCACTACTGCTAGTGTTACTATATATGAAGCACTTGCGCCAATCTGCCGTCTGTCGCATTTGTCCCTCCCCTTTTTGTCACAAAATTCGGTATTACTCGAAGAAGCTCTTAGAGAACTCATATCAAGTTTGGTATGGAAAGTGGACTATTTTACCGTAGCGCTGCTTTTGGCTGGTTGAGCCTGAATGGAAAGACTCAGAAAGGGAACAGGGCTCTGGAGGTAGAGGGCTACGAGTCAGGATGGGAGCTACGAGGTTATCGAAATGGTCACGGCCCATCATAAAGCAGTCTGCAATGTTCCTCGCTGCAAGGAAAACGCAGATTACTTGCAGCAGTCGGTGGAAGTGAGTGGAAATAGAAAGGAAGATTCCTCGTAGGAAGATCGCTCTTCAAAACATCAAAAGCTCAGTGAAGACCCCTGCTTTGTGGCACAGACCTTTCCTAACAGACATAGCCGTATGACTCCCTAAGAAATCGAGGGCAAGAACGGAGCGGAGGATCCGGTGGTGAAAGCTGCACCAAGACGAAAAAGAAAAACACACATCCGTCATATTGATATCTGGTCTCCCAAATCGCCAAGGATTGGATCAGAAGACATGATCAATGTGTGGCACGCACTAAGATAAGATTCTAAATGGAAGCCGAATGCGAATGCGGTGCGCATCCCTCAGACGGGACTAAAAGACTTTATTCTTCAATTTTCAGGTTAGGAGCCGTTGAAACTTCCTTATCAGCTCTTATCAGTTGTTATCAGCTTATGTTCCAGAGCACCTACGATCACGTCACACCTACATCACCTATTAAAATGGCAAGGTTCCACTGGTGACACGACGGAGATTACTCCAGCCTTCTAGGTTCTTTGTCAGCCCTTGCCACTAGTCACCCTCGGTCCTTCATAACCCACAACACCTACAAAAGTGCTCCACGCTAATACGGAAGACGTTGTAGAACTGATGGTTCCCGCCTTCTATGGCTCGTTAAAATAGTCTCTAACTTTTGTTATCATTCCCTATCACTGAATATCTACGATCTCTTTTCAATCCACACCCTTTACTAAAGTGCCAAGGCTCTATCGTTGACTAGAAGGAAGTTCTTGTTTTTTTTTTCATTCATAACGCCTATCTCGGTGGACCTCGACGTTGAAATTTAGTGCAAAAGCAAATTTCAACACTTTAGGTCCACCTAAACAGGAATTATGAATTTGCTGTCAAACACACAACCGACATGCAAGTAAATATACTTAGCCAATTATATGCAGTAGGATAATATATTCCACAACTGTGGAGTTCAGGCTGACTTTCTTTCGAAAATCGGAAATCAGGGGTTGGACCCACTAGTCTGCTGTTTTTGCGATGAGGATTTCGTGAAATAATGTCTAAGAAGAATTAGCGTGCATTACTAGTACACATGTGGCTGTTTTGTTGAGTAAATTGGTTCATTCCCCTATTGTTCCTACTTGACTGCATAAACTTATTCAGATCACGCTGACATCACGCTTCTCTTCCCACCCCCCCCCCCCCCTCCTTCCCTTCCTCTATGCCCTGGGCTCAATCCAGTCCAGTCACTTTCAACCATAGCTTCTATTACTGTCTTTATCCTGCCACCTGTACCCGTACCAAATTTGAGCGTTCAAGAGCAACTTTCTTTCCAGCTCTGAGTTATAATTAAGCGAAAAGTTTTCATTAATTTTCAAAAAGCACATCTCTGCTTCAACAGAACGTTATCAGCTGGAATAAGGCAATCATTGGGTTGCTTTCTTTTTTTATCTCTAGCGCATTTCTTTCTTTCTTTCTGAAAATAGAGCTTCGTTCACTGAACGAGAAATGGAAGCTGACACTCCCGCTTTTTTCGTTATAGTTTTCAGTTTCTTTTGTTTTGCTCGTTTTGACGGTGAATAATTTCTGTATGATATGGGCAGGAACCACCTGTTAGATGTTTATAACGAGCTACAGCTAGCTAACTAGGAAGTCGCCCTTACTCTCGACATTTTTCAGTGGCTGTTCGAAAACTGAAGTCTCAGAGATAGAGAGTTCTTTACATCTAAAAACTCGACTATCGATTCTTTCTATAATGCAAACTTGTTTAGGAATAGCTTATCCGCCTCTGATCAAATGAGTTATTGACTATACCCATCAGATATCAAAACTGGTAGAAAATTACTTAAATCTCTAGTAGGCATCGCTCTCGCTCACTAATATAGTTGATAGTTGCTTAAGTGCCCGTGTGATACGTGATTCAACCTAACAAAGTTTCTGTGATAGGGCACTAACGAGTGCGTCAATCAAACAATTCAATGAAAAATAAATGGTATCACTCTACGGTATACATAATTCTTGCCTAGAAAAATCACGCTCTTCCGTTATACTACTCAACCCCTTTCGGATCAAGTTCAAAGGCGTCAATAGCGCACATGCAATAGCAAGCGAAGGTTTACAGTGCTTGGTTAATGACTGTTCAGATACGGACGACATCTCAATGACATATGGGCAAAACCTTCATCCAGTCGATCCGTTCCTCATCGCTTCTGATCAAAGCCTATTCCGTTCAAAACGACATGCTGATTTCTCAAAGGTTAGTGAGGTTTTCCATGTAAGTTGCTTTACCCAGGAAAGAGTTCATTTGCGATTTCGAAGGATATTTGTATTTGACAAGAGTGTTTGGAGAATCGGTCATACGGACTTGAGCATTTTGTAAGCATGAAGAGGTCTTCGCAGATATAAAAAATGATAGCTGGTTGGCAAAAATGTCCTTTTTCAATCCGCCTTATGTTTTTCAAGGAGATTTTGCGTCTTTCGCTACTCATACTTCGAAGAGTGCGACTACACATAAACATTTATCGACTACATTTATTTTAGCGCCTAAATCGTAGGTATCACTCCAAAGTACGTTTTTTGCTCTATCTACTCGTCATATTTGGACAGTTGAGCCTCTTTCTCTCTTTCTCGGCACTTTAATTCACACAAGGTTCTTGTTTCATTCCAAGCCAGGCCAAAAGCTGCAGCCGCCTTTGAATCAGAGACACTAACAAAGCCTGAGTTGTGATTCAAGTAATATCGTAGCCTCCAAGTGAGCTTCAAAGATGAAGAGTGCCTTATTGGACGTTCCATTGCGACAACAAGTAGTTGAAAACCTTGGTCATGGCTCTGCCCCGTCCACCATACTTATTAGGCCTCTCGCCTGCCGACTATGGGTTTGTCAAGCACGTCGACAACTTTTGTCGATGACATGGGTCTCTGGAACCGAGAACGTATCGAAACCATCTCCAACGACCTCAATGCTCCCGAATTCTCTTACTTCAAATGAACGCTTTGATCATTTCGTTCGTTCCCAAAAACGCAATGATTGTCTTGTTGTGATCTGATAACGCTCTATTGGAGCAGAGATGTGCTTTTTTTGAAAGTCAATAAAACGGCAAGGAGATTCAGAATTGAGAATCTACAATTCACTCTGTTTGAATGGTGGATCTTTGAAAGAGCCTAAAACGCTGGAAGATAATTGTTCTGCTTCGCAAAAGAAAATGAATCCACTACAAGAAATCGATGTTTCTGAGTTACGTTAACCTTCGAGATGCTTTGTCGTCCATACTTGGTTTCAGTAAAAATCATAGCAACGTGGGATACGTCAATGCTATACTTTGACGCCTTTGCTGCTGGTGTGTGTGTCCATGTGTATGTGCATGTGTGCGTATGTTTGTCGGTGTGAGTGTCGGTGTGCATGCATGTGTCGGGGCGTGTCTTTGTCGGTATGTATTTAGGTGTGTGCATCGATGTCCATGTGTCGGTGTGTGTATGTGTACTGTGTGTCAGCATGTACGTCGATGTGTCGGGGTGTGTATTTGCCTGTGTGTTTCGGTGGGTTATTTGTCTGGGTCTATGTTACCTCTACTAGAGCGTCAAACTTTGAGGAAAATGTTTGTGGCAGGTGAACTTAAACACGGGAAGGTTTTAAGGTCGCCGTCAGCTTGTGATCCGCCTGGCATATTGTTTATATGCTGAGGAAGAGTTGGAGCTTTGAATATTATGTTGGTCTAAACAGGACTATGCCTCATAGCCTTTACACAATTCTGTCTCTATTTTTTTCTAACGTGATGGCACGGTTCATCGAATAAAAGGTCCTGATTACAGACTTTTCTTTTATATGAGCAGTCCGCCCGTACCTTCTCCTGTCTCATTCCGAAATGTCATCTAAAGCGTGTTTCGCCTGTTCCTTTGTATCGTAAGTGAAAGCGATCCGAAAATCTCCTGGGAGGGTCTGGGCGGGCTGACCGACCTCATAGAGGAAAAGGTTTCGAAGGGTTTCAACAGGTTTGTTTCGCGATACAGGGTCGATTAGTTGGCGGTATGCATAACAGTAAAGATGGATCCGATGTCTCTGTCAATGGCTATTCTTAGCTTGCATGCCTCAAGGTTTCAACATATACACTTCAGTAGTACTAGACATTGTAATATCTTATATACGCAGGGATTTTCTTTTCACAAATTCTTTGTCATCATCAATTATTCTTTCTTTGAAAAGTTCATGTTTATTTTCCAATTTCAGATCACCTCCTTCTTCCCCATCACGCGACATGTATCACCCACGCAAAAGACACTTTCTCAGCAAAGAGTAAATTAATTCGCGTACTCATGTAATGATGCAATGATGATGAAAATTATTAATAAATTGTCTGTATGGACGGATCTGGTGTATTCCGGAAGCCACATAAATGACGTCACCTACAAGTGATTATGTGATGAATAGGGGACTGATAATAATATCAAAGTGACCCATTTTGTCCCGGATCGGATTTCCAGTTCGAGGCGGTTCAATCACAGAATAATAGCCATCAGCAGCTACTGCCGATTTCACTTCGATCGGTCGGAGATCACTTTTCATGCAGTTTTAGCATCGATCTGATTTCCATGGTAATCACGCTTCTGTTCTCACATGTTTGGAAAGTCACATTCTCTTTGTTGCGTTCTTCCAGTATTTTAATGAGAGTCAAGGAAAAGCTGTTCACATTCAGATTCACACTAAACCCTATACGATCTTGCGCCTTTTTACCGTTAATTGGACAAATTCTGGATCAAATATCTTCGTGTTTTACAGCATCATCTCTTGGAGGTGTTATTTGCTTTAGTTATAAAAGTGAAGATGCTGTTGCGAAGTGAAGCTTCGACCGAGAACGCGAGACTCTATGACCGCTTCCGCAAATCCAGCAACTCATTCAATATCTCGCTTGAATTAATAGCAAATAGTACCGAGTTAGAATCGATGACCTATCACAACCAGTACTATTAAGAACCTACAGCTACCCTTTTCGAGAAGTATCAAATCAAGTTACCCAAATCGTCTGCGAAAAATTCCAATCAAACGCCAAATTGGAGAAAGAGTTCAGGTCCCATCTCGTTCTTAGCACTTTCTTCACTCACTCGCCTGCTCTGTGACCTCTCTTACCTGGTTGGCTGTGGACCTCTCTGCCATTTTCAGATAAACTGCTATCGATTCATCGAATTGGAACCTTTATTACTGAGACTATCAGTGTTGAGCATGTCAAAATACCTAAATAAAATGTGAAAATTCGAAGTCGTCATACATATGCTCCAAAAACTATAGAGCCTCATCAGGGACATATCATTCTGTGTAAATATAGATGCGCCTGGCGAACCTGAGAATGGAGGGTCTTGGTACAGCGAGTTCGTAATAATTTCGTGTGCTGAGGATAAATAAAAGGAGTTCGGAGCTAAAACACCAAAAAATTTTCTCCTCTTCAGCTATGATTACTTTGACATTCACGGCTCTAAGTTTTTAAAGATTTTACAATCACTTGAAGGTCATTTTTTTTGTTTAGTTTAACCTTATCAAGCTCTATCATTCCTACAATCATACTGGTCTAACTGAGTTCGGTCTAGCAGAATGGTCTGCAGCCAACCAATGTAACGGTTGGATCAAGTGGAGGTTCAAAGAAATTCTACTTTTATCTTGTGAGCATACCTGACGGCAAATGAATGTGTTCTGATGAAGAACGTTCCCCATTGTGGTAGGAAAACGTTCTTATTCTCTGTCATGATGGTTTCTATATGGAGTGCGCTTAGGTACCCATTCTCACTAGAACTCGTTTGCCTTAGTAAGTGGCCTGTACAATAAGTTGCAAAGTCGAGCCGGTGTGATGGCGGCTACGACGCTTGCCGGTTGGGTGGTTACTGTAGTTGGCGCGCTGCTGCAAGAGTATCTGATACCGTGGGAATTAGGGCATGACGTTCCCCCTCAAGTGTCAACCAATCTCTGATTTACCCCGTCAGAAAAGACAATCACCATTCATCCGACCTCGGAGGGATGGAAGGCGTGGTTGACCAGGAAGCATACCGATATAGAGTCGAACCCTCGACAATGCGCGTAGTACTGCTCAATTAACATTTGTATTCTCGACCTACAAGAGAGGGAGACGAGTAATTTTCCTTGAATACAAGTTAAACTCTGACTTAGTACTTTTGATATATGCTCCTGAGAAGTGACTCGCGGACTTCATCACTAAAGGCATGACCCACTTTTGTTCTGTAGTACTGTTTGAAACATTTATGAAGCCACTATCTTTCAGTTCATACCTCAATTGATAGAAAAAGATTCAATAAGTAGCAAATTCAACGTTGGGTCGCCCACTCGCCTTCAATTGACGAACCATCGAATATTCAAAGCCACGTGTTATACTATTTCTCAAGCCGCAAGGTTTTTTTTGGCGTAAACGTGAGTTGGAAGTGGGAAGTCAGATAACGGAGCGAGAAAATGTGTTGCGTCTAACTAGATGACTTACAATTAGAGCTGATGCCGTCACCGACTTTGCGAGGTCTTGAGAACTTGATAGGCCGGGATGGCATTTGATCTCGTGGACCACGCATATGGCTACACACATTGGGTATGGGAAATCCTCGCGGCTCGGAAAGGCGAAAAGTCGCTCTTTCACGGCAGAATAATGTTAAAGAATGTCATAGTGAGATGTTTGAGACGTCTTTTCCGCGAATTCTCCCATTTCTGTCGAATACGTCCATTGACTAGTTGAAAAGTCTTCCAGCGCACCGGCCCTTTAACTTGCGAAGAGCATTGTGTAAGCCAAAAGTCAAATTTATGATGAGTTCGTTTCTGAGATTTCTTAATAAGACGGAATTCTGGCCGTCAAAGTATGCCACATGAGCATTGTTCCGTCGAAAAGTCACTCGGTAAGGCCCCATAGGAGTTAATAGACTTGCTTAGTCGACGTCCACATTTCAAAGGCAGCTGTGTTTCAATGAGCTCGAAGAAGCTGTGTCATTCACAACGGCCACAGATGATCGCTGACCCTTGGCTGTAGTGGAAATTTTAACACTCAAGCATACTGTGTCCTGATGCACGAAATGCAAAAGTCTGAGACTTCGTTCGGATATCTCTTCTGTCATCACATTCTCTTACGACCGCGTGGCTTTTCTTTGTTTTGTTTACCACATTTGTATTATTCTGCAACATCGTTTGCCTCAAGGAGGACACCTCAAAATTACCGTAAAATGTGCCTTCAACCTTTTTTTGATTACAGATTTACAAAATTCGTGACGAATGCAATGCACAGCAATTCTTCTGATCTATGCATTCACAAATGTTAATGGATATGAAGATATTCACGACGATAGATCTCTTTTGGATCGTATTGAAGAACAAACGAAGAACGACAAGCAGAGCAGTGCCAATGGAGAGCAAGACGAAGAAGAGGAATACGAAATTGATGGAAAGGACAAACGTAGCAGCGTCTACGACTTCCTCTACAAACGTTTGAAGCAGGATGCAAACGGCGAATCAAAGAGGAAACGTCTTACGCCGAATGTCTACATGATTCCAGGTCAGACGATGCCATGTCTCCTTCCACTACTTTTTGCATAATCCATTCAATAGGTAAATACATACATTTTCTCTTATTACCTCATTCCACAGCTGAAAATTTCCCTAAAAGCCGTAGTAAACTAAGTACCTCCGGCATACAACAGCCACGATGACAAGACATGCGTGACACTTGCTTTGATGGCTTCTTTGGAAACGACATTTATTACTCATGTTCGACATATTTGTTGCTGTTTGTAGTTTGTTGAAGTAGCCAACATGATGTTGATGCCTTTGCTCTTTTGCTTTCCCATGATCTTCAGTTGGTTGCTTGACACAAAAAAATCTCATCAGCGCTTTGTAAAATATTTTATTTACATAAGCAACATAGGCCAAGTGGCGGTATGTCGACCTTTTTGACTAACAGTTCTTCGCCATCCCTCCCAAGGAAATAAAACATGTAGTCCTTCGGTGTTGATCAATTCCATTTGTGGGATGATAAACTCGCGTATTCGATTTTTTCCTCAAATTCATAAACAGTGCGTTTGAATGCGCATGTGACCTTTGAATTGTCTTGCAGAAGCAGCCAGTATTTAAGTTGGTCCTTGTGAGCTTCTCAACGAATCTGCTCCGAATCATTCGACCCTCAAGTGGTGGGAAGCTTGCTAGTCTGAGAAGAATCAATTCGGGATTTGATCCGTGAACCATGTATAGGATAGTGCGCCATTCAATACAACCCCTGCTCGTCCAGTGTGATAGCTTGAAGCCTTTTGGCGCTCACCAATTACGTTTGTTGGATGCGCCCTCACACTGGACATCCTTTCAGAATTGTAGAGATGTTTTAAATGCGTATTTGCCTTTTGCAAAGACTCGCGTTGACGACGGTGTTCAAATCAGTACTTTTATCCCTCCAGACCAGTTTTGTACCACTCAACCGCCCCCGGTGCGATGGAAAGCCTGGCTGGCCTGTCGATTGGGGATTCCAAGGGCTAAACAATACGGTATTGCTAGATTTTCAGACGTTATCACTCCTAATTCCGGCATGTATCTCGTGAATAGTCGAGACAGGAGCATGCCGAAAGTTGGTGGAAGACTTAATAATTATTTCGATTCAACCCTGACGGGACCGACCGGAATCGATTCTATATCGACTTCATAGCATGTCAAAATGTAGAAGGACGACTTGCAAGAAGAAATCAATCCCGTCTAAGGTGGAAGGTAGACAGGTACATAGACGTGGGCTGTCGATGGGATTCGACTGAAACTCATAGTTGACTTTCACCATAGCCTTCCGAATGCAGTAATTGTTCTGTCAAGAAAACGATGGGAAGTCATCTCGGACTTGTAATTGGCGAAACTCCGGTGAGAATGGAAATACTCAACCCGTTCTCGGCGTCTAGAGCCAGAAGTGCAGCTCTTTTCTCTTGCGAATCCTCCATTGCTTATCCGCAGGTCCCAAGTTAAAACATTAGCTTGCTTGTAGCCGGAAGGATTCTTCGCTGGTTTATTAGCTCCGAAGCCATTAAAGTGAGACGCCTCCTGACAACTTGTAGTCCTCAGACCTTCCTAGTATTGTCATTAAGATGTTCGGTGAGCAGGTTGTGTTCCATATCGGTGGGTCGATAATGGATCTTCCTATTAACTCGCAAGGGGCATGACGGAAATGATACTGATTGATGACGTTCTTACAATTAGGGTTCCAATGAAAAGTCCCACCCGAAGTCAACCCAGTCAAGCACAGAAAATGGCGACATAAACATTCAGAGCATTTCTTATATTCAACAGCACTGATGTCTAATTCTTCGATAAATCATAGCTCAACAGAAAATACATTATAATGAAAAATTTCATTCTATTTTCAGGCCCTCAAGAGCCGCTTCCTGGAAGATCCCACCTTGGAGATTATTGGCCCGTATTTCCCTTCCAAAACCAGTTCTCTGGAGGTCTCGACTTGGATCCATCTATATCTCGGGTACTGAACTATTACCTAAAAAAGTTCAAAGAGAAAATCACATCACATGAGAAATCACATGCGAAAGGCGACGGCAAGCGGCGGCTCTCAGTGTGATGGAAATGAGCGTGGTTTTCAGCAGGCACAAGTATGGGTTCTAGTGTATTCCGAAGTTTCACCCATAACGCCAACTTTGTAAGCAACGGATGTTGTCCGAAAATAGTTGGCTTTAAAAGTCCCAACATAAAACTAACAAAAAATTAGGCAAAGAAATGAGAGTCAGGAGGGCTTGATCTGGAGCTCAGTTGTTGACGTTGTAAAGCGCATGCAGGGCTATGAATTCTGGTCCCTCTTCAGACCTTGGCAGCACGCATTTCCACTTCACAGGACCAACCACTGAAATTGTAGGAACCTTTCATACATCAGTGGCTTTGGTTACTCCGACTCCTCATAACTATCGACCATTTTCGAAATCAGTTCAGATGGTCCCTTTGACGTCTAATGTTTAGTGCTGAACAGTGAAATTAATATAAAGCAAGCATGAGGAAAATCTATTTATGGATCCGAGGAAAATCTGTGAAGGCGGCTTTAGCTCACTTCTAACTCTTCAGGAAGAGGGAAAATATTTTTGCTTCAAAATGGGTGTGGTGTAGTTAAGTCGAAATGGTCGCTTCGCGGCGAGAGCGAGGTCGGGCACGGACTAATGTAGCAGAACAATGCTGAACCAGCGCAGCGAGTAAATAACACGAGAATAAAAGAAGTGACAGTAGAACCACGCCAAAATTGATAATTGTATATCGATCTAGCTATATGAAGAGCGCTAGATCTGAGTGATGGGTTCGCGAACGTCGCAGGCGATGAATCGATTTTACAGAACGATTGAACTACCCGTCTCCCTTTTAGAATAACCTATACACACATTTACATGGGAAAAATGGGTCATGTCGTTTATCATCACGTTTCTCCTAACAAATTTCTAATATACATATTTGCTGTACGCAAGGTGGCCACAGAGGCAATATTGAGGAAATCTGATTTTATCCAAGAACGATTACACTGTATGGTTACAGCATATCGGAGGTGACATGAACATAGCCGTGCCGTCTTGGGGGATGCTGGACATCTATGGAAGATTCTTCAACAGGTCTCTCATTCGAATTGACGTGAAAACTGTATCAGATGGACTATTTCTACAGTATTTCAGAATCCATGACACAACCACGAAATTCGGTTACGTCAACTACCCGGTGAATATGTTGGACTTGGAAAAAGAGGATTTCGTCAAGCTAATGAGCGATCCTTCGCTGCAGTACAACAGAAGTAAGTGTTCTCAACATCTTGCATCAATAAATGCATACAGATTAAAACTCAAATACTTGAATGCTGTTCTCTGTAACAGTTCTCTTCTCAGGCTTGATTTGGGCTTTTTTTTCTATTGGAAACTTCTTTTGACTACAATCTACTCAAGCCGACGACATGGTGATAAATAAACTCTCAATATGGTGCAAAATTAACTAAGATCGCGCTTTGGCCAAAGCAACTTCTTAATTTGATCTGTATTAGGTGTTGAAGCACAGCGGAGCAGACGAAATCGAATTTTCAATAATTTCAGCCAGGAATTAGGATTTAGGGTTGAACGATGTAGAGAAAAGAATCAAGCACCCTTTCAAAGACGAAGTTAGTCACCGAAGGCTTCCGACATATGTATGCTCAATTTCAGATGCGCAGCCTCGTCTACCACTGGGAAAACTAGCAAGAACTTACGTCCCTATTAATTGTAAACCACCGATGTGTAACCCATACCACGCCAACTTCGGCTTCGGGGTGAGTTTACATTTCGGGGAATTCACATATAGGACGACGCATTTGCTCGTTCACTTTAAAGGTGGAATTTACATGTAGGACGTAGATACATTCAACGTAGGAAGTGAAGTAGTGTTCTTTCTATCAATCTATTGCTTTGCTCCTTTTGCTGGAGCGACAAACGAATGAGATAGCGTACATATGTCCATGTACTATGTGTACATATGTATGTATGCATCTATGTACATATGTACATATGTACATAGATGACATGCTGGCTGAACTTTTTTAATGTCTTCAGAGCCCTCTGACTGCCTCACAGTAAACGAGAGGAGTACTTATGATTTGCAGATTGCCAGGGCGCATCAATAGGCAAATGAGTTTAGTTCAGAATGCTCCTGGGAGTGGTGCATTCAGGAGTTCAGGACTCGAGTTCTCCGCCTATTGCTGCTCCTTGGCATTATACAGAAGATTGCTGCACAGGATCTATTTGTACTCTCAATGTGCGAACGCTTGCACCGGAAGCGTGTATCGAAGATCTGATGATGCAAGCCAAGAAGCACGATTTCATCGGAGGAAACATCCCCTCTCCAAGAAGCGTATGTACGTGAGCCTAGGTTCGTACGAAAGCTTGTTGGCCCAAATCAGGCGTTTGCGCTTTAGAAGTTGCGGCCCCAGCTCCAACATTTTCCATTATCTTCGTACCAACATGGAGAAGAGGAGCTTGAAGCGTCTCATATGGGCTAGAAAAGGTCATTTAGAGAGGACCCACACATTCTTCGAAGTTATCGTCGGTGATTCCAACGCCAAAATTGTACCTGGAGGAACAGCTGAAATGCTCCTAATCAGAACCCATGGAACGGAATGGAGTGGGGAGGGTAAAAGACTGTCCTAAGGCTGCATCGTGTCGTAATACACTTGCAGTGCGATGGACTGTGGGCTTTTCAATTGCGTTGAACCAGGGAGCCACCCGGTTGACAGCTCTGTAATGATCACATATCTTCAATCAAAAGTTTCACCTCACTAATTTTGCTGTTTCTCCGAAGTTCTACACGGGATCTCACCGAATTGACGCGTTCCAGTCCAACTGGTCACGTATTGTAACATATATTCTGGAGGCGAATAGTGCTAGATGACTTGTAAAGAAAACAGTGCTAGACTGCTCCTATGCCAGGTAAGGAAAGGTGAATGAGTTGACAAGACTGTATAGATATCCTTTTCCAAAGAAATCATATCCGAAGCTATTATTATCGAATATTTCGAACCGAGGGAGGGTTTCAGTAGGCAGTATAAAATAAGTGGCTACAGAACGTGGCTCAACAAAAATGCTAAGACCATTCATTCAGATGGAACACGACTTTGGAGGCAACGACGGTGTAGAAGGTGATATTGACGTGCCTATCCCCATCTCGAAAGGCGTTGCTTATCGGGTACCATTCTCCGGAAAAGTGTATGCATGTGAGTACATTCATGAAATTATCATTGAAAATAATTAGCTGAGACTACATGATACCCTAAAAAATTGTTAATGATAATTAAAATTCGTAGATATTGAGTTTCAGTCTGGGACAATATCACAGTCACGTACGGGCAGAATTTGGCTCCTGTTGATCCGTTCATGAGCTTGTTCGAGTATCAAAAGCATCGGGATCCAGGCCTTGCTATACCGCGACGAAGAAGAGATGTGTCACATTCGAAAAAGGTACTTTAGTTTTTTTCAGCAGCCTATTTTCCAGGATGCGAGAAAATCGGAAAAATGCAGAATCCTTATTCTATATTACTTTACCGAGCAGGCATGTACAACCAGTAGCTTAGCTTTTTCTCCAGATCGGAAGGGAAAGAACTATTCCATGCCTAATCCAAGAAAGCAAAACGCTTACTTAAAACCTGGATTCCAAAAAAAAATCTTCAGAAGCAACTATTTAGCATCAACTGTTGACTCGCTGATCGTATATAGCATACATTCCAAGTGAAGGGTATCTCCGTTTGATAATCTTCTGGAATATTGATTTTGTGACTCCGTCAGAGAAAATCATGCTTCTTGAGAGCATTCTCAACGGTTTGCCTCACAACAAAACAGTGTTTTCAAGAGAGTTAATTGTAAAAAAAGCTTCTTGAAAACTCTTGGTTTGATATGCAACTTATAGATCTGGTTCGATGAGCCCACGAGTGCGACTTATGAAGACCATTTGAAGGAGCCCACGAGTACGACTTATGAACACCAGTTAAAGTCTTATAATGAGAACAAGCACAGAGTTGTCGCAACGCAGCAAGGACAATCCTACAAGGCTCTTAGGCTTGTACATGAACCGATCGGCTCATTTTATCCACCTTTCCCTGGTCAAATCTTTCAGCCAGTTTCATGTACCCTGCAATATTCGCAAGCGACATTTTACGAAGACTTCAATAGCGGACCTCTTCTTTGTAGACCACTCTTTACTGCGCCGCTGATTAGTAGGATTCCGTGGTTTGCAGTTCCTCCGTTTGCAGATTCATTCAATGAGAGAGTCCTCATTCCTTGAATGGCACTAATATTCTTGTAATTGTAATAACTGATAATAATACTGATAATGACTGATAGTGACTATTTACATTTCCCAAAGGAAAATTTGTTCCACGCATATATCGAAATGAGGTGTTGTGAAAATAGATGCGTATTTGAAAAACTTTTTGCCTTTTTATCTGTACAGTATGAGAGATTGTGACGTACTATTTACCTCACTTTCCGCTTTTATTTTTCCAGTGCAATAAACACAAGTTTTACTCCAATGGTACATATTTTATTGACAGCCAATGACAATAAATACAGATAGAGTATCTTGAGAACGGTCAGAACTATTACATCGTATAATCTCCGAGAAGTACCTCACAACAAAATGCCCTGCTTGAGCATTCACCAATGTCGTCGATCCTGTTGTAGTGGAAAACTGTGGCGTTGGAAAGTTCATAGTGGTATGTAAAGTAGGAAGCGACACCACTGTGAGAATTGAACTGTTGATAGAGATGGTGTAGATGGCACTATAGATCCTTACTATATATAAAGCGCTCTGTCTGTCTGTCTGTCTGTCTGTTTGTTTGTTTGTACGGAAATTCGATATAACGTAAAGAAGCGCCTGGAGAAGTCGGGTCAAGTTTGGACTGAGTTGAGCATAGGGTAAGTGCAACAGAGTACACGTGAGCCTAGCGGAGCCCCGCCCCCAAGAGGCAGGGCATGCGCCGGAATTGGGCGGGGTCATGGGCGAATTCTTCTAATTCGGTCTCATAACATTCCAGACACCAGGAAAAAATGTGCAAAGGTGAGGGATGGGTCAACAATCAAAATAAAGGAAACTTACCGGCGGTGGGCGGAGCGTTCTCGCAGTGGGCGGTACTTTCCACAGAGATTCATAACTCGATTTAAGGAAGGCGTCGAGGCCAGGGAAAAAATAAAAAGAGTGACCAAGGCCTTATGCGTGCTGAGCATGCATAAGTATAGCGAAGCCCCGCCCATGAGGGGCGGGGCGTGCGTTAAGGTGAAAGCTACTTTTCAAAAACGAGTGTAACTTCGTTCGGAAAAGTTATAGAATGCGGAAAAAAAAGTGGTTAGAGGTAATGGGACAAATGTTGTCAAATCCCGAAAGTGGGCGGGGCTGGCACCAAAGTGGGCGAGGCTTGGCTCAAAAATTTATAACGCTATTCAGAAACGTTCTGAGATGCGGCAAAAAAGTATCAAGGTGTAAAAGAACAAATGTGGTCAAATCCCGAAAGTGGGCGGGGCTGGCACCAAAGTGGGCGGGGCTTAGATCAAAATTTCATAACTTTGTTTAGAAACATTCAAGAACGCGGGAAAAAAGTGATGAGGGGAATTGGAACAAATGTAGTTAAGTCCTTGAAGGAGGCGGAGCTGGCACATGGAAGCGGGGCTAGGGCCAAAAATTCATCTCTTTAAAAACTTTCTAGAATGCGGAAAAAATGGTTTGGAGCAGTCAAATAAAGGGTGGTCAAGTTTACTGTGGAAAGGGTTTGCACTAAGGTGGACGGAGCTATGATCTACCACTAATAACTCTGCTTAAATATATCGAGCGTGATGCTCTCAGCAGTTCAGCGTTCAAATCTAGAGAGAACTATCTTATTCTGATTATCCAACATTCCGCTGAATGACTCCATCGTGGATAAGTGGCCGTCGACATATACTGCGCGCGTTAGCGTGCATTGCCAAACTGGTGATATATAGTTACCGATGGCTGCGGCGAAGCCGATGTGTTGAAGCCGGTGACCTCTAGTGGTTCCTCGTAAAAGGCTGAAGTAGTGGTAGGTGATGACGATGATATTATTGAAGCACTCGGTACTGTTTATGCTTCTAGAACGGTCGTACAGTGTTCACAATATTAGTAACTGTTGAAAAATTCAGTAGTAAATGGAATAATCACCCTTCTACCCCAAACAGTCGTTGATGCTTGACATGTTGACGTACTCAGGCTTTGAGGGAAAGCATTTCGAGTACAACGGTGTTGAATATGAGCTAAACCAGTTGTTAGATTTGTTGGCAGAAAAGTGTCAGCTGAACAGTCGTCAAAACTGTTCAGGAAAGAGTTGATCCACTTATTAGAGTTGGAGTGATGCTAATTAACTACGTTGTAGTGCAGAGAAGCGTAACTAATGTAAAAACCGGTGCTTTGTTTATCGGTGGAAGTCCCACGACAAATCATGCTATCAGAGAAAAAATATGACAACCTTGCTCTTAGCTGCTGAAAGAACATAATGGACTACATAATATTTCACCTACGGATCTAATTCAGTGAGGTTTCTCTCTCACTAAAGGATCCCATCTGGTTTAGGATTTAGTGATGAGGCTACGTAGGGCGTCCCCAGGTGGCGGATAGGAGAGCTAATCGCCGACCAAAATTCGCCAGTACTTGCCCAGAGACACAGGTGGATTCAGGGGATAGGCTACCTGATTCTGCTGTGCTGTTCGATATACCTTCTGTTTTTCGCAGGTGTATCCACGCATATGTGTGTGGGAAGTCTGTGGTTGCAGTTGGAATCCTGACTATAGACTCAGCCGAAAGCTTGCATTCGAGGGACTGGGAAGTAGGTTAGCCCCCGGACTCAATTCAGCCCCCACGTAAGATTCTGGCAGACTACACGTGGGTATCCACCCGCCAAAGACAGTAATAAAAAGAGGCCTCATTTCCCTGAACCTGAGGGAGCCCCCAATACGGTAGCGTTGGGTAGGATCGCTTGGGAGAGGCTGCTAAAATCTCGGGGCTAAAACAGGCTGAATAGAAGGAGAAAGACCAAGATGGCGATCCGTATTCCAACGCACGGACGCTTGCATTGGAAGCGTGTATAGAAAACCTGATGACGATGCAAGCCAGGGAGATTACGTACGACGTCATCGGACTGACCAAGGCGAGAAGACATCGCCCGCTGCACGCTGTGTTTGAGACTGGAGAAGAACTATTTCTGGAACATGCGACAGCAGAAGCGTCGGCGGCGTAGGTGTCAATACGCACTTGGCCATGCACATCGATTTGTACGAAAGCTTGATAACCCTACTCGAACGTTTGCGATTAAGAATATGTAGCTTAACCCCAACTCTGACCATCTTCGTTGCCTTCGCACCGGTGTCGAGCGACGAAGAAGAAGAGTTGGAAGCGTTCTACATGGATCTGGAGAGGCTTCATCGAGACTACACTTTCTTTAAGGTCATCGTCGCTGATTTTAACACCAAGATTGGCCCCAGAAGAACTGGGGCCAATCTTGGTGTTAAAATCAGCGACGATGACCTTAAAGAAAGGCTGACGAGCTTCACACCGGGACTCACGGAGTGGAATAGAATGAGTAGGGTGAAAGGCTGCCCGAGGTGATCATGTCGACCCTTACTATACTTGGTAACTCGCAGTTCGACACTCTTCGACAGCCACGTCTACCCGCCTACCCACCATCTTAGGCAAGACAAATATATCGCTTCTTCGGTTTTCCTTTCCGAAATACGACATGCCATCACGTCGATGAAGAACTGTACGGCGCCCGGTCCCGATAGGATCAAAACAGAACATTTGAAGAGTTCTCCACCAGTTATCGTCAGAGCTCTGGTTAGGCTCTTCACGGTGTACCTTTCGGAATGCAAAGGGTCCACGTCGTGGAAAACGAGCAAGACTGTATTGCTGTATAAAAAGGGAGATCCAAACGATATTGGCAATTGTTGCCAAATCTGCCTGCTGTCTTTAATTTACAAGTTTTTCACTCGCGTCATCCTAAACAGGATTGGCAAATATCAGATGAAGGACAGCCATGCGAGCAGCAGGGGAGAGGGCTCAGCACAATCGATCATATCCCCACTCTTGCAAGGCTCATTGAAGTATCGCGAGAGTACAAAATGATGTTATGTCTTACGAAGAAAGCTTTTGATACCGTTGAGATAGAAGCGGTAATTGCAGCCCTGGGCAACCAGGGTTTCCTACTCAATTTATACGGATGCTCGTGAGCTCTACGACAACTTCTCGACCAGGATCTCGCCATTCTATAAAGAAGTCATCAACAACGTGAACAGAGGTGTTCGGCAAGGCTTTGCCATTTCGCTCGAACTTCTCAGCGTCTCTCTCGAGAACATTTGCCTCATATGGAATGGGAAGCCATGGGAATGAAGGTCCCGCTACTTACATCATCTCCGCTTTGCAGACGACGTGCTTATAACACCGAACATCGAGCAGGCGGAACGAATGCTCTCCAAATCGACAGTGTTGATGGAAAGATCGCTGAGAGAGACTGAATCTAACTAAGACCGTGTATCTCGGCCTAGCAGTCAATATGTTGAATGACTAGACAGGAGCTGAGCAGTAGGGAACGCACGGCGTGGAGCCCCTTTAAAAACATAGAGGGAGTAGTGAATAAGACAAAGAACATCCGGCTCCTTGCTGATCTCTTCGACAGTGCGGTCCTTCCTCTTTGACATACTCCCAGACTTGGACTTTACGAAAGGAGGGTCAGCATGCACTCAGCGTCATTCAACGCGTTGTTGAAAGGACGATGGTCGGAAATTCCCTAAACACGTAATTGAAGAGAGGGAACCGGAGTTTTGAGTTCCGACAAATAACGAAGATCAGGTATGCCGTTGAATACGCCATGAAATCGAAAATGAGGTGGGAGCGGAGCGGGAGCGTGTCATGCGAGAGTAATAACCGTTGGACCAGGGCGGTTACTGAGCGGATCCCTCGGGGTGTCAAACGGCCACAAGACGGCTGCCGGCGCGATGTTCAGATTTCTTTACGAAAGGAATGCTTCGCCCCGTGTCTCTCGAGCGAGGACGATCCGCTGGATTACCTCCTGATGACAAGTTTGTAATTTCAGGATCAATCTGAACATGCAGTATGGAGCGCTTTCGGCATGTTTTACTTTTTTTCGATTCTACCGTGGTAGAAGAGCTTCTGATGATTTCCATGATATATGTGAATAAGAAGATGGCAACGCCTTATCATAGAGCAGATGAGAAAACTGTTTCAGAAATTTTGTTCAGGCAGTTTTCCACTTCAAAGTGGTCTGACCAGTAGGCATTTATGATGAACATGGCATTGATCAAAGCGAATATTCTTGTAACACATTCCAAACCTTGCTGGAACACCAATGCATCTATTGAAACCATTGAAAGTTAACAGTAATAGGCTCGATATACAGGGGCCACATGGATTAAATAGTAACTACTCAGTAGTTATCTGGATTCGAACTTGAAACGCTCTGAAGGTGGGCCATTTTCGAAGCATAGAGTTACATCGTTGCAATGATGTTCCTCCTAATCGATCACGGTCAGGACAAAATGGACCTACTTAGGCGAAGTTCGAAGCTGATCTTCATGAAAAGGAGGTGACTTTATGAATGTGTTCGGGTACAAGGGTACGATTTAGCCTGATGCTCTTTCAAGAACCAGAATGTTGGCTTCTAAATTTTTAAATTTTCTTATTGGAATCTGATGAAGCAAACAAGAACCCTCTAGATAAAGCGTGTCGAGAAGAAATAGTGTTACAGTAAGAGGAAATGTCGCATACATTTTTGGTGACCCGGCAAAACTACTGAAGCTTGGATGAAGTTCAGCGCGGCATCCACTATAGCCCTGATCTCGGGGCATCCGAATACCATTTATGTCGATCGTTGCAAAAGTTTTCAAATGACAAAACCTTCACTGAAGATGAGATATTAAACCTTATGTGGTCCAGTTCTTTGCTTTAAAATTCAGAGATTCTATGAGAGAAGAGCAATGAGATTATCAGAAAGATGGCAAAAGATAGTCCACAAAATGAGGTTTATGTAACTGATTCATAAATATTTATTCATTTGTTTATTTATATCATCATGAAAAACGTTGAAAATCCCAAGTACTTCCCGAACATTTCAATAGAGAGCTTCCGCGTGAACATCGTCCGGCAATTTATACAGGTATAGGCTCAAGATGCAATCTGATGCGGTCACACATTTATTGACCATGTTGCTTAGCATACTCCCTCTCAAATTCTTGAAGTTCTTCATCAGTGTACACCTAAAATTAAGCACAGACTGAAGTAAAATTCAGAGGAAATGCATGTGATATAAAGACCTGTTGATCTCCCAGATCTGTCCAACCAGGATCCTTGTTGGGTGTTTGTGCTTCCGTATCCTACAACGAGAAAAGATATTTAGAACGTAGTCATCCGGTGTACTTATTTACCTGAAGGAACTCCTCCATGGAGATGAGGCGATCGCCATTCTTATCCATTTGCTTGGTTACGTGTTCACGCATTCGATGCATTTCCTCTAGGCTAAATGGATAATTCAAATACTACCAGCAAATTGCCACAAGGTGTGATATGTACCGTTCCCTTGGATCATCATCAGGATCAGTTGCGTTGTATACTTTCTCGATCTCTTTTTCGAAAAGAGCCTCCAGTTCATCAGCGTTCCAGTACCCATCACCATTAAGATCGTGAAGAGCGAAAAATGTTCGAGGATCGAAGTTGTCTTTATCCATCTAGAGACAAAAGATCTTAGAGATATATAGGTCAAGGCAACCTGAAGCGAAAGTGTGTAAAAATAGTCAGACTATGTCCAATGATACTCAAGTAAAAAAAATGCAAGCCTTCAGATGTAGTCAGGCGGAAAAATATGGAACATTTGCCTCTTTTGTGAAGCTACAGCTAATTGAAATTTACACCGGCTGACGTTCGAGGGGACGACAAATGAACAAACAATTCGTATTTAATACTATCTATACAAAAAAATCATCCTCCTCATATCATAAGGAAAGGCAATTTGATGACTGCACTATCTGCCACGTTGTTCAGATGTTTTTATTGTTATGTATGAAGAACTTTTCGCTGTAGGATGCACATTCTTATAAAAAATAGAAGTTCCAGCGACGGCGTTCAACAGAACGTCGGATTCTTGAATGCCAGCCCTAAAATCTCTTTGAAAAATCGTTTCTTCTGCCTATCCGCCACTGACCTAGCCTAATATCCTGCCATCTGGCACGAACCTTAAGTTTTCTGTCATATCCCTATTTTGTCCCTACACCTAATTATGTCAAACGAACATCAGGACTGCCGTCATCTGGTCAGAGATGCTTACGAAATCACCGAAGAAATGGAATTATATGCTTGTCCTCCGTGTGAAAACAGTGGACTGGACTGTAGTGGCTCGCGACAGGGACAAATGAAGACATCGCTGGCGTCTGCTCGCAAATCCATGGGTAACACTAAAGATGACAAACGATGAACGCACTTATTTGATTGGTGGGCCAACTTCTCTAGGAGCGAACTTCATTGATCGGATGACAATTTGCAATGCTTCACTTTTGTGCGAGAAATAATTTTCTCGCTGCGGACGAATGGAGAGGTCACTAACGCCATCTTCAGCAAATCTGCGATCAACGAGTAGTCAAGTGATCATGAGCAAGATTGTTTGTGATTACAGTGGTCAGATGTAGGGAATAGCTTTCAACTAACCTTATCAGTATCCTCCCACACTTCTTGCAATTGGTCTCGGCTTCCGGGATGCTTCAATTTCTCGTGTTCATTATGACGTTTTTTTGCCTCTTCAGCATCATGTATTGCTTTCTTCCGTTCCTAAACATATAAGGCTCTGCATCTTCTGTCTGCAGACTTCTGCAAATCTTTGTCGTTCTTCTACATGGTCGCCATGACTCATTCGGCAAAAGAGGAATGCTTTCAAAGTAAGTAGGGCAAGGGGTTGTCTATATAGTATGACCGACAATAAATTTCCTATAATTCAAAAGCATTGTTCACGATAAAGCGGTTGCGGAGATTTCCGCCTAGGATGAACCCATGATCACCAAGAACAGCATAAGTAACGCTGTCGACTAGAAAGATAGTTTGGAAGGGGCGAATAAGGCCCACAAAATCGGCTTTACCGACGTACACACCCAAAGCGAAAGAGTTCTGACGGCGATGTAGAAGCTGTAGAGGTTGCACCATTCGCGCTAGACCCCACACGCTACTCACAGACAGCATACTGTAGCCAACTGTACGCAACACCACATCCGTCTGTACGGCTTCCACGCAACTTTTGTGCAACATTTTGGTCCAACCCCTAACCCTACTAATTTTTTGAAGACTTATGTTTCACGAAATACGCCGATTTTCGGGTTTACCTCGCCACACTTACACTATTCTCGAAAATTACGTCCATTATTCGTCTAAAATTAAATACCCAAAATTGTCGCGAACTCTGCATCAACAGAAGGAAGGAAAGCCAGAGGGAACATAACCTTTCCTCATTGTCCAACCTCTTCAGTCATTTTAGCCAGTTTGAGATCCTCCTCCGCTTTCTTTCGCATTTCATACTCCTTGAAATCCTTCTGTCGATTACGATCGATAATTTCCATGTCCTCTACAGTCTGAAGAAACCTAATCAAACCGCAGAATAAACAGAAGAGGCAATCGAACTTACACGACGAATAAGTTTCCGCAAATCTTCTTTATTAAATCTTTCCCAGTTGCTCGCATCCAAATGCTCAGGGACCTTCACGTTGTGGGCGCCACCATCAGCCTTTAAAAGCATATTCATTACAAAATATAACGGGACTACGGACATCCTATACCTCAATCTGCTTTTGAATCTGCGCCCTTAAGCGCTCAATTTCATCAAGCTTTGCTTTCGTCAGCTTGTCAAACACATGGCTATCGAGGTCGTCTATGTGATCAGCGATCTTGCCAGCCTGAAGTTCTTCATAGCCTGACCAGAAAAACAAGAAAGAAAGTGACCGAAAACCTTAATATCTTCCTCAGCCATTCCCCGAAGTCTTTCCGAGAACTTCGGTTCGCTTTCGAGGATCTTCACCACCTCCTCAAGGTATTTGGAATAGGAGAACTCGTACATCTGAAAACAGACGATTTGCATACAAATGCCATTCGGCCGATAACTATTCAACATACTGGCTACTCACAAGTTTGGCTAGTTATGGACAAAGCTTCGGCCTGGGGCGGGACTCAAACCCATACTTAATCCGTTGAACCGCAAACTATTCTTATTTACTCTTGTCTTGACTTGATGTTTTGTTACCTGCTGTTATTTCGCCGCAATACGCGATGCGAAAGACTCACAAGGCTGGCGAGTTAGGCGAGTATGAAAAGACTTCCGCCTCGGACGGAATATTTGTGCCATCCGTGTCCATAACTCGCCAAACTAGTGAGGCTATGACATCGCGCTCTGCGGCGAAACAACAGCACAAAAATCAAGTCAAAACAAGTCTAGACAAGGAAAGCTGAGCTTAACGGCATAAAGCTGATACCGGCATGTCTGTGTTTGTATGTGTGTACGTGTATGTGCATGTGTGTAAGCGTGGTGGGTACATACGTGCGTCCGAGGATGCGCGCGGCCAATTGCGCGGCAAGTGCGTGGCGATTCGAACGACTCTGGCGCCTACAATTGGGACCCAAATTTGAAGTACAGTAGATTATTAGGGACAGCTGATACTACTAACCTACAAAACTTCAAATTTGGACCCCAATGATAGGCGCCAGAGTCGTTCGAATCACCACGCACTTGGCCGCGCGCATCCTCGGACGCACGTAAGTTCCGTCCCCCGTGTAAGCGTATATGTAAGTGTGTGTATGTGTGCGTATGTGTCCAGCTAGAAATTAATAACACTTGCGCCCGTGAACCTGGGACCTTCATATGGGGCAGGGGTCTACGTGGCAGTGTAGGAATGCTGACACGTGGTAGCAGGACTTGACTCCGCTCATGAAGGCGGGATTGTGCGAAATAAATGTCTCAGCGTAACTCCACACCCCTGTTACCGTAGATCTAGAGCGTTAAAATTTGGTAGGAGTCCAGGTGGCAGGATGGGAACACTAATGGCACGTTGCGGAATTGACTCCGCCCAATAAAGGTGTATGGTGCGGGAAAACCGGCATTTTGACCTGGGGCATTCACATTTGCTAGGAATCACGGCGGTATTATGGGAATGCTGATGGGAGGTGGCATGGCTGACTCCGTCCACGAGAGACCGAGTGCAGGCGGCGGATTTAAAACGCCGATGGCAAGTGGTAGAAAGGGTGTATATCTAGGTGTGGAGGCTGAGGGGATGTAGCTCGAAGGAAAGAGGAGTTACGAATTTCCACACAAACACTTGTTTCGCGCAAACCCCGCCCCCCTGAAACCCACCATAGGTGTTTCTACCCTGGCTCCTGTACTCTTATCAATTTTAAACTCTTCAGGTCCACGGGTACAGGAGTTATGAATTCTCGGTCGAACGGACGACACACACATGCACACGCAAACATACACAAAGACATTAGCGCGTTGTAAATAGTAGAGTGGTTCCGTATAAAAACCATCACCTTTTGATTTTGATTTTCGGGCGGCGCCTGCTGCTCCACAGGAACTCTTTGAGGAGGAGGAGCAACGACAATCACGGAGAAGCAACTCAACCATAACAGTGCCTTCTTCATACCTAAAAATAAGAATTAACACCAGAAACGTTGACAAGAACTTACGCAGTCGCCTGAACACATCGAAGAAGTATCTTTACAAACCAAGACCACTGTTCTACTCGGAGAAGCACTAACACTAGGCGAAGGAAAAAATACATAATGGGACTTTCCAGTCCCATCGACGTGAATTTTGATTGTGCAATCGATATGGTCGTTAACAACGCCTCGCTCCCAGCCCATTTGAAAATAGTTCGGGTTTTTATCAGAGTCTAAGGATCAGATAGGAACAGCTTCAGAATAGGAAGAATATAAATCTATACTCCAAAAGAATTCTAATTTAGTCAATAAAGTGAGTAGCTTGAAGTCTCGAATTGTTGTATTTAAACAGCCTCATATTCTCCTGACACTTCCACCCACCCTCTGGAGGTTTTGAAACTTACTTCTCTGCCTGACTCTTATGAGGAAATAGAACGCAGTTATAATGTGTAACGTAACGTGTTGAGGTAAAGACTTTTAGTTTCTTTTTTCTTTCTGTGAACGGTATTGCTGTCCTTGAAGATCGAGACAAAGCCGAGCTAATGACAACTACTTTTCAAGAATACTTTTGCTTTCTTCCCGACTATAGATGATTCGGTGTGGTTCCATCGTGATGAAATTTTCAAACTACTACTCGAATGGAAACAATCAAATTCCCTCACATCTGGTTTTATACCGATTTCATTCATCAGAAAGGTTTCTCATCTTATAAGTACTCCCGTGAAACATATTTTCGAACTGAGCTTTATGAATGCGGAAAATCCACATCGATGATAATCCTTGATGACGTCTGTCCCCAAAAAAGCCTCCACACAAGTGCAGCAGAATTTCAGGCTCGTAAGCATAACGTCAAATTCTCTCGAGGCTACTCAAAAAAAAAATGAAAATCAAAAATAAAAAGAAAAAGCATAAAGAAAATTAAATTGGAAACATTAAAAATAGAAAGCGAATTTCGAACCAGCGGGAAGTATGATGTCATATCATCTAAGCAGCATTAATTCCATGAAGGGAGATCGGTTGTCACTTCCATGATTCAATCCCAATTATTGGACAAAGTGTTTGGACGAAGTAAGGGCAATGGATGTGATTTATATTGACTTTTGTAAAGCTTTTGATAGGCATAGGTTGAAGACAAACTTTATGGATAGGAAACTTTCCATAAAGTTTGTCTTCAAAATCAGCATGGTTGAAAGCCATCCGCGTATCGTTGCGCGGACCCATACTTTTCTCATCGGGCGACAAATTTTCGTTTATAGAAATCATACTTTTCGCCGCCTAACTTAGCGAACAGCGGTATTTCACAGGGTGAGGGGAATTTAGTCTCTTCTGATGGCGAATCTAAGCTTCTGCCAAGTCTTATAGGCGTCACACTTACCATATTAATAATGCACCGTTGACTGCTGTGCTCGAACAGACATTTGCTCTGGTTTATATCATTGATAGTGATCTCAATTTTGATGCTCACTGGGAAATAATCGCAGTAAAGGCAGCGGTTGTCATGTGCAACTGATCAGAGCCTTGTCGACGACTAGTGCTCCGGTGTTATTGTGCGCTTACAACACTTATGTTAAATCTGTGCTAGAATATGGCACTCTAGTGTTCCATCCTCACAAGGTCAGAGTAATTAAAAAGTTAGAGCCAGTATTAAATAATTTCACGAGGAAACTATTGATAAGAGCTATAGGTTTAATGTGTGAGTAGATCCCATCTAGCGAAATCCGGAACAAAAACGTTTGCGGAGACTCATTGCAGTCGAGACGGAAGCGAAATGATTCGAGATTGTTCTTCAAGCTTCGGGTAGAGTAACCATGGATCTAAATCAATTTTGACCCTGAGACACTTTATTACAAAAAGAGGTAGTTTCACATTGGAGATAGTCAAAACTAGATTGAATTGTAGACATCATTATTTCACACATGGAGTGGCTCCCTTGTTTGTTAAGTTATGCAAAAAGTGTCTATGTTTACTTCATCTCACGTTAGTTACATGAAATATTTAGACAGCCGCTTGGTTTGTGCCTGTGAGCCCTTTTCCCTGATTGCTGGCATTTTGCTTTTTTCAAATTCCTTTAACTCAGTTATAGGCTTGTTTCTTGTGTTGTGACGCTTTACAATCTTGCACAGAAATTTCAGGGTTGTGATGATGCTTTTGTTTTTTTTTGTGTTGTGTTCTCATAACTATTTTTCGTGTGGTAAATAACAATAATAATAATAATAATATTCACGTCTAAAATCATCAGTGCAGTTAATGTTAAACCCCAAATAAAAGTTTTGTGCACACAGAGACCACACTTTCTTCATGACTATTAATGCAGCACACAAAACAGAAAACGGGAACAAAACAAAGTTGATTTCATCAACTGAAGCCAGTAGAGTAATTGCCAAGGCTTTGGTTAATCAGGTATGAAAACAGGCCTCCCACTTGCTCCAGAAAAAAAAAACTGTTGTTCCTGAGTAAACCGTCGATCTTTTTATACCTAAAAGCCGAACAGATCCTACACGATTCGAGAGCCAACCCTAGTAACGCTTAATTGCGATCAAATACACTACCCAAAATGGTGAAACCGAAATAGTCCCTTCCGCTATCCTTGGGTGATTTCATGTCATGGAAGACTATCGCCTTCCGATTTCCGTATGCCTGCTGTTCCGCATAAATCATTGAGTAGGAACAACGACAATTACGAACAACCCCCCCCCCCCTTCAACGATAGAGTCAACTACATTCCTAGAAATTAAAACTCATAATATGCTGCTTTTTAAGTCCGGCGGCGCACTGACGTAAAACGAATTAGTTCGTATGTAAGAAATCTACGTCCATTGCGTTTTATTTCACGGTCAGAACAGGTCAGAACCGTGAAATGAAATGCAAAAGACGTAAATTTCTTACATGCGAACTAATTCGTTTGACGTCAGTGCGTCGGCGGACTTGAAAGCAACAATAGAGATGTTGATAAGAAAATACACAGTCGCTTGGACACGTGATTGTTGTTGCTCCACCTCAAATGAAAAAATCAAAAAAATATCTTTTAAACCATCGTCACTGTTCTACTCGGAAGAACACCACACGAACAAATCGTCACTGATCAAGGACGGGGCACGTCAAATATCGCGAGATAATTCGGAGGACGGGGAGGTTCCCACATTAGAATTGAGCATGAATGAAGGGCAAAAATGGACATGCCCAAGTTGGACTGTTGGAGTTGCATCTAAGAAATTGCTACGTGGCTACTTGAACTTTCTCTGCTGCGTCTCTGATAGCAAAATTCTATGCGCAGAGAAGAACACTCGTGGAAGCCCACCAGGGGGGAGATGGTGAACACACAGGATTAACGGGAGTGCGACAGACAGGGCAGAAAAATTGGCGCGGCTGGCACAATTAAAGGGACCGAGTTCAAGTTGTCCGTAGGCTCCTCCCACACCGGCACACAGTTTCGCTGCGTAGTTTTCCACGCAGGACGTAGGCTGCCAATTCGATGCCTATCGTTACTTGATTTCTTGGTTCTGAATTTTGCTTGTATAATTGTTTTGAATTTCTTGACTTATCATTATCCAATATAAGCCTTTCTGTATCTTTATGTGAGTAGAGAGTGCGATTGTACTTCTTTCACCAGCTGCAGGAAGGGCCATATACTCGGGCTTGGAAATAACTTAGTTCAGTGTGGAGCGTAGTATCCAACTATGAGATTTCATGTTAAAAAATTTCTGGTTGAGAGTTGAGAGGCTTATCGTTCTCTGTTCAATGAATCATTGTACGGTAGTAATCCTGAAATTGTTGTTGTGCTACCAAATAGTGCTCAAATGTAGTGGCATGCGATAACAGATTTTTTAGGATCACGGTCTAGAATGTGAAATGAGACCAAATCAAAAGTTGATTTCTTGTAGTGTTCTGAGTTTGCAAAGCAGCTATCCTAGCTAATGGCAGAAATATTTCAAATTTCAACCTTGCTATTGAAAATCGCGAGTTGTTTACAAACAGCAGTAAACAAATTAAGCCATATCTCTTGCTTTCGTGGGAAGGAAATCTTGTAGGTTAAGCGTTTTTCACTCGCAATGAAAAAAGGCCTGGAACATTGCGTTCAGTAGAGCGAGTGGGTTTTAAGAAATTTCTCCCTACTCTGTTTGTGTTTCAAAATGACATTGAAGACCGTTTTCGTTTTTTTTTCTCTATTGTGATTCCACGTTTTCTTTCAATTTATCAACGCTGATATGTGTTTTACCGTATGTGCACTAGATGTAAATCATTTCAGGCTTTCCTGTTCGAGCTTTGAAACATGGTGAGTTGTTTGTGAAGCGGTTAATCAGGACTTTTGTTTTAATCCTATACCTCTTCTAGGGCGACGTGGTTACAATTAGAACGAGGAAGGTGCTTTCAAACCGTCTGCTGTACAGGAAGCAAATGGTTGGTCTTTGTCATTTAGTTCCTTCTTATTCTCGAGCTTGAAGTGCTCTCAATATGCTTTTCTGTTATGTTTTGTTCGTGCGATCAAAAATTGAAGTTTGTAACTTTTCCAAAACTCCGAGCCTTCCTTCCCAAGGCTTGATATGGAAGCTTTGACGATCTCAAATGTGTAAATGGCTATCGACCTTTTCCCCTTTCAAGTTTGTTGAAGTCACTCAACTTCGTCCTCATGGTAGTGGGAGGTTGACGGCGAGGGCAGAGATAGCTGACCCGCGAGCAGGTGTTTCCCAACTCACATAGCGGATGAGTAAGATTTCCTCATAATGAAGTAAGACACGACGTGCATTTAATGTAGCACCGTTAATCAGTCTGTCAGTGGCGAGCGGAGCCTTTCTTGAGAGCTTAAACGCCTCCAACAACCCAGTCGTAACGAAAAATTGGAACATAGTTGAGCGTCGCGCGCTGAGATGATGTGTCATTTCATGGGCCATCGCTGATTTAATACACGGTCTGAGTGCATACAGTTAAAAAGAGCTAAAGTGCAATAATTATCGCGCAGAATACGTTACAAAAGTAGCTATGCTCATTTTCGCGAGAGAGCTCACAATTGTGTGTGATGGCTTTTGAAAAGGTCGGGGTAATTTTCGTGTCGTCATGGTTTCTTAATAGTTGGGGATACAGGGCATCTGATCCAAATCGGGCCCACCCACCACGCTGCCCTCAATAATCGTGACATTTTGCCTGGCCAAGCCATCATCTGGAATAAGTCTGAAGGTAGACGAGTTCCGAAGCTTACCATGATCTCAAATTACTGGCGCTGTTTTTATTATTGGCGGGGGTGTGGTAGCAAAAGGTGCACTACCTCACCGCACAGTCGTGGATTCGACCCCCGATCGATATCCGCCTAGGTCAAGCAAGCCCTCCATCCCTTCGGGATCGGTACCAAACTTGTCTGGGAGGATAAAAGCACTTGTATATTGTATGGGCACCGCAATTTTTTGCAAAGGCCACATATGCATTCATTACACCATTACGATGTACGATACGAATGGAACTCGAATGCGGGGGGTGCATCCCTTAGACGGGATTGATTAACACCAAAACACTATCCTTTTATTTCTATTATTGTGCTGATTTTCCATCCAACTTTTGCTGGTTACACATTTGCGAGATCGTTATCCTATGTTTCTTATGGTTCGGTTTTGTTTAATTTCAATGACTCAATATCTTTTACCATTAATAACCCATATCTCACTCTTGAATTTGTCCCCTATCCTTTTCCATGATCTTTTCTGAGAAGAGCTTGTTTTCTCATCTCTACGGAAAGGTTCGCCCTACTATAGCAGCGAGAATTTGTTCACAACAAGCAAAAGGTTCATCTGAAGGACAATTGAATCAGTTGGAAGTTTTATGAGACAACTACTTGAAAAACCGTTTAGCGTGAATTATGGGTAACCTCACTGCAGTAGGATGGAGAATCCTTCACGAGCAAGCAATAATGTATACTTTGCTTAGGAAGTTCAAGGTGTTATTTAGAAGCTCTCCAGGTTTTGTCTTGATTGTTGCATTCGTTTCAGGTTGTCGAAGTTTTGCACCCCGGACGTGCCACCGTTCCTAAAGCTGATATCAAGGAGAAGATTGCCAAGATGTACAAAACCACTCCTGATGTCGTAATTCCATTTGGTTTCCAATCTGCCATTGGAGGTGGAAAGACAAAAGGATTCGCACTTGTCTATGACACTCTAGATTACGCAAAGAAGTTTGAGCCCAAGTACCGCCTCATCCGCGTATGTTTTTTGAATCATTTTAGATATTTTGTTCACATGTATGCGTTTCTCTACAACTGCTAGTTGACGAATTATTAGGAACATAAGGTGACGAAAGTTTTTGCTCTCGCGTCACTATTGTTGTTCCTTTTTCAAGTGGACATAGATGTTGGATAGACCAGTGTCGCATAGGCTTGGGGTCGGTAGACCTGTAGGTAAATTTGTACCACCTACTCATCGTCTCTTCAAGATTATGATGTCGGATTTGATTAAACTGAGCGTTGAATACAGTTAAGCTTTGGGTTAAAGGATTTCATAGGTTGGAGCACTTGCTTGAGTAATGTTGTGCTCATGTTCATTCAAACTTCATGATTTCAGATGGGACTCGTACAAAAAGTCGATAAAGGTGGCCGTAAGCAACGTAAGGAAAGAAGAAACCGACAAAAGAAAGTTCGCGGTGTCAAAAAGGCAACCGTTACGGCAGGAAAGAAGTAAATCGACATGGATTGTTGTTGATTTGTTTTGTTATCGTAAAGTTGATAAGACGTTGAATTCAATGGTGTTGTACTATATTTATAAGAGTCTTACTCCTAGCGTACTGAGCAAAATCGATTTAAGTGTTAGTCTCAACTTTCTTGTTTTTTGGTTTTTCCAACGTCATGTCGTCCAACGTCGGTTTGCAACTCGATGAAATAGCGAAATGTAAGAGAGCTAGTTTTTTTTTATTACTTGTGGTTATTTTTTAACTGAGCAGACCTTAAATTTGAGGCGTGTTCTCTTTCCATCCTTTGACAATTCACCACTGTCCCGTTATACATAGATCATGTGAAATATACCTGCGTTGACGTTTTTGTAGCTTGTAGGGATTTTACGCTTCTATACCCTTCTTGAGGTCGTAGTCAGTGCTAGCCTACTCGGAATGGCTCTTTCTCCTTGAATTTAGCGCGTACATTTTTGGGGGACCGACCATGTATTTCCGATAATCGATTTAGTGAGCTAACAAAATTCTGGTTCATTCTGCGCAACATTACATCAAGCATAAAAAACCGGTAGAAAATTTGCATTCGTTAAAACCATTTCCTCAACGTGTTCGCTCATTGGAATAACTGAAAGAAATAGTTTCGTCGAAGTCTTTTAATGGACTCTCAAATAAAACAAGGTAGCGATTACTACACCACAGATTGCATCGCCCTACACACTGCCTTTTCCGTTTTTTTTTTTTCATTTCCCAAGAAATGAAGGTGGGCAGCATGTTCCTCACTCAGGAAATATTACTTTTGCCATTTTTTTTTCTAGTGATTAGTGAGGCAGTTCTAGTAGTAGAACATATCCGAACATGGACATAGACGTAAACTTGTAAGTGGCTGGGGTTGCCTGCTCACTGACTACACACTGTAAGCAAAGGGGAAACACGCTCTGCTTACCTAAATCAACACCTGGTCTTGGTCTGTTTCCGAGTTTCCTATCGACGTCACGGACAAACAGGCAGATAATCCTACTGACACCAATTTAGAATTTATATAGTTAGTAGTATTAACAAACCTCCACTCTTCTTCAAATAGTCGCAATAAAATTATATTGGAATGGATCAATTGGAAATGCCCACTATCACAACCTTTTTTGGTTCCTTTCTGGTTTTTTGTATTCCTTCGAATACAGTTCAGTTGCTCTGACCTAGTCATTCCCCGAAACATATTTCAAATCTTAACCATTCAAATCCTTGGCATCGAAGCCCATGTCTATATTCGGAAGGCTCTGGAAATGTATAGTTTGTAGGCACGGGACAAGAGAGCTGTTTCGGAGCTGCGTTTCATCTATACGCAGAGCCTAACAGTGTAACGTCTCCCTTTAATGATCTAGCACACCACATTTGTCTTATAACACAGGATTTGAGTTTAAAATCGCGAAAACCCAGAGCAACATATGCAGGTAAGACCCCGAGTTTGGCGCTGTTGTTGCATCAGTCTGATATGAAGGCTGTTTCAATGAGCGTGGATTAGTCTTCAGCGGGATTCAAACAAGGATGTGTATCTTAATATGCAGCTGAACAGATGTATTGAGATGCTGTTCAGACATTGATCGAATGAAAGAGCAGAAAAAATCCACCGAGAAATGCATTGCAGACATCGAAAAAGATCGTTCCGGACTCGAAGAACGGATTGAGGTACACTATTTCTCGGGAATGTTATGTTGCTATCATAATTTACTTGAAGGAAATGAGACGTAAAAGAGATGAATTGGACGAAAGGTTGCGTATAGAGCAAGAACGTCTTCTCCGCCAGGAACGCACGATTCGACAAGTAAGAGACCGTAATTTTTTTACATTTTAAATTTTATCGTAGCAGCTCAGGACGTATTTTGAGAAGGACCACTATTCTCCTTGCACTGCTCTGACGCTTACATTCGGGCTATGGGTAAATTCGCCCGTTTGGAGGCGCACGCGGCAAATTGCCTGGTGGAATACGTAGCGAGTTGAATGACTCTGGCGCTCATCATTTTGTGCTTCCAGATTTCACCGACGTACATTGTTTCCACCGACCGACCAATAGACCGCGTTGCTGGCCAAGTGTTGACAACGCAGGACAGATCGCGTTCAGGGCAGCGTAAGCGGTATCCGTGGGTGTCCTGTGTTGACAACACGTGGCCAGCAACGCTGTCGGTTGGTGAAACAGTGCACGTCGTTGAATCAGTAAGCAACCAGGATGGCATGGACGTCATGAAGAGGCTTCCGCCGAGCGACCAATGTTATCAACAAACCATGTGCAGCGCAGTCAATGTGTATCCGGCAACGCTGCGTTTTCAGCGCACGTCCTTAGACTTTGGAATTGCCCATTCCGAGATGGTACAGTACCCTCAGTCGTGTAGTGAAGCAAACGATTTGCATTGGCCCCCGAAATTAGCATCATAAAAGTGCGATGTGAGGTATTTTCGTTTTTTATTATCGTTACTTCTTTTCTGTGTTATGTTGCTTGACCTTTTATTCAGCTAGCTTTATGAGTTTGCGTCCAGGACGCGCGCGGCATAGTGCGCGGCGAAGTTCGTGACGATTTGAACGACTCTGACGCCAGTTTTCGGGGTACAAACTCGAAGTAGACTAGTTCAGCAGGGTAAGATTTTCCTTCTAATCTACTCTACTTTAAATTTGGGCCCCAATGATAAGCGCTAAAGTCGTTCAAATCGTTACGGACTCCGCCGCGCAAGTTGCCGTGCGCATCCTCGGACGCACGACTTGACAAACACCCGTTTGCGTCACATTGCATTACACTTGGTGCTCCAATGCAAGGAAGAATTCTAAGAAATGAGTCACCATATATATTGAACATATTAGTAGAGAGCGTAGAGCAGAGCATAACGAAATGTTGTGCCAGTAAAGAGAATAATAAGCATTGCACTTTTTTGGAGTAAATAAAATGCACTGCAATATAACAATAATAGAGCCTGATCAGTAAAAAGAGTATAACTTTGGGAGTCAAAAGAGAAGATGGATTTATTCATATTTATGTAATGTACAGATACTATTAAGATCAGCTGCAATGCAATATAACGCAAACATTGAAGATCTAGCTAATACAACGTCATACAGCATAACTTAAAGTCAACGAAGTAAGGGTAAGAAAGAAACAAGAATAAGACGACTGATTCCCCATCGCACTTCCATTGCACTAATACCATCAAGCAGTACAAGTCGACTTCCGTTATGAAAAATGACTGTCAAGCAATCTTGTGATCGTGTGATGGACCGTTTGCGACATGTGCTGCGTAGTTTTACCTTCTCGGGCCCCATGCCAACGGCTCTGTTAGATAAGGACTTCCCCATCGATAAAGTTGTGAGCTAAGTATGAAAGATACGAACCTGCGTATTCAGCAGTTCAATAGAGTAGGACTTCGGCCGAAGTCAAAGCTCTACGCCGTTCACTCTCTGGCTGTGATTCAGTGTTGTTTCGTAAAGATGTCCACACATTAATAGTTTATAGGGAGAAGCCACGTATGCAAAATTGATGGATTCATCGCAGAGTCTGGTCGATTTTATGAAAAAGGAGTACCAGGATACACGACGTCAATGAAATAAGTTTCGGTATTTCTCTGACTCAGGACAGCTAACAACATTCATTTTTTTTTCGACGGTTAACAACTTTACCTCACGACTTACATTGTCAATTATGTAAAGATCTCAAGCGATTTCAAGCATTACAACTCGCTCACTTAGTCAATACTCTTTCACTTATGACTTTCACTGCCAATCTTCGGCTCTTGTACTATTTTTGATATGTATGACGAGTATGCAATGCTCATTTTGATTCATTATTTCCTCTCATGATGTAATAAATCTGCGTTACAGTCGCGCTTTAGAGGTTTTCACAACAACATTTGCAGTTTACGGTCTCAGTGATAGAGTTCATGGAAGGGTTATTGCTAGTCCATTGGTGAGCAACACACTCAGCGATGTCTGCACAGTTTTTTTGCATAAACGGTGTTGATGCCGGAAATCTTGAAGTAAGCACCGCTCAAGTTAAGATTTCATTAGCGATTTATAAATGGGACAATTCTGGGTTTAGTATGGAATACTTAGCATTTTCGCAACTTGTTTTTCTGAACTCTGAGGGAACTTCCTCCAGAAGGTCAACATTGCGTTGAATCATCTCGTCCACTGCGGTCCTGAAATTGATTAAGCATCTTACGATGTGGTCACTTTTCTGTAAAAAATCGTACCTTTTGATGGTATCTCCCAACACATTGCAGTCCGGTTTGAGAGCCAACAGAAGCCAAGCAGCACTCGCACAGACCGCTCTAACCGCACTGCAAATCCTCCAGAAGAGTAACAGCTCTGGACTAAGCACGACTTCACCCTGAAGAGAAAGCTGTTGGCTGACACTTATTAATGTAAAAATTTCACTGAGTAATATTGTAAATAATTGAGAACTCAAGTTCATTTAGTTGGTTGTAATATGCTTAAACGAAACAATCACCAGGTGCACTTGCAGGGAACAGTTTCAGAAGCTAAAAAAGTGGTAGAGGACAGTAGAACGTGCATAGCTTCAAGGGGAAAGTACTCTCAAATATTGTAATGCTCCATACCATACCAACAATCACGTCAAGAAGGGGGAGAAGTGTGTTTTCGGCAAAGTAGCTTATTGCGGAGAGGGGGCTGCGACAGAATAAAACTAACAGTAGAATCATGTCAAAAGTAATAATCGCCCAGCGATTGAGCTGTATGAAAAACGCTAGAACTGTTATAACGAGGCAAATGGTCCGCGACAGCCGCGAGCGGCGGATCGAATTCACAAAAGCGTTCCTAATGCCCGTCCCCCTTGCGACAGTTTACTCCATGTGTGGAGGTCCCTCGTAGTCAGTGAAGGAGGTTGTAGCCAAGATTGATAAGGAGCTAATTGGTATCTCGAAAACGAACTGAAAACGACATTGCTTCTGGGGTAGTCAATATCAAATTCTGAAGCGAACAACGAACCACGATAGGGGCGAGTGCTTCGTCAAATTGTATACAAGCCGAACTGGCAACAAGTCCAACGCCCCACAGAATGATACCGACAACACCGCCATTTGACAAGGTCTTTTTGAGCTCCGAGATTTTCCATCCATAAAATCCAGTCCTTAAGGTGGCAAATTAAAGGATATCAACAGCATAATAGCTTCAAGTAATCACTAACCTGTCAATTGCTGCCACACTGCCAATAGTGAAACAAATAAGGAACACTACATGCACTGGAAGGCTGAGCCAGCGATATGCATGAAGTAGGAGTTCCTGGTGAAAAATGATTGAATGAAGGTCGATAGGGGGTAGCTGCTTTCTTATGTTAATCAAAGCCAAAGCTCTAATCACACTGCAAAAGCCTCTCATAGGCGTTGCAGTAGCGTTTACAAGGATGGCATAAACCTCGATCTCGAAGAGAATCGGTAAAGATCGAATTGGTCAGCGAGGCTACTTCCAGAAGAATATTAACTCAATTTCCGAAGTAACATGCCCCATTGCCTTCATAACTTGTAGGTTAATGCAGAGTCTTGAAATTTTCAGATGCACGTTCACAATCCCTTCACATATTATTCAGACCATCACTCAATAAATTGCGTAGGTACCGTTATAATCTATAACATCCATCCGACAAGTAGTCAATTCTGGTTAATTTTTCACCCAGAACGACAAGGCTGTGAGTCAGAGAGTTTAACCACAGGATTTTTGGGGCCACAAAAATCGACGACCTCCTCGGCCAGAGACTACGTGAGGTGTCAAAAAACTGATAGTCAGAAGGGCAACTTCAGAAAGTCAGAGGGCGGAGAAAACATTCTAGCCGGGTTCGTTCAGGCTATCTATGTGGCCCTTGTGATGTGAGGTCGAACGCTGTCATACTGAATACGCACAGTCGCTCTCGGTCGCTTCTCTTCGATTACATGATCGAGTTTCTGCAGTTGATTGCTGTAGATGGTAGCCGTTAGTGTATCGCTCGAGGGAGCAGGATGTGATGCAGATTCAGTCCAAGCCTCAGGAGCAGCTTAGCAAAGCCTTCCTCGCATGCAGAAACTTTTCCATTTGGAGAATACGGGGGGCAAGTGGAACGATGAGACGAGTCAGAGATCGTCAGTCAGTTGGGCATCAACCATAAAGCAAGAACATTATTTTAAATATGATCGTTAGTAGTCGAACGACGTTGCTCTCATCACACTCGAAAAGCTCCTTTATTTCCCTGCTCGTGGCTTCCGGCTTCATGATCACCGTTGAGAAGTGAGTCATCATTGATAGCAGCTAATCATCCGGTCGAGGACCAACCTGAGCTCGTACCTCCACAGTGAAGCGAGTGAATAAACGACTAACTGATGCAGCTGGCAAGCCCTCTCCGAATGCCGTGTTATTTTGGATTTAGGAAACGAAGGAGATTTTTTTAACGATCGTGACATGGTTAACAAGAGGAACGCTCATGACCAATGTGAATATTACCGCTGGTAACTCTGAGACCATTTTACAGCGAGGGCCGCAGAAGCTCCAACAGCGGAACGACGATCCAGGTAATTCGTGTTTCAGCACTTTCGCATCAATCTAAGGAAAATTGCAAAAAAAGTAACAAAAAAGGAGCATGGCGATCTCTGTGACCGGCTGTAAAAGCCTTATTTTAAACAGGCAGGTAGTATTCAGTTATTGTATTCAAATGTTAAATAGAGCAGGAGGAGAAGGACGGGAGAAACATGGAAGGTCCACGTTGCCATATGTATGTATTACTCTCATCCTGTTCTAGCTATAGCTCAGTTAATCTTTGAAACTTAAACAAAAGTCGGTAAGTAGGTCGCTTACCTCGTTGGCAAAGCTAAATGCAAACACAGCTTCTGCGACTGTCAGCCCTGAGAGGAAACCTAAATCAAGTATTAATTTGTTTCTCATGATTTTAATTGTTTTGACATCTAGAACTTTCTCCCACTAATTGAGTTCGAATCCCGAACATTGCGTAAAATTCCTGATTCTATAAGTAGATCTAACAGATCTTCCCTTCTGGAATGAATCTCATGTTATTTCCGATGTTTGCGTGGAGTCATAAACGTTACTGGTTTTTGACAGTCTGAATACCCAGAAAGCTATAAGGAAAATGTAGAAATTCTGGGCAAACTCATGCTGAGCGGATTCGCCATTATGCTTCAACATATTCGATGTTTCTAAAGGGTGGCGCAAGATGGCGAATTTTTTTTTTGCAGTAGTATAGAGCAGAAACATCATAAACTGCTAGATACAAAACATTCCCGCAGATGAATATTTGTTTTGCCATCACTACTGTTCTCTGCTAGAAACTCGATAATCATTAGATTTCATTATTTATAAAACTGGCAGTTACAATAATTGCGTGTGGGTACAAATAGAGACGGGATAGGGTCCATTAAAGACCACGAAGCCAAAGGGCCCGGATATACACCTGAATTTGGACTTTGAATTGGATAATTCTAGTTAAGGCACTCGATTTTTCAACGATTCCTAAGCACCTACGGCAAGGAGCGGGAGCATGAATAAGCACCCCGATGAATGCAATAGCGAGCAGAATCATAGTACACTGCTTCATTGCCTTCTCTCCCGCCCCCTCCCTCTTCGTACTACTGCGGTATCAAGTTCATTGAAGGTGGCTGAAGGGGATGAATATAGAATTGTGCTGTATTGCTGTCAAACGTTTCTTACTTGACTTCATTCTAGGTTCTGTAACCAGTGCACCTAATTCGTACAGAGTGGTCCACTCAGCCTGGACTAAAAGCTCTAACAGTTAGGCAGCTTACTCACCTTGCATAATCATTGAAACGTTATGGAAATTGTTCTGGAACGAATACGCCACTCCTACATCCGGGTGCTTGGACGAGATGAAGCTGACCATGGACGAGAAGATGTTGTCTCGTGTCTTCTTCACTCCAACCTCCTCCCTCTCGAACACGTTTTTCTTCATCGTCCGAAATTTTCCTGTGCATAGACTTAGAACTCGACAGTAATGCCTCAAAGATGTGGCAACCTCATCGGCAAATATGAATTCCAGAAGACACTACCCAAAATTTGGTTCCCATCTATGGCTTTCTGGTACATTAATTAGAGTACGTATTGATAACAGCGTCAAACACTCAACATACTATGTATACCACACAGACCTTACATTAGTGTTAAGGTTAGTTCCAGAATTGCGGTATAAATTCCGACTTTTTCCAATTCAAGAAAAGAGCGCTACATCCCTCAAGGTGGCCGCGGATTCGACTGAGTGGCTCACTTGTTGCTCACTAAAGTGTAAGAACTAAGTTGGGTTCAGAGGAAATGCCGGGTGAATCACAGTACAGTACGCAGCTCACCTGCGTACGTAAGCGCCGAAAGGGGAAGGTAGAGCTCAAATGGTCGAAAGTATTGGAAGAGGGTTCTCATCTACGCCGGCTCCGACACAGCTTTATAGCCGGATCGTCAACCCCCTCCCCATAGTATTTTTGCTTATTGTCTAGTAGACAAAAGATCCTATTTCTTCTGTAGTATACTTTGTATGTTGTTGGAACATTCAGGGAGATCTCAAGTGGTAGCAGCAAGGGCGACCAACAGGAAGTATCCCGGCTCTTGTTCTACATTCATAATCTTATCATTCCGCTACTGCCTTTTCGACTGTTCAGATCAGTACTGTAGTCTTATGAGCTATTCCCTCATTCAACTTTGGCCATGATGTTATCTGAGACTGATGAATCCTCATTGCTTTTATCCATCCAGGCACACTCTCTTCCATGCACTTATTTCCGTGATTCTTTTGTACTTCCAGTTCCTTCTTTTGTCTTTCATCGGCTATTTTTGATTCACCTGAACTTCACACATTTGCTAGGCCACAACTCCCCTCTCCTTTTCTTATGTTTTCAAATGTTTTCTTCCGAATTTCCTTCGCTGACCCTTCTCCATCGCCACCTTATATTCGAGCTGAGCCTTACCTTTCAATAATGCTGAACGTGAGATTGGTTGAACTCGTTCTATTGTTTTCGCCACTTCCTCAATAGAAATGAGCGAGAACGAGCCCGTGAAGCGATTTCAGCCAGTCAAAGCAAGTCTACTCATTCCCAGTTTCATCCTTTTGACCCTGTCCTCATTCAAAATGATTCTCTCGAAGCTACTTGTACTGAAGGTATTTCGGAAAGCGTGTATGCCCTCCTCTGACTTTGGCGTCCCAGGGATACGTTTTTTGTGCCAGAATTCGTTCTTTCCATGGAAACGGCGGCGGCCTTACGGCTTATCTTGTTAGGAAAATTTTGACATGGCAGTTCTGTTTGAGACGTCGTTGAACTCCGTCGTTGAACTCTGAGTATTATGTATCAGCGCTGTTTGGTATGGCTGCTTCCCATATCAATGTTACCGATCAGACAGACAACATGAAAAGGGGGGTGGAGTTGCCTCAGTGGTTGGGGCTTACTTAGCACTCGTCAAATGTTGTCAGGTTTGTCGAAAACCAGTATGAAGTTTTGATTTGGATACATTGCTTTATTGTGCTAAATAATAATGATTGCTGTATACAGAGCTCCGAATAGATCTCCTGTTTACAGTGAACAACTTCTTAGAACGCTCAGCGATCATCAAATGTAATCATAGACATGGCCATGGACTCCAGTTTAGCTCAGATGTTGCGCGTCAAACATGCAGTATTACGTTCAAATGGATTAAAGTCAAACATTTTGTTCAACAGTGCAAATGTGTAAGCAACCTACCATTTTTCTCGACATACACTACGGGGTCACTCTGTGGTGTCCTCTTTGAGCCTGTCGATACTGAGGTGAGATGTCGATCCAATTCGCTCTGAATCTTCATAGTCATACTACCAAATTCTGCGAAGTTAAAAAACAGTTCACCAATGACCTCACGCCTTCCGAAGATGTTTAGGAGCTCTCCATAAGTGCTTTTTCCATGTTCTTCATTGTGACTCTGAAGATCGAAATGCTATGTTAATAAGATAACTTCAAAAATTCTACCATTCTAATGAAACTGATGAGTCGGAAGTACAAGTTGGCCTTCCTAACTTGTAGCGTGTAAAAAGCCACCCATCTGACAACGGGATCATCTCCTCTGATCGAAAGCATTCTCTTATGATTGGTTTGATTGTTTCTATACACTGCTCACCACAAGAGAGTAGTCTACTCACCGTGGGAGTTTGAATGGAGACTCATACAAATCGATTCGAATTTGAATGCTGTTTACGAAAACGGACATTAAAATAGTTATAACTATTACTGTTTTATAACTCTGTTTTATTTCAAACTGTAAAGATCATTCGACAGAAAGATACTAGAGATGAGTAAGATGCCTGTAAGCAACTCAACATTGATGGAAAAACTTCAAAAAATGCGAGTGAAGTGAGTTGAAGTACACATGTTGTTCACAAACTGCGCATCTTTACATGCCGATTGTCTACAACCGGTACAAAACAGTAGTCATCTCAAGACTGAACAAATCCCCGGCTGATGTGGCGCATGTTCCTGAGTATTCATTGACATACCCAGCCTTGTACCAAGAGCATTTTGAAAAATTAAAAAAAGTGGTGCACAAAACATTCGATGTACTCGTGATAGAACTGTAAGTATGTAATCCCTCTATGTCATATTGAATTCCGCAGCGTTCAACATAGCTCTAGTTGATCCTCTTCATGACATTCTTCAGTGGACCGGAGAAAACGACATCAATGGCTGAATCATTGAAGTAGCACCGGCAGGAATATTGTGTATTGGACATTTTAAAAGTTTTTTCTCCCTTGTTGAGTTTTTTTTACAGGCATCTTACACATCTCCGGTATCTTTCTATCGAATGATCTTCGAAGGTGAAAATAAAACAGAGTCATACAATTGACGTGCAGAAACACTGTCCTTGGATAGGGGCGAGAGAAAATTAAAACAGAAATAAGGTGCTCACTCAAAGGCACAGTTCACGATAATTTCGGGTAATCCAGATTATGATGAAAAATGGAAGACAAGATCGAAACTAGTGCGACTGAGGTGAAGAAACTGCTTGCATCGGTGTTTCCAAAGTGAAAAAAGGGTTCGAAAAACCGTTAGAAAGGGGGCTGGACGAGAATGAAACCAGAAAAATGAAGAAGAGTGGGGCGTCCGGACGAGCTAAACAGTGTGTTTGATTGCGTGCGTGTGGGTCCTGGTGCGAAGAACAGACAATTGTAAGCAAAAATTCATTCACTTATAAGCAGAAATAAACAAAAAAACCCTAGTAACAGCAAAAGTAGCTCACCTTTTTCAGCCTCTAGGAGTAGAAAATTAAATAAGGGATCGCGGCAGCAAAAAGAAAAACAGAGGAAAAAGGAATGGGAGGAAAACATCGCCTCATCACTCGGCGATTAGCTGATTGTGTGTGTGGGTCCTAGAACGAATCTGTATTGTCTCGACACTTGTCTAACGTGACACCGATCGAGGGGCGGGAAAGCGAACTACGGCAGCAACGGGGCTTCCACTATGCCCTGCGCGCCGCGATTGTGAGAGCGAGAGGGTCCCTTCTACCACCCATGGGTGGCGCTGAGTATTCCTAACGGAAGAACTCAGTAAACTTTTTTTATCGTGAACCGTGCCTTCAAACAAATCTCAGTGAAGGTTTAGGAAACTTTCGATGAAATGAAAAAAACACTTTGAAAAACGCCGATGATGACGGGGAGCAAACCTGCCCCCTACACCTATGAAGCGAGACCACTACCGCGATGCCACGTTGGCGCATGGTGTCAAAGCGACGAGTACGCATATCCAATTGATACTACTGTGAAGCAAATTTCGAGCAAACCATTTGCAGTTATAATTTCCATGTTCGTAAACAACACACAAAACTCTATCGATTTATCTGGGTCTCCATTCAAAGTCCCACGGTGTAGGCTGCCCCTCCTTGGTCAGTGGAACCGCAAAGATTTAGATACAATTGGATTTCCATTGGAACGTCGTAAGAGATAACCACAGATATCATCAGTGTGCATCTAGATGTTATCCGTATCCGTACTCAAAACCCTAGAAAGAGATTGTTCCCAAACCAGATCCCGATTTTGGCTAATGAGCCAAAGGAAGTCTTAACCAGTGACGTGTAATATTTATTACGACGTGTTAGTATAAGGATCGACCATAATAATACATTCATGGGGTTTATATACACAATGTGTGGGCGGTCCTCGGATACCGTATCACCACTGGACCTTAGGGGGCCCGTGGCGGTACTCAAGCTCGGGGGATGAAAGAGCGGACCGCGCCAACGGCAGAACTTAAGCCACCTACTTGATTGCACACTTATGATACCGCCAGGTCATGCCTGTGGTCTCAACTCAAGAGATACTTACGTTAAGTTATGCCTATGGTTAATATGTTGAACTAGCATGTTATCTATTATACTGGTAAAGGCTAGTTCTACTATAAACATCTATATGGTTGTGAATCCACAACAGGGTACTCTGCTACTGATGAATCGGTCCTGATGGGCTTTGAAGTTGCTTTGTTTGGTTTGCTCGGCACCAAATAATGTCCTTGTCGTGAGTTCCGTTGTTTCCTTCAAGGTGATTATTTCATCGACGGAGTCCATGATTTCGTTCACGTTGAATGCATTTCCAGTGTCATTTTCTTTGCTTATCACTTTGCTACAGATCGATTCTGTAAATTTAGACAGGATAAGACGTCTCCACATTCGATCTGCATTCATTTGTAGTCCCGTTTGCTCCAGATGGGTTATACGAGAAGAAATTGCTGCGAGAGTTTCACGGCAACTTCTCGGATTCCCTTGAGCTCGCGGCAAACGTTCTTTTCATTGATCAAAATGTCTGCGATGCTTGAAGATTTGTCAAAATGTTTCTTCAATATGTTGATGGCAACGGCATACTTTTCTCCCACGACTGGGACACTGCTAATTGAAGCGGCCGCTTTTCCTTTCAGAGCCTGCTTCAAGAATAAGAACTTTTCTTGGTCGCTCAAATCGTCGTCGCTGTGTATTAGCGATTGGAAAACGGACCAGAACGCATTAAACTCCATATAGCTCCCTGCAAATGTGGGAACTTCCAGTAGCGGACGCCTTACCCGAACGTTTCGTTCTAGGGGAGCCATCGTGCCATTTGACCACTCCTGACAGCTGCTATGGCTGCTGGCTACAGAATGGTTGTGCTGGGATGAGGTAATCAATGAGTCTTGTTGTAGTAGCTCCTCTTTTCTGAAGTCTATTTTATTCAGCCACTGTATTGCCGAAATTTCCAGGATGTTGGAATCGGCCTCTAGATGCTTGTTCAGATCTAACATGAGCTTCTCACGTTCCTTGTGCTCTTGCCGTCCATTAATTGTTTCGATGGCTTCTTTGACGCAGGCATCACGGAACTGCTTCGCTGCATTTATGCTCTTCGCGAGGTGGTTCAACAGGGCAGTTTTTTTCCTGATGTACGCCTTGCATTCCTCGATTTGTAGAGGGAATGCGAATCTTTGGTTGAACTGCAAGACTTCTGGCTCAATAGACCTGAGCAGAGCACAAGCATTGGTGATCTTTGTTTTGAACACTTGAATTTCGGCCATTTCTATAGCTCTTACTTGATTCAAATGCCAACTTTGTAGTAGATATGAGCGTCACAACGGCTTTTTCGGAGCTCTCGTTGGTTCCGCTGTAGATTTGATCCTGCCACGCGGGTCTTTCGTTGTTTTGTAGCTCTTATTTGATTTCCAGGTGTTGGAAATCAGTGAACTCAACTGAATGGAAACGTAGAAATTACTTCTTCTGGTTTCTCCGAAGAGAACGCGCAAGGAAGAAGTTTTTCCGAACCTTCTGGTTCCTCGAGAGAGGACTCGCAGGGAAGAGTTTTTGTTTCCAAGTAATCAGGAACTTAGAAGGTACTCTTTCTGGTTTCTCCGGAGAGAACACGCAAAGAAAGAAGTGATTGAGGTCTTCTGGTTCCTCCGGAGAGGACTCCGCAAAGAAGATTTTGTTTCTAGGTGAGTAGAAACGTAGAACCTACGCCTTCTGGTTTTCTCCGAAGAGAACGCGCAAAGAAGTTGTAGTTTTTCGCTCTTCTGGTTCCTCCGGGGAGGACTCGCAAGAAAGAACTGTGCTCTTTTGTCTCTCTGTAAAGAGAGCTAGCGCAAAAGAGTGGGGATGGTTGTGGGTTTGAACCCAAGGCCGATGCACCAATTTGGCTAATGAGCCAAAGGAAGTCTTAACCAGTGACGTGTAATATTTATTACGACGTGTTAGTATAAGGATCGACCATAATAATACATTCACGGGGTTTATATACACAATGTGTGGGCGATCCTCGGATACCGTATCACCACTGGACCTTAGGGGGCCCGTGGCGGTACTCAAGCTCGGGGGATGAAAGGGGCGCCAACGGCAGAACTTAAGCTACCTACTTGATTGCACACTTATGATACCGCCAGATCATGCCTGTGGTCTCAACTCAAGAGATACTTACGTTAAGTTATGCCTATGGTTAATATGTTGAACTAGCATGTTATCTATTATACTGATAAAGGCTAGTTCTACTATAAACATCTATATGGTTGTGAATCCACAACACCGATGTCATTAGCCCGATTGAGCCACCATCCGTTGCGTGTAACGCTGCTCAGATTAACCATTGTCCAAGCTCTTGTTTTATTAGGAAAAAACTCACCGTCTCTTCCTCGGCTAGTGTTCGCTTTCGATTGATTTCGGCGCTCTTTTCTGGAGAGTCGCTGCTGCTGTCCGAAAGGTTCTTCTCGATCGGAGTCGATGCTAGGCGCGATCTGAAAGAGCGTTGGATGTTTTATTGTGGTTGGATGCTGTTATGGAGTTATGTCGGTCTATATTGCCTGGATCACACTTCAGGAATGTAACGGTAATGTTGCAAGAGACCTCAAAAGAAAAGTCAATGACTGGAACCTGCAACATCTGTCATCTTTTGTGGGAGCAGCATCCAAGCTCATCTACTCACTATACTTCGTGGCACTCAATCAAAAAAATTTAACCCTCTACAGCTTCGTTCAGAAGGCCATCAGATGGTACTAAACAAAGTCTATGCTGCTCGCCAGCAAATGTGGAAATTTCTTCTAGTAATGGGGGTGGGGGCATATTTCGACCACTCTATGATTTTCCATACCGATGCTTTAGCCGAAACTATTAGACAGGGCTTCAATCAGCTCAACAACTTTTGGTAGAGGGCTCCTGTTAAGAAAATATAACAGTGCTGAAGCTGACGTCAGATCGGGACTTTGTGACATGACTTTAGCACTGGGAACTTCTACCATGAAAGTCATTCGGAAACTATAATCACACTTGACAGAGTACTTTTGATTTCAGGGTCACGAGCATAGTAAAGTCCAAGTTAGAAGCAAAATTGCGTGATTGTATAGATTGGAATAAGTACAACTCGATGAACCTACGTGGAGGCTCCACTGAAGGTGGCTGCGTCATCAACGTCGTCCTGTCTTTTGCCTTTCTGTTCAGTTGAGCTTGGTTCCATCTGTCAATAGATCTAATCAAGATCAATTAATAGTATATAAGGTTGGCTTCTCGGTAGAGGGATGAATTCAAATGGTATCGCTGCTCGAAAGAAATGATCGGACAAGGCAAGAAACGTCAACATCTTGCCTTACTTGGTGGTGATAAGGTAAAACGATAGCTCCTTGATCAGGCTCATTGCAAAATAGATGGCAGACTGAACGGCGTGGCATACAGCAAGTTTTAAGCTATGTAGTCGAAAACTCTCCTTATAGCTCATGAAGGTAAGAATGTGGACTCTTTGGGATGAACAAGTGTTCACTAGAAAAATTCGAAACTTCATCGAAGCGAGCGGCATATACATATCCCGAAATAAGAGAGCGTAATCTTTGAAAATGGTTGGCCACCGAGTTATTCAAATAATCACTCATCTATCGAGCGGTCAAAGGAAATCTCTAACTGATAGGATGCCAAGATACACCAGTTCGGCCGAGATTCTACCGCGCGGTTGCTAGGGAACCGCTCAGCAGAGTCGGTGCTGCCACTGAAGATACTTCCAATTTAGCTAGCGGCCAACATGAAATAGACATGCTGCTGCACAATCCGTCCTTCAATAGTTTGAACATTCTTAGGATTCTAGCAAGAGCTACTCTGATTGATATAGTACTGATTTTCGAGAATCATACCCTTCCTCGGTGACCCTTCTCGGAGCGTATTGCAACACTACTTTTTCGCAGAACACATTCAGCAGCGACAGGAATTCCACTTATCCGTGATGGCTCAGGTGTTAAAAATTTCCTAGCTTTCGTTGAAGAACCTATCAGAATTTCTTCACCTCCAACTTCCGGCTGGCCACTTAACATTATATGCATACAATCAAGCAAGCGTAAAGACAGACACATTCATGAGTTTCCTAATCCCCTATGAGAACGAGCATTGAAGATGTGGTGAAGTACTTGAAGAAATATTATAGATTTGTGTAAGGATACCGATCACAGTACCGTTGACAATTCGAGTATCGTATTGAAGAGTCAACTTTTGGAGTCGTCTCAGGCGGGAATTCCCATCTGGTCTAGACAAACAAGAGAAGAAAAGCTGGAGCATAGTTAAGGAGAGCACAGAGAACGCGAATTTTCCGAAAAGTTTCAAGGGGATTATTTAACTTCTGTTACGATTCAGCCCCTGGAATAGTCTTGTTTCACTCATCTTACGGGAAGGGTTTTGAAACTGTGGAACAATTCCGACATATATATCAGTAGCAAATCTTTGAGCTTACAGTTTCATGAGGTCCAGTCTGAGAACTTGGAGTTTCTGTGCGTGAACATTTCAGTTCTGTCCATAGAGGCTTGCTTTGCAAAGTATTTATGTACGGATCTTTTCTCCTTGAATGTTCGTGATACCTCGATCACATTTGATGCCTACAATACTGCCTCTGTTTGCCACGATTCAGGCGTTTGGACCCTTTCCTACTAGCGCGACTTGAAAACGGCAGCAGACTTCTTGATAGCTCACCTTTTTATTGTTGAGCTTCATTATCAGGAATATCTTTCAAAGAATGAAGTTCTATCATCTAACGCGATGCTTCGCAACGACAGCATCGAAACCCTTTTCCCCTCTATCGATACCTTTCTGAAGTTTAAATATAGTGCCTCCGAAACAAATAAGTAGCTCCACGCCTGAGAATAGATTGGAACCGTAATTCATTGTACACCTCCGTTTCTACCGCTTCGAGCGGACAACAGCATTTCAGTTGACCGCATTTTGACATTCGCTACATTTTTTCTGGGATATTTCTCACAGAAGCCAAGCGTTTGCACTTATAGTTAGTCACTGTAGCAGTTCATCTGCTACTCAAACAGTATAAGGTGCTGAACTAGAAAAAAGCAGTTCAAGCATTTTTTTCAATATCATTCTGGAGCCAAAGTATGTTCCAACCGATGCCCTTTAAAGTCGTTTCTGATTTCGATCAGTTATGAATTGGTTCGGACATAGATTACGTGTACCAAGACAAGATGCGCGCTTTTTTTGGAGGGGATTTAAAGGGTGCCTACAAGCATACGCTCCTGCCAGAAAACACTGTTTGATGTACGGGAACTGATGTTGAACTGAAATGTCATTAGACATCAGTGGTATTGATCATTAAACAATGTGTACGGAAGGGAGTGACCGACGCCACCTTTACTCACCTCCAAGCCATATTCATTTCTCATCTTTCCCATGGGCGCCGGAGCATCTGGCTTATGCAATGATTCAGTTTTGGAGATTTCATAGACCGAGTTTCTTTCTCGTTGCGAGCCACACGTCACGTTTTACAACAAAGTCATCGTAACGCTCAAATATGAAATTAGCTTAGAGCAAAAAATCGTTCATCAACCAGCGAGCCACGGCTTCGGTAGACTCCAACAAAATTGTATGCACCTTCATTCACGGCACTCTATCCTGATAGTATCCTCGGATGATGGTCTCATGAGTCTCTCCCAGATACACTTGATTTTATGAAAACGCTGACACAATTTTCAAAAAAAAATCACAGCGCAGAATCCATATAATGGGTGCCTCCGAAAACGGCCCAGACAGGTCTGACGAAATTGGTTCAAATAACAGTTGAGTATACAAAATTGAGTTGGCGAATCGCAGCGTGATTTTGCGTGAAATGCTTTATTCAGGACTTCTACTGCCCTTCGTGCATTTTCCCTTGTTTCTCGTCCTTTTCACCCATGCTGCCTTATCGATCCAGCTCTTTGCGTCCTACCACCGAGCCAAACTTTCGTTCTCAATTAACGCTCTGTTCTCTTTAGTTCCGAGTGCGCTATCTATCATCGAACATTCCTGGCGAGAACATGCGCTCTTGGTCACTGGGCGTCGTGGCGGGCAACTGTGAGCCAGCTTCTAGGCAGTAGATTGGTGTGGATGGAGTGAGGGGAGGAGTCCCGTGGCGATCGTGGTGTACGGCGACCGGGCGTCCGCGCCAAGCGTTGCGTCGCCAGGGTGCTACTGTCGGAGGACAGTGGTTCCCGAAGGTCAAGGAGGGGTGCACGGCTCAGGCCGGAATGGGACCAGGCAAAAGCCCCCGCGCGATGCAGTGGCCGGATAGCGCCCATAAGTGCTCACATCGTCACGACCTCTCCGATAAATTCAGACCATTAGTCGTTTTTGCCATTTTGTGGTGTTTGGTAATAACAGGGATGGAGAGGATTGACCTATATAAGATAGTATGAAGCGTTTTTGATGAGCAATTGTAGTGTTTCACTGTCGATGCTTTCCAAAATCGATGAAAAATGGAACAAAAGCCCCCAGACTAAGAAGCTTTCTTGCTACCTAAAACTCAAAGATGTGTTTTGTAGAAATCTCAATTACACCTCAATTACTTCTTCAACCCAAACGTGAAACACAAAGAGGTTGCTGCTGTTATTATCTGAATGAGAAGGTTCTAGAGGAACTCTTGAGTTTAAGTTATGCCAGTCAGGTCGCCCGCCTAACGCCGGGCTTCCTCCTTCTTATAACAGAGTTGTAATAATCCGAACCGGCCCCTCCTTATTTGGATCAAATAATACTTTTGGAACACGAAATTCGACAAAGAACTAATAGGGCATGCAAGTGGTAGTGAAATGTGCCGATGCTTATGCCTATGATTAGAAGACTCAATCTGTTGCTAGTCATCTTAAGAATAATGATCCGTTGAAGGATCAACTGATAGGAAACCAAACGAATGAGTAGGGCAATGATCAAATAAGTGTTCAATAATGGGTCCAAACATCGAAACCTCAGCTTGCAAGGCCTGCATAGGGATATACCTAAACTAGAGAGTAGGGTAATACAGTAATTGCTCTGAAAAAAACTGTAATCTTTGTGAGAGGTCAAGAAAGACCAAGGGAGTACTGTACCTACAGTAATATGCCTGCAATGCCCAACGGTGACGAATGGTGCTACAAATACTGCTTCAAGTGAATGAGAAAAAACCACTAAGGTGAGAAAACTGCTGACTGCTGGTATGACTGGAGCGAAATAGGAACGACAACGTAAAAGCACGCAAAATACTCTCATTCACTTGAAAGCGAGGGTACGAGGAGGACTCGGGTGACAAGGTTCAGAACCTTAGAAGCAGTATCGAATTGCTAACTCTATGTGGACAACTTGTTTTGATTTGATGTCTTCTCTCGTCCGAGACTGGAGTTTTGCCCACAAATCGCCGACCTTGTGAGTTTATGTGGACAATTATAAAACCTCAAAAGACATCTAGCAATGTCATGGGATGGACCATACTAAAACAACATCGAGGGATATTTTGTATAGGAGCGAGTGGTGCTGTCGATCTCACTACAGTCTGGGACTAAGATTGCGAGCTATTATAGAGGAATTCTGTCATGAGTTTCATAGTAAGGATCATTCCTAGCTTTAATACGGCTGTTCTGCGGGTAGAGAATTATTCTGAAACTCAAGGAGTACAAAAAGACGACTGGAGGTCTGAAGGTGTCGGAGAGGCCGTGACGACGTGAGCACTCGCGGGCGCTATCCGGCCACTGCGTCGCGCGGAGGCTTTTGCCTGCTCCCTTTCGGGCCTGAGCCGTGCACCCCTCCTTGACCGCCCGGGAACCACCGTCCTCCGACAGTAGCACCCTGGCGACGCAACGCTTGGCGCGGACGCCCGGTCGCCGTACACCACGACCGCCACGGGACTCCTCCCCTCACTCCATCCACACCAATCTACTGCCTAGAAGCTGGCTCACAGGCGCCCGCCACGACGCCCAGTGGCCACCGATGCATTTTTGCGCTAGATGTGTTCGATGATAACGAAAGAACATTGGGGACGTGGAGGGGAGAAGATCTTATGTTGAGATGGAGAACACTGATCGGTAGTAGAATGCATACAGGTAGTTCGACGAGACAGTATTCGAAGCAGCGAGAGGAAAGGTGATGAGAGATAGGCAAAAGTGCACACATTTATGAGAGAATCAGGAAGACTTTTCACGTGTGAACAGTTCAATCCTTAAGGTTGCCATACGTTGAATGTCAGTTCTACGTTACCATCACTCCATTAAATTCGCTTATGCGCCTTTTTCAGCATGCTTGTTGGCTTGAATGCTGGTAGTGGGGCGACATCTTCCTTGTTTGGACAAAATATTCTGAATACTGGATCGCCCTCTTGGACTTGAAAAGGCATATTCAAGTACTGATCCACGTATTATTGTGGTATCAAAAGTAGCACATGTACTGAAGCAGTCGGAAAGGCTGTGAAAACCTTGTTCGGTTTTTTACAACACATATTATTAATACATACATTCATAAAAGCGTATTCTACTCGGTTGTCTGTTGTCATATCTAGCAAGTCGGCAATGTTGGTGTGGAAAAATTTTGCAAGCCCACAAGCATGCTGAAAAAGGCGCATGAATGAACTCACTAGAGTGTCGGTAACGTAGAACATTTTGCAGTACGATGCACATCGGCTCATCACGATATTTGTACAAGTGGTGATAAGGTATTTCTGACGTGTCACTGACCAGGATAGGATACCAGGTCGCAGTGGCCACTCAAGATGAGATGTATACCGACGAAGATAATTTCAACGCTAAACTCAAATTTGGGTTTCAAATCTGCGAAACGACTCTGAGAATGGAGTTACGGGCACCTTCTCCCAAGCATGATGCCACTTTTTTGCTTTTATACGAAAACCAACCAACATCAAACGTGCAGCGATGGCGCAGTTGGGAGGACGACGCACCGGTGGGCTTGGCTCGAATCCTTGATGAATACGCTTGGTTTGCTTTTTAATTAAAAGTGTCTTTAACGCTTGCAAAACTCATATAGACCACTCGCAGCCCTCCTTCGGATTTTGCGCAGCACCCGAAATGCTAATACAGGTGAATTTTTCCGTCGGCTCCACAGACCGAATAGGGAGGGGTGCACATAGATCTCTTCTGCTCCCGGCACATAAGGTCACAATACAACCCATATAGTAAGCAAGGAACTTATGCTTGGCTGGGTTAGAAGGTGCGCTGCATCAACAGGTTTGCCTTCAACTACTGGTCGTCGATTCATGGAGCTCGTGCGAGGACCATTAAGCGATTTAGGCTGCTTTGCCAACTGGCAAGGAGGTGAAAGTGTTCAACACTGTTCCAATTGACGCAACTTTTCAAATTGAGCCTCTCGATGTATATTTTTCCCTACTCCTTAAATCCATGTGTAAGCGTACTGTCCCTTTCGTTATTGTTCATGATCTGGACTTCCACGTTAACAGCCGCAGTTCCATGATTCGCCCTATCTCACTAGTGTACCTCCTGTTTAGCGCAACTGGGTTAAAAGGTTCTTTCTTACTCATCGTGTGCATCAGGGCAACTGGATAGAGACCGGGGAGAATTTGAAACCCCTTTAGGAAGTTGTTTCCCATCTCAACTAGACGAGAAGTGTGAAAGTTACGGGTGTGGTGAAGTTTCTAGCATGCGTTGTTCACATTGTTAGAAGCTTTTCTGCTTCAAATAATTTGTGTTGGCTTATCATGTCTGTTCATAAAATTCTCATCTAATGTTTCGGTAGTATTTTTGCATAAAAATGACAGCTGAATTGTACCAGCCCACTTCTACCCATAGAGGGGCGTTACTTCATCCAAAAGCGCTATACCCTGACGAGTCATCCGACAGCGCTCTTTTGAAGATGATGGAGCTGCTTAATTTCTTGAGTGCCTGGACCAAAAGGGCTCTATGTGCACCCCTGCCTATTCGGTCTGTGGAGCCGACGAAGAAATTTACCTGTATTAGCATTTCTGGTGCTGCGCAAATGTGAAGGAATGCAATAAATTTTCTATATGATGCGTAAAAGGGTTTTACATGCGTTCAGGACACTTTCTATGAAAAAAGCAAAAGAAGCGCATCCAGCTAGGATCCGTACCTCCGTATAACGCCTACTGGTTCGTCGTCCTCACAACTGCGCCATTTTTTCACGTTTGGTATTGGTTGGTTCTCGCACAAAAGCAAAAAAGTGACATGACGCATGGGGAAAGTATGCCCGTAACTCTGTTTCCAGAATCGTTCCGAAGATTTGGAACCCAGATTTGAGTTAAGCGTTCGCAACTACCTACGTCGGTATATATCTCATCTCAAATGACCACTGGGACCTGTTATCCTTCCCTTGTGAGATGAAAAGCTAAGTAGAAGCCAGCTCTAGTAAAGAAAAAACTGTGGATCGAAACCCATCTAGGCCGAAGTTTGTCGATAACTTGGCAATTTTGCTTTAGCTCAGAGGATATCCCATTTTGGACATTGGGTAAGTTGCAGTAGTAGCGCCCCTTACTACAATTCGAGATTCTAGAGAGGAGATGGTCTAGGTGACATAGGGATGTGCGCTTTCATTTGGAAGGCAAGAATCCGCTCGAAGGCGAAGATATTGAATGTTCCGTAGTACCTTTTTGATTTAGCCTCGACGGGTTGAGCTCGCCACTTCTTGATATACTGGCTTGATGCATATATTTTTTCCCGACATTTTTTTGTAAATATTTCAACAGCGAACCAGCCTGAAGATCAGAGGTATGCAGCATCTCCATCCACTACTTGACGCCAACATTCAGGCGTCTTCTCGTTTCCTCCGTCCTCTCAACAGGACGGGGGCTGGGACTTAAAGAAGTCGTCGGGTGCTATCACGTTGTTGGTATGAGCTTTCTTTGCATTTCAGCCGCAACCGTGAAGCAAAACCAGGGTGTGCGCAAGTATATTCTGTCAGGACGGCATCGTCGTCTTCATATGCACGATGTGTGAGTGATAGCTAGGGTGATGAAACGGTAGCATGCACATGTCACGCACACGTGATGACAAATTACAATCATCCATGCAGTCGAACTAATGAAGGATCAAACACGAGGGAAAATAATATTACTGCTAATTATAGAAGATCGTTAGAGGAACTCGAACCAGATCAAGCACGACTCCTTTTCGGCCCTAGTGGGCCTTCCCAAAAATTGACAGGGAGGCGCCATTCGTCAAAGTCCCGCGTTGCTCTACGTGGCTTGGGGGACTTCCGACCCATGTGGTTAGTTTTCGTGGATTCGGGTTTTTTCAGCGCTGCTTGAGCCATTGAAAAACACCCGCCACCCCACACCGCCGTTCCCTGGAAATGGCGGATGTTCGATTTGACAACCACGAGCGAATGGGCAGCTGACAACTGCATCCTACAATTCACGGGATTTGCAGGGGTTAACGTACGCTATTTACAATCGTATCGGAACGATGATCAGTTTGTAAGACCAAAATTAAACGCTCTACAATCAACCTTATTTGAGATGGCAAACCACAAATCTGTCTTAAGATCCGTCTGGAAATCAGGTTCTCCAAGTTTGACTACCAATGAGTCTTGGCTTGGCTTTGGATAAATTTTATAAGGCCTATTCAAACGAGTAACGAATAAGGAATGCCGGCCAATAACAGGGTAAGTTGTTGAGACGCGCGGTCTTCGCAACTACCTAAAACGGTAGGTACACGCTTAAGACCGGATCTCCTCTACCTATACTGTTCTCTACACACTCATCAAAACGGATAGGCTCTCTCAGACCCCTGCACTCAGCGTCAAATAATTCAACGGACTACTGGGTACGGCCAATAGTAAGCAGTGTAGAGGCCCCACGGACAGAATTTCGTGGCCGCTAGACCTGGTTCCAGTACAGTTGCTGCAGTGCATTCCCTCACACCTCACCAATACTGATGAGTTTCTCTACCGGTTGCGAGAAGCCAGTTTCAGACCCAATCACGTAATGGGCTCTTTCGATGTAACATTCTTTTACACCAAAGTGTCGAATAGGGATGCTGTGACGGCCAGTTTGGAAGTGCTTAATGACTATGGGTCACGGATAAACACCTATGGCTTTTTCATCATCCAGATAATCTTTCTGATCGAAGAGTGTATTGAGCGTTCTATTTTTAGGTAGTCTGGCTAATATTATAGATAGATCAGAGGAAAACGGTTTCCCACAGCGAAAGTGTAATACGTTTTGTAAGAATTTTGATAAAATTTGCTAACAATATAGGATCTTTGATGTATTTAAGAGGGTAGCCATCAGAGAGTGCAACCTTCTTGCAAGCTCTAGGGAGTTCGATCTCTCCTGCCTCCCAGTTGAGGCCAAGATATCCGTCTTAAACATGTTACCTCTATGGAATGCTTCGTTCTGAAGGGGTGCGCCGAATTGAAGTGTACCAGAGTGCTCTTTTTACTAGGTTTCTAACACCGCCTGTTGTGATAAAAACCCCGTTTTGTCAGGAAGGGTAGAGAGAAACGTATGAAAGGGGTCACGCCGAATAAGAAATGACCTCCAAGGTCAATACACCGACGGGTAGATGGTGATTAAATGAGTATAGGTGATCTGATGATCAGGCAGGAGCGGGTCGCGGTGGTAAAAATGCCTGAGGAAAGGAGAGGGGCAGGAGGAACTGTTCAAAAACGAACTTCGAGCGGGAGAGGTTGTCATTATTCTTTTTGTCACCCGCCGTTAACCGTATACCACTACTGAGTTTGTGGACTCTGTGCCCTGAAAGCCCCTGCGTAGCACCCTTATAACGTGCCGGTTTAACGAACATCCGTGGTTCGTGAGATAGGCAGAATCAGTATATTGAGGAAGGTATAAGTAAGTGGCCGGTTCTTTTGCGGTTGGGCCTCCCGCAGTTCCCTCTGTGCCCGATCCACTGGTGATTTTTTTGTCAGATTTTTTTGCCACCCAATTAGTCTTTGTTTTTATTGACCAGGTTTTTCGTTGTTACAATAAATTTATAAATCACTGTGTTTCGCCTGACGCTTGGAACAGAGCCACCCCTATTCAGTGTAGTCTCAAAGTCCCCAGGGGGGACCTAACAGTCAAAGATGCAATTCTCTTCCGACATCTCACGGGTGGACTCAGTTTTTCTGTTTGTTTGTAGAGCAGGTCATAACGAGGGTTCATTTCCTCTTCTGTGAACAGACGAAAAAACAGTCGTTTATGTAACGGATGTACACAATAGGCCGGCGATAAAGTAGCGGGTTTTCTATCTTGGACATGCAGGTTATGGCTAGCACGGGCGCCAGCCGCTGTCCCATAGTTTGTCCCCTGATCTATCTATAATATTAGCCAGACTACCTAAAAATAGAACGCTCAATACACTCTTCGATCAGAAAGATTATCTGGATGATGAAAAAGCCATAGGTGTTTATCCGTGACCCATAGTCATTAAGCACTTCCAAACTGGCCGTCACAGCATCCCTATTCGACACTTTGGTGTAAAAGAATGTTACATCGAAAGAGCCCATTACGTGATTGGGTCTGAAACTGGCTTCTCGCAACCGGTAGAGAAACTCATCAGTATTGGTGAGGTGTGAGGGAATGCACTGCAGCAACTGTACTGGAACCAGGTCTAGCGGCCACGAAATTCTGTCCGTGGGGCCTCTACACTGCTTACTATTGGCCGTACCCAGTAGTCCGTTGAATTATTTGACGCTGAGTGCAGGGGTCTGAGAGAGCCTATCCGTTTTGATGAGTGTGTAGAGAACAGTATAGGTAGAGGAGATCCGGTCTTAAGCGTGTACCTACCGTTTTAGGTAGTTGCGAAGACCGCGCGTCTCAACAACTTACCCTGTTATTGGCCGGCATTCCTTATTCGTTACTCGTTTGAATAGGCCTTATAAAATTTATCCAAAGCCAAGCCAAGACTCATTGGTAGTCAAACTTGGAGAACCTGATTTCCAGACGGATCTTAAGACAGATTTGTGGTTTGCCATCTCAAATAAGGTTGATTGTAGAGCGTTTAATTTTGGTCTTACAAACTGATCATCGTTCCGATACGATTGTAAATAGCGTACGTTAACCCCTGCAAATCCCGTGAATTGTAGGATGCAGTTGTCAGCTGCCCATTCGCTCGTGGTTGTCAAATCGAACATCCGCCATTTCCAGGGAACGGCGGTGTGGGGTGGCGGGTGTTTTTCAATGGCTCAAGCAGCGCTGAAAAAACCCGAATCCACGAAAACTAACCACATGGGTCGGAAGTCCCCCAAGCCACGTAGAGCAACGCGGGACTTTGACGAATGGCGCCTCCCTGTCAATTTTTGGGAAGGCCCACTAGGGCCGAAAAGGAGTCGTGCTTGATCTGGTTCGAGTTCCTCTAACGATCTTCTATAATTAGCAGTAATATTATTTTCCCTCGTGTTTGATCCTTCATTAGTTCGACTGCATGGATGATTGTAATTTGTCATCACGTGTGCGTGACATGTGCATGCTACCGTTTCATCACCCTAGCTATCACTCACACATCGTGCATATGAAGACGACGATGCCGTCCTGACAGAATATACTTGCGCACAGCCTGGTTTTGCTTCACGGTTGCGGCTGAAATGCAAAGAAAGCTCATACCAACAACGTGATAGCACCCGACGACTTCTTTAAGTCCCAGCCCCCGTCCTGTTGAGAGGACGGAGGAAACGAGAAGACGCCTGAATGTTGGCGTCAAGTAGTGGATGGAGATGCTGCATACCTCTGATCTTCAGGCTGGTTCGCTGTTGAAATATTTACAAAAAAATGTCGGGAAAAAATATATGCATCAAGCCAGTATATCAAGAAGTGGCGAGCTCAACCCGTCGAGGCTAAATCAAAAAGGTACTACGGAACATTCAATATCTTCGCCTTCGAGCGGATTCTTGCCTTCCAAATGAAAGCGCACATCCCTATGTCACCTAGACCATCTCCTCTCTAGAATCTCGAATTGTAGTAAGGGGCGCTACTACTGCAACTTGCCCAATGTCCAAAATGGGATATCCTCTGAGCTAAAGCAAAATTGCCAAGTTATCGACAAACTTCGGCCTAGATGGGTTTCGATCCACAATTTTTTCTTTACTAGAGCTGGCTTCTACTTAGCTTTTCATCTCACAAGGGAAGGATAACAGGTCCCAGTGGTCATTTGAGATGAGATATATACCGACGTAGGTAGTTGCGAACGCTTAACTCAAATCTGGGTTCCAAATCTTCGGAACGATTCTGGAAACAGAGTTACGGGCATACTTTCCCCATGCGTCATGTCACTTTTTTGCTTTTGTGCGAGAACCAACCAATACCAAACGTGAAAAAATGGCGCAGTTGTGAGGACGACGAACCAGTAGGCGTTATACGGAGGTACGGATCCTAGCTGGATGCGCTTCTTTTGCTTTTTTCATAGAAAGTGTCCTGAACGCATGTAAAACCCTTTTACGCATCATATAGAAAATTTATTGCATTCCTTCACATTTGCGCAGCACCAGAAATGCTAATACAGGTAAATTTCTTCGTCGGCTCCACAGACCGAATAGGCAGGGGTGCACATAGAGCCCTTTTGGTCCAGGCACTCAAGAAATTAAGCAGCTCCATCATCTTCAAAAGAGCGCTGTCGGATGACTCGTCAGGGTATAGCGCTTTTGGATGAAGTAACGCCCCTCTATGGGTAGAAGTGGGCTGGTACAATTCAGCTGTCATTTTTATGCAAAAATACTACCGAAACATTAGATGAGAATTTTATGAACAGACATGATAAGCCAACACAAATTATTTGAAGCAGAAAAGCTTCTAACAATGTGAACAACGCATGCTAGAAACTTCACCACACCCGTAACTTTCACACTTCTCGTCTAGTTGAGATGGGAAACAACTTCCTAAAGGGGTTTCAAATTCTCCCCGGTCTCTATCCAGTTGCCCTGATGCACACGATGAGTAAGAAAGAACCTTTTAACCCAGTTGCGCTAAACAGGAGGTACACTAGTGAGATAGGGCGAATCATGGAACTGCGGCTGTTAACGTGGAAGTCCAGATCATGAACAATAACGAAAGGGACAGTACGCTTACACATGGATTTAAGGAGTAGGGAAAAATATACATCGAGAGGCTCAATTTGAAAAGTTGCGTCAATTGGAACAGTGTTGAACACTTTCACCTCCTTGCCAGTTGGCAAAGCAGCCTAAATCGCTTAATGGTCCTCGCACGAGCTCCATGAATCGACGACCAGTAGTTGAAGGCAAACCTGTTGATGCAGCGCACCTTCTAACCCAGCCAAGCATAAGTTCCTTGCTTACTATATGGGTTGTATTGTGACCTTATGTGCCGGGAGCAGAAGAGATCTATGTGCACCCCTCCCTATTCGGTCTGTGGAGCCGACGGAAAAATTCACCTGTATTAGCATTTCGGGTGCTGCGCAAAATCCGAAGGAGGGCTGCGAGTGGTCTATATGAGTTTTGCAAGCGTTAAAGACACTTTTAATTAAAAAGCAAACCAAGCGTATTCATCAAGGATTCGAGCCAAGCCCACCGGTGCGTCGTCCTCCCAACTGCGCCATCGCTGCACGTTTGATGTTGGTTGGTTTTCGTATAAAAGCAAAAAAGTGGCATCATGCTTGGGAGAAGGTGCCCGTAACTCCATTCTCAGAGTCGTTTCGCAGATTTGAAACCCAAATTTGAGTTTAGCGTTGAAATTATCTTCGTCGGTATACATCTCATCTTGAGTGGCCACTGCGACCTGGTATCCTATCCTGGTCAGTGACACGTCAGAAATACCTTATCACCACTTGTACAAATATCGTGATGAGCCGATGTGCATCGTACTGCAAAATGTTCTACGTTACCGACACTCTAGTGAGTTCATTCATGCGCCTTTTTCAGCATGCTTGTGGGCTTGCAAAATTTTTCCACACCAACATTGCCGACTTGCTAGATATGACAACAGACAACCGAGTAGAATACGCTTTTATGAATGTATGTATTAATAATATGTGTTGTAAAAAACCGAACAAGGTTTTCACAGCCTTTCCGACTGCTTCAGTACATGTGCTACTTTTGATACCACAATAATACGTGGATCAGTACTTGAATATGCCTTTTCAAGTCCAAGAGGGCGATCCAGTATTCAGAATATTTTGTCCAAACAAGGAAGATGTCGCCCCACTACCAGCATTCAAGCCAACAAGCATGCTGAAAAAGGCGCATAAGCGAATTTAATGGAGTGATGGTAACGTAGAACTGACATTCAACGTATGGCAACCTTAAGGATTGAACTGTTCACACGTGAAAAGTCTTCCTGATTCTCTCATAAATGTGTGCACTTTTGCCTATCTCTCATCACCTTTCCTCTCGCTGCTTCGAATACTGTCTCGTCGAACTACCTGTATGCATTCTACTACCGATCAGTGTTCTCCATCTCAACATAAGATCTTCTCCCCTCCACGTCCCCAATGTTCTTTCGTTATCATCGAACACATCTAGCGCAAAAATGCATCGGTGGCCACTGGGCGTCGTGGCGGGCGCCTGTGAGCCAGCTTCTAGGCAGTAGATTGGTGTGGATGGAGTGAGGGGAGGAGTCCCGTGGCGGTCGTGGTGTACGGCGACCGGGCGTCCGCGCCAAGCGTTGCGTCGCCAGGGTGCTACTGTCGGAGGACGGTGGTTCCCGGGCGGTCAAGGAGGGGTGCACGGCTCAGGCCCGAAAGGGAGCAGGCAAAAGCCTCCGCGCGACGCAGTGGCCGGATAGCGCCCGCGAGTGCTCACGTCGTCACGGCCTCTCCGACACCTTCAGACCTCCAGTCGTCTTTTTGTACTCCTTGAGTTTCAGAATAACTCTCTACCCGCAGAACAGCCGTATTAAAGCTAGGAATGATCATTACTATGAAACTCATGACAGAATTCCTCTATAATAGCTCGCAATCTTAGTCCCAGACTGTAGTGAGATCGACAGCACCACTCGCTCCTATACAAAATATCCCTCGATGTTGTTTTAGTATGGTCCATCCCATGACATTGCTAGATGTCTTTTGAGGTTTTATAATTGTCCACATAAACTCACAAGGTCGGCGATTTGTGGGCAAAACTCCAGTCTCGGACGAGAGAAGACATCAAATCAAAACAAGTTGTCCACATAGAGTTAGCAATTCGATACTGCTTCTAAGGTTCTGAACCTTGTCACCCGAGTCCTCCTCGTACCCTCGCTTTCAAGTGAATGAGAGTATTTTGCGTGCTTTTACGTTGTCGTTCCTATTTCGCTCCAGTCATACCAGCAGTCAGCAGTTTTCTCACCTTAGTGGTCTTTTCTCATTCACTTGAAGCAGTATTTGTAGCACCATTCGTCACCGTTGGGCATTGCAGGGATATTACTGTAGGTACAGTACTCCCTTGGTCTTTCTTGACCTCTCACAAAGATTACAGTTTTTTTCAGAGCAATTACTGTATTACCCTACTCTCTAGTTTAGGTATATCCCTATGCAGGCCTTGCAAGCTGAGGTTTCGATGTTTGGACCCATTATTGAACACTTATTTGATCATTGCCCTACTCATTCGTTTGGTTTCCTATCAGTTGATCCTTCAACGGATCATTATTCTTAAGATGACTAGCAACAGATTGAGTCTTCTGATCATAGGGATAAGCACCGGCACATTTTAACGAAGTTGGCTCACATTCACCAGAACAAATAGTAATTCGAAGAGGCTCGATGTGGGGAGTGTGCGGGTTCAGTAAGGAAATCACATCCGACTATAAAACTTTGAGGATATTCTTTGGTACATATGGCCTAACGTGAGACACCATCTCATGATGTTTTTTTGCTATTAGTGACCGTTTTCCTATTAAAACACTCGACAATTTATCCAGTTGGTGTTCATAGTTTACCTTCCTGATTGCACCAAATACACAACATCATTTCGTTTTCATTTTGGCTGTAAAGCCGTTGGTTGGCCTAGATCCACACGTATACTTTTCGTTCCCGATTATTACGATAGACGATCCATTTTGTGTTTCCTCTCTGTCCATTTTTGTCTTCAATCCGGTGAGGATGGGCAGTTTTTCAAAAGACTATCTCTTTCATGTTCATTCGGTTCGAGAGCAACGGGACTGAGTGAAGAACTAATCTCTTTGTTACAAATTAGGTAGCTAACATGTATTCCACAAAATGCTAGCCACCGATGAAGCTACCCATGCCGTTTATGCAACTACCTTCGAGAGTCGGTGGTGGCAATTAATGCACTCACCAATGAGTAGTTAATAAAGGATTCATATCGTGATTATGGTAAGGATGACTTTCTAACAAGGGAAGGATCCCAAGTCGAAGTGGCCATTCGAAATGAGACCTATACTGCTAGACGTATTTTTGATGCTGATTTCAAATCTGCATTCAAAATCTGCCAAACGATTCGCTGAACGAAGTTACGGGGGTGGTCTTCAGAGAGCGCTCAACAGGGGAAACTACAGAAGCCATGGTCGCCGGCAGCCCAGCAGTGGCAGCTTGGAGTGGAGGTAAGCGTGACGCTTCATAGGCACGGGACCAAGGATCGAGTTTGATGAGAGGTTTTTGACGACGACGACGTTTTTGCATCTTGTAGGACTTTTTTCTCCGAGAGGGAAAAATCTTTTTATGTTAGTTTTACCGCCTACAGCGACTTTTTAGTTGCTGGATGCCAGTCAGTTCCTTCCTAAAATGGTCTGACATCTATCCCACCACCAACATTACAAATGTTCTATTCTTATTGTTGTGCATTTCAAATTCACTGTAGGATAACTTTCACCTGTTATAAGCGGATGCGATAATCTAGCACGAAGTCTTTAAAACAAAAATCTTCACAATGAGCGCAACAAATGAAAAAAATTCCTTATTCTGATAGCGCTTTCCACCTGGATTTGTTTGTTACTCGCTCTAACAAGTTTGCTGGAAAGAAGAATGCTCTTCGGACACTTCCACATTACCAAACATAAACGACCCTTTAAATGTGCTTGCTGTTTCTTCGTCATCATCCGGTTCCCACAGTGGATCGGCCTCCTCGTCCTCAATCACGCAATCTTCTTCGCCCTCAATATCGAGGGTCCGTGAAAGGGATTTCGCAAGATAGAGAAAATATAGAGAAGAGAAACTATCTATCAACTCGTGCTCCTTCCTTGTAGGGGCGCGTTCAACATCACAGGATCCGATATACTCCTTGTTCTTCAGTGTTACATCCAACCATATATACCATAATTTGCCGGATTTGCTACGCGGCGACCCCCACCTTTTTTGAAAACTAATCGATAGCAGTGGGAAAGGTTTAAGTAGGAACTGACTCGCTCCCAGCAACTAGAAAGTCGCTGAAGGCGGTAAAACTAACATAAAAAGCTTTTTACAACTCGGAGGAAAAAGTCCTGCAAGATGCAAAAACGCCACCGCCCATCAAACTCGATCCTTGGTCCCGTGCCTGTGAAGCGTCACGCTTACCTCCACTCCAAGCTGCCACTGCTGGGCTGCCGGCGACCATGGCTTTTGTGCTTTCCCCTGTTGAGCGCTCTCCGGAGACCATCTTCATTACTTCGTTCAGAGAATCGTTTGGCAGATTTTGAATGCAGATTTGAAATCAGCATCAAAAAATACGTCTAGCACTATAGGTCTCATTTCAAATGGCCACTTCGACTTGGGATCCTTCCCTTGTAAGAATGGAAATGGGGATCTTGATAGAGAGAGAATCAAGAAAAAAGCTGCAAGTAGTGAATCAGTTCGTAATGCACAATTTTAGGAATCCAAAACCTATTCAATAGAAATCCACTTGTTGTGCTGAGGAGTTGAGAGCGACTTTGAGACCTCATTGGGTAGTTTCAGTGATTCTCGAGGGAAGTGTGGCTCCCCTCTAGTGAAGACAGCTGAACCGTAATCTGATCTATGGATTTTAACAGGTTGCAGTAAATGATATTAATCGATCCAATTAAGTCCATTCAGTCCATTAATCAATGACACTTCAACTTGAATTTCGAATAACTTTAATTGAGTGACATTCCATTATTATTGTAAACACATACCTTCGACCACCTCCACCCCTCCCTACTTCGTCCCATACCCTTTCCCCGAAAACATAGTATACAGTATCGTACTGTGAGCGAATCAGGCGCTTGGAAGCGCTCGTTGAAGTAGTTTGAGGGAAACTACTCATCAACAGCTAAAGTATAGATACGCTCATACCTTAGTCATAGGTCAGAAATTATTTATTCCATCGTGTCAGGACCAAAGTGTTGCCTGCAACTGGGATATGAACGGTTGCGACACGATTGGTCAGTTTTGTTTGGTCGTTTGATCGCGCCCACGACGTGCCGATGTATCCAACGACTTTCTTTGCAAAAGGAACAGGCTCATCAGTTCGAAACAACAGCAACAAATCGTAATTCAACACAAAGTATGGATGGGTCTGCATGCGATATATGGGGCATCGTAACCCATTGAAGGCCATGGAAAAACAAATACAATTCCTGGAGCTGGAACTCTGAATCACTACAAAAGAAGCTGCAGCTTCGCAGTACAATGCTAATAGACTCATAACGATTTCTATACAAGCGGTGATGAGCTATGGTTGACGTGTCATTGAAAGGAAAAGCCTAGCACAAGCGGGGTCCTTGTAGTGTAACGAATAGAGAGCCATGCGTCCAGTAAAAACAAACTGTGGAACAAGTTCCACCCGAGGCTGAAGTATGTCCATAATTCAGCAACTCTGCTTGAGCTTAGAGGATGCCCCAATTTGGGCATTGGGCAAGCTGCAGAAATAGCTTCCTTCACCACAGTTCGAGGTTTAGGAGAGGTCTAGGCGACATGGGATAAGCACCCTTATTTGGAAGGCAAGAATACGTTTGTAGTCGTAGCTGTTGAATGTTTACTACTCATTACCTTTTTGATTTGGCCCTTACTGTTCAAACGCGCCAGATTCTTGATGTTCTAATGATATTAAAAGACAATCGTTACATGAAATCGATCTAGACCGGACATACCTTTTTCCGGCCCTAGTGGGCCTTTCCAAAAATTGACAGGGAGGCGCCGTTCGACGAAGCCCCGCGTCGCTCTACGTGGCTTGGGGGGCCTCTATCCCATGGGGTTAGTTTTCTTGGATTCGGGTTTTTGCAGCTGGAAAAGAGCGATGGAAAAGCACCCTCCACCCCACACCGCCTTTCCCTGGGAATAGCGGATGCCTGGCTTGCCAACCACGAGCGAATGGCCAGCTGACAACTGCATCCTACAATTCACTGGTTCCGCAGTGATTAACGTTCGCTATTTAAAATGACCTCGAAACTATGATCGTTTTGAAAGATAATAATTTGAGCTCAAAGATCAATCTTGTCCGAGATACTTAAACCTCATATCTGTCTTAAGATCAGCCTGAACATTGTCGCTAGCTCTTTACCAAGGTAAAAGTTTTCGTATACGACCGATCTGTGGCGCACGGCATCTCAACAGAGGCCACAAACACCTCGTGAGTATTTTGGAATTAAAAACTCTTTTGAAGCTAAAAGGAGTTTTTTTTCGTAGTATCAAAGAACCCACAGCTTTGCAACTCAACCTTACATACCAATATCGGCTGATCGGCTGATCACGTAAGATGTGTGAGTGGTGATAAGGTATAGCAGAGAAGCCGTTAGGAACATGACGGCAAGCGGGTCTCAGCAGTGGAAGGGATAGAATATTATTATAGGTATTACTATTATTTTTGAAACTGAGCTCAGAATAAATGAGCAAAGGCTCAAATCCATCCCAGGGTCGAGTTGGTAAGGATGCAGAAGTAGTACTCCTCCCTGCACTTGCAGTGCTTCGGTATGGTGGGTTCCTGATCGACATGTGAACGTGCACATTTAGAAGGAGGCTAGTTCGGAACCTAGCTGCTGGATCTTTCCTACTTTTTTCCTTTTTGGTCTAGCCTTCCCTGCTCGGGTTCCGTAGCTCCGAATCTTGGGCCAGTTGTGGCCCGTTATCTTTTCCATTATCGACATCTCGCCCACCTTCACAAGCATTCTCTGATAATCCAAAAAATAAAACAGCCTCCATCCGACAAGTACTGGATTATGGGAAAAGACCTGAAATGAGATTAATCGGGGTCGGCAACCTCACTAAACTTAAGTCAATTTCACTGGCTCACCACAGATTTTTTCTAAGACGATGAAAAAAGTCCCTGGTTTGCTGCGAATAAGTATGTGATCATTGGTGTTATCACCCACAGATGTTTTCTCAGAGTACGACCAGCATAAATTGTTCTTTCTTAGTAATGCTATTTAGGAAAGGTCGTCCGAAGCACCCGCCCGAGGCCTATTCAGCTTCACCACAACTGTTTTTACCCTAGTGCGCCTTCGCAAAATTCAGAAATCAGTTTCGCCTAAACTGTTGACACTACTGACCTACTGGGCCTTTCGGAAATTGGCAGGGAGGCGTAACCCACAAAGACCTGGGTTGCGGTTAAGCCGTAGCAGGACCACTTGGCGTAATTCCCATTCAGTCGTGGAAAGTTGCTTAACGGTGCTCTCTGGAAATAGTGAAAGCCTATGGTTCACTCACGAACGAGCAGCTAGCTGATACCAGTTACATTGATTTGCAAAACTGGTTAGCGTTTGCTGATCAAAATCGTATTGAAACTATGGTTAGATCGGAAATAAGTAGTTGGACTTTTCTGAAATCGATCTAATTTGAGCTACGTGAATCTTAAATTTGTTCAGGACCTGTCTAGACACTATCCTTGGGCTCCTTGCCATTCGGCTCACTCCTCTTTGGAAGCGCTATAGCAAAGTCCGACGAACACTGTTAGCACGTCCATCGTTCCTTGAGAGCACTTCCAGGATGACACTGAAAATACGAGATTCTTCTCTGAAATCTTACTTTCCAATGTAGGATAGAGCTCCCTTACGATGGATCACCGGTACACACAAATCCCGAGACTCTTATTCCTACCTTCATTGATTTTAAAATGGGTACTTGGTCAAGTATTGTAATGGGTTAGCCAAAACAGAATTAAGTTCACTCATTGACTGAGACAGGTCTGATACCAGCTGACCGGTCAACGTTAAGTAGAAGTTGTGCTAGGCACGATAGAGCGATTTGGTCCGGGTTTCGACCCCCAGACCGTGAGATGATCTCTTTGTAACACCTAAATGTTAAGTCGATTCGAAATAAACCGAGAAATTAGTTGACACGCTCCCAAAACCCAGAAAATGACATGACCTGGGTCTCTAGGTGGCTATTTTGTGGATTTGATAATGGGAAGGTCCCCGCACTGGTCGCAGATTCCGTCTAATGCTCTTTGCTCCTCAGTTACCGTCAGTGCACTCTGTGGGGTATATGTCCATTCACCCAATTGTGGATGGACGCGGGACGCCCATCATTTGGGCTTAAATTTGAGGTAGGGTAAATGGGTACCCCACCTAACCATACCTCCAAAACCTTTTGCCCCTTCTTCTTTGATATCTTTCAAAATTTCAGAGATAATCGGTGACAAGAAATCCAATAAAGTTATGGCTGAATTACAATTTTTTCTATCACTTGTGCAGATGGGTTTGAAGGCTACTGTATAGTCATTTTCCGCACAATCGGAGGCTTAAAGGCAGTGTTCACGAAAAAATTGTTTCGGAGATTTGCACATGGTTTGAATTCGAAGCCCCCACTGATACCATTTGTGCAGGAATTAGGTCGGAAAACAGCTGGATAGGGCACGATAAGGCCAGGAACTTTGGGGGACGGGATGCCTCCGCCCCTCGCTAGGCTGGCTACGGGTTCGAATTTTCTTTCACCACTTTCGCATTGGAGCGAAGTTGGCGAATAATCGATACGCAGGTTGGCAAATTGCCAGGAATGATCAGCTGAGCGACCGCCTCCCACAGGGGCTAGTATTCGGCTGTTATTTCTATTATTCGCGTATCGTTTGTTTTTTTTTTTGTTATTAATTTTTTACGGTATCATTCCTCAACTTTTCTCGTAAGTTTATTGAAGATTTTAACATATTTTGTGTAGATTATTGCATGCAAATGTTTTCTTATTTCAGAAACTCCGTTGATTTCGATGCGTTGTCTGCTATTGCAGACGTTGCTTCGCGTTCGTGCATTTTCGCGCGAACACTCCCTAACCGTCGTTTTTTCAATGTGAAATACGTCCAACCCCCCTTTCCAGCTCTTTTTTTGACCCTTTGTAATTATTTTTGTTCATCGTTTTTTGCGCTTGTTTCGTTGTTATCGCTATATTCTAGAGTAGTCCTATCAATTCCCGTCAAAAAAGGGTACCCTAACTTTTTTCTAAACACTGCCTTTAAGCGATGCAGTTTCCAACTGTAGTGTGGGGGTATAGCTCAGCGGTAGAGCGCTCCATGGGAGAGGGCTGGGGTTCAATTCCCCATACCTCCAAAACCTTTTGCCAATATCTCTCTGATATTCATTAATAGGAAAGAAATATTATTTTTACTTTAAATTCAAGAAAAGCTATGGCTGAACTAGTGAACATTCTGTCTTTTCGGACAGAAGTCTTTGGAGGCCACTGAATTGTCATTGTCTGGATGCATAGGTTGTTCAAGAGATTCAGCGCCTATGCACAGTGTGGGGGTATAGCTCAGTGGTAGAGCGCTCCCTTAGCATGGGAGAGGGCTGGGGTTCAATTCCCCATACCTCCAAAACCTTTTGCCAATATCTCTCTGATATTCATCAGAAGGAAAGAAATATTATTTTTACTGGAAATTCAAGAAAAAGCTATGGCTGAACTAATGAATATTCTGTCTTTTCGGACAGAAGTCTTCGGAGGCCATTGAATTGTCATTGTCTGGATGCATAGGTTGTTCAAGAGATTCAGCGCCTATGCACAGTGTGGGGGTATAGCTCAGTGGTAGAGCGCTCCCTTAGCATGGGAGAGGGCTGGGATTCAATTCCCCATACCTCCAAAACCTTTTGCCAATATCTCTCTGATATTCATTAATAGGAAAGAAATATTATTTTTACTTTAAATTCAAGAAAAGCTATGGCTGAACTAGTGAACATTCTGTCTTTTCGGACAGAAGTCTTTGGAGGCCATTGAATTGTCATTGTCTCGATGCATAGGTTGTTCAAGAGATTCAGCGCCTATGCACAGTGTGGGGGTATAGCTCAGTGGTAGAGCGCTCCCTTAGCATGGGAGAGGGCTGGGGTTCAATTCCCCATACCTCCAAAACCTTTTGCCAATATCTCTCTGATATTCATCAGAAGGAAAGAAATATTATTTTTACTGGAAATTCAGGAAAAGCTATGGCTGAACTAGTGAATATTCCGTCTTTTCGGACAGACGTCTTCGGAGGCCATTGAATTGTCATTGTCTGGATGCATAGGTTGTTCAAGAGATTCAGCGCCTATGCACAGTGTGGGGGTATAGCTCAGTGGTAGAGCGCTCCCTTAGCATGGGAGAGGGCTGGGATTCAATTCCCCATACCTCCAAAACCTTTTGCCAATATTTCTCTGATATTCATTAATAGGAAAGAAATATTATTTTTACTTTAAATTCAAGAAAAGCTATGGCTGAACTAGTGAACATTCTGTCTTTTCGGACAGAAGTCTTTGGAGGCCATTGAATTGTCATTGTCTCGATGCATAGTTTGTTCAAGAGATTCAGCGCCTATGCACAGTGTGGGGGTATAGCTCAGTGGTAGAGCGCTCCCTTAGCATGGGAGAGGGCTGGGGTTCAATTCCCCATACCTCCAAAACCTTTTACAAATATCTCTCTGATTTTCATTAGAAGGAAAGAAATATTATTTTTACTGGAAATTCAGGAAAAGCTATGGCTGAACTAGTGAATATTCCGTCTTTTCGGACAGACGTCTTCACAGACGTCTTCGGAGGCCATTGAATTGTCATTGTCTAAATGCATAGGTTGTTCAAGAGATTCAGCGCCTATGCACAGTGTGGGGGTATAGCTCAGTGGTAGAGCGCTTCCTTAGCATGGGAGAGGGCTGGGATTCAATTCCCCATACCTCCAAAACCTTTTGCCAATATCTCTCTGATATTCATTAATAGGAAAGAAATATTATTTTTACTTTAAATTCAAGAAAAGCTATGGCTGAACTAGTGAATATTCTGTCTTTTCGGACAGAAGTCTTCGGAGGCCATTGAATTGTCATTGTCTGGATGCATAGGTTGTTCAAGAGATTCAGCGCCTATGCACAGTGTGGGGGTATAGCTCAGTGGTAGAGCGCTCCCTTAGCATGGGAGAGGGCTGGGGTTCAATTCCCCATACCTCCAAAACCTTTTGCCAATATCTCTCTGATATTCATCAGAAGGAAAGAAATATTATTTTTACTGGAAATTCAGGAAAAGCTATGGCTGAACTAGTGAATATTCCGTCTTTTCGGACAGACGTCTTCACAGACGTCTTCGGAGGCCATTGAATTGTCATTGTCTGGATGCATAGGTTATGGCTGAGTGAATATTTCTTTCGCGAAGGCCTTGAATTGTCATTGTCCGGATTTTGTTCATTCTATGCACCTCAGCCTTTGCATGGG